>CM062805.1:71018926-71669551 GCA_031772625.1 Pinus tabuliformis
GGCGAGAGCGAGGTAGGGGAAGGGGGAGGGCAGAGGGGCAGCTGACGAAGGGGAGGCGGGGGGAGAGACGAGAGAAGGGAGGAATGGGGGAAGGCCTGGGTCCAGTTTTTTTTTTTCTTTTTTTTCTTTTTAATTTTTTTTTTTTTTATTTATTTGTTTTTGTATTATTTTTTTAATGTTTTCTTTATGATAGATTTTTCGGCGAAAATCACATGAGAAACCATTTGTCGACGCGTTTCGAACCAACCAGTGTGGTTCATCGTCAGGACAAGTTTTTCTTCTTCTTCTTCTTCTTCTTTTTTTTTTTTTTTTTTTAAATTTTAATTTTTTTAATTTTTTTTAATTTTAATATTTTTATTTTTAATTTTAATTTTTTTTTATAATTTAAATTTTATAATATAAATTAAAAATATATATATATATAATTTTAAAAAAAAAATCTTAATAATTATTTAACATTTTTTAATTTAATTTTTATTTTTTATTTTTAACATAAAAAATGGTTTTTTTTAATTTAAATTATATATATATAGATATAATATTTTTTATTTTTATTTATTTTTTATTTTTTATTTTTCATTTTTACTTTACATTTTTACGGTTTTTTTTGTTCTTTAATTTTTTTTTATATTTTATGGTTCTTTTTTTTGTCATGAATCATCCCCTTGTCACCCTCGGCCGGTGGGATCACAGGGTGGTCAGGGAAATATATATATATATATATATATATATATATATATATATATATATAATTATTTTTTTTTATTTTTTTAATGTTGTATTTTATTTTTGTAATTTTTTTATTTTTGATTTTTTATCTTTTATTTGGATTTTATTTTATTTTACCTTTTTTTTCTTCTTTTTTTCTAAATTTTACATGGTATGGTTAAATTTTTTTAACATTTTATTATATATATATATATCGTTTTTATTTTTAAACCTTTTTTTAATATGGTTTGATTTTTTTTTTAATTTTTCTAATTTGTTTTTAATCGTTTTGCATTTTATTTTTCTTTCATTTAATTTTTTTTTTTGGTAATTATTTAACTTTTTTTTTAAATGATGTTTTTATTTTTTATTTTTAACTTAAAATATTTTTTAATTAAATTATATATATTTTTAAATTTTTCATTTTTTTATATATTTTTATTTTTTTTGTTTTATTTATTTATTTATTATTTAAATTATTTTAAAAGTTAATTTTTTTTTTTTACATTTTTATGGTTTTTTTTTTGTTTTTTTAATTTTTTTTATATATTTTATGAAATTTAATTTATTTTTTGTCATGAATCGTTCCCTTGCCACCCCTTCGGTTGGGCCTCAGGGTGGACGGGGATTTTTTTTTTAAGTTTTTAATTATTTTTAATGTTGTATTTTATTTTTAATTTTTCTTATTTTAAAATTTTTTATTTTTTATTTGGCTTTTATTTTATTTTACTTTTTTTTTTGCCTTTTTCCTTTTTCTTCTTTTTTTAATTTTACATAGTATGGTTAATTTTTTTACATTTTATAGTTTTTTTTAATGTGATTACTATATATTTTTTATATTTGATTTTTTTTTTGTCATGATTTTTTTATGTTTTGCTACCTGTTATTATTATTATTTTTTTCAATATTTGGATTTTTGTTTTCTTTTGTATTTTTGTGTTTTTTTATTGTTTTTTTTCAATATTTGAATTTTTTAATTTCTATATATTTTTTATATTTGATTTTTTTGTCATGTTTTTATATGTTTTATTACTTCTTATTATTTTTTACTTTTTTTTTTCCAATATTTGAATTTTTGTTTTCTTATGTATCTTTCATATATATATATATATATATAGGGTCCGTGTCGATGATTGTCTAGCAACTCGATCCCATTATGTGCAATTTAATAGTTGATTTTAACTTTTTCGTTATAATGAATCGAGTCTACCCCACAATGTGTTAATTTCATGGTTGGTCTTTAATTTTTCATTACAATGGGTTGAGATCACCTACACTGCGTCTCAATTTGATAGTTGATTTTTAAATTTTTTTTGCAATGTATCAAGTTGTTTGATCCAAAATGGATCTAGAATAAACTTCTAAGTCTAAAAATGTTCCTCACAGAGGAAAATGAAAGTCAAGGGTTGCTCTTGGAAATAGTCTCATTGCATAGATCTCGTCATTTTGAATCTACTGCAATTTGAATGGGCTAAAATGGACTTCGGATGAAGAAATTATCACAGAAAGAAGATTGTCCATTGTCCTTTGAAAAGGAGGCAAATTCTTAGAAAAATGGCATAAAAGGCTCTTTAAGGAAAAATCGCATCGAAGGGTTAAAAGGAGGACTTAGACCAAATGCAGAAGGACTCCCCTGACTAGCGATCTCTGATATATCGGGTCGGAGGTAGGCTGCATGCGATATCAGGACCCAGGTGGAGCCGATTGTGATAAAGCAGGATCGGATCGGCGGATCGGGTCGACACAGTCCATGGTATATGGAAAGAACCCCCGGGCCGTTACATATGCGATATGCCATGATGCGATATCGACCATCAGATCGAGGAGTCAGATCAACAGTCAGGATCTGATCGGAGTGATCGGCAATCGACGATCGGTGATCCCCAATACAAAGGGCCAATGCACATTGCGACTTGCGATTGCGACATGTCAGCAAAGGGTGGACCCGATGGGAATTATAAGCGCGAATGCATAAAATTTGAAATCCGGTTTATTCGGATTTTCTTTGTATTTCTCGTATATTGAGGTTTTGACCTCCCGCCTAAGTGATTGTGATATGCCGATAGAAGGTGGACCCGATGGGAATTATGGACGCGATTTCATAATATTTGAAATCCGGAAATTCGGATTTTCAATGTATTCCCATGTATTGGGTTTTATGGCCAATACGCCATGTGATTGCAATTTGCGATGGAATGGCAGACACGATAGGTTTGTAGATGCGGTTGCATTCTATTTGAAGTCCAGCTTTTGCACCCGATAGTGTTTTTCCTATGTATTTCTATTAAGAACAAGAAATGCGTTATTTCGTGGATTTCGTTCAGAAAGAGGCCGTCGGTTCATTCCATTGGAAACAACCATCATTCCTTGTGCCACCCTGCAGGCGAGTGTTTCTGTAACAGGGATGCGTTTTGAGGCACAAAGAGGGAGAGCCGAGAAAAAGAATGATTCCTCATGATCGAAGGGATAGAGGAATGGCTGTGGAAGCCACAGAGTCAAAGGATGCCTTTCGAAAGCCAGAGAGCACAATTGACAAAGGTGTTAGGATATTCCGACACATAGGAAATAGTTAAGTACAACTTGGTCTAGTATAGAGTTAGGTATAGAGTTAGGTAAAGTGTGTTTCTTTACTATGTAAATTTTGTAACTTACAATCCGACGGTCATGATATGTAGTGATCCGATGGTTCATTCTCTCCTCGGTATTACCGACACTTGATCCGTGGCTTAACACACGATTGGTCCATGATCTCTATTTAAAGAGCATGGAGGGTCATTTGTAGGTTAACCGTTCATGAGAGAAGCTTATGTAAATTTTCATTATTTTATTAATAAATTGCCTGAAGTGGCCGCGTTGGCTCAGGCCGTGGACTGTTTCCCTCTTTGAGGGTTTTAACCACGTCAAAAGTACTGGTGTATTGATCTGCGATCTGTTTGTGAGCGGTGTCCTTTGGTGTTATGTCTGAGGAACTTACCCTGTAAATTCCTACATGGTATCAAAGCTATTTGAGGGCCGCGTCCGTTGGTGATCCAAATCTGAAGCCAGTAGAACTGCATCCGACTACTGTTTCCTAGATCTATTGTTTCTGACTGCTTTTGGGCTGAGAGGACTACTCTGTTGTGTTGAGAGCATTTGTTCCAGTGAGGAACCCCTTTCGTTTCATGCGAAAAGGTTTCCGGTAGCCCTAGCTGCGTCATTTTTAAGATCTGGAGGTATACAGTGTTTATTTGCAGTTTATAGTTATTTTCTCTCTGTTTATTTTGGTTTTCGGTTTATTTAGCTTTTTTTATTACCGGATCTATAGCTTTCATTTCTACGTATGCTCTTTGCCCTGCGACTCTGTGTGATCTGGGCAAATCAGAAACAGAAAGGAAGGATTTTTCTCATGCGTATGCTCTTTTCTGCTGCGCCTTAGTGTGATCTCGGAAAATAAAAAACATTGAGGAAAATATTTAGTTTCCAGCTAAAGCTAACTTCGAGCCGCAAGGTTCGTTTTTGAAAATATCTAGTTTCCAGCTAAAGCTAACTTCGAGCCGCAAGGTTCGTTTTTTTGTATGTCTGTGTTGGGTTTTGTGTTTTTTGTTTTGTGGGGAAAAAGAGCTTTCTTAAAGCAAGCACGCAACCCAAAGCATCAACCCCCCCCCCGCCCCCCCCCCCCCGCCTCTCTCTCTCTCTCTCTAACTTTTTGTATAGCTCACTTGGTGTAAAGCTAATTTATGAGAGTAGAGGTCTTGGGTTCAAGTCTCCATTTTGTGGGGGCGGATTTTTCATTTCCGCACATTCCCGCACTTCGTTGGTGACTTCATCAAATTTTCTTCAAAAAGCCATAACTTCTTCATCCGGAAGCCGTTTTCAGAAAATTTTTGTTTTAAACAGCGTAATTTTTCGAGATCTTTCCATTGAAACACTTAGTTTTAGCATCTATAGCTTCAGGTTTTTTTAAATGGAAAGTCCATGCCAAGTTATCCTTGACAGCACCAACTACTTCCAATGGTGGTCCTACATTGTGGATTTACTTAGAAGTAAAGGTCTTTACAGAATAGCCACAGGCCAAGAGACCAAACCAATAGATGAAGACAAGGCAGCTAAATGGGAAAATAGGCAAGACCAAGCACGTGGGTTGATAGGGATGTCTATTTCTTCAGATCTTAGATTCCATATTGCAGAACTTGATACTCCTGATGAAGCAATGAAACAGATTACTAAAGTCTTTGGAATTAAAAATGAACTTAAAGCCCATCAACTTGAAAATGAATTGTTTACATTGGACCCCAATAATTTTTCTTGCATTGAAGATTTTTGGTCCAAGTTCAAGACCCTTAGACTTCTCTTAGAAGGTGTTAAGGTTAAGAAAGAAGATAGTAGCCTTATCTACTCCATTCTCACTAAGTTGGGACCAGCCTATTCTGTGTTTGTTTCCACCTTCCATTCTACAAGAGAAGCCTTCATTTCTCAAGGACAAACCTACAAGTCCCCTTCCTTTGATTCCTTTTGTGATTCTTTGATAAGAGAACAAGAAAAACTATTACACCTTGGTCTTCTTCATCTTGGAAACTCTTCTAAGAAAGCGTTAGCCGCCCAGCAGCAACCAAATCCAAAGAATCCTAAGAAGTTGTATCCTAAAAAGAATGGTCCTAAACCAAACAAGGGTCCTAAGCAATTTCAGCCTCAAAATGAAAAATCATTTCAACAAAATGATAAGACAAATAAAAACAAAGGGAAGAAGACTGATAGACATTGCAACTTTTGTAATCGAGATGGCCACTTAGAATCCAAATGCTTTAAGAAGATGGAAGCCTTGGAAGCAGCAATGAAGAAGCATAACATCCATTTGGAGCACTCTTCAACTTCAACTTCATCTTTAGGAATGGCACTTTCTGCATGTGGTTATCAAGCATCTCGGTCATGCTATTCACTAAATGTATCTTCCTCTTCTCATTCTCATGAGTGGCTCATTGATTCTGGAGCTTCTTATCACTTGGCCAAAAACAAAGCCATGTTTTCTTCTTTAAATAATTGTAACACCAAAAATATATATGTTGGTGATGATAGATCTCTTAGTGTTGTAGGGACTGGAACTGTTCATATAGACAATGGTCAGTTTAATGATGTATTATGTGTTCCAACCTTATCCTGCAACCTTCTATCTATATATCAGATAACTCATTCACGTGAAGGTAAAATCGTTGAATTTTCACCTCACGATGTTGTAATTAAGGACCTAAGAGATCCTAGACAGATTTTAGCTACTGGCATTGCTGATGATTCTACAAGGCTGTATAAGTTTCACAACTTTGGGTCATCAAATCTTCCCTCAGTATTTGTTGCTCATAATGATATAGTGAGCAAACTTTGGCATGAGCGATTTGGTCACTTAAACTATCGCTCTCTTCAGAGTCTATGTAAAGAAAATATGGTGACAAGTCTTCCAATGGTATCTTGCAAAGATGGTGTTTGTTCCGGATGTGTACTCGGAAAACATCATCGGGACAGTTTTGAAAAACGTGCCTCTTGGCACGCCTCAGCCCCTTTACAGCTCGTGCATAGTGATTTATGTGGTCCACTTCCAGTTGCTTCATTCTCTGGCTACAAGTATTTCTTAACTTTCATTGATGATTTCTCCAGACGCACTTGGGTATACTTCTTAAAACTCAAGAGTGAAGTATTTAACATGTTCTTGGCCTTTAAGGCCTTTGTTGAAAAACAATGTGGACATCAAATTCTTAAGCTAAGATCTGATAATGGCGGAGAATATGTTAAAAACACATTCATCAACTTTTGCACTGAGAATGGAATTCAAATGCAACATATTGTTCCATATACTCCACAACAAAATGGTGTAGCTGAAAGGAAGAATCACACCTTAAAGGAAATGGATAATTGTATGCTTCAATCTAAAGGACTTAGTCTTAATTATTGGGCAGAAGCAATTAACTATGCAAATTACATTATAAATCGCACCCCTACTAAGGTTTTAAAGAATATCACTCCAGAAGAAGCATGGAGCTCAATCAAACCAAATGTAAGTCACTTTCGTGTTTTTGGAAGTGAAGCATGGGCCCATATTCCAGATGAGAAACATAAAGCTTTAGAACCTAAGAGTGAAAAATGTATTTTTGTTGGATATTCTAAAGATGTCAAAGGATATAGACTTATTCCACTTAAGTCCAAAAATGTTATCATTAGAAGAGATGTAAAGTTTGCTGAAAATATATTGGCCTGCGAGCCTAGTTCGACGGATGTGCCACCTCTCCCTATCTCTTCTACTTTTGAAAATATTTCTTCTTCAGATGATGAAAGCGAGGATGAAAATCCTACCCCACCTTCTCAGGATCCTCCTTCAGCTCCTCTACTTCCAAAATGGGTCCGTGCTACTCAAGATGCAACAGGTAATCTTGCCGGTGATCCTACAAATCAGCGGCGTACACGTTCTCAGTTCGAGAGAGCCTCTTCTTTACTAGCTCAAGCTTCAGTGAATTATGATCTTGACACCTTTGCAGAAGCTTCAGGCCATCCAGATTGGGAAGCAGCTATGAATGAAGAATATCATTCATTATTGGCAAATGATACATGGGATCTTGTTCCTCTACCAAAGGGACGAAAACTTGTTAGATGCAAATGGGTTTACAGAACCAAGTATGGACCAGATGGGAAAGTTGATAAACATAAAGTTCGCCTTGTTGCTAAGGGTTTTTCACAAGTTGAAGGCATTGACTATACTGAAACCTTCTCCCCTGTTGCGAAAATGAACTCTATCCGCCTTGTTCCTTCCCTTGCTGCTTCTTTCAAATGGGAAGTCCATCAGATGGATGTTAAATCCGCCTTTTTGCATGGGGACTTGCATGAAGAAATCTATATGGAACAACCTATTGGCTTTATACAAACAGACTCCAGCCTTGTATGTCGGCTTAATAAATCCCTTTATGGTCTCAAGCAAGCTCCTCGAGCTTGGTATGCCAAAATGGATAACTTTCTTTTAGAATCTGGCTTCTCTAGGTGTCATTCTGACAATACTGTCTACACCAAGAAAGTGGGCAAGTCTCTTATCATTCTTGTTCTTTATGTTGATGATCTTATCCTGACTAGTAGTGATCCCAACCTTATAGACCATGTGAAGTCTAGCCTTAAAAGGAAGTTTGAAATGACAGACACTTACATTATTTTCTCGGTCTTTAAGTCTTGCAATCCAAGGAAGGTATTTCCCTTTCTCAGTCCAAGTATGCCTGTGATATTCTATGCCATTTTCACATGGAAGACTGTAAGCCAACCCCTTCTACCTTTCAGTCTGGAGTCAAACTTTCAGTCACTTGTACTTCTCCTGAAGTTGATCCTACCTTATACCGTCAACTTGTAGGAAAACTTTTGTATCTAACCCATACTCGTCCTGACCTTTCCTTTGTTGTTGGCCTTGTTGCTAGGTTTATGCAAAACCCATGTGAAAGTCATTGGAAAGCAGCTAAAAGAATAATTCGTTATGTTCGAGGTACAGTTCAGTTTGGGATTCATTACAGTACCGAAGCATCTCCTCTATTGGTTGGTTTCACTGATTCCGATTGGGCTGGTGACCCTGATGATCGGAAGTCTACTGCAGGTTATGTGTTCACTCTTGGTTCAGGACCTATTACATGGGCTTGCAAGAAACAAGGTGCCATTTCTCTTTCTTCAGTAGAAGCAGAGTATCGTGGTGCCCTAGAAGCTAGTAAGGAAGCCTTGTGGCTTCGTCAGATCCTGTCAGAGTTTGGCTTTCAGCAGCAGCATCCGACTACACTTTGGTGTCATAATCAAAGTGCCATTCAACTATGCAAAGATCTAGTCCAACATCAGCGCAGCAAACACATTGAAATGCACATGCACTTCATCAGAAAGCTCATTCATGACCATGTTCTTGAAGTGCAATATTGTTCAACAGATGATCAAGTTGCAGACATATTTACAAAGGCTCTCACAGAGGCGAAGTTCACTAAAATTCGATTTATGGTTGGAGTTCAGGAAGTTGTCACTAAGGGGGGATAGGCTCTAGTGCCTCCTTCCTTCTCCTATTGTGTCATATTTTTAAATCCTTCAATCCTATCCCAAGTTGTTCTTAAGGGGGGATGTTAGGATATTCCGACACATAGGAAATAGTTAAGTACAACTTGGTCTAGTATAGAGTTAGGTAAAGTGTGTTTCTTTACTATGTACATTTTGTAACTTACAATCCGACGGTCACGATATGTAGTGATCCGACGGTTCATTCTCTCCTCGGTATTACCGACACTTGATCCGTGGCTTAACACCCGATTGGTCCATGATCTCTATTTAAAGAGCATGGAGGGTCATTTGTAGGTTAACTGTTCATGAGAGAAGCTTATGTAAATTTTCATTCTTTTATTAATAAATTGCCTGAAGTGGTCGCGTTGGCTCAGGCCGTGGACTGTTTCCCTCTTTGAGGGTTTTAACCACGTCAAAAGTATTGGTGTATTGATCTGCGATCTGTTTGTGAGCAGTGTCCTTTGGTGTTCTGCCTGAGGAACTTACCCTGTAAATTCCTACAAAAGGGAGCTAAAAACTGAAAGTTGGGAGTCGCTTAGAGGTAAAGTGAAACCAGAAGCTCACTGCAAGAGCTGTGAGCCAGAAAGCCTGAGAGATTTGGAGCCAGAGGGCCAAGTAGAGCAAAGCCACCAGAGGTTGGAGGCAGAGCCAGACGGATAGATCCAGATAGCTAAGAGAATCAGAGCCAATTAGTTAGAGAGCCAGAGCCATAGAGCCAGAGAGCTCAGAGCAGACTTCTAAGAGCCATGGGCTGTAATGAATTTGCAGAACAGTAAAGAGATCAAATGATCAAGCAATTGCTGCTGTCCAAAGTGTGTTGAAGATAGAAGAAGGTGTTCCAGAGACAGTTAGATAATTCTAAGGGAGTTGGTGCAGGCTAGAGCTCAAGGTAGCTCAGAGCGCTGATTGAAGGAGTCAAAGTCCAGAGAAGCCTAGGTCTGTCTACAAAGTATGGACAGCCAGGGGTAAGATGGTTTTTTATTCTAAACCCATAGGTTCAGTTGTAAACCAATGGAGTTGAGTGTGGAACTTGTAAAATAAAGATTACCATAATCCCAGAGATCCTAGTTGAGTTGACTAGAGCTCACGGAGACATAGCCCAAGAGTTTTGGGTCAACTCCTAATTATATTGTTGTCTTATGTGTTTGCTGATTTGCCGCTTTATTTACTGTTATGTATGTTTTACATTAGCATAAGAAAATGTACATAAGCACTTGAACAGTCTAAAAACAAACACAAGCATACACCTATTTCCAGCATTATTAATTCCTCAAATGGTTAATCATAAGATCTTGGAAATATATAAGCTTTGGAGTGGGAGAGGTTTTTGTAAGCTTGATAAGAATCCTTTAGTGCCCCATTTCATATCAGGTGGTATCGAAGCCCTAAGGTTGGTTAACCCCACCTTCAAAGAAGGTGATATCAAAGCTGAGTTATATCTGAGCAGGTTGCATCATGCAACAAGTGGCATCAGATCAGAATGTTGATTGACAGAGCAAAAGATTGCTTGTCTGAAAGGTGTTTGGGCAATCAAGGATCGATTGTCTAATTGATTGTATGTTTGTTTGTAGACTGACTATTGTGTGAGTTTGCAGAGGTGAAGGGAAAGCTATTGATAGCTAAATCCAAGAGATGACAAGAAGGAAGAAGGGCTGAAGGCATTCTTCTTATCCCAAAAGACCTCAAGGCAATCCTTGAAGCACAAGAGTTTTGTTGCAAAAGGTTGCTTGAATAAAGCTCTTTGTTAATCTTGTTTGAAGTTCTTTTGTTCATTGGCATAATGACAACTTCTACAAGTGAGTCCTCAAAATCTTCTTTCTTCACAAGATTCTTTGATGAAGACATGAAGCAAGACTTGTTCATCATGATGGACAAGGTGAGAGAAATGTATGAGGATGGAAGGAAAAGCAGCATACTTAGAGAGCAATTGAATTCTGTGGAGGAAGAGAAGCAGTTTCTTTTTGACAAATTCCAGGAAATGGAGAGACAACTTCATATTGCAAATATGAACCTAAAAAGGATGCATGAGTTGGAGACACAGTTCTTTGTTGCCAAAGAATCCTTAGTCAAGTATCAGCTTGAAGAAGAGGTAAACAATTCCCGTTTGTCTTCAAATTCCTCTAAGAATGTTTATATTGGTTCTTTTGAAAAACATACCAGAGGCATGGGTTGCAAGTTAATGTCCAAGATGGGCTATGAAGGAAAAGGCTTGGGCAAACATGCACAGGGTATTGTTGAGCCAATAATGGTTGAGGAAAGGCCTAGGTATTTGGGTCTTGGCTATGGACAGTCTTATGGAGAAAGTTCCAAAGCTGCCATGAAGGCCATTGAAACAGTTCCAAGAAGGGGTTTCATTTCAGGTCTTCTACCTCAAGAGTGTAAAGATTTTATTCATGGAGAATGAAAAATCTTGAAACATCATTTGCAGGATGCAGGTGTCCATAAGCATGCACTTGAACCAGAGAGTTTTGGAAACTCTGACAGCCTTGAAGATATTGATGGTGTTCCAAAGGGAGATACTTCTTCATTCAATTCACCTCCTCAAGAAGGAAATAAAGGTGAAAGAGAAAGGTATAAATCTGGTTCTATCCATATTCCTTTAGATTATGTTCAGCATGATAAATTTTCATATGAGCACAGGAAAAGAATTGCATGTTCCTTTTGTGGTTTGGATAACCATAATGTTCCTAGATGTTGGAAGAGAATGGCCACATACAGGAAAATTTTGAAGGAAAGGAAGCAAGAAGCCAAAGGTCCACTGGACAAGGCAAATCATGTTGTCAAGAAGATGCACATGTGTTGCACTTATTTCCATAAGCAAGGACATGTTGCTACAAAATGTTGGACTCTGAATCCAACAATGCTTCCACAAAAGCTAAAGAAGGTGGAAAGAGAGAATGGCAAGAATGGAAAGAAATTTTCCATGAATGATGTGTTTTAGGATGATTCACATGTTGATGCTGATGTGCAAACAAAGGAAGCACCTTTGAAATGGATTGGTAAGAAATGGTTAGAGTTCATATCCAATTAAGATTGCATGTCTATTGATGCATCTATTTGCATTTCTTTGTTAATGGAATGCAAATTGCAGGGTTTTTCCAAGAAGGTGAATCGAAAATTTTGAGTAGGAGACTCACTTTGTTGCTGCAACATTATGTTCATTTCATCTTTGAAAGTACAGTGTGCTTAAGCAAAAGTTAAAGGATGAAATGCATGCATGATAATGATGTGCATGAACACAGGGATGTTGATGATTTTCTTGTATTTGAACATGTATGTGTAATTAACTTGAAGGGTTGATTGCTTTGTTTTAAACATGCATGTAATATTGACTTGAGAAAAGTTGATTTGGTCTCCAAGATCGAGATAATGATGAAGTGTTTCATATTTTGAAAAGAATCCTTAAGATCTTTTCTACATGCTTGACTTGAAGGGTCATTTGTTTTAAAGGCATGTTTTGTGGGCTTGTTATCTAGTCCATCATTTGTATGCAGATGTAAAGACATGGAGGTGTTCACAAGATGTGAAATATGTTTCTTTTGTTGAAGCAGGAGTTTAGGCCATCCAGTTGTTATCTATAATTTTGTTGTTGTTAACAGTTGTTGTTGACAGCATGTCAAACAGGTACAAATGTAAATTTTTGTGAAGCAGATGTAACTTCACATTTGTTTGAGCCACCTTGGATCAATGATCAAGGAAGAGAAGTTCAAACTACCTTCTGTAACCTTCTCAGCAGGAGTTCTGCATGAAGTCAAGGAGGAAAACAGTTCTTCCCAAGAGGACCAGCACATCCAGGAAGGAGAGTGGTCAAAGGCTTTGGTTCAGAGGCACTATGCAAGGCAAGTGTATGGAGGCTAAAAGAAGAGGGTGTTGTTACTTACATTTACTGTTCAGATCAGTATATCAGTCTTTTGGAGACCAAAAGATTTTTAGTGGGAAGGCATGATCCAAAATTGATCTAGAATAGACTTCTAAGTCTAAACATGTTCCTCATAGAGGAAAATGAAAGTCAAGTGTTGCTCTTAGAAATAGTCCTATTGCATAGATCTCATCAATCTGAATTACTGCAATTTGAATGGGCTAAAATGGACTTTGGATGAAGAAGTTATCGCAGAAAGAAGACTGCCCATTATCCTTTGAAAAGGAAGCAAATTCTTAGAAAAATGGCATAAAAGGCTCTTTAAGGAAAAATCGCATCGAAGGGTTAAAAGGAGGACTTAGACCAAAGGCAGAAGGACTCCCCCGATTAGCAATCTCCAATATATCGGGTCGGAGGTAGGCTGCATGCGATATCGGGACCTAGGTGGTGCTGAATGCGATAAAGCGGGATCGGATCGGCGGATCAAGTTAGCACAGTCCATGGTATATGGAAAGAACCTCGGGCCATTACATATGCAATATGCCATGATGTGACATCGACCGTCGGATCGAGGAGTCCGATCAACGATCAAGATCTGATCGGAGTGATCGGAGATCAGTGATCCCCGATACAAAGGGCCAATGCACATTGCGACTTGCGATTGCAATATGCCGATAAAGGGCGGACCCGATGGGAATTATAAGCGCAAATGCATAAAATTTGAAATCCGGTTTATTCATATTTTCTTTGTATTTCCCGTATATTGAGGTTTTGACCTCCCACCTAAGTGATTACAATATGTCGATAGAAGGCAGACCCGATGGGAATTATGGATGCGATTTCATAATATTTGAAATCCAGAAATTCAGATTTTCAATGTATTCCCATGTATTGGGTTTTTTTGCCAATATGCCATGCGATTGTGATTTGCGATGGAATGGCAGACCCGATAGGTTTATAGATGCGGTTGCATTCTATTTGAAGTCTGGTTTTTGCGCCCGATAGTGTTTTTCCTGTGTATTTCCGTTACGAGCCAGAAATGCGTTATTTCGTGGATTTCGTTTGGAAAGAGGCCGCTAGTTCATTTTCCATTGGAAACAACCATCATTCCTTATGCCACGCTACAGGTGGGCGTTTCTGTAACAGGGATGCATTTTGAAGCGCGAAGAGGCAGAGCCGGGAAAAAGAATGATTCCTCATGATCAAAGGGACAGAGGAACGACTATGGAAGTCGCAGAGTCAAAGGATGCCTTTCAAAATCCAGAGAGCACAATTGACAGAGGGAGCTGAAAACTAAAAGCTGGGAGTCGCTTGGAGGTAAAGCGAAACCAGAAGCTCACTGCAAGAGCTGAGAGCCAGAAAGCCTGAGAGCTTCGGAGCCAGAGGGCCGAGCAGAGGCAGAGCCACCAGAGGTTGGAGGCAAAGCCAAACAGACAGAGCCAGATAGCTAAGAGAGCCAGAGCTAGAAGAGACAGAGAGTTGAGAGCCAGAGCCAGTTAGATAGAGAGCCAGAGCCATAGATCCAGAGAGCTCAAAGTAGACTTTTAAGAGCCATGGGCTATAATGAAGTTGCAGAACAACAAAGAGATAAAATGATCAAGCTATTATTGTTGTCCGTAGTGTGTTGAAGATAAAAGAAGGTGTTCCAGAGACAGTAAGAGAATTCTGAGGGAGTTGGTGCAAGCTAGAGCTCAAGGTAGCTCAGAGCACTGATTAAAGGAGTCAAAGTCTAGAGAAGCCTAGATATGTCTGCAGAGTATGGATAGCTAGGGGTAAGATGGTATTCTAAACCCATAGACTAAGTTGTAAACCAATGGAGTTGAGTGTGGAACTTGTAAAATAAATATTACCATAATCGTAGAGAGCCTAGTTGAGTTGACTAGAGCTCACGGAGACGTAGCCCAAGAGTTTTGGGTGAAATCCTAATTATATTGTTGTCTTATGTGTTTGCTGATTTGCCGCTTTATTTATTGTTATGCATGTTTTACATCAGCATAAGCAAATGTACATAAGCACTTGAACAGTCTAAAAACAAACACAAGCATACACCTATTTCAAGTATTATTAATTCCACAATTGGTTAATCATAAGATCTTGGAAATATATAAGATTTGGAGTAGGAGAGGTTCTTGTAAGCTTGACAAGAAGCCTTTAGTGCCCCATTTAAGATCATTGTCTTAGGCTAAGATTTTAAAGTCATTATACATTTAGCATTTAAAAAAAAATTACTCTTGGTAGAATAACTCTTTCATTCAGGTGTTCATTTTTAAAGTTTTTTTAGTCATAAAATTTTTCCATAATGTCATTCTTGAAATTTTTTGAAAATTTAAGATTGTTTTGTAGTCATAATCTTTAGTTTTAATTCCAATGGTTGAAATATTGTCAAGATTTTAATATTTTTCTAAGTCGTGATATTTTATCTTTAATGTTATAGTTGAAAACAGTTATAAATATTTTTTCTTAGCCACCATGTTTGAAAACTTTTGGAATTTTAAGGTTTTTCAAAGAAGTGATATTTTAAATTTAATGTCATCCTTAAAAATCGTAGGAATTTTAAGGCTTTTCAAAGACGTGATATTTTATCGTTAATATCATGCTTGAAAATCGTTGGAAATTTAAAGTTTTTCAGAGCCGTGATATTTTATTTTTAACGTCATTATTAAAAAAATTTGAAAATGTACCCTGGAAAAAAAAAAAAACAACAAAAAAACAAAAAAACAAAAACATTATTTCGGCATCAACACTTTTTGATTTCAAGGTGTTTTTTGCACCAAACAAAATGGCTTTTATTGTTTTTTAATGTTATTTTTAAAAAATATTGAAAATTTAATCTAAAAAAATATGGTGATGCAAAATCAACACTTTTTATATTTGGGTTGTTTTTTCATGTTTTTTTGGGATTTTTGGGATCAAGTACCCGTTTTGAGGTAACAGTTCCCGTTTGATCGGTAACTATGTTGTAAGTAAAAGGTCATTCCTTCATGGATATGCTTTGATGTTTTTAGGTCTATAATCATCATTTTTTTTGTGTTAGAGCGAAGAGGAAGGCTTCTGCAACTATGTGTGCAGAGACCTTGGTAAGTCTGCAGTTGTGTGGACAAGCCCCTGCATCGTAGGGTAAGAAGGATTGTAATTGTTAAGATTTGAAGATAATAAAGAAGATTTTGAAGGCAGATCTGTGTACTCACATTTTGTACTTAAATTTATGTGGTTATTTTTTTACTTTTGTGTTGCGTAAGATCAGAATCGATATATGAATGTTGTTACAATTCATTACAGTTAAGATCCATTGATTTATGCATAGTAGATAGAGTTTTAGATTTGCGAAGGAGTCTTTTTGTATGAATAGATCGGTTTTGGTATAATATTAAGTAAGATCGCGTAGTGCAGTAATAGATCTGTAGGTGAGTCCGACGAAGTCAAGATCCATACTCCATATCCTTCTAGATGCGGAAAACTAGTTCTGACATCCCCCAATATCGCCTCGGGTGTGACTATGGTCTACACCAGTAGGTCATTGCCGAAAGGGCCAGTGATAAAGGGTTTTTTTGGTTAGCGCAGCTAACTCTCAACCTGGGTCTAACCCCCTCAAGACAACAAATGGTTCCATTGTCGGGACCAGGATATTTCTAAGGGATATGTGATGTGGCATCCAACTAGAAAAGAAATTCAAGTTTGGGTTGATCTGAAGTTGCTCGAATTTGCAGCATAAGAAAATAGGAATCCGTGCCTATCAATAGAAAGGTGGTTGCAGAGGTATATCTTTACAAAGAAACATGAGATCTTTTTCACATCGTTCGCTAACGAGTTGCACAAGTGGCTTTCAAAACTAGCTAAAAGTGAGACTTGTTGGAAGCACTATGAGCCTACTGCATGGACCCCAGAGATGATTAAGTGACTAAAGGAGATTGAAAATACTATCACAAGAGTTGTTGATTACTCGATAAATAGAGTTCTCAGAGGCTTTATTACTAAAATCATGACTGACACATCGGTATCCTACAGTGAAATTGAGTGCCGATTTTTCAAGGGTTTGTGAGGTAAGTATTTGAATTCCTTAAAGCTTTGTATTAGGATGTTGTTATGTGAGAATGGTGTACTATGAATGCAAGTAGATTGATGTTTAAAGCAAGCAAGGATGGATTTATGCAGAGTGGAAAGAGAATCAAAATAGAGTATGATGATTTTGTTGAAGCTATTTACAACCCATTAATGGGTGAATCACAAAGCGAAGATAATCAAGGCACTTTTGGGATTCCCCATCCAACCACTCCACCTCCACCTCCACCTCCACTTCCCCCATTTAATATGGCTAATGCAGTAAATATGCATGTTTTTAAGGGTCTAGGATCAGATGATCCCGAGCAATTTTGGTTTTTCACAGAAGCTATATGGAAAGCGCAACAAATAAATGATGAAGATATGAAGAAAGCTCAGCTTGTCATAGCACTGCAGGATAGAGCGATGTCATGGTATATTAAGTATAGTACAACAAACCTAGACACTTCATTAGCTAAGACAAAGAAAGCATTGAACGCAAAGTTCAAGAAACCAAAGTCACAATCATAGTGCATTACGGAGATAAAAGAGATTAAGCAAGCAGTCAACGAGATTGCCTCAGAATTAGATCAGAGATTAAAATTCTTGTTGGGACAAGTCAACTTTCAGATCTCCGATATGCAGCACGAAGAGTGGTATATTGTTGCGCTTTACCACATCTCATATTACCATTATCACAGCAAAAGATCACATCGAAAACTGAGGCATTAGAAATTGTGATGAAGCTAGAAACATAGCCAATACAGGATACTCACATAGGAGCTCAGTAGATACAGACACAGTTAGTGAACTTAGATAGGGAGCTACAAGATTTGAAGAATGGAAAAGAAGTTCGGCTTGATATTTGCTCAGAATATCATACACATGAATAGAGAATTGTCTTGTTTTGATTGCTAAAATGTAGGAAAGGAAGAATCAACAGCCTACGTAGAACTTACAAATGATGAGGGATAAACCATGTGAGGATGATCCAAGTGTTAACATGGTAACACGAAGTGGCGCATCTACAGGAGGAGATAAAACAGAGGGAAAATAGCCCATGGCAGATACATGGGTCAGGAAGGCTAGAGGAAAGAGTATCGACTTCAATATGCAAAGGGAGAAAGAAACTTTCATGGAAGTGAAGAAGAGTTTCATGGACCTAGGAGCTTCGAAATTGAAGATGCAGATGCAACTCGTACCATGGAAGAATAATCCTGAAGTGGCTACTACGACGAAGAACCCTTCTCCAACCATTCTAAAGTCCTTTCTCCAAACATGTATGAGGTTGCTAAGGGTTAAAAAATAAGTGGAAGGATTGCAAGAACTAATTGAAAATTGTGCTGGTAAAGAGAAGCCACAACCTAAACAACGTGCAGTAAACAAAGAATGTAGAAATAAGAAAAGAACCAAGCGAGAGATGCGATTCACTATGTAGATCGAAAAATTCAAAATGGATCAAGTAATTATTGACTTGGGATGGAATGCGAATATATTACCAAAGCATACCTGGGAGGCAATGGGACAACAAAAGCTACAATGGTCACTGATTCAGTTGCACATGGCCAATCAGCAGAAAATCATCCCAATGGGTCGATTGCATGGTCACATTGTTATGGACATTAAAGGAGCAAGCGTGGTGGTGGACTTTGAAGTCATTGAGATTGTGGAAGATACAAATCCATATCCGGATTTACTTGGAATCAATTGGGATTTTGATAAGGACATTATAATCAATCTAAAAAGAAGAAGTATGGTATTTGAGAAGAATGGCACTAGGGTAATTGTTCCATTGGACCCCTCTGAAGGAGAGCGATATATAGAACTTGTCTGCGAAAAAGATGGCGATGAAGATATTGACCATATCTATAAGTTAACTGCACGGGATGAGGATTGGATAAACCCCACCACCGATGGGAGGATAATCTGGGAAAAGGATAGTTTGTGTGTCTCAGACTCTAATGAGGAATTGGAGAACTGGAAGAACTAGTTGCATGAAGTTTCTACTATGCGTTGTAACACACTTACAAAATATCTTCGTTGCATCTCAACCGAGATACGTAATTTACCTTACTATGATGGGATAGGTGATGTCATCTTATTTCTTAATGAGTTTGAATGGGATGTACCAGAAGAACAGGGATTACATGCCTTGGATATAACTTTGAGGTCTACACTTACACGATGGTGGGGCACGCATAAAGACAATATAGGAGATTGGAAGGAGTATCATCAATTCATGAGGCTCAGGTTCAATCATGCAAACGAAAGGCTCACAGAGAAGTATAATGGTAAGCATGATCCCCTAGAACATTTGTGCCATTGGACTATGACATGGGGCAAAGAACCTCAACCAGAATGGGTACACATATTTTTCCACACTTTGGATGTGATAGTGATGAATTGCTATCTCAAAATGGAGCTACGCCATGGCACTGCCGATTGGTACGGTCTGAAGGAAAGTTTCATATTGACCTTTAGCTTCGAAGATGGTTTTCAATGTATCGATGATGCCCTTCAAGAAATCATGGCAACAATTTTCTGGACACCAAATGAGCCAACGACATGGGTACAGCCTGATTGGAACGCATAGTTGTATCACGCAATAGAATGATATAATATGACCGCGGAAGAGTGCGAGGTAGATCCGTGCAAAATTAACATCCCTAAATTAGAAGGATAGCACAAGGTTGCGAGACTGGAAGTTAAGATACCTGACATAACACAGCCTAATAAGATGAAGCAAGTTAATATAAGCTCGGAAGCAGAGCCCAAATTCACGCCCATCGGAGATTACTAGGATGAGGATACAGTAGGTAAGGTCGTTGAATTATTGCATGAGTACCAGGAGATATTTCCGACGAAGTTCACTGAGTTAAAACGTATTGTAGGGCGATCTGGGCATAATGAAGGTCACTTTGAAGCCAGATGTGAAACCGATAAAACAACAATCATATATGCTAAACCCAAACTACAATGAGAAGGTGAAGGAGGAGCTTGAGAAGATGGTCGCAGCCAGAATAATTGAACTTGTGGAAGAATACGAATGGGTGAGCCCAATGGTAATGAAGGAGAAAAATACTAAGGGAGAAAAAGGATTTGTGTCGATTTAATAAAGTTGAATGACGCATGCGTACATGACCCATTCCCAACACTGTTCATTGATGAAGTTTTGGATAATGTGGGAGGACAAGAGACCTACTCCTTTACAAATGGTTTTTTAGGGTACCATCATATTAAGATCGTGCCAAAAGATAAGACTAAGACTACTTTTTCTACTGAATGGTGATCATTTCAATATACATTCATGTCGTTTGGGTTGAAGAATGCACCTGTGATATTCTCCAGAGTTGTCGTCGCAACGTTTAAATAATTCTTCCACAAATTTCTGGAGGTTTACTTTGATGACTGGACAACCTTTGGACTACTAAAAAATCATTTTTTTAGGCTACACTTGATGTTGGATACCTGTAGGAAATATCAAATCTCACGGAACAATAAAAGGCGTATTTTTTGTACCATATGGAATATTACTGGGACATGTTGTTTTCAAGTAGGGGATGATGGTGGACCATGCAAAAATTGTTGTTATTATCAATCTGGATTCATTGAAGAATGTGAAGCAGCTACCGACGACTCTAGAGCATACTGGTTATTATTGGAAGTTCATCAAGGCCTATGCTCAGATCACTGCACCGATGGAAAAAATACTAAAGAAAGATGCCACCTTTTGTTGGGAAAATGAATCTCAAAAGAGCCTTGACATCTTAAAGGAAAAAATGGTCACCACGCCAATCCTAATGTTTCCATATTGGAAGAAGGAGTTCCATGTTCATGTAGATGCATCATGCATAGCTTTGGGTGTTGTCTTAACGCATCTAGGAGAATGGGATCTTGATCACCCCATCGCATTTACGAGTGCTCTAGGGATTAATGCATAGGTGGTTGCAGTTAGAATACCCTCAAGGACCTTCCTAGGAACCAAGGCAAACCGTTCAGATTAACTACATCTGGCACAAAGAAGCATATATGTATGTATATCAATGCATGATATTCAAAGCAGGAAAGAAGAGATTACCTCAGATATTGATGCAATTTTGTTGGAGAACCCAATGTAGCAGAGTGGAAGACCCCTTTGCTAGATCCTAGATCAACACCTGCATATAAACAAAACGGAGATTAATACTATAGCATATAAACTCTGACAATCAAAGCATTAATACATAAAGATATTAAAATGACATGCATCTAAGTTACTCATAAATAATGGTACTAAATCAACATGTAAACAATCACGACATTGGCACCATCGAGTAGACAACACAATAGCAAGTCTATATTATTAGATAAGAAAGAATGATTACAACCATCTAGTGAATCAAACTTCCCTTAATCCTCCAGCTCTTTTCTCTCTCTCTCTTCTTAACCTCTTGGTGATAAAGAAACTATATCTCATACAAAGCTTCAAAAATTAGTTGACAATCCTTCGACCTCTTTCACAATGCCCAAGCCTCCAATATATAGATGATGAGAGGCTTATCCTTGCCAACTCTCTCATGAGTTCCCTTTGGAAAAAGCTAGGATGTTTCCTTGCTTTATTTCTCTTTCCCCTTCCATTAGACTCTGTTAGAAATGGAAATATCCTTAGACAGGTCGAAGGTAGATGTTTCTTGCTTTTCGGGTTGACATTTGAGTAAAAAGTGGAATACTAGTCAGTCAACCCACTCATTTGACCTTTGGAATCTCACAAAACTTGGGTAACGTTGTCCCTTAGGCAACATAGTGAGTTACCCTAGGGACTAACGCCCTTGGCTCATGCATAGGGAGTGTTCTAACTCTTCTTGCTAGTTCCTGGGGAGCGTTACCTTGGAAAATAGGCCTATGAACTAGGTCATGTCTTCAGTCAAACTGTCTTTCTCCTCTGAGCTGATGAGGAGGTCATTTTCCTATATAAAAGATGCCCCCTAAAGTGTGAGGTCAGAGATGAAGATGATGGCTGAAATACTTTATAAATTGTTGGAAAAAGGAGAGAGAGGATCAGAGCTTCGGGACTACAGGAAACTTGATACAAACAACATATGTTAAAAATCTAAAATCATGTCCTGAGTCGAGCATTCCCATGCTCAGTAACTCTATCAGAGTGATTTCTCAAAAGAGGTATGACAATTATGTCCACCGATAAGCACAATGTGGAATTGTGTCATAATATGATCATCCTGATGATCTATCTTCGAAAATAATATACGCAGCTTGGGAGAGGAAACAAGGTTAAGTGATGTAAGCCTCTACCCAAGGTATTGGTCGTCGTTTTGTCTCAATAGCATATTTCTACACATGTGAATAAAGGAGTTGATGTCAAATATGTGAGAAATCGTCTAATTACCAGTCAATAATGAACATTGTTAATAGACGCAAGGATGGCCACTGATAATGATGATCATATCGAAGATGCGTAGTACAATCTAATGAGTGTGAATAATGATGTTGATGCCAAACACTCGTAGAATCATTCAAATGGGATCCAATGATGAAAATGCCCAATTAAACACAAGGTAACCTGCCACTAATGACTACAAGTTCCAGGGTACTAATATGTTTATGGATCTGATTCCTAGTTAGAGTGTTGAAGTCAATAGGAAGAGACATGTTGAAAGCTAGGCAATAATATGTCCTACATCAGTCGACAAGAAACGAGACAAGAATGATTGTTTTTGAAGATAAATTTTGAGCAATGGGTCAAAGAGACGGAGGGCATGATGGAAGTATATGAGAGATGGTTGATACAGGAAGCAAAGGATAAAGGAATTCCTTGAACAATAGAAGGCATGACACAAAGGTTTACTAGGCATCTTTAACATCGGAGTATATAGGCTAAACTCATAGGATGGTAAGGTTCATCTGAGAGGCTGATAAAAAGGAGGTTTGTTGATGGAGTGCCATGTTTAAGGGAATGACTGCTACCAAAAAATATTTCTGAATATAAACATAGAGGCATTGTGTTGTCCAATTTTTCCCCATTTGATTAAGTTTAACGAGTCCAGATGGGTAAACTTGGTGGTCTTTTCATATTAGAGAGTTTAAGAATAACGTAAAGAGAAACTCCATGGGGGTCCCTTTGTCATAGTTGATAACCGGGTGTGACAAAGGTTTAATAGTATACCCAACATAATTCCTTTTCTATAAGTTTGTCTATTGAGTCCAGATAAAGTGATAAACCTATGCTTAATAGATGTTTACCTCATTTTTTTACGAGTATGAGGGGAAGGAGTAAAATTGATATTATTTGTGAAATTTTAATGAGTCATGCGAAGACAAACTCAATATATCTCCATCAAAATTTAACGATTCAAATGAAGAAAAATCGATATATCTTCATCAAATTTTAAGGAGTCAAATGAAGAAAACTCGATATGTCTTTTTTTAGTTTAATGAGCGAGGAAAAATATAAAAGAACTTCTCATGTCTTCTTCGGAAATATTTTACGAGTCCGAAGGAGATAACTCAAGGATTTTTCAATTCAAGAGTGAGAAAAGGTCCCAAAAGAGATCATGTTCATATGGAGTCAAACGTGGTCAATTTTTCATTTCAACATTAAGATTCCATCATGGCATCAACAAAAGTTAACAACATATCAATATGGCATATGATTAACATTTTGGGAATGAAAAAATTCAATTTTAATGACTATAAGGTGAGTCGTACGTCCATAGTGACTATACGAAGGGAAAAGGGCCTTCATTTTCACTGTTTTGAGTTCTATGAGAGTGTTTTGGAGTAAAAAGGAGTATATCTTCCACAAGCGATTGCAAGCAATCCGATAAACCATTCGATGCTCCATTTGTTTCAGGTAGATGGCCTAACCTTTATCTTTCATTTCATTACCTTTTTTAGTTCAATTTGGGGTTAAAATTTAGTTTTTGGGCATTCCCTAAATGGCTAGCATGGCTAACGTTGTCTCCCAGGCCTGGGGGGAGCGTTAAATTTTATGCCCATTCCACTGGGGTGCATTAACACGCCCTATGGGCCTTAGGGGAAGTGTTAAGCATGCTAGGTACAAGTTTGAAATGCCCAGCTTGATTTTTGATGATTTTAAATGGTTGAAACACTGGTTTATGGGTGTTTAATGCAAGTTAGGAGCCAACAACATGAGTTTGTGGCAGGAAAGAGCCCATGACAGTGAGGAACTTCAAATTCTAAATGACCCAGAAATTTTAGCAGCTTCGCGAAGATGTGTTTGCTAAAATATGCCAGACTTGACCTGATGAAGGGTCAGGAGTGTTGAAAATAATACTGAGAGGGGGGGGTGAATCAGTATTATCAAATTCTTTTTCAATTTATACAAAGATTTGCAGATCAGACTAATGAAACTTGCGTATACCTTCCAGACTTATAATTTAATTTATTATTCAGATGTTGGTCATTAGTCTATATGTAAGAACCATATAACAGTAAGTAGGAACAAAAAGGTAGAGGAGACAGTGACACAAAAGAACACAAGATATAAGGTGGAAACCCAATGTGGGTGAAAACCACCTGTTGCAATATGTCTCTATCTTCTTTCAATTAGAAACTTCTTTTTACAATGATTCTGTACTGGTGCAGTCTTATACCAGCACGCAGGCTTCAACCTGCAGAAGGCTACAACCTTCTCTCATTCTCCAGACTCTCCTGGAAGGGAGCTATAACCCCCTTAGCTCTTGTACTAGCTGATGTACTAGTACGTAGGTGCTGACCTACAGAAGACTTCTCTTTTTCTTCCAGGGACCACGTTTCATAAATTTTCAGACTGGATCCAAGAATATCAATCAAACATCAAATGGATCTGCAATCAACCAACTTCCTTGTACAAATACTGAATCAATAACTTCTCAGAACCTAGTACCAGTAGCCAGACACCAATTCAGAACCTGGAACACTACAGTAATAAACAAAAGCAGCTAAAACATATTTCAAGAAAATTTCGCTACTTCACCAATAGAAATATGCGTACATACGCAACATTCACTTCCTTAACCTATGGGTATCTGTGCCTCCACTGTGTCGAACCTGCGGGTATCCGCACCTACGCTGTGTCAAACCCGCGTATATCCACGCCTCTACTGTGTCGATCCTGCAGAATACACACATGCACTGTGTCAAACCTGCGTATATCTGCGCCTTCTCCTTTTCTTAATCAGACTTTAATTATACCCAAATTATCAGATCTAATCTTGCGCCAAAGAGATCTCGACCTATCAGTATATCTTAACCATCTTGTAATGCTCAGGTTCCTCCTTGATTCAGATCCAGCTATATCTCACCAACCGATCACCAGTATTTCAGATCTTGCTCTTCTCAAGATATTCAACACTACAGTCTACCCCAACCAATTGATATCCTTTCCTTTTTATAGTCTAGGCCTTACCCAAACCATGGTCCAAAACCATAGAGATCCAATACTAGGGACCCAATACCTGGGTTCAATACTTTAGATGCAAAACCACGGACCAAAACCATAGGTTCAAAAATGTCAAACTAAATACCATGGACCAACCATAATATTTCCCATGTGTGCACGCTTTTCTCTGCATGAAAGTGCGTGTACTGGACATCCGCACCTTTTGATCGGTACACCTACGTATATGTACACACCTTTTGATCGGTACACCTGCGTATGTCCACGGCTTTGTGAAAAGGAACCTGTGGGTATCTCATTTTCTTCCATTCTGAGAGCCTGAACTGTGATCTTCCATTTGAGTGAGTTGCCATCAAGGACAACACTTATGTCATCGAGCCAAACCTGTGCCAAACCTGTGTCATAATGCCAACAATCTCCATTTGAGTGAGTTGCCATCAAGGACAACACTTATGTCATCGAGCCAAACTTGTGCCAAACCTGTGTCATAATGCCAACAATCTCCCCCTTTGGACTTGATGGCAACCCAAATTCACTCAAAGTCTTTTCTCCCCCTTTGACATCAAGGGCAAAGAGTTATGCTCCCCCTGAGTTCATGCTGAAATCTCTGCTCTACTGTGTTTTCCAAGCTCCCCCTGCCATATAGGTAAGATCTGCAAGAAGATGTTCTACAAAAGAAATCTGACTTTATACATCATAATTGGCCTTCCTATCACCAAAGACTCATACATACTGCTCCCAATCAAGTGGGGATACATGATATAAAAAGAACATTACATTATCCATCCCAGGCATAGTGGGGCAACCAAGATAGGCCGTTACATGACCTTCACAAAAGAGATATAGAGACAAAAATATCTACAGCAAGACTCTGACTAACATCAGCAACATCTATCACTCATTATTCAGATCAGTATCCATGTTCTCCTTCTGCACTTGCTCCTCCTGAAATCAAAACAACTGAAGAATTGAACCAAGATCTTCTATGATAATGCCAACAATGCATTATTAGAAGAATATATGCTCCCCCTGAACCTGTGCCAGATGGTCTCTGACAAACCCATATCAGACTCCTCTCATCCTTGATTTTCTTCAAGTCAACATATACACGGCTATACCCACATAAACCAACGTATGTACGCGTATATCCCATATGAAACTCACGTACAACCAACAATCTCTGAATCAAACAAGATTCAACAACAAGATGATGCATCAACTACCCCCAGCTTTTGTCTGAGGTATTCAAAGGTCTCCCTGGGCAGTGGTTTGGTGAGAATATCAGCAACTTGTTCCTTAGAGGGAACATACTCCAATTTGACCTTTTGTTCAAGCACTTGTTCTCGAAGAAAATGATACTTGACCAGTATGTGCTTATTATTTGAATGCATGACAGGATTCTTTGAAATACTGATTGCACTTGTATTATCACAGAAAATGGAGATAAGTGGAGTACAAGTGATTTGCATATCATGCATTGTTTGCATCATCCAAAGGAGTTGAGTGCAGCAAGATGCAGCAGCTACATATTCTGCTTCAGCTGTAGATAATGCAATAGAACTTTGTTTCTTGTTGAACCAAGATACTAATCTAGGACCCATGAAGAATGCATCACCACTAGTGCTTTTTCTGTCATCCACACTTCCTGCCCAATCTGCATCTGTATATGCATGAAGTGTGATATCTGTACCTCTAGGATACCATAAGCCATAGTTTTGAGTTCCTTGAAGATACTTGAAAATTATCTTGACTGCCTGAAGATGAGTTTCCTTTGGATTTGCCTGAAACCTTTCAACTATTCCCACTACATTCATAATGTCTGGTCGAGTACCTGTTAGATAGAGCAGACTACCAATCATGGATCTATAGGTTGGTTGATGTACTGCTGCCGATTCATCATTTGTGCTGAGGCTGCATCCTGTCACCATAGGGGTACATACTGGTTCCGAATCCTCCATCCCATATTTCTTCAAGATCTGCGTGAGATACTTGGTTTGTGATAGAAAAATGTCGTCTTTGTTTTGTTGGACTTGTAAACAAAGAAAATATTTGAGCTCACCCAGGATGGACATTTCAAAATCTTTTTGCATCACCAAAGCAAAATTTTGACTCATGTCTTCTTCATTGCTACCAAAGATGATATCATCAACATACACAACAAGTATTAACAACTTATCATTGTCAATTTTTATGTATAGATTGCTATCAGTTGATCCTTTTATAAAACCTTGTTGATGGAGGTACTTATCCAACCGACAATACCATGCCCTTGGAGCCTGTTTAAGGCCATAGAGAGCCTTTTTGATTCTACATACAAGTTTTGGATCATTTCCAAGAATAAACCCATCTGGTTGTTCAATATATACTTCTTCATCCAAGTCTCCATTCAGGAAAGTAGACTTCACGTCCATTTGAAATACTTTGAACTTCTGAAAGCTAGAAAGGGTAAGGAACATCCTTATGGCCTCTAGTCTGGAAACTGGTGCAAAAGTTTCTTCAAAGTCTATGCCTTCCTGTTGAGCATACCCTTTGCAAAAAAGTCTAGCCTTGTTTCTAATCACATCTCCATTTTCATTCAGCTTATTTTTGAATATCCATTTTGTTCCTATGACATTCTTATCTTTTGGTGTAGGAACCAACTCCCAAGTGTTATTCTTTTCGATCTGCTCAAGTTCTTCCTCCATGGCTTTTACCCAGCATTCATCTTTGCATGCCTCTCTTACATTTTGTGGTTCAATGGAGGAGAGCAATGTTAGATAGCTTGAAGCTTCTGAAATGGTTCTTCTTGTTTGTACACCTACCTATTTTTTCCTCAAAATTTGAGATTTTGGATGATTCTTCTGAACGTACCTGGATGGAGTCTTTTCTTCTATCCTTATCTGTTCTTCTGGTGCCTCATGGGTTTCTTCTTCATCATGAATCTGATTTGATGTTGATGGATAGTCCTCATCATCTTCGAAATCTTCAGATTTTACCTGCCTAGGAATGTTTCCTTCTTCATCAACCACTACATCAATGCTTTCAACAAATTTTCCAAGTCTTTTATTATAACACTTGTATGCTTTGTTGTGGGGAGAGTAACCAAGGAGAATGCCTTCATCTGCTCTCGGTTCAAACTTGCCAAGATTTTCATCAGTCTTCTTGATGTAGCATTTGCTTCCAAAAATTTTGAAGTATTTTACCGTGGGAGTCTTACCAAACCAAAGTTCATGAGGAGTCTAAGTGTTGTCTTGTTGAGAATAGTAACTGCAGCAAATGCGGCTTCACCCCAGAAGGTTGCGAGAGTTCCAGACTCATCAAGCATAGCACGAGCCATTTGTTGAACCATTATGTTCATCCTTTCCACTACTCAATTTTGTTGAGGAGTCCTAGCAGTAAAGAATTCCCTTCTTATTCCATGTTCTTCACAAAAATCAAAAAATTCATTTAAGGTAAATTCTCCTCCTCGATCAGACGTGAGGCATTTGATTCTGCGATCTGATTCGTTCTCTACCAAGGCTTTGAATGATTTGAATTTTTCGAAAGCTTCATCTTTATGCTTCATAAGTCATATCCAACACATCCTGGAAAAGTCGTCAATGAATAATATAAAATATTCTTCTCCTCGAGGTGATCTTTTCCTAGATGGACCACATACATCAGTATGGACAAGTTCAAGTGGCCTGCTAGCTGATCCTTCCTTCTCAGGGAAATTAGTTCTGGTTTGCTTACCAAATTGACATGATTTGCACATTGTATTGTCTCGAATTATGATGTCAGGTAGATCATGAACTGCCTAATATTTGCATGCTTTCCTTATCTGTGAGAAGCTTAGATGCCCCAATATTCTGTGCCATAACCATTGTTCGTCATTCTTACTTAGATAGCATTGTTTTTCTCCTCCCTTGAGTACATATAAATTATTTGGAGTTCTTATGCCTTTGATCACTGTTTCTCCTGTATCCATCTCACGAACAATGCATCCATTTGATCGAAATATTACTTCATTTCCTTTATCACACATCTGACTGACACTTAATAAATTATGTTTCAAGCCATCAACATACATAACATTTCCAGCCTTGACCTTTTCTTTCAAAAGAACAGAACCTTTACCTTTTATGAGTGCAGGGGTGTCATTTCCAAATGAGACCTTCTTTTCCTTTTCAAGGGCACTATATGACTGAAGTTTATCTTTATCACCTGTCATATGTTTTGAGCATCCATTATCGATGTACCACTGATTTTCGTGTCCTTCTGCATATAAGGCTATCCCACATCTTTCTGGTTGCAATTCTTTCTTTTTCCATGTTTTGGGAACCAATGAATCTTGCTCCTTCTGATTTGTTTGCCGAAACCTGCTCCTAAATTCAAAATATTCATGACCGTAATTGTTACAAATAGAACATTCTACTTCATTCTCAAGAGCAGCAAAGTTATTGTAGGTCCTGTTTATGGTCCCAGTCATACTCCTTTGTTTTTGAGCTTCTCTAGTCATGATTGTCTTGTAGGAAACACATTGAGCTGCTTTGTGACCAAAGTTATGACAAGAGAAACATTGGCCATTGAAGAAGCTCTTGCGATTATCAAATCTACCAACCAAATGATTGTAGTTTCTATCCATTCTTGAGGCAAATTGAGAATGATTTACCTGTGGTTGGTTGTAGCTTCTGTTCGTCCTTGAAGTAGATTGCCCCTGATTTACCTGGTAGTCTTTGTTCATTCTTGAGGTAAATTGTCCCTGACTTAAGTGGAGATCAACATTATGCTTATGTTGAGGATTGTTCACCTGTTCACTTCTCCTTGTAGCTTCAAGATAACTTTTGGAAGTAAATGGATTCTGTGCTTGAGATGTTTCTTTGGTATACCCAAGACCTGTCTTGATTAGAGGAGAACGCTGCACTTTAATAATCTCATCTAAAGTTTTAGATCCTTTAGCAAATATAAGATTAAGAGCTTTTGTTTTGTCAATGTCCTTTCTAAGCCCCACAATTTCACATTCTAACTTTTCATTGTGTTTCTCCATTTCAGCAAGTTGGGAAGTCAGAGTATCTATAATCATATTTTTCTCTTCCAAGAAAATTTTGAGTTTAGAAATTTATTCATAAAGACTTTCTTCATCTATAACATCCAAGAAATCATCATCTTCAAAAGCCATCAAAAGTCTATAATCATTACCTTGTTCATCCTCATTGCTATTTGAAAGACCATCACTGTCTTCATGTGTGTAATAAATTTTCTTACTTACATTCTGTTTTTTGTTCCATCTAACTGGTTCCTTACCTTTGTCAAGCTTATCTTTATGAGGACACTTGGCAGCATAGTGACCGACTCTTCCACAAGCAAAACATTTGAAGGGGAGCTTACCTCTGAATCTTCCAGAACCCCGTTGAAGGTTCTTGACAAAATTTGACTCTTCCTCTTCTTCTGAAATATGTCCTGAGTCATTGTAGTCTCCTTTTCCTGAGGCTTTGAATGTAGCTTCTCTCATGTCTGATGGTCCACCTTTTCTCATTTCGTAAGCAGTTAGGATTCCGTGCAATTGTAACATGGTAAGGCTCTGTAGATTCTATTTTTCTTCTATGTCAGAAACTTTTGAATCAAACTTAGGAGACAAAGATCTTAGAACTTTTTCAACCAAAACAACTTTTATTTCTTCACCCAAGTTTTTCATACAATTAACAATCTCATCTATGCGAAGGAAATAGTTAGCCACGCTTTCATCATTATACATTCTGAGATTTTCATACTGAATTTTGAGATTTTGAAGTTTTGCTCGTTTTACCTGATCATCTCCTTCATAGCTCAGAACGATCTTGTCCCATATTTCTTTTGCGGTTTTGAGCTGCATAACCTTGACGAATTCTGATTGAGATAGACTCCCTAATAGGGTATTGATAGCCTTTGCATTTGTTTCATACTGCCTTTTACCAGCCGTATCTGTAGGAGTTTCTGAAGGAAACGTGTATCCTGTTTCCATAATATCCCAAACTTTTGTACCAAGAGATTGAAGATAGGTAGTGATTCTTACCTTCCAATAGACAAAGTTGCTCCCATCAAAAATTGGTGGTCAGATTGATGCTTCCTTTTCGTAGTTGCTCATGATTATAGATCTTCCTTCAAGTGATCAAGCTTCTCCTGAAGAACCTGCTCTGATACCAATTGCTGAAAATAATACTGAGAGGGGGAGGTGAATCAGTATTATCAAATTCTTTTTCAATTTATACAAAGATTTGCAGATCAGACTAATGAAACTTGTGTATACCTTCCAGACTTATAATTTAATTTATTCTTCAGATGTTGAGCATTAGTCTATATGTAAGAACCATATAACAGTAAGCAGGAATAGAAAGGTAGAGCAGACAGTCACACAAAAGAACACAAGATATAAGGTGGAAACCCAATGTGGGTGAAAACCACCTGCTGCAATATGTCTCTATCTTCTTTCAATTAGAAACTTATTTTTACAATGATTTTGTACTGGTGCAGTCTTATACCAACACGCAGGCTTCAACCTGCAGAAGGCTACAACCTTCTCTCGTTCTCGAGACTCTCCTGGAAGGGAGCTACAACCCCCTTAGCTCTTATACTAGCTGATGTACTAGTACGTAGGTGCTGACCTACAGAAGACTTCTCTTTTTCTTCCAGGGACCACGTTTCATAAATTTTCAGACTGGATCCAAGAATATCAATCAAACATCAAATGGATCTGCAATCAACCAACTTCCTTGTACAAATACTGAATCAATAACTTCTCAAAACCCAATACTAGTAACCAAACACCAATTCAGAACCTGGAACACTATAGTAATAAACAAAAGTAGCTAAAACATATTTCAAGAAAAGTCCGCTACTTCAACAATAGAAATATGCGTACATACGCAGCATTCACTTCCTTAACCTGCGGGTATCCGCGCCTCCGCTGTGTCGAACCTGTGGGTATCCGCACCTACGTTGTGTCAAACCCATGTATATCTGTGCCTCTGATGTGTCGATCCTGCGGAATACGCGCCTGCACTATGTCAAACCTCCGTATATCCGCGCCTTCACTGTGTCAAACCTGTGGGTATCTGTGCTTGCGCTATGTCGAACCTGCGGGTATAGATCTATAACTGATAATTTATTCCTTTTCTTAATCAGACTTCAATTATACCCAGATTATTAGATCTAATCTTGCGCCAAAGAGATCTCGACCTATCAGTAGATCTTAACCATCTTGTAATGCTCAGGTTCCTCCTTGATTCAGATTCAGTTATATCTCACCAACTAATCACCAGTATTTTAGATCTTTCTCTTCTCAAGATATTCAACACTATAGTCTACCCCAGCCAAATGATCTCCTTTCCTTTTTATAGTCTAGGCCTTACTCAAACCATGGTCCAAAACCATAGAGATCCAATACTAGGGACCCAATACCTGGGTTCAATAATTTAGATGCAAAACCATGGACCAAAACCATAGGTTCAAAAATGTCGGACTAAATACCATGGACCAACCATAAGATTTCCCACGTGTGCGTGCTTTTCTCTGCAGGAAAGTGTGTGTACTGGACGTCCGCACCTTTTGATCGGTACACCTGCATATATGTACACACCTTTTGATTGGTACACCTGCGTATGTCCGCGGCTTTATGAAAAGGAACCTGCGGGTATCTCATTTTCTTCCATTCTAAGAGCCTGAACTATGATCTGCCATTTGAGTGAGTTGCCATGAAGGACAACACTTATGTCATCAAGCCAAACTTGTGCCAAACCTGTGTCATAATGCCAACAATCCCCATTTGAGTGAGTTGCCATCAAGGACAACACTTATGTCATTGAGCCAAACCTGTGCCAAACCTGTGTCATAATGACAACAAGGAGGACATTCTCAGCTAGATTATCGAGCAGTGGGATGAACAGCAGGGTGTGTTCAAGATTCTGGATCATGAGCTCCCTATCGAAAGAGACGACATTTACTTCCTCACTGGTTTATCATGTAGCGGTGTCCTATTCAGTGGATCCAAACTATGTCGATGAGGGAAATTCTATGGATGATCGTATGGTTGGAAGGGTCCAAGGGCCAGCATGTTGCTTCAAAGGCTCAGTTTTTACTAGCAATAGACTTCTTACAGCCACAGGTATTCAATTAGTTCGAGGGAGTCCTTCGCCAGGTGAAAGCAAAATTGAAAGCTTGCAAGAATTGGTCCCAAAGAGAGTTTGGGTATGGTACTCTGATAGTGTATTTTTTCCTTGAGAGTGCCTATGCTGAGGCCTTGCATGAGTCTGGACATAGTTGGTCCCAGGGAGCCGAGATAGGAGCGATGAGCTTCCCTAGCACCTCATACTAGGGGGGGCTGACTAGACACTTTTTCGAGGATGACTTCTTCGAGTGGCTCAATGGCTAGATCATCATGTCAGATCATTATGCCTATTCAGGTATGGATTGCACAGGAGATCCGAAACTAATTTTTCCACCTGGCACTTAATGGGGGCCACAAGGTAAGAGGTTTAATCATAGTACAAAAACTATTTTTTAACTTTTGAAATTTATTAAATGTTTGTGGATTATGGGTGAAAAAGTACTGACATGAAGTGTTTGCTTGACACATAGGCGTGCCTCTCCATGCTAGGTGGGGTGATCAGTTACCTGGGGCTGGAGCAGGTGTGGCAACCGCCGAAGAGGGAGATGACACACAGAGTCTCCACGAGGTTGCTAGGAACCTTGAGGGTTTGAGTATGGGTGTGCCGCCTCTTCCCATGAGGGAGATACCAGCTCATATGTAGTGACACACTGTGGGTGTGCCAGAGCAATTTATGGTTCCTCTTAGGAGGTTGACTAGAGTTGTTCTAAGTTATCATAGGCAGTAGGTTTAAAAGTAGTATGGTATAGCTAGCAGGAGTCGTAGCGAGGCTTAGTAGAACCATTTTATACTTAAAAACACCCAAATGGATTGAGAGGGACTAGGTTGAGGGATCCCGCTAGCGACGTAGTTGGCCATAGGCACATGACTAACACTGGGGTAGTGTACACCAGGAGGATTTATGACAATCAATGATGGTATAGCTTGTCGTATAGGCAGAGGGGAAATAGTAATTCCCCCTGGTGATATGTGCATGTTGGGAACATTGCCCCCTAGCATTTAAGCCTAGGGTTTTGAACTAAACAGAGGATTCCAACCAAAGGGATTACTGAAGGGACCTGTGCTAATAGCATTATTTGGAGCGACAGCCAAAGGTCCATGAGTAGACACAAAAGGGGCAGAAACCGGTATGTACTAGATTCCGCTCATAGTAGGTGTAACTAAGTTTCCCAGACTTGGACGAGTTTGGATAGCAGGGTAACCAATTAGTTGTGTATTATTGACTATTAGATGGGGAAGTGAGGGTGGACCAAAATTGTCCACAAAAGCCCATGAACCATTAGTCGTTGAGGGAATGGTGGATGTAGGTACAGTCGAAGACATGGTAGGTACATGTGCTACCTGAATCAATATTAGTCCTAAGGGATCGGTGACGGGAGGATTATAAGGAGATACAAATCCTTTAGCGAAAAAAACCTCCGACAGTATAATGTCTTGGGATGTATTGTTTGTTTCGATGTTAGATACTGGAGACTAATTACCCGAAGAGGGAAATCCGGATCACCGAGGCTCGGTGGATCCTCTGCAGTCAACAGAGGAAGACCTTGTTGTCACCCATATTGACGATGAGGCCCGTATGTAGCCACGGTGACCGATATACTTTATAAAAATAAATTTTAATGATATTGATTATAGTCTCAGTGATGACAAACCAGCACCTAAAAAAATAAAAAACACTCTAAAATTCAATCAGCAAGCAGTCAGGGGAGATGAATCTATCTAATAACCACTGTTTGTTGGAGCTGAAACCCAGTATCACAATGGTTAAAAGAGAGATTTGGCCAAATGTACAGTTACGATTACTCTTGAGCTTCACCCGAACCTGAGATTAAGGGACCAAGTACTCTTGTGAAGACAAGCACCCTCCCAAAAACTGAAGACCGAGTAGGTTCGTTTGTTTAGGTACCAAGGCAGCCTGGCCCAGTCACCCTATTTTCATCCCTAAAAATGTCTGGACACTATGGTTACCACAAATCACAAACACTAGTGGGTAGGACATGGTCGTAGATAGTACATTGTATGGGCAGGATACTTGAGTCCCCAACTCAGCTCCAATATCCCTGAAGGGATCCCCGGTACAAAAAATACCCAATGGAGATGCAATCGAAGGTGGGCTACCTTCTCTCACATTCCAATGTTGTCTCGCATTTAACTCCTCTTTGACTAGAGCGGTCCCGGATAGTATGAGTGCAGTTACATTTTTCCCTCTTTAACGACATTATTCTCATTTTTACGATCTTGGGTAGTTAACTCACAACTGTGTAGCCCAAGATCCTAACCTAGACTAATATGTGTGTATACTCAAAACATAGTTGTTGATTATTTTTATGACAAGATATATTTTAGAGATACTTCATTAATGTCTTCGGAAGGGTGTTGACGTATGGAGTTTTGTGAGACTCTGACCTAAACCACGCAGAAAATGCTTTTCAATTTCAATTTGATGAATGAATTATTTCTACAAGGAGAGAATCATTTATACATCAATTAGCACCATGCATCCAATGCAGTAAACACAAGAAAAACTTGCAAACATGCAATGCTCTCTAACAACTAACCCAATATACAAATGTTGAATCTAACAAACTAACACAAAAAAAACTTTAAACAAATTTTATTTTATTTTATTGAAAAACATAACCACTTAAGATATTTTCCTAAAAAGAAACAATGCTCATGAAACAGGCAGCCAAACATAGTGCACAACTGCAGATCCTTAAACAGACTATACGCAGCTTCCCCAACCCAGGAATTCACAAAACAGGCTATTAATCAAGATATTGGCTAGCTAATGCACTTCAGGATAGGCTACAGAGTATTAATGGCACAACTAACGCAAGCCAACAGAGCATTTTAACTCACTGGTTTGCACTATTGGGATGCATTAGGGGGGGAAGAAGCTGTAAAAAGTGTATTTTAGGGTCAGATCAAAGGTTGAACATAGCACAGAATGTTATGCATAGTTTTGAGTGGTTAGAAAGGGAACCAAGAAGAACAGGAAGGCCTGGAAAGAAAGAGAGATCTGGGAACTTGGAAGGAGAAATGGGATCTACGTGTAGTCCCTAGTGGAGTCGTCAATTCTCCTCTAGGGATTAATGCACGAGTGGTTGTGGCTGGAATACCCTCAACGATCTTCCTGAGATCCAAGGTAGACTGTTCAGATTAACTACAACTAGCACAAACAAGCATATACATATCTATATCAATGCATGATATTCAAAGCAGGAAAGAAGAGATTACCTCATATCTTGATGCAGTTTTGTTGGAGAACCCAATGTAGCAAAGCGAAAGACCCCTTTTCTAGATCCAAGATCAACACCTGTATATAAACAAGATGAAGAGTAATACTACAACATATAAACTCTAACAATCAAAGCATTAATACATAAAGATATCAAAATCAAATTCATCTAAGCGCGCTACTCATAAACAACAGTACTAAATCAACTTGTAAACAATCATGACATTGGCACAATCAAGTAGAGAACACAACAGCAGGTCTATATTATTAGATAGGAAAGAATGATCACAACCATCTGGTGAATCAAGCTTCCCTTAATTCTTCAACTCCTTTCTCTCTCTCTCTCTCTCTTCTTAATCTCTTGGTGATAAAGAAACTATATCTCATATGAAGTTTTGACAATTAGTTGACAATCCTTCGACCTCTTTCACAATGCCCAAGGCTCCAATAAATAGATGATGAGAGGCTTATCCTTGCCAACTCTCTCACGAGTTCCCTTTTCCAAAAGATAGGATGTTTCCTTGCTTTATTTCTCTTTCCCCTTCCATTATACTCTATTATAAATGGAAATATCCTTAGACAGGTCAAAGGTAGATGTTTCCTGCTTTACGGGCTAACATTTGAGTAAAAAGTGGAATACTAGTCAGTCAACCCGCTCATTTGACCTCCGGAATCTCACAAAACTTGGGTAACATTGTCCCTTAGGAAACACAGTGACTTACCCTAGGAAATAATGCCCCTGTTTCATGCATAGGGAGCATTCTAACTCTTCTTGCTAGTTCCTAGGGAGCGTTACCTTGGAAAATATGCTTTTGAACTAGGTCATGTCTTCAGTCAAATTGTCTTTCTCCTTTGAGGTGATGAGGAGGTAATTTTCCTGTATAACAGTGAGTCAGAAATTATCTAAGGTAGAAAGGAATTAGTCCACAATAGAATGATAGGGCTTAGTTATGGTTAACACGCAAAAGAAATTCAAGCATTACTTATTAGAAATGCACTTCAAGATGTTTACGGACCATTCTACGCTGATGTACTTGGTGAACAAGCACGTGTTGGGGGGGAAGACCTGCAGGTGGCTATTGTTGTTCCAACAGTATGATTTTTAAGTAATATTCAAGCCAGGATGATTAAACGTTGGGCCGGATCATATTTCCAGAATTGAGACCAGCGAAGAACTAACGAACATTGAAGAAGGACTTTCCAATGCACAACTCTTTGCAATAAGGGTTTTTGATGATCATTTCACTGATGTCATTTACTTTTTGTCTACTGGACTAGCCCCCATGGAGTATATGACTCAACAGAAGAAGGAACTTGTAGTCATAGATGCAGAGTTTTCTCTAACTGTCAGACAATTGTATAAAATGGGCCCCAACGAGATATTACGCAAATATGTCACTGAGCACAAAAGGAACAATATTTTGGCAGAAGCACATGCTGGTGTTGCGGGAGGACACTATGCAGGAAAAGCCATCGCACAAAATATTTTAAGAGTGGGACTATGGTGGCCCATAGTGCACAAGGATTCCAAAGAATATTGTAGTGTTTGCAATATGTGCTCAAGATCTAACACAGGAATCCATGCAAATCACCTTCTCTCTTTCCTTCGCTGACAAAAATTTTAGAAAAGATATCACATGCACAACTCTTTTTCTCTCCAATCTGACCAAACTTTTGCTCAATTACATTTACATCATAAATAGACAAAAGTCAGTAAGTTCTGGCCTCTAAGGGTCAAATTCCTCATTTCTATTACTGTTTCAAATTTTTGCAAGGAAAATATAACTAATTGCTAAATTCTAGGAACTACACAACTAGATATTTTTTAAGCACTTTGCGTTGACTTCTTAACCTCAAAATGAGTTCATGAGTTACTGATGGCTTCATTACAATTACTAACACTTAAAAAAAAATTATATGATGATTTGACCAAGATAAGTTGGTCAAACAAAAATGCAGAAACACAACACAAAATCACAACACTTGATGGTTTATATGTTTTCAACCAGTTCTTGAGCTACCTGATGGCTCCAACACCTACAAATAAACCTGCATATGGACACCTTCCTCTTAAGAAAGTTTTCTTTACCATACAATACCTCAAAATCTGACAAATATTCTTGTAGGAAAAAAAGCAATTCCATCTTCTTCTTATGGTTTAAGTGGTGAGGATATTTGTAGATAAGATGCACACACTGAAATGATGATACTAACACTATAATTACCTTATCATATACCCATTTCAAGCTTCCCTTCCTAAAAAAATGCCAAGTGTCCACCTTCACACCAAAAACCCTAATGCTACCTAGGGCACAAAATGGTACATAGCTGCTTCTTCAAAATAGCTTTAGAATTCTGACTAGATGTGGTTGCTAGAGGAAACTTTGTGCAAAACAATATCATCTGGAAACCAACCCTACAAACATGGATACTTTTTAGATAAAATCCAAAAAACAAATTTTTTTTACTTCCCCCTTCCAACATTCAAATTTTGGTTGCCTTGACCAATAGGTCTAATCTGAACCTATATTTCTATTGCAATTCCTTTAACTGTTGTTTAGTGACTCTTAGCTCTTTCCTCATAGATATGTTCTACCTACATACATTCTTCATTTCCTAGTGAAGAGGAAGAGATATGATCAACATATATTTGGCATCATCCATTGTTGGGTGATAAATGTCCATAAGATCACTCAATTTCTTCCTCATCCCTTCATCATGTTTCTTGAGTTCATACATCTCTTCGTGAGCCTCCTTCAGTTGTATTCTCAACCTGTTACAAGTGTGTTTCCCCTCATATATCTCTACCTTCTCCTCTTTCATTGTCTTCTCTTCTTGGATTTGTAGTATTTTTTCCTTCTTAACATCTTCTTTAATTACTCTCTTTTCCCTTTGACTTAATAACAACTTGTGTAGCTGTAACCATAGGCACATCTTCACTACGTTGAGTTGTTTTTTCTCAAATATCCTTCTGTTAAGATGGGGTCCCCAGGGGTAGAACTGAATTAGACTTAGCCATTTTTGTAAAGAATTTTGTAAAAGATGTAAAGTCTCTGCAAAATGTGGATGCGGAGTGCACAGATAGATAGAGTCAAAGGGACCTTAGCCCCTTTTTTTTGGTCGATTTTAAAGACACCAATGAGTCGAGGGCCATGGTATTGTATTATGAAATCTATAAATAGTTAAGTCTTAACGAGTCTTAGAAGTAAGTTTTGATAGAGAATTGGGTACATTGAATATTTTTGTTGTCCTGGGCAAGAGCTAAGGCAGGAAGGCTCTGCTTCCTATGCTTAGGTAGAGAAGGGAAGGCTCCTGTAGCTGAGAGTGTAGGAGGCTTGGGTAGAGTCCGCAGCTGAGTGCACGGACCCATGCAACTATGTGTGAAGGGTAAGAAGAGTCTGTAATCAGTGAATTGAAGATCAATAAAGACAATCTTTCGAAGAATTACTGAGTATTTCCGGTTGTATCTTTTCATGTTATATGTTGTCAATTAATGATGTCTTTTATGAAATAATGACTGAATGCTACGCGAATTTACTAAATCTTTCTTAATGATGTATGAAATGAATTCTTAACCACTTCTGCAAAGTTACAGGCCATTTCTTTTATGTTTTCTAATGAATTAAGTAGATCTACGCGAACTCCAATCTAGTGTTACTTTTTGATAAGAGTAAGTAGGTAAATTTATTGTTTAAGGTCCGCAAGGAATGATCGTGGACCTTCACGAAGGTCTAAAGGCTGCTTTAATTGAGTTACAGTAACGATCCCTAGAAGTCTATTGATCTGCACGAAGGAAGATCCAAGGTGCTGGAAGACATCACACTAGTCTCTGGATGTAGAAACTTGGTTCTTGCATCCCCAATACTGCTTCAGGTGAGATTGCAGCCTACGCTACGCGATTTTTTTTTGAAAGGACCAACAGTGTAGGGTTTTGTTGGTTGGCGCAATGAACTCTAAACCTGGGTTAGGACCCCCTAAGCCAACAAATGGTTCCGTTGTCTGGACCAGGATCTGCTTAAAGAGATGTGCGATGTCGCATCATTGGTTGCGAATGTTGTATGGACAGCGCAACAAATTACCAATGATAATATAAATAATGTGCAGTTGGTTACCGCCCTATAGGATCATGCGCTAACCTGGTACATTAAGTATTGTGCTGACAATCCTCATGCGTCGCTAGCAGAAACTCGAATAGCTTTGAAAAAATATTTTAGTAAACCTAAATCTGAGGCGCAGTTGGTAATTGAATTTAAATAAATTGTGATGAAGGTTGAGGAGACACCTTGTGACTTTGATCAGAGGTTGAAGTGTCAGATCAAACAGGCTAACATGAAAATCTCAAATAGCCAGCATCGTGATTGGTTCATTGCGTCACTTTTTCCCCATTTAAGAATTACTCTGTCACAGCAAAGGATAGCAAAACAGGAAGAAGCCTTCGAGATCACGATGAGGCTGCAGGAATCACCTATTAAGGATACAAACCTAGGGGTACAACAAATCCACTTGCAGTTAGCGAACCTACACCTAGAATTACAGAGTTTGAAGAAAGAAAAGGAGACTAAGCCAGAAGTGTGCGGAGGTGTGGTTGCTTGAAGTGAAAGGGCCACAGGCATGATAAAGATCATTGCCTGGTATACGCGAACTATATTATAGGGGGAGGGCTAGCCCCCCTAAAGCCAGAAGCCCCAGCCGAGCCAAGCACGGGAGCTGTGTTGCGGTGAGCCATTTGTCAAGTCACTGGGAAACATGCGACAGATAACTTCCACTTGCTTCAAAAGTTTGTTCAAACACCTCAGCAATTGTTCTGTAATTTCTGTAAATCTATGGGCCATGATGAGCACCACTATCAAAGCTATGAGATGATGACGGAAAGAACCCCTACTTACTATATGCAAGCAGAAACTCGGCCTCCAGATCAAGACCTCGAAGGAGCACGCAGAGGTTTCCAAGGATGAGGGCGAGGCCGAGGAGGAGGATCGGGTAGAGGATGCAGTCAGATTATCTGCTACAACTGTGTGTAGGTTTTAACCTCGTACAGAAATTACCTGCATACGAATTCTAAAACACAGAAAATAAACAATGCGAGAGCATAACACATATACACAGAGATTTTTCCCTAGATCCCAAAACCGGGACTACCAACTTGATTTTTCATTATTTTCCTTTCAATGTTACAATACATATTTATACATGCCGAAGCATCCAATACCATGCACCGAAAACCATCACGTCCAAAAACATGTGTGAAAACCATGCACAAAACCATAGGTAGGTCCACCCAACCTAATATAGGGTCCAAAAAAAATTTCCCGAGGCGCTTTCCCGGACCCCGTAGAGGGGGCCTACCCCACCCCTTGAAACCCCCCTGTGATCCCCTGCTGTGCAATCGGCGCAATGAAGGGGGGGCTCCACGCCCCCTCTAACCCCTCGGTTAACCACATCAGCTAGTCGTGGAAAGAATATAACACAACCCAACATTCTCCCACTTGTTATTTTCTTTCCATAGGAGAGCTTAGTCATTTATCCAGCCCTGTAATGCCCATTGTTTCTCTACAAAAAGAGAACTTCTCAGAGCTCACAGATTTTGTTAATGCATCTGCAATATTCTTCAAAGTGTCCACCTTTACCAATAATACATTTTTGTCTTCTATCATATCCCTCACAAAGTGATACTGAACATCAATGTGTTTTGGCTTTGAATGGTAAGCAGGGTTCTTTGCCAAGAATATTGCACTTTGGCTATCACAGTCTATCCTTATAGCTCCCTGGACTAACCCCATACTTGAACACAATCTCTACAACCAAACTGCTTCCTTGATTGCATGAGTAGCTACCATGTATTCTGCCTTTGTAGTTGATAGTACCACTACAGATTGTTTCTTACTTATCCAACTAACTGCACCTCTAAATAGGTTAAACACATACCCACTTGTAGATCTTCTCTGATCCAAATCTCTAGCCTAGTCTACATCAACAAAGCCACGAATATCCAACACTTTGTCTAATCCTGATCTTCCTTGATAGCACAAACCATAATCACTAGTTCCATGAAAATACCTGAAAACCCGCTTCACTGTTGTCCAGTGCTCCTTCCTTTGTTTTGGCATAAACCTGCTCAATACTCCCACTACATGTGCAATGTCTGGTCTAGTACAGACCATTGCATACATTAGACTACCGACTACACTTGCATATGGAACACAGAACCTGTCCTCTTCCTCTTCTTGTGTCTTGGGACACTGTTCGGAAAATAACTTTACACCTACACGAATAGGAACATTCACCAGTTTACTATCCTGCATACTAAACCTCTGTAATATTGTCTCAACATACTTCCTCTGGTTTAACCAGAGCTTCCTCTTTTCCCAATCTCTTTTAATTTCCATGCCCAAAATATAGTTTTCAGCACCAAGATCTTTCATGTTGAATTTGGAGGACAATTGGGTCTTCAAATCCTGGATAATTTCTTTGTCACTTCCAACCAACAACATATCATCCACATACAAGACCAGATAAATAACACAGTCACCAATTAATTTAAAATACACACAGTGATCTGTTTTTCTTTTGGTGAAGCCAAGTCCCCATATAAATGTATCAAATTTCTTATACCACATCCTTGGTGACTGTTTTAACCCATACAAAGACTTTTTTTAACTTGCATACCAGTTATTTCTTACCCTTCATCGCAAAACCTTCAGGTTGCTTCATGTAGATCTCCTCTTCGAGATCCCCGTGAAGAAATGTTGTCTTCACATCCATTTGTTCTACCTCAAAATCAAAAGCAATAGCAACAGATAAAAGTAATCTAATAGAAGCTACCTTGGCAACAGGAGAAAAAATATCACCAAAATCAATTCCCAGCACCTCGGAATAACCTTTTGCTACCAACCGAGCTTTGTATTTCTCCACCTTTCCTTCTGCATTTGTCTTCTTCTTGAACACCCATTTGCTGCTAATGGGTTTCCTTCCAACTGGAAACTCCACCAAATCCCAAGCCTCATTTTTGTGCAAAGATGTCATTTCATCAACCATGGCCTCTTTCCAGAGTTTTCCATCCTCTGAATCTACTGTTTCCTTCACAGTTCTAGGATCATTATCAGTAATAGATAAAGCAAAATTTGAATAGAAAGAAGATGAACTATACCATTCTCGCTGCCTTATTTCTGGAACTAATCTTCTCACACCCGGTGTTTATGGCTCTTCATCTTCTGATTCCTCATCTACTGTAGAGTCTGATTCTTCCTCCTTTAGCTCAAACTCTATCTTCTCAGGTTCCTTTGATGGGACTTCATGTTTAATAACATCTTTCACCTCTCTGAACACCACATCTCAATTGTACACAACCTTCCTTGTTACTAGGTTCCAAAGCTTATAACCCTTTAAACCATCCTTGTACCCAATAAAGACGCACTTTTCAGATTTACTATCCAACTTGGTTCTTTTCTCCTTTGGAACATGTACATATGCATCACATCCAAAAACCCTCAGATGTGAAAGAGAGGGTTTCTTACCAGTCCATACCTCTTGTTGAGTCTTATCCTCCAACGCCGATGAAGGTGATCCGTTGACCAGGTAACATGTTGTCTCCACCGCCTCTGCCCAGAATTCTTGTCCTAACCCGACACCACTGAGCATGCTTCTTGCCCTTTCCATCAATTTCTTGTTCATTCTTTCTAAAACTCCATTTTTCTCAGGTGTATATGGAGTAGTCTTTTGCCGTGTTATACCACTCTTCTTACATAATTCTTAAAATTCCTTACTCCAAAACTCTCCACCATTATCTGTCCTCAGCACCTTTATCTTCTTCTCTGTCTGGTTTTCCACCAGAGCCTTAAATTCTTTAAACCTATCAAAGACTTTAGATTTCTTCTTAAGGAAATATATCCATGTATTCCTTGAGAAGTCATCTATAAATGATACATAGTACACAGACTTACCCAGTGATGGAACCTTCACAGGTCCAAACACATCACTGTGCACAAGCTCTAATAGTTGTTTCTCCCTCTTACCACTAGAGGGGAAACTTTCTTGATTTTTCTTCCCATATACACAATTTTCACAGAAATCAAAATCTAGAGAGATATTACTCATACCTTCTACCATACCTTTACCATGAAATATTCGAAGGCCCTTCTCTCCAATATGTCCAAGCCTTTGATGCCACAGCATGGTCTTCTCTCTAGAGACCACTAGATTTTTTGCTCCACTTTCAAGAACCACAGAATTGTTTCACCCATCAACAACAGTACTACCTTGCAACTTGTACAGAGTTCCAATTCAAACTCCCCGCATTAATTCTAGTGCTCCTCGAACCATCTTGTAGGTATCCTTCTCGAACACTGTTTTTACACCTGCATCATCTAGCTTGATTACAGAAATCAGATTTTTGGCCAATGTAGGAATGTGCAGAACACCCGGAAGTGTTCTAACCCTTCCACCTTGCAACTTCAACTTTACTTTTCCGCGACCAACGATTCTAGCCTTCCTATCATCCCCTAAGAAGACATCACCACCATCGTATTTCTCATACTTGCAGAACCACTCTCTGTGGGGAGTGAAGTGAAAGGATGCACCTGAGTCAATCAACCATGCCTCATGATCTACATGTGTACTTGAAGAAGCCAAGTACACATCCCCACCTTCATCTGAGGTGGTTTTCGCCTCTACAGAAGGAGCATCATCAGATCCCTTTCCTTTGTCAGGAGCTTTAGATTTACAGTCCCTTTTGTAGTGCCCTTCCTTTCTGCATTTCCATCACACCACCTTTACAAGTTTTCTTGGAGATTTAGATCTCCCTCTAGATTTAGATCTCCCACACGATGACTTATTTTTGTTTCTGTTCTGGAACCGTCCTCGTACAGACAAGGCATCACAATTCTAGCTCTCCATATTTTTCCGTCTCATCTCCTCTATCAACAAGGATGAGACTCTTTCATCAAACTAAAAGGTAATTGCATTTCTACCTATTGCAATAACCAAACTATCCCACGAATCTAGTAGAGAACACAACAAACTAATGCACTTATCTTCATCTAAAATTTTAATATCAATAGACAATAACTGACTTACCATAGTATTAAATGCATTCAAATGCTCTATACCCGAGTTTCCATCTTTCATCCTCATGTTATACAGCTTTTTCCGTACGAACAGTTTATTCACCAGAGACTTAGATTGGTACAAAGTCCCTAACTTGTCCCATAAAGCCTTTGCCTTAGCCTTAGCTTCCCCTGATACATTCAGCAATAATGAATCTGAGACACACAACTGTATTGTGCTCTTTGCCTTCCGATCCAACTTCTTCCATTATTCATCAGACACTCCCATTGGTTTAGTACTCGGATCTACCGCGATCCACTGATCTTTATCCACCAACAGATCCTCCATCTTGAGTTTCCAAAACTCAAAACTCTGACCATTAAATTTCTCGATCTCTATCTTTCCACTACTCGCCATCTTCTTTCAACACTAGAATCGATCTTGCATATCTCCCACTGAACAGGGTCTACCACAGGCCCGAGCGAAACCCCTCAACAACAAAGGCATCCCCTGAAGCCAAAATAGCTCTGATACTAAATGTAGGTTTTAACCCCGTACAAAAATTACTTGCATACGAATTCTAAAAAACAGAAAATAAACAATGCGAAAGCATAACACATAAAACACATATACACAGAGTTTTTCCCCTGGATCCCAAAACTGGGACTACCTGCTTGATTTTTCATTATTTTCCTTTCAATGTTACAATACATAGTTATACATGCCGAAGCATCCAATATCATGGACCGAAAACCGTCGCATCAAAAACCATGGACAGAAAATCATCACATCCAAAACCATGGACCAAAAACCATTGTGTCCAAAACCATGGACCGAAAACCATCGCGTCCAAAACCATGGACCGAAAACCATCGCATCCAAAATCATGTGTGAAAACCATGCACAAAACCATAGGTAGGTCCACCCAACCTAATATAGGGTCCAAAAAAAATTTCCTCAGAGCGCTGCCCTGGACCCAGCAGAGGGGGCTACCCGCCCCCCTCAAACCCCCCAGACAGGGGGGCTGCCGCTGATCCGAATCGGATCCGTAAAGAACTGTCAAAAGAACCATGACTGTATAGAGTCGAGACAAACATCAAAGAATTCCAAAATAGCGATCAAAAATACCCTGAACCAGTGGCAATGGCAGTCAGCGTGGAACGACGAGGACCTCGGTCAAAGCGCACTGACTGAGGCCCATGGAGAGTGCGTGGGAGGCCGAATTAGCCCCTAGGAGCCCGGATCGCGTAAAGGAGGTGGATTTTGATGCGCGATTAGCGCATCGCTCGGCGAAAAGGGCCAAAATGGAAAAGCCCCGAGCACTCGGTCACGTGTGGAGCCGGAGAACTGTAGGGCGAAAAGAAAAAAAGCTCTAAAGGACAAGGCGGGACCCGCGCTCTGGAAATCGGCGGTATTGATTGGGGTGCCCTCAAACGGTAAGCAGTTTTGGATGGAAGCAGAGTGATCCCACTCAATGATCGATGTGTGGCAAGCGAAGGAGAGATAAAACCGTTGTTGATCGCGTGCTAACGGTCGAGCAAGTCAACCATGCAAAATGTGCGTGTGGCGTTGGATCTGGAGGCCCCATATCCAACGGCTGAGATTGCGCCTAATGGGGAAGCGGAATCAATGAGGGATTAAGCCGCGTTTTAGAAGGATTTGAGGTCCATTTAACCGCCACAGTGGAGGAAGACTCACTCCACAACATAACCTAAGAAACGAATCGACGAAGCAGGCTGGCACAACTTAGAGGAGGACATGTGGCCACTCCCTGCGAGCTGATGATGATGCCGAGCCAAGGAACTCCAAGCGCAGCTGCAAAAGGTGATTCGACAGAGGAAGAAGAGGAACTGAACAGACATGGGAACAAATGGCTTCAAAGCCATGAATAGAGACAGAAGACACAGAGAGGGATAGCGAACCCTGAGAGATAGGGAGCCCAGAATCCCAAGAGGAGAACGGAACACAGAGAAGAAAATAGTGAATCAAAAGCAGAAGCAGACAGAGGGTCGAGTTGACCAGAGGCAACAGCGAGCACCAGAGAGCTTGAGAGATTCAAGCCATCCCAAAGAGGACCTGTCCGGACTGAGCACCACATTGGGCTCTCTCCATTGTAGACCAGAAGGTCACAGAGCTGGTAGGCAATAGAGTCTGTGCACTCCAGTGGCTTGGGGAATCCAAGAACCACCCTGCCAAGCAAAATCTGTTTTAGGTGACTCATATTGAGCTCCTGCATTGTAATTCTCTGCTTAAAGACACAATAAAATAAGGCCACCAATGAAAGCTAGACCGAAGATGTAGCCCTAGAGAATAGGGTGAACTCCTTATTAATTTCTTGTGTTCTTGTATTTTCTTACTGTATTTCCATGTTGTCTTTCCATTTAATTGTCTATGTCTTGGCAATTTGATCGATCCATTGCTTAAATAACATAGACACACACACCAGCACATGAGTCCGTAATACCTTTGTTCAATAAATCTTTAACTGTTGTCACTCATAGGGTGATTATCAGATCAAGTGGTATCAGAGCTTTAGGCTATAAAGTTAGACAAGCTTGTGTTGGTTTAGCTATTGAATGCTCACTAGATCAAAGCTCAAATCAGGAGAAGGAGAGTTTGTGGAAACTAATCCTGAAATTGGGAGAGTCTAACCATGAAAGACAATGTCAGAGGAAGGTTCTGTGGGGCCAGACCCTCAATTCATAGAAAGTTTCCTAGCTATAAAGTCTATGGTAGAAGAAATGTATAGGGACTTTAGAAAGAATAAGGTTGAAGATTCATCAGGTTCTAAACAAGATAAAGAAGAAGAAGAGTCTCACTTCCATGACCACTCAAAAGGAAAAGGGAAAGAGGAAAGCTTTCTCACACCTCCTAATAGCCCTGTGCATAATAAGAAAGCATCTTTGATCAAGCTAGATGTTAAATTTGATTTGCCTATATATGATGGAGAGCTAAATGCTGAAAATTTGGACAATTAGATTAGAAAAATTGATGTGTATTACAGTGTATAGAACATAGACTCAGACAGGAGTAAGATTCAGCTGGCAAGCCTACGCCTAGGAGGCACTGCCTTGGTTTGGTGGGGAGGTAGAACCCAAGCTGATATGAAAATACATGGCAAGACTATCTATGTCTGGAGTGAATTTGTTTCTACTGTCAAAAAGCAGTTCTATCCATTGGCCTACATGCAACAAGCCATGATGAGTTGGTAAACTCTTTGACAGTTGAAAGGCCAAAGTGTGCAAGGGTATACTCAAAAATTTAGAAAGAGAGCATTGATGTTGGGTATCTCATTAGACTCACCAAAGACTCTTTTGAATTACATTGGTGGTCTACACAGCTACGTGAGGCATACCATCCTCATGTTTAATCCCACTAGTATAGATGAGATATCTATACAAGCTACTCATCTAGAAGCTAGAGGAAAGAATGGAAATCCAGAAGTTGGGGGACCATCCCAACCCACTACAAGCAAGAGCAAGGAGAAAAGAAAGCAGAAGTGGAAAGCAAAGAAGGCTAACACTGCACAAAAAATCAAAGCTTCATGCAATCACTATTAAAAGGATGGGCATGATGATGAGCATTGTTGGATTCTACATCCAGAGCTGAGGCCTAAGAAGTCCGAGGGCAAGAAGAAGAAGACTACTGCAGCTATTCAAAAAGATTTGGGGTCAGACTCAGGAGATGAAACAACTATAGCAGCCACAGGTATAAAAGGTAAGAATTCTGAAGCATCTACAAGTAATTTTTCTTAATCTGTTATTAATGAAGAAAATGAGAGAAAAAGACATGAGCTTTTCCATATTCGAGTTGTTTCCAAAAATCAAAAGATTGATACTTTGTTTGATAGTGGCTCACAAGTAAATCTAATTTCTGAAGCAATTGTAAAGAAATTGGGATTAGCAACTACACCTCACAAGACACCATACCCATTAGGATGGTTGAATGATAAAGCACAACTACAAGTGACTAGATAGTGCAAACTCAAGTTTTCTTTTGGGTCAGCATTTGTAGATGAGGTTGAGTTAGACATAATTCCTTTGGATATATGTGGAATTGTTTTAGGAAGTCCTTACTTGTATGATAGAAAGGCTATTTTCTGTAGAGCTGAAAACAAGTATCTACTTGTTAAAGATGGAATCGAATACTTTGTAAGAGCTCATAAGCTCAAGAATAATTATACTCTCATAAACTCAGGGTAGATGAAAAGAATGATAAATTCATGCAAAAAATTCTTACTAATGGTTGTAAAGGAAAAGAAACCTAATAAAAGCAATGTAATTGAGGGTTGTAATGCTGAACAGCAAGCTGATATAGAAAAGGTTGTTTCAGAGTATGATGTCTTATTTCAAGAACCTAAAGGTCTGCCACCCAAAAAGGGAATAGTACATGATATTATTTTGCAACAAGATGTTCCATTGCCTAACATTGGAATGTACAGGTTGTTTGCTTTAGAGAATGCTGAAATCAACAAGCAGGTGCAGGAGTTGCTCGAGAAAGGGTTCATCAGGCCTAGCACATCACCATGTGGGTCACCAATCGTTTTGGTGAGAAAGAAAGATGGCTTATGGAGAATGTGCATTGATTACCGAGCACTGAATAAGATAACAACAAAAAATCGTTGTCCCCTTCCTCGCATAGATGATCTTTTAGATCAATTAAAAGAAGCTGTTTATTTCACCAAGCTGGATTTGCACAGTGGATACCATCAGGTCAAAATTGCAGAGCAAGATGCATGGAAGACTGCTTTCAAGACAAATCAGGGGTTGTATGAATGGCTGGTTATGCCTTTTGTCTTAACTAATGCTCCTGCTACTTTCATTAGATTAATGAATGATGTACTCAGACCTTTTCTTGATGATTTTGTTATTGTGTACCTGGATGACATTCTGATTTTTAGTAAAACGTGGGAAGAACATTTAAAGCATGTTAAGCAAACATTAGATGTTTTGAAAAGAGAAAAACTTTATGTTAAACTCTCAAAATGTGAATTTGGCAAAACATCTCTAAATTACTTCGGTCATATAGTAGGGGGAGATGAATTGAAAATAGATCCCTCTAAAGTGGCAGTTATTGTAAACTAGCCTAAACCCAGGTCTGCTACAGAAGTGAGAATACTCTTAGGAGCAGCACAATATTGGAGGAAGTTCATTTCTAACTTTTCCTCAATTGCAGCTTCCTTACATGCTTTAACAGGATTTAATAAGGTGTTTCAGTGGGGAGGAAAACATCAGAAAGCCTTCAACACCTTGAAAGAAAAGATTATTACAGCACCTTTATTAACACTTCCAGATCTACAAATATCATTTGAGATCCAAACTGATGCCAGTGACTATGCCATGGGAGCAATGTTGACATAGCACGGTAAACCCATATGTTATCATTCTGAGACTTTTAATCCTGCAATAGTTAACTATCCTACATATGATAAAGAATTGTATGCATCGGTTCAGAGTGTGAAAAAGTGGAAACATTACCTAATGGGAAAAGAGATATAAATACATACTGATCATCAACCACTTCAATATCTACACTCCCAAACTAAGTTGCAGCGATCAATACATTACAAATGGATGGGTTTTCTACAACAGTTTCATTTAGTCATCAAATATAAAAAGGGCATACATAACAAGGTTGCAGACATGTTATCTAGACCCATTATAAATGCATCTACCATACTTAAGCATAATTTTGTGCTACATGAAAGCTACATTGAACAATATGCTTAGGATATGGACTTTAAAGATGTATATACAACTTTGAGTCAAGGCAAAAGAGTAGAAGAATTGGACTATCATGTGAAGGACCAACTCTTATATCATTGTGGGAAACTCTGCATTCCACAAACTGAGAGAGTAAAGATAATTAGGGAAGCACACACTTCTTTGATATCAAGGCACTTTGGGTAAGTAAAATAGTTACATAGCTGCAAAGGTTCTGCTATTGGCCAAAAATGAATGAGATAGTTTCTAGATATGTAAGAGGGTGTACTATGTGTGCTAAAAGCAAGCCCAACAATAGAAAACTAGGCTTGTACACTCCATTGCCAGTTCCTTCTCACCCTTGGGAAAGTGTTTCCATGGATTCTGTTGGAGGACTACCTAAATCTAGGAAAGGTCATGATTATTTATATTTTTTTGTGGATAGGTTCAGCAAAATGTGTATTTTGATACCTTGTAATAAACAGATTACAGCTGAACAGACTGCAAAATTGTTTTTTCAACATGTATGGGTTCATTTTGGATTACCCACTTCCATTGTATCTGATCGAGACACCCGATTTTTGGGGAAGTTTTGGTCCAGTCTGTGGGAACTGACGGACACCAAACTGAAGAAAAGCACAACTTTTCATCCACAAACAGATGGTCAGACAGAAGTAGTTAACAGGACAGTGATCCAGTTACTGAGAGGATATTGCAGCAAACATCCTAAGATTTGGGATGAACACTTGTGTTATGTGCAACATGCTTACAAAAGAGCAAAACATTCTTCTACATAGATATATCCTTTTGAGACCTGTTTTGGTTTCACACCAAGGTCTCCTTTGGATTTTGTCTTTGGTAAAGATACCATGGTTGGTGGACACAATGATGTGGGCAAGGCAACTAGGTTCATTGAACAGATCCAGGAGATCCATCAGACAATACTGAAACAGCTGGAAAAGAGCCAAGCAAAGTATAAGGCTAGGCATGACAAGCATTGGATGGAGCATAGTTTTCAAGTTGGAGACCAGGTCTGGCTGTATATCAGCAAGGACAAGATGCAAGGTGAAGGTAAAAAGCTAAAGCCTATCAGGTATGGACCCTTTAGGATACTTGAGAAGATTGGTGAAAATGCTTTTCGCCTTGATTTACTCAGTCGTAAATGTAGATTGCTTGAGATTGTTTGAACCTTCAATGATTGAGGACCCTGAAGAGCAGAGTCAATTGCCTTCTATTGAAGACCTGCTACCTGAATATCTTAATGAATTGCAGGAAGACACAGTGCTAGACAGGAGGGTGAGGATGATGCGCATGGGAGATGTTGAGTACCTCAGAATTGGGCTCAAAGGTTCAAAGCCGAGTAGTGCAAAGTGGATTGAGATTGGAGAAGTGAGAAAACAATATCCTCACTTAGTCGATGCTTGAAAACCAACTTTTGGTCGTCCAAAAGCTTTTTCAATGGGAAGGCCATGATCTGAATTAGATCCGTAAAGAACTGTCAAAAGAACCATGACTGTATCAGGTTGAAATAAACATCAAAGAATTCCAAAACAGCAATCTAAAACACCCTAAACCAGTGGCAATGGCAGCCATCGTGGAATGACGAGGACCTAGGCCAAAGCGCGCTGACTGAGGCACGTGGAGACTATGCGGGAGGCCGAATTAGCCCTTGGGAGCCCCAAATCAGGAAAAGGGCTGAATTGAAAATCCCCGAGCACTCGGTCGCGTGGGGAGCTGGAGAACCGCAAGGCGAAAAGCGAAAAAGTGCTAAAGGACAAGGCGAGACCCGCGCTCTAGAAACCGGTGGTATTGATCGGGGCGCCCTCAAACAGTAAGCAGTTTTGGATGGAAGCGGAGCGATCCCACTTAACGATTGACGCGTGGCAAGTGGAGGAGAGAGAAATTTGTCGTTGATCACGTGCTAACGGTCGAGCAAGACAACCGCGCGAAACATGCGTATGGCATTGGATCTGGAGGCCCCAGATCCAACGGCTGAGATTGCGCCCAATGGGGAAGTGGAATCGACGAGGGATTAAGCTATGTTTTAGAAGGATTTGAGGTCTGTTTGACCGCCACGGTGGAGGATGACTCACTCCACGATGTAACCGAAGGAACAAACCGATGAAGCAAGTTGGCACAAGTTACAGGAGGACATGTGGCCACTCCCTGCGAGCTGATGATGACGTCGAGCCAGGGAACTCCAAGCGTAGCTACAGAAGGTGATTCGACGGAGGTGGAAGAGGAACCGAACAAACATGGGAATGAATGGCTTCAAAGCCATGAACAAAGACAAAAGACACATAGAGACAGAGAGGGACAGCGAACCCTAAGAGACAGGGAGACTAGAATCCCAAAAGGAGGACGGAACACAGAGAAGAAAATAGTGAAGCAAAAGCAGAAGAAGACAAAGGGTCGAGCTAACCAGAGGCAGCATCAAGCACCAGAGAGCTTGAGAGATTCAAGCCATCCCAGAGAGGATCTGTCCAGACTTAGCACCACATTGGGCTCTCTCCGTTGTAGACCAGAAGGTCACAGAGCTGGTAGGCAACAGAGTCTGTGCACTCCAGTGGCTTGGGGAATCCAAGAACCACCCTGCCAAGAAAAATCTATTTCATATGACTCATATTGAGCTCCTGCATTGTAATTCTCTGCTTAAAGACACATTAAAATAAGGCCACCACTGAAAGCTGGACCGGAGATGTAGCCCTGGAGAATAGGGTGAACTCCTTATTAATTTCTTGTGTTCTTGTATTTTCTTACTGTATTTATCTGTTGTATTTCCATTTGATTGTCTGTGTATTGGAAATTTGATCAATCCGTTGCTTCAATAACATAGACACACACACCAGCACATGAGTCTGTAATACCTTTGTTCAATAAATCTTTAACTGATGTCACTCGTAGGGTGATTATCAGATCAGCCGCCCCCCCTGTGACCCCCCCGCTGCGCAACCGGCACAACAAAGGGGGCGCTCCCCCCCGCCCCTCTAACCCCCCGGTTAGCTACGTGGGCTAGTCGTGGAAAGAATATAACGCAACCCAACACTTTGGACAATTAGGGAACTTTGCGTGAGATTTCTCGAATCCTACACACCGTTCATGTCAGTACTACAGACAGTTCGACCATGCCATAGAAGAATGCCCAGTGTTAATAGCTAAGATGCAACAGAAGAAACTGAAGCATCAGTAGCCTACATAGAATTTACAAATGATGAGGGTTGAACCCCACGAGGAGGATCCGAACACTAATATTGTCCTAAGAAGCGGTATGATGACTGGCACAGATAAGGTTAAGCAGCCTGAAGATGATAGATGGGTCCACAAAGCTCCAGAGAAAGAAGTCGGATTTGACCTTAATCACGCTAAGGAAACATTCATGGAAGCCAAGAAGAGCTTCGTTGAGTCCTCCAACTCAAGAATCCAAGACAAGACGCAAGAAACCAGTGTGACACAAGAGGTTGATCCATCCATAGTCACTACCTTTTTGGAAACCTACATAAAGTTACTGCACAACTGGAAGGTTGTGGAAGGATTGCAGGACCCAGTAGACAAGTGCGCCAATAAGGAAAATACTCCTTCGGAGCCGCGTGCAGTTCGAAAAAACGGTAAGCATAAGGCATGCATAGGGTGAGAGATGTGGCTAACAGCATAAATAGGTGATTATGAAATGGACCAGGTCATTTTGGATTTTGGGTCCGATGTGAATGTTCTACCAAACCAAACATGGGAAAGGATGGGGAGACCTATGCTGCAGTGATCTCCAATTCAGCTCAGGATGGCGAATTAGCAGAAAATCATCCCCATTGGACACTTATAGCAATCCCTACCCTGTCCTCCTGGGAATCGACTGGGCTATTGACATGAATGGGGTAATTAATTCGAAAAGAGGACAACGCCATTTGAAAGACAGTTACTAAGGGTTATAGTTCCACTAGATCTTGTAGAAGGGGTGCTCTATACTGAACCAGTCAGCGATTATATGGAAAGTGACGATGAGCTGGACAAAACCTACAAGATAATAGTGTGAGAGCAGGATTGGATCAATCCAACGAAAGATGGATGGATTGCATGGGACCGGGAGAGTTCCTGCACCTTTGATTCTGACAAGGAATTAGAGCATTAGCAGAATTGGTTACATGAAGTATCTACATTATGATGCAATATGATGACGAAGACCCTGCGCTGTGTTTCATCAGAGGTAAGAAAATTACCTTATTATGATGGTTTGACTGATGTAGATATGTTTTTAGATGAAATTGAGCATGAAGTCCCTGAGGACCACTACTTTCAAGCATTGGAATTGGTGTTGCATGCTACACCCACACAATGGTGGGGTATGCATAAGGATAACTTTGCTGGATGGCAAGATTACAAAAAAATGATGAAGCTACGGTTTGGGCATACTAATACCAGAATGACTGAGAAGTATAATGGGAAGGATGTTCTGCGTGATCACCTGGAAAAATGAACTAAGGTATGGGGGACAGAACCGTAGCCAGAATGGGTACACATATTTTTTCATACCTTAGATACAATCCCCATGAACTGATACCTTGAAACAAAGCTCCGCCATGGCACTGCAGAATGGGATGTATTTAAGGAAGGAATCTTATCGAGTTTTAGCTTCAAGGACGGATTTGCAAGCATCGATGAAGTGCTGCAATAAATTAAAACAGTTATCTTCAGAACACCGAAGGAACCTATGGAATGGACCCAACCAAATTGGAATACCCAACTGTGCCATGCATTGGAATGCTATAATGTGACCACTGAAGAGGAGGAAGAAGACCCGAGGAATATCAATATTCTAGAGACAGAAGGGCATCGTGAAGTCGAAGGCCCACAAGTAGAGAACCCAGACATCTTTGCACCTTTGAAAACCAAGCAAGTAAACATTGGCACTGAAGAAGAACTGAAGTTTGTGAAGATTGGATACTATTGGGACGATGCTACAGTAGACAAAGTTATTGAATTACTTTGCGAATACCAAGATCTCTTCCCCACTAAGTTTTCAGATTTAAAGGGCATACTTGGTGATTTGGGTGTTATGAAGATCACATTGAAGCCGGATGCGAAGCCTGTTAAACAAAGGCCTTATCGCCTCAATCCTAAGTATAAGGAAAAGATTCCCTAAGGGCTGGATAAAATGTTGGAGGCAGGCATCATAGAACCTATTGAAGAGTCTGATTGGGTGAGCCCGATGGTGGTCCAAGAGAAGAAGAAAAAGGGTGAAATAATGATTTGCATAGATCTACGGAATCTTATTGATGCCTGTGTTCACAATCCATTTCCAACGCCATTTATAGATGAAGTGTTAGATAATGTCGTAGGGCAGGAGGCCTATTCCTTTACTAAAGATTTTTTGGGGTATCATCAAATTAATACTTCCCTAGAGGATAGAAGCAAAACCACCTTCATGACAGAGTGGGGTTGCTTTCAGTACATTGTTATGCCATTTGGATTGAAGAACGCACCTACAATATTTTCCCGCATAGTCATAGCTACATTCAAATAATTCATTCATAATTTCCTAAAAGTGTACTTCAATGACTAGACGTTGTTTGGCTTGGTGAAGTGCCATGTAGAAAGTATGCGCCTTATGTTGGATACATGTCGAAGAAACTAGATAGCGCTGAATTTGAAAAAAAGTATCTTTTGTGTTCCTTTTTGGATCTTGTTGGGTCATGTTGTGTGCAAACACAAATTAATGGTTGACCCTGCAAAGATTGTGGTGATTGTAAACTTGGAGGCCCCTAGGAATGTGAAGCAATTGCGCGCGACGCTGGGACACATGGGATACTATAGAAAATTCATCAAAGCTTATGCTCAAATTACTGCACCCTTGGAGAAACTGCTAAATAAGGATGTGACATTTTATTGGGATGAAGAATGTGAGTTTAACTAGGATGTGTTGAAAGAAAAGATGGTAACTGCACCAATCTTGGTGTTTCCCGATTGGAAAAAGGAGTTTTCTGTACATGTGGATGCTTCTTGCATTGCGTTGGGCGCAGTACTCGCACAGGCAAGCGCAGGAGAACTCAACCACTCTATAGCCTTCGCAAGTAGGAAGTTATCCAAGGCTAAGAAAAATTATTCAACAACAGAGCGCAAAGGGTTGGCCGTGGTCTACATGCTACAAAAATTTAGGCATTATCTTTTGGGAGGGAATTTCAAGATGTATACATATCATTCTACCTTAAAATATTTCAGATTTGCAGATGGTTCTTATTATTTCAGGAGTACGATTTTGAAGTAATTGTGAAGCCAGGGAGGTTGAATGTTGGACATAACCATCTGTTGCTAATTGAAATAAGCAAAGAACCCATTAATTTGGAGGAAGGTTTTCCCGACACGCAGCTCTTTGCGGTACGTGCAGCTGATAACCATTTTGCTAATATTATTCACTTCTTAACTACAGGGATGGCGCCTGCGGGATATACAAATCAGTAGATGAAAGAATTAGCAGTATGCGCAACTGATTTTCCGGTCATTGCAAGACCCCTGTACAAAATGGGTGTAGATTAATTATTGCGGAGATATGTGCCAGACTTTGAGCATGATACTATCCTCATGGAGGCTCATGGAGGAGCTGCAGGAGGCCATTATGCAAGGAAAGCAACCGCACAGAATATTTTTCTCACAAGTTTATGGTGTCCAACATTGCACAAGGATTCCAAAGCATATTGTAAGGCGTGTGATGCATGTCAAAGGACTAGAAGACCATCGCGAAGGGATGAGCTACCACTACATCCTCAAGTATCTTTACAGACATTTGAGAAGTGGGCAATTGATTTTATTGGACCAATTCAGCCACCTGGAAAGAAAACGGGTGTGCGCTACATTATCACTGCAACGGAATATTTAACCAGATGGGTGGAAGCACTGCCAGTAAAAGATTGTACAGGGGCTACGGTAGAAAAATTATTGTTTGAACATGTCTTAACAAGGTTTATATGCCTGAAAGTTTTGATGAGCGACAATGGTACGCACTTTCTGAATGAAACAATTAGCGCGTTGACAGAGGAATTCCAAGTCTACCATCAGAAGAGAGCACCATATCACATGCAGGAAAATGGGATGGTCGAAGCCTTTAACAAAATTTTGGAGAACGCATTGACAAAGATCTGTAATGCGCAATGGAATGATTAGGATGTGCACAAAACTACAGTGCTACGGACCTATAAGACAACCTGTAAGAAGTTGATAGGGCAAACGTCGTTCATATTAGTATATGGGGTCAAGTCAGTAATGCCTATGGAATACATTGTACCTATTCTATGCATAGCAGCTTTGATGGATATGGCGGATCACGAGGCCTTGGAAGAATGGATCGTGCAGCTCATGGAGCTAGAGGAGGATCGATTTTTGGTAGGATTCCAACATCAAGTACAGAAGGAATGCAAAAAAGTAAGGCATGATCGCCACATCAAGCTTCACACATTCAAGGTAAATGATCTTATGTTTTTATATGATAGTAAGTTCACTAAATTTTCAAGTAAATTCCAGATGCATTGGTTAGGACCATATATTGTCAAGGAAATTACGGACGGTGGCGCAGTTTAGCTCATGAAGCTGAATGGGCAGCCCTTCTCGAGAAAAGTGGATGCGAACATATTGAAGTTGTATATAGAGGATCTTGCGCAATGATTATATGGTAGCAGGATAGTCTTAGTGCTCTAGGCAGTTGTAAGGGAGCACGAGACTATAAACTACACTACCCAGTTTGGAGGACAAGGCAGCAACCCGGTTGCACGACGAGTGACGAGGATGCACCAGATGAAGCTGCGCTCAGGACATTGCGCATAAGGAAAGGTACCACGCAGCCAAGTAGGAAAATGGTTGTTGGAGTTACTATTCATGATTTGACGGCCAGAAAGCGGTTAAGAGGAGTGGGGAGGCGGAAATTAAGGAAAACATCTTTGAAGATTTGCTGCTAAAGCAAAATTTATTATCAAAATTTGTGGGGAACGGTCGAGTTTGAATTCAAATCCCCCTATAAATTACGCATGTTGGTCCATCAACGAACACTTTGCATTCCAAGAATTGCTAAAGCCTTTTGTGTTGGCATTATGACTCAGGTTTGGCGCTATGGCACAGGTGTTGTCCTTGATTGCAACTCACTCAAGTGGCAAATCATTGTTCAGGCTCTCAAAACAATAGAAAATGAGATACCCGCAGGTGAACCTAAAAAAAGCTGCGGACCCGCAGGTGCCCCGAAAAAGAAGTCCGGGTATACCCGCAGGTTCTCCGAACAAAAGGTGTGGACATCAATTTCACTCACTTCAATGCAGAGAAGCGCGCGCACGTGGGAATTTTTATGATTGATCCATGGTATTTAGTCTGACGTGTTTGATCCTATGGTTTTGGTCTGTGGTATGGCATCCAAAATATTGAACCCCAGTTTTGGGTCCCTTGTATTGGCTTTCTATGGTTTTGATCCATGGTTTATGTAAGGGCTTGCCTATAAAAAGGAAAGGAGATCATTTGGCTAGGCACTTGTGAATGTTGAATATCTTAAGATGAACAAGATCTGAATACTTGTAATCGGTTGATGAAATCAAATTAAACCTTATCTTGAGAACACTGATCAATTGAGGGGTCGTGGTCTCTTTGGCGCATGATCAAATTTGTGAATTCGACAGACTGGGGTACAATTGAGGACTGATAAAGTGTTTAAATCCGGAGGTCCACAGGCGAGATACGGCTCAGGTGCGGAGGTACGTAGTACAGCAGGCGAATCAGGTGCAGAGGTCCGCAGTCTAGTAAATGACGCAGGTGCGAAGGTACGCAGTCGAGTAGAAGGTGCAGGTGCGGAGGTGCACAGTCCAGTAGAAGGCGCAGCTGCGGAGGTGCACAGTCCAGCAGAAGGTGCAGTTGCGGAGGTGCGCAATCCAGCAGACGGATCAAGTGCGAAGGTGCGTAGTCTAGTAGACAGATCAGGTGCGGAAGTGTGCTGTCAAGTAGACATAGCAGGTGCGGAGCTACGCAGGCTAGACACAGCAGAAGTGCGGATATTCACAGGTTTCTATTGGTGAAGCTGCAAACTTTTCTTGAAATATTTGTTGGCTACCTTTTGTCTATTGCTGCAGATTTCTGGGTTTATATTACTGGTATTGCTTTTCTGGTTACTGCATTCTGAGAAGCTATTGGTTGATTCATTAGTTGATTGTAAAAGGAGATTGGTTGATTCACATGTACTTGATGATTATTTGATGTTCATGGATCCAGTCTAAAAATTAATGAAACGTGGTCCTTGGAAGAAAAGAAGTAGGTCAGCACCTACGTACTAGTAGCTCAGCTAGTACAAGAGCTAAGGGGGTTGTAGCTCCCCTCCAGGAGAGTCTAGAAAATGAGAGAGGGTTGTAGCTCTCTGCAGGTTGCAGCCTGCGTACTGGTAAAGGACTGCACCAGTACAAAATCGTTGTAAAAAGAAGTTTCTAATTGAAAGAAGATAGAGACACATTGCAGCAGGTGGTTTTCACCCACATTGGGTTTCCACCTTATATCTGGTGTTCATTGGTGTGACTGTCTTTTTTGTTCCTGTTCATTATTATATGGTACTGACATTCAAATTAATGGTCAACATCTGAAGAATAAATTAAATTATAAATCTAGAGGGAATATTGAAAAGAATTTGATAATACTAATTCACCCCCCCTCTCAGTATTATTTCCAACATTTTGTTATCTGAAGCATATGAGTCAAGCGTTCTAGGAAGAATTTGTGTCATGCCCCTCATTGGTGAACTATTAAGGAGCAGCCCGATAGTTATTCATTGAAATAATGACTGGCACTAACCCCGCCGAAGTTATGAGTTTAGGTGCTATTGTTTATGACGCACCAGGACCATCAAGCTCCAACCTTGGTGCCTACGATGCCAAGATCGCCTCAGCCGAAGCCCACCACTGCAAAAGAAAAGAAACCCACTGCAAAGGTGAAGCACTCCATAAAGGAAAAACATAAGAAGCAAGTGCTGGTACGAATGTCGCCGAGAAAGAATCCAGAGGTGCGACAGAAGGAGAAAAAGGATAAACAGCCAGAGCAGGTAGTGGACCTAGAAGAGGAAGAAATCCAGGGTCTTAAGGATGTCGACATTGAGGGGGTGGAGCCTATGGCGAGGCTTCCTAAGTATATCCCTCTGTAGAAGGGAAAAACTAAAGTAATGAAGGATCTTGATTCAAAGAAATTTGTAATTTCGACACCTTTGTTGCATGAGAAGGTCGCATTCGAAGCTCCTTGGCTAGTGCATATTCCATTGCTTAAGATGGAGGATTGGGACCTCGCAAACCATGCAAAGTTTCCGCACTTGGCGACTCACAAGTATATGCATAAAATCTACTATGCTAACACATGGGTTACAATGTTGGAACCCATGAAGTGGGTCTGCGGCATTGAGCAGTCAGGGTTTCTCAATCTGTTGTTAGTTCCACATTATCACCGCTTCAGCATCAACACAATATGTGTGCGCCGCTCCTCGCACTGGTGGACGATGGGTGCCTATGGCCAGGTGAGCCTATCCCCATCACAAACATTTTGATCCACGGGATAACTAGGTTGATGTACAAAGGGGCAAACCCTGCCAAAGAGTTTGGAGGAAAAATCGGAGAAAAAGTGTTCGCAGATAGGATGAAGAAAGAATTTGGTCAGATCAAAAAGTTGCGAGGACAATCTATCACGTACATTTCAGACCAAGCAGTACAGTTGGCTGCCCAGATTCTAGCTAACAAGTTAATGAGAAAATTTCGTGTGGATGAAGTTATGGCAACGGTCATATTGCTCGCAGCTCAGTGCGCAGAGGGTGTACAATACAACTGGGCCAAGTATCTCTATCAGGAGTTCCTCGCGAACTATTGAGAGGCCCAAGAGGAGAGCAAGTTGTTTCATTATGCCTTGCTATTGTTGTCAATCATTCTGATTGCTTGGAAGTTACCAAAGGATAGCTAGTTTCCTCCACACAAAGAAGAATTTCCCAAGGCAGTGCAGTTTGCCTCGTTGTGGGCCACAAAAGATCTAGAGCGTATTAAGGAAACAAAGATATTTTGGGTTTTGATGGATATTAACCTATTTTCTTGCTGCAACAATCATGAAATGGGCCTTCTTCAATTGTTCTTGTAATTCTGCAATCTCCCTAGCCTTATCATGAATCACCTCAACTTCTAGTATGGTATCCATGGTCTCAAATGTCTGCTCCAAGGGAATCTTTTTGGCAGCAAACCTAGTGAGGGGTTTCTTAGGGGCAGCCACCACCTTTGGAGAAAATTGTAGTTTCTTTCCTTTCTTATGTCTATAGACTACACTGTAGATGAAGGCCTCTTCACTAAGCTTCCAGCTAGTGATTTAATGTCCTTTATCACTACTAAGGGTATTTCCTTCTTTCTCAAGGGACTAGTTGGTAAATCATCCACTAATTTTGAAGAATCAACAAATGACTGCCATGATAGTTTTCTTTTACTTAGCTCCTCCAAAACCAACAACTTAGTTAAGGGAAGATGGAATAGGCTAGGCTCCAAATGACTTTGTTTTCCTTGAACTTTTTCAGCCATATTACTGAGACTTCTAAATAGGTAAAAGGGAAAGTTTAAGGAGCTCTTTCTAGTGAAATGCATAAGGATTCTGAAATGGTATTGATAAATTCTCCCAAACCTTCCCTCACATGTGAAATACCTCTGAATAGCTTAAAAATCTTGCTCTGACTTTCCATTAAATACTCCTTAGGCACAATGGACCCATACTCCTTGTCTCTGTGCTCAGGCTTCAAAATATATTTGCAACAAGCAATATCAAGGGGCATGCCCTTGAACCATTTCTCTACCTAGAGGGGAATCTTTTTTGAAGTTGTTATTGTGACCTTTGTAACTAGAAAAGTGAGTATCCCAACCTTAGCCTCCAATCCATTGAAGGTCTTGGCAAACTCCTTAGTCAATTGTAGATTGTACCCTTGAATCTTTTCACAAAACCTCATACACCCCACCTGCTCAAAAGTCATTTTGATAGTTGGGTCTACATTGATAAAAGTAAGATCTTGTGGTTCAAACTATACAATAAAAACTCCCTTGTGATTTCTTTCCTTTGGAGTTAACATGATTTTTATTTTGCAGCAGTTAATAGTCTATGGTTGAAGGAAAACTTGTTTTGTGCAATCAGTGTAAGAGTAATGACAAGAAGGACTCTCCAAATTAACCTTTGACGATGATTAAGAAGCAAACTCTACACAAAATACTAATCGACACAAAATTTCTTCAAAAAAATACTAAAACTGCTTGCAAATTTTGATATTGATGGAAAAAAATTATAGGGACATGTGCAGTGCCAGAAACACAGCGCACAAGGAAATGAGCTTATAAATGCTTCTTAAGCACAAAAAATTAAGGTGGGAGGCTTCAATTCAGTTTTAACATACGACACACCTTGCATATGGAAGCTCTACAGAGGAAAATGCAGTCTTGGTCACGTCAAATGCAGAAGATAAAGGACTGTGCAGAAGTGCAACAAATTAGGAGAAAGCGAAGCGAAATACAAAAATGCGGCGAGGATGAATTAACTATTTTTACAAGATTTCTATGTTTTTGGCTGGCTCATGCATGAAATTTAGAATTCATTCATGACAAAGGAAGAAAAATTAGCTTGAGTTTGCACCTGTGAGAGGAGTTTGATCTTCGAATGGAAAGAACTATAGCTTTGTGTGGAAACGTAGTGCTATTTGGAAACGAAATGCCCCTGCCTCCTTTGTGCGGAAATGTAGCACGATCACACCACAAGCTTCCAATGAAAATGAATAATAAATTAGTGATGTTGGATGAAAGAAGTTGCAGTGCAAATAACCTCCCAAAGCGGTCTGAAGTGGAGTTGATGACAGAACTATCGGTTTCAAATTGTAATGATGAATGCGCAACACCTTTCTGGAAGCGCAGAGCATCTCAAAATGTAGCAAACTGTCCTCTTGAACGTTGTATTCTTGTTGAGTTCATGACCACTCATGAAATGACATCTAAACTAACTCAAACTCCTAAAACATATGTGCCCAAACCTTTCTCATGATTGCTTTGATGTAACTTGACCTTTAGACTGAGGTGACTAACTCATGATGACCAAAATTTTGATGACATGACCCTTCACCACTCTTCCATGGTGACCAATGACTCCCTATGATTAGCCCTTCAATCATGATCCTTCATGACATTATACATTTAAACTTTTAGCAAAATAGACAGACTTTTCATGACACTCAACCCTAATCTAGACCTTTTTAAACCATCATAGTCTGGACATCTTGATTGATATTCACAAATTAATCTCAGATAAATAGAAATACTAACATGACTAAGATTTCTATAATATAGGACTCTAACATAGGCTCCAATGGGGATGGAATCCTCCCTGTGAGGTGCCAAGAACACTGTAGACTAGTAGCCTTATCCATTGGGAAATTTATTGACTCTTTACTGACTAAGACTAACCGAACAAACTATGATATTTTCATTACATATGGTAACAGCTCATCAGTATCTTTGGGCCTTCACTTCAGGCTTCAAGCTATGATGAAAACCACTCGCTCCTGCAGTACTGAAAATTAAAATGGTGTGTACAATAATGTGTTCAAACCAGCTGAATTCAAGTAAAATAGTTCTTGATTAGCCTACCATTAACAAGCCCTCTAGCAAGTAGTTCCCATGTGAAGTCTCTTGGAAGATAAGCATTGTGTCCATGGAAAGTTGCAATTTTATAAGGTCCCTTCCACAAACTTTCAAATTTTCCATGTTTTCCCTTCTCTTCATTTCTAGCATCCCATTTTTGCAAAAGGTCATCAATCTGAAAATTGTTAGCCTTTATTCTTTTATCATGAATATTCTTAATCTTGTCTTGGATCAATTGAGTATTATTATAAACCTCCTCTCTAGTCTATTGCAACTGTATCATCTGATTAATCCTCCTCTACATATCATTAGGTTCTACCTCTGCATCCTGCAATAATTTTATTACTGAGACCCCTAGGGAAGTAGGAAAAACATCATCAACTACATAAACCAATTAGAAAGGAGACATCTCCATTGACATTAAAAACAATATAGGGACCCAACCAGTGTAATTGGAACTTCCTGGGGTGCTTTAAAAACTTGTTTTCATACATTAGCACAATATTTTCAGCCTAGAATTGTTTCAACTTAATATGGAAATCATGCCATGCCTTTTTCCTATATTTTTTCACATTCTATTCTAATCTTTCCGTAAAGTGGTCCTCTTTCAGTTGTAGTAGCTCCTCTAGTCTTTTCTCAACTATGCTAGAATCCACTAGTATTGTCACTGCAACGATATGAATACCAAGGACTATAAACTCCATTGAAATTACCTCTTCCTATCCATAGACTAGTCGAAAAGGCGTCTGACCAATGAGATTCTTCAACATGGTCTAATACACCCATAAAACTGCAAGAATTTTTATGTCCCAATAATTTTTGTTTGCATTACAGACCTTTGTAAATTGTCATTGTAGTTTCAAAAAACTTATTAAAGGCCTCTGCAGTTTCGTTTTCTTATGGATGTTAGGGCATGCTCTTTCGTAGCTTCAATAGTTCAATTCAAGAAATGACCCAGGGTTCAAAATTTTGCCAACAAAACCCCCTAGTGATATCGGCATTGTCAATATCTATAAGAAGATGAGGTCTCACCTGAGTTATGCAATGGATTTGCAGAACCTTTGAAGGTTATGCAGGGAAGGAGGAGAGTAGGAGATAATTTCTTATCATAATGACCCAACCCAATATATCACCGTCACTATATGTCAGAGATAATTCCCATTGAGAAAAATACATTCCAAACCCCTACTACACACATTACAGTGTTTCAAACATTATACCCAACACATGTCGCACATAACACGCAATTTGAAAGGAAAACTCATTGTTACAAAATCCTCCTTCATATATGCGCAATATTAACTTCGACATCAAATAATAGGAAATGGGATCCATTCCTTAAACAATGATATAGTTATTTACAAAAAGTAATTACTCAGAAAGAAACCAGAAATTTCATGCAACATTCACAACATTCACCATCGACATAAAGTAATTAACTATCACATGCATATGTCTGCGACAAAACTCCTAGAAAGCTCGTAATTAATTTTTTTCCCCATATGAAAATGTGTGTAATTTTATTCATCATAAAAGAATGAAAATAGAGTTTGCATATGTGATATAGCATTATAGAGATACGAACTGTGAAAATAGCTAAAACCATCCCAAAAAAACCCAAATGGGCATGCCAGAAGACCATTCCAAGAGGAAATTAGCTTTACATTGCAAACATACATTTTGAAAACCTAGGTTCTACATAATCATGAAACACCCTAGGGCACATAAAGGAAAACCCTATTAAATAGACATGACGGGGCCAAACCCCCTAAAAAAATGAACTATGAAAAATTATGCAACTTACAAACAAGGAATATGACCCACAGACAAAACCTCAACAGATTAAAACATTGAAAGGGTTGAAGCCCATTGATGGTCTGCAAATCCCACAAAGCTAGTTGAAACAAAATCCTGAGAAGAAGCAACAAACCATACGAACGGGAAACAAGGACCACCATAAGCAGAAAAACATCAAGCACATCATCCAAACTCAACCAGAGGAGTGGTGGTGGCACAATTTAGTGGCAAAAACATGAAACAGCAATAGAGAACCTGGAAGTAGAGTACCATGATGAAAACCCATCACCATCCATGCAACAAAAAGGGAGGGAGGGGACAAATGAAACCACCACAAGCCCTTGAAAGATGGTCCACACCAAAATGAAAAATTCACCAGAGGGAAGGATGAGGAAGGTTCGACAACATAGGAAAATGGGAGGGATATGACCACATGAACCATAGGGCAAGGTAGTTAGGGTTCCAACTGCGAAGCCATCCACTCCCTCAAAGCCAAAAACCCTTTCATTAGTAACTCAAACTCGTAATCATATTAACTAGAAAACATAGGAATATACATCAGTTCATGTGTCTGAAAATAAAGACTCAGAAAGAAGTCCTTCACCTTATGCACGGCCAATTCCATATAATATAAAGTAACACAATATCTACAAAAATGCACCATGTCAAAACCTCAATACATTTATCTCCATGGAATCCATTAATAGAACAAGGATAATAGTATAAGATAAGAGTGTTAATACAAAACATAGTAAAGCATAGTATAAAAAAGCATTGAAGAACAGAATAATTGAATCATCAGACAATGGAATAGTTGAATAACAACAAAACCATCGAAACCCCTAATCATTAGTTGTAATTCTTCTTATAGTGGCTATGTTCCAGTTCAGGCTCAGGGAACCTTCTGCTAGTTGACCCTACTTGCTCACCTAGATGAGTTGTCCTCATACATGCCAACTTTAATAGTCCATTGCACCATCCCTTTCTGAATGTGCCACTTTAACCCTTGTCTAACTATCTTTCATTGTTGGAAGATACCTTTCCAGGTGAGGAATAAAGCAGTTACAACATAGTCTATTGAGCATCTATGTGGTATTTTGTTTGTAATATCCATCCCTTCTTGTGCAGTACTCTCATAGTATTGATGGTGTTAGACCCATCAAGATTCATGGGATCTCCCCGATATGAAGTCCCAACTAGACCTCACACCGTTTGGAGTAGGAGTCCCATTAGTGGGTGGTAATGGTATTCCTTAACCGGGAAAACCCGCAGAGTGAAGTATGGTAACTTTAGGTGAGATCAAGTGTGTGGCCCTACTGAGAATTAAGTGTGATGCATGAAGGTTCCAATACAAGAAGGGAAAAGGAAGTGTATTCATTGGAATCATGTAATAGTACACAGCTTGAAATGAACAAATGAGCATAATGGCATCACAAGATAAGATGTGGAATAGTCCACAAGTTAAAGTTATGAATTAACCAACCAACATGCATTCAACAAGATTCATACAAATGCAAACGAAATATTTCATAATCATGATCATAAGTTAAATAACATACATTGCAAATATAACAAGAACAGTCCTACTATATTCACAACATGTGCATGAAAGCGTGTTGGCTTAGATTTTATTATTATAAGTGGAAGTCCCATTCATACATACACCATTGACAGACCAATAACCCCAATAGTGGAACATTAAAGTCAATAACACCTGCTCCTCCAAATAAGTATACTCACTCTACCCTAGGAGAAGCCAAGGCTCTTCACAACACTCCCATGCTCCTTCTAAGCCTGAGCCTAGCCAAAAGCTTGGCTCCCAAAAGGCCCTTGCATGAGTTATGAGGTTCTATTTATAACAAGAGGAGGTCACTCTTCAAATCCCCTTTGTGACCTTTGGACTACCCTCATGACACTTCATATTCCAATGTGACACTTGGAATTCCACTTACAACATAATTATAAATAATATTACAATTTACACTGATACCCATATAGGACGAAATATGGTAGAGACAACTTGATAGCCTAACAATACAAAACACTATGATGCTTGAGTTTGGGAACACTCTAGCTTGGAAACTTATACTTGATGCTTCTCGGTCTCGGTCATGTATCGATGCCAAGCTTTATATTGTGCGATGACATCCCCAAAATGCATGATGGCATAAATATGGAAGTGGTCTCTAGCCTCCATAACATCTAGGTACAATGATTTGGAATCAATCTTAACTTCTTTCTCGAGCAGGAGCAACATGGTTCTCATCTGGATAGGAACATCGGTGTAATTTTGCATGTTTTTTCTATTCGTCTCTAAATCCTCCTTGGTGGAAACCTATCTCAGCTGCTCCAAGTACTCTTCAATCTCTGGCCTGAATTGGTGTTTTCATTTAGCTTTGGTGACTAAGCTTATTGATGGGATCTTGTGGGTTCTCATCATGAAATCCAAACTTTTTTACAACCATACATATGAGACCTGAATGTTTCTAATGAATGAGGTGAGTTTCTTCTTGTTCTAAATCAACATTAAAACTCTTCCTTTCTCCAGCTCTATTGCGGCTTCATCTTCTTTAGCAAGTTAAACAGTGCCCCTTTGTATTTCATTGTCCATTCTTGCATAGCAACAATGGAAACTTGTACATTCCTTTTGACAAAGTTTATGCCCTGTTGCTAAAAACCATGCAAGTGAACAACTTCCTTATGTATCGTTATGAGCTCCCCATAGAGGTCCCACATAGTCTCTGCAAGTGTCAATACTTCTCCAAGTATCACTTCTCTCATTTCCTCTAAGTAAACTTGTGTGGATATTGTGTTATGTGTTGTTGCGTGGAGTTGTTCTATCTCTTGTTGGGAAGCCTGTAAGTTCTATGGAAATTTCTTATTCTTGGCCATCAAATACTGAGTGTTTGATCTTGTAGAACCTGCAAAGACAAATTTGGCTTTGGCAGTGGAATTTGGATTCTTTCTAGTGGCTGCCACTATCACCCTCGCTCTAGTGAATGAAGGCGATGCATGATCATCCTGAAAATTCTTTCTTCGTGCTTGTACTCTTCTGAAATTCATCATAAGAAATATTGTACAAGTCCATTACTGGATCATCATCAAGAGGAACAACATCCCCTTCTTTTCTTGGATCTAACTCTATTGTTGGAAATGATGGAGACTAAATGGTGACGTCTGGTGCACTCGACATTAGATCAACATCCTCATTCTGCGGCTCCAATTCCAACTCCATATCTACAAGTTCAAACAAGTCTTCAATCTATTGAGCAAGCTCTTGATCCTACATTTGTTCGCTCTCTCCCTCTGTTTTTGGTTGGTTCTCTTCTTTCTCTTCAACTTGAATCAGCATTGTTTCTTCTATCATTGCACTTTTCCTTTCTTCTTCTTCCTGCTTCTGCTTCTCCTCCTGATCTCTCCTTCTTTGTTCCTATTCTTCCCCCATTTCTTGTTTAGTTTTATGTGTCCTTAGTTATGCTTCCTACAAGCTCTATTATCTCTCTTCATTCGCTCTCCTCTCTGTATCCTCTGCTTCCTCTTTGCTTCCACTCCCAAAGATGTTTGCGTAAGGGTTGAATCCACTTTCACTCTGCAACTATTTTTCTCCCTCTATTCCGTCAGCAACCCTTCTCCTTCCCTTATCTTGTACCGGATTGTTGCCTTCTGCTACTGCTACTGGAATTGCTACCATGTTAATGTTGACTCCTTTTATATAAATAGTTGAGTGTCTGTATATATTGGCAAGTTAAATGGCACTTGCTCAACTACTTCCCTGGTACTACTTTGAAGTATCTCTCTTCGGTTCCATGGCAACGGTGACCGTTGGATAGGTGCTCACAACTGTTGTACATGTGGGGACAGAAAAAACACTCATGGCAAGAAAACATCAGTCTTTAGCAAATCTAATTTCAAGACATGTTCAAGAAACAAATAGGGCATCTAATGGGGAGGATTGTGATATTTTCATTGATAAGAGGGATAGGCTACCTGTGGGAACTGCATACTGTATGGTCCCAACAGCCAAGGATGAGCCTTGTGGCTTGAGACTGCGCAATGTGTAGTTCAGCCTGGGCAGTGGTCTGGGAGAGATTGCACATTGAGTAGTCTCAGTGGCCAGGGAGGCAGGCTCAGCCCTAGAACTTCTTAATGTGATTTTGATCCAACCTGTATTGTGCACTTCGCATTTTTATAAACCAATCTTTTGGCTTGATCCTTGGGATTGCTTAGTGCCCAGCACAACAAAGTGAAAACTAGTCAAGGAAAGTGTAGATATGCCCAAGGGAAGCATGGAAAATGAGAAGTATAAGTGATAGAGTGTGCTTGAGTGCATATCTGACTAAGTATCATTAAATCCATGTAGATCAAGTGCAGCAACTAATCAAACAAAAGGAAAAACAAGTTTTTGAGGAAAGTCATCGCGATGACGACCATCGGTGCAAAAACAGGAAAACTAATGCGACACTTGTGAAATGAAAACAAAAACTTAAAAAAACACTTTTACACGTTAAAATAATTTGAAACACCATTAACCATGAAGAGAAATAAGAAAAATATCACTCACATAAGCGAATCGACAAAAAGCGACAGAAAAGACGACGAAAGCAAAACTCACCCAGAAAAGCGACGTCGACCGCACTGAAGGTTCCTTGATCTCCTTGGGAATGCTAGAGCTCCAAGATAATATGTTAAAATGAGCTCTAGAGGTGTCGATAAACTATATTTGAGCAAATGATGGTTTACGACATGCAAGTCTAAAATCAAGGAAAAGTGACATTTGGCATAAATTTATAAGAATAGATATTTGCCACCTTCAGGAAACTAATAATAGATCCCTGCATTCTAGGGATGATTTTAGATTGTTTATATTTTATTCTTTTCTGGGAAACTGACCATGCACACTATCGAGAAAGACCACTCAATTATGGGGATCTGGGAAAATTTTTGGCTCGGTGCACTGCGCAGTTTCTGAGCTTAGTAAGGGATTGCGCAGTTTCTAGGCTCAATGTTGGGCTTCCTCCCATGACTCTACATTTTTTGAGCTCAAGGAAGACTGTCAGTAAAAACTACACAATTCCCACCATCAAGATTAATTTCCCTCAAGGATTGTGCAGTTTCTGGAGGCTAGCTCAGAACTATTGTGAGACCAAATCAGGAGATCATCTTGTGACTTGGAAATATCAGTTAAGTGTGGAAGCAAGAGAACACAAGCCCAAATGAAAAATATAAGTCTCATTCATAACATGAGTACCTGAATCAGGGAAAGATAAGCTCATGTGGATAGGAAGGAAGGATCCAAAATCAAATCATAGGCAAAATTTTCGAGGGTGGTTGTAGCCACTACAACAAATACTTAGGAAAATTTTCAAAAAAAATCCCTCTTCCCTTCTTTTCCCTAACAACTATATATATCAAAATAATATTTTCCTACGATTGGGTAAAATAGTAAAGACATCAGTGATTGTGAAAGATGAGGAATGGGAGATTCTTGATAGAATGGCACTAGGAAATATATGGATGTGCTTAGAAATCTCGATGGATTTCAACATTTTAAAAGAAAATACAACGAAAGATATGATGAAAGCATTGGCTAAACTATATGAAAAAACCTTAACCTTCAATAGGGTAATTCTTATGAATCACGCATTAAATATGAAGAGGTCAAAAGGTGGGATTATTGTTGATAATTTAAATGAGTTTAACCTGATCACCAATAAGTTAATTTCTCTAGGATTAAACTTTGATGATGAGATTAGGGCTATTTTGACTTTCTGCTCATTACTAGAAGGTTAGAATGGCTTGGTCATGGCTATGCGTAACTATGTTTTTGGTTCAAGCACTTCAAATTTTTATGATGTTTTTGATGTTATCCTTAGCGAGGAAATGCAACAGAAAAGCACATACGAGACATCAGGTAATGCCTTGACTATGGTGTTGACACCTAATCCTCACGATTGGGTGAATTTATGTAAATAGTTAAATTAGGAATGTGAACAGTCATCAGGAGATGAACTAAGCAGTCACACCCTTTTGTATATAACAATAGCATACCTAATGAAATAAATCGAATCAGTTTTACTGTCTATTGGAGTTACTGCCTGGCCTGACATGGTATCAGAGCCAGCTCCTTTTTTTGGCTCATGTGCCTTGTAACTCTCTTGACTGACTGAGTGCCTATTCTGCCATATTCCTTTTATAAAACCTACGCCCTGTTCTTCTGAAGCGCTGTCCTGTCCAGCGCTGCCCATTCTGTCTTGAAAGAAGTGTTGTACGTTAAAAAAATTTGTGAATGTTCTGACATTTTAATTGAACGTTGGTTCTTACTTGTTCTAGTCGCACCATTCCATTGAACGCTGCTCTGACATCAATGCTGGTTGAAACGTTGTGTTCATTGAAACGCTGTGTTATGGTATTGGTATCAACGCTGGATTGAACACTGTTCAATTGAAACGTTGTGTTATGGTATTGGTATCAACGCTGGATTAAACGTTGTTCAATTGAAACACTGTGTTATGGTATTGGTATCAACGTTGGATTGAACGTTGTTCAATTGAAATGGTGTGTTCATTGAAACGTTGTGTTAACTTTGTATACCATTTAGTCGCACCATTAATTTGCAAACCACGCCATTAGGTTGGGAGCTGGAAGACTCGGCATCATTGACAACGTATAGAAGCCTAGAGAAACCACTGTCTATAGCTCGTCTCTTGAACGCTTAAGCTTGTCTATTTAATGATGTCCCATATGTTTTAACACTGTCCCTGTCCCATTTTTTTAAACGTTGTCCCATATGTTTTAACACTGTTCCATATTTTTTAACGCTATCCCTGTCCCATATTTTTTAAACGTTGTCCCATATGTTTTAACACTGTTCCATATTTTTAACGCTGCCATATGTTTTAACGTTGTCAAGCACTTTGGAAGGAAGTATTGTTATGTGGCCCCAAGAGCCATCGTGAGGCTGTCAGGCACTTTGGAAGAGCACCAGGTGTTCGGCACAAAACCATATGTTCGATCATAGGGTAGGAAATTTGAGACAGCTCGTGGTAAGAGAAACAATCGTGGCTTCAAGGTCTAGAGAATCAAAGGGATTTATGGTGATTTTTTTGTCTTTTCAGTGAGCTTTGCGGATTTCATTAGTTCTACTATTATGTTGCAGCAAATTGTAAGCAACAACTCTAGAATATAGATGTTTAATGTTCTCAGATTACATGAGATGTCTGCCATCAGAGATTGAAATTGTGATGTCGTTGCTACTCCAACTTTGTAGAGCTCGCGGTTGATGCCGTTGATGCTCCAACTTTGTAGAGCTCACGGTGAATGATTGATTATTGACTGTGATATGAATTAAACAACCAAAATCATTTCCCACAGAAATTTTTGAGTACATTTTTACTGTATATTGGCAGAAGTATTCTTTTCTATCAGCAAAAGTTTTTTTTTACAGAATGCATTCAATCATATCCATGGTGGGAATAGTTCTCACTGGCAAGGAGAACTATCCTGAATGGTCTCGGATGATAAAACACACCCTCATCTTCAATGAGTTGTGGAAAGGAGTGTGTGTCGGAGAAGGAGACAATGACCCAGTACAGCCTACCTCAAAAAAAGAGCCCGTCATTTGGGAAAACAAGAACAGCAAAGCCTATGGATTAAACGCAGCATCTGCAAATGAAGAGGTGAGTCGCCATATTTCGTCATATTCAACTGCCTTTGAAGCCCTACAAAAGCTGAAAGAACTCTATGACTCACATTCTGCACTTGAAGTTGTCCAACTCATGATTAAACTCTTCACTCTTGAACTGCAAAATAATGATCCTCTTGCTCTTGCATCTGAAGTAAAGTCTATAATGCATGATATCAAATCCACTAAGGTTGAATTGGATATTCCTCTTATTGCTTTTCTCAAGGCACTTTATCCTACTTACTCCAATTATCTTGAGTCATTGCAAGCAAATGGAAATATCAAAGATATAACCTTTGACTCTCTTGTGAAAAAGTTCGCTGAAAGAGAGAAAGCTTTCGGAAAGAAGACAGCCCCTGAATCTTCTGAAGAGATTGTGTGCCTTGCTCATAAAGAAAAGCATCCTGCTCAAGATTCTACAAGAGGAAGAGGTGGACGAAGAGGAAGAGGAAGATATTTCAGAGGCAGGGGGGGAAGACATTCTCAAGGAGAAAAGGCAGATTTACACTGTATTCACTGCAAAAGAAATGGATCACATGATGCCTCTACATGCAAGCTACCATGGGACAAAATTGAGCAGAAAAGAAACCAACCGAAAGGTAAAACTGATGATACAGACAAAGGTAAAGCACCTGAATCCGCTCACTATGTTGAGGCACAATGTAACATTGGAGTAAAAGAAGATTTGTTTAATGCTTCACTTGCTTCTTGGAAAAATGATTGGTTGCTTGATTTAGGAGCAACCTGTCACATGACTCATAGAAAAGATTTTTTTGAAGATTTCACTGACAATGTTGATGGAGCAGTATACTTTGCAAATCAATCAAAAATCAAGCCATCAGGGCTTGGCACAATCAGGCTTAAACTGCCTAGTCTTCCAGAATTTCTTCTGGATCATGTTCTATATCTCCCACAGCTCAAGAGAAACTTGTTGTCCTTGGTCCACATCCGCCAGCAAGGTCACTCCATTCATATGTTTGATGGCAAGCTTGAGGTAAGAAAAGCATCTGACTACTCACTTGTCATGAGGGGAATAGAAGAAGAAAGGCTTCTCAAACTGCAAGCAACCTCTGCTCATGCACAACATTTCTCATATATTTCTCATCATGAAGAAGGTACACTTCCATCAAGTTTATTATGGCATGCTAGATTTGGACATTTAAACTATGACAATCTCCGCTTATTGAAGAAAAATGGTGTTGCTGGTTTGCCTACAATTCCTAGAAAACTTAAGCAATGTGATGCTTGCATTCTAGGAAACCATAGCAAACAGTCTTTTCATGATTCACATTCAAGAGAACATAGGAAGCTTGAACTTATTCATTCAAATTTATGTGGTCCAATGCCTGTTCCTTCTGCAAATGGAAATAAATATATCATGACATTTATTGATGACTACCCCAGAATGTGTTGGGTTTATTTATTGAAGAACAAATCTGATGCTTTCCAAACATTCAAGAATTTTCATAAATGGATTGAAAATGATGCACAATCTCATATTGGGTCTATTCGCACTGATAATGGAAAAGAATATACATCAAATGAATTTGAAAACTATCTTCGGCAACATGGGATCAAACATCAAACAATTGTGCCTTATAATCCCCAACAGAATGGTGTAGCTGAAAGAATGAATAGAACAATCTTGAATATGGTACGATCCATGCTTTTCTTCAAAAATGTAAAGATAATGTTTTGGGCTGATGTTGTTCTATGTGCTGCATATATAAAGAATAGATGTCCATCTAATGCTATAAGAAACAAGACTCCTTATGAATTGTGGTATGGACATGTTCCTTCGGTAAAACATCTCAGGGTCTTTGGTTCCACCTGTTATGCTTTGATACCAAAGGTACATAGAAACAAACTTGGTGCTAGAAGTTGTAAATGCATCTTCCTGGGGTATTCAAACACCTCCAAAGCATACCACCTCTATGATGAAGTAAATAAAAAGTTTGTTGTATCTAGAGATGCAATTTTTCTTGAATCATCCAAATCTGACAAAGTTGTTGAGCGGCAACTTGATCGCTTGGATAGATTCGCAAAAACAAAATCATTTCAAGAATTTGATAATCAGATTCCACATCTTGAAGGGGGGATTCCTATTCTAGATCAACATGTGGAATCTTCTTCTGAAGAACACTCTCCCCCGAATGAAACTCCAACAACGGATGATGCTTTAAGTGATGTAATTGATAGAATTGGGAGACTCAATCTTGATTCAGTCCCAACTCAATCAACAGAGTAGCTTGGACCATCTCAGAAAGGTCCCCCAAAGTGGCTGACGAAGACACTTGAAAGTGTTCATCCTGATGAAATTGGAAAAATAGGAACCAGAAATTCAAACCGACAAAATGGAGGTGATGTAGATGACTCTAATTCACCTGTTGATATGGATGTTTCTTATGATTGTGAATTGAACTTGTCTATAGATTTTGAACCAACTTCCTTTAAAGAATCTGCTTCTCATGATGAATGGAAAGAAGCGATGCAAAAGGAGTATGATGCCCTCATAAAGAACGACACTTGGAAGCTGGTTGATCCTCCATTTGGAACCAAACCAATTGGCTGCAAGTGGGTCTACAAGAACAAGTACAAAGCTGATGGCTCACTTGACAAGCACAAAGCTAGGCTTGTGGAAAAAGGTTTTGCACAGAAGGAAGGGGTCGATTATGAGGAAACTTTTGCCCCCACAGCAAAATGGGCCACCATCCGAACACTCTTTGCACTAGCAGCTCAGAACGGTTGGAAAGTCCATCAAATGGATGTAAAAACTGCCTTCTTGAATGGAGATCTAAAAGAGAATATTTTTATGTCCCAGCCTGACGGATTTGTTGTGAAAGGACATGAACATAAAGTATGCAAACTTGTGAAGTCCTTGTATGGCCTCAAACAAGCACCACGAGCCTGGTATGAAAACTAACTGAGCATCTTCTGAAACTCAACTTCAATCATTTTGATCTTGATGATGCAACTTTATTTGTCAAGAAAGATGGCAAAACAGTTGTATATCTTGTGGTATATGTAGATGATCTTTTAATGATAGGGAACAATGAAAGCTACATTGCATCCATAAAGAAGGAATTGGGGAAAAGTTTTGAAATGACTGACTTGGGCTATGTTCATTACTATCTTGGCATTGAAGTAACCCAACATCCAAAGTCCATATTTATTTCTCAAAAGAAATACATTGGAGATTTGTTAAACAGATTTGGCATGACAGAGTGCAATCTTCTTACTACTCCAATGGAACAAAACTTAAAGCTCACATCTATTGAAGGAAAGGAATTTGAGGATGCAACAAAGTATAGACAGCTTGTAGGAAGTCTCAACTACCTTACTACTACCAGACCAGACATTTCATTTGTTGTTGGAATCCTCTCCAGGTTTATGCAAAAGCCTTGTGAGGGACATTGATTTGCTGCAAAAAGAGTTCTAAAGTACTTGAAGGGAACTCAAGACTTTGGAATCAAGTACACACAGGTGGATGACTTCAGTTTGATCAGATACTCTGATTCAGACTTCGATGGAGACAAAGAAACTGGGGTATCTACTTCAGGATATGCTATGAGTCTTGGATCAGGAGCTGTCTCCTGGAGATCATGCAAACAATCAGTTCCAGCAGATTCCACAACAGAAGCAGAATACGTGGCAGCAGCTGAAGCAACAAAAGAAATTGTGTGGCTCAGGAAAATTCTTGAAGATTTGCAGGTAAAACAAGTACAATCAACTCCACTCATGATTGACAACACCTCTACAATAAAGTTGGCCAAGAACCCAAAGTTCCATGATCGAACAAAGCACATCAATACTAAATATCATCTGATCCGACATCATGTTGAGGCCAAAACAATCCTTCTCCGTCATTGTTCCACAAATGAGCAAATTGCAAACATCTTCACCAAAGCGCTTGGAAGAGAAAAGCTTGAAAGATTCAGAACGATGCTTGGACTCACAAACATCCCTTCAGATTAAGGGGGGAATGTTGACACATAATCCTCACGATTGGGTGAATTTATGTAAATAGTTAAATTAGGAATGTGAACAGTTATCAGGAGATGAACTGAGCAGTCACACCCTTTTGTATATAACAATAGCATACCCAATGAAATTAATCGAATCAGTTTTTCTCCCTATTGGAGTTACTGCCTGGCCTGACATATGGGAAATAGGGGAAGACAAAGGGAGAGAGGAAATGGCCCAACAAATTTTGGGATATCTAGAAAGGGAAGATCCAAATCTAGAGAGAAGCTAGAATGTTGTCATCTTTGTAAGAAAGAACACCTAAAGAAAGAATGTTGGTCTTGAAAAGGAAAACAAAGAGATGGAAAATAAAAGAATAATCATGAAGAAAATGTACCAAGTAATGTTGAAAATGCAGCAAGAAAGTCTCAATTTTGATTTTTGCCTTAATCAAATTGAGGAAATTCGAAATTTTGCATCAGTAGAAAACTTGGAGGAGTTAACTGAGTTGAGATGGCTCTTTTCACTTAGTTAAGAACACTCAATTCGAGTTAATGAGTTGAAGTTCAGTTTACTTGAGTTTATTCCTAAAAATTAGGAGCCTAGCTTAGTTAATTCGAGTTTGGACCATGAACTTAAGTTGTGTATAGTGATTCCTAAATTTTAGGAGCCTAGGTTGAGTTAATTTCAGTTGTAACAATTAAATTCAGTTAAATTGAGTTATCTTCAGTTAAACTAGTTCCAACTGTTGGAGGAACTAGTGGGGGTTCTAGAAATGGTGTGTAACTCTGGTGTTTAACCAATTAACTCATCAATCAGGCTAAATTGACTCATGCATGCATGCAATTTGAGTTACCCAGTTGAGATTTGAGTTCAAGGGAAATGTACTATTAGTTGTAAATTAATACAAGTTGTACATGTGGTGCATGCAGTCAAATAAGGGCCTAAAGGTATTGTGCAACTCTAAATGAGTAATTTCCCTAATTAATAGGGGCTAATTCATCATCAAAAAACACAAGGAAATAGGAGCTTGGAGGCTTGAAATTTTTTTTAAGTATTAGCCAAGATTAGTCAGTTAGGCAGAGCATAGAAGATACAAGTGCAGTTTAAGCTCAAGCTTGAGCAAAGCATATTGTATTCATCAAGATTCTTTGATTAATGAAATATAGATAGTAAGGGTTTTTGAGCAGTTGCTTTCCCCTAGATAAATCTTTGTGTATGTGTGTTGAATCTTGATGCATGTTAATGATTTGTGTTGCCAATCGTGATTTTCTTTCCGCGGATGAGTAGAGTAGCTTCAAGTCTTGTGATGTAGTAAATTTCATGAGAAATTTTGAATCTACACATTAAATTTCTACATGGTATCAGAGTTAGATTCGCAGTAGAGAAAAGATTTTGAAATTTTCATTGCAGGAGGTTCGATTTTGAAGATCAGTGTTACAGGTTTTCTCTAGGACTGAGAAGATGGCTTTCAATGGAATCAATATTGAGTATGCTTTGAAACGAACCACAAATTTTGTGGCATGGAAGATTCACATGGAGGCAGTAATTGATGATAATGGGTTGCTAGAATACATCAAGACAAATGTAGAAAAACCCCTAGAATCTCATGCCCGGGATCTTGCTCAGTGGAAGAAGGATGTGACTAAAGTGAGGAGGGTCATATTGGAGGGAGTTTGTGATCATATTGTCTCGAATCTCCATGGGAAAGAGACTTGGTTCACAATGTGGAAAACACTAACAGATTTTTTTTAGAATAACATTGCCCACAGGAAGCTAGCACTCAAGGACAAGCTTTGAAGTATTAAGATACAAAAGAATAAAACATTTCTGCAGTACTTGAGCAGGTTTACATAGTGTTCTGATGAACTTGGCGGGGTCATTGTTACTGTTCATGAATAAGAACTAGTAGCTCTAGCCCTCTTGGGCCTTCCCAAGAGCTAACATAGTTATCAAGATTCGGTAAATGGTAGAGAGAAACTACCAAGTTGGGAGCAGTTATGGTCTAATATAGTGCAAGAAGAAATAAGGTGGAGCAACAGAGATGGGACCTGATGCAAAGAAGAGGAAGACGAATTTGCATTAGTCAGCAAAGGAAAGAAGGCCAAGGGGAAGAAGTCCCAAGGACAGGCTAATTCCAACCAAGATGGCAAGTAGAAATACTTTTCCAAAATCAAGTGCTTTCACTATCATGAATTTGGGCACTATGCCATGAAGTGTCTACACAAGAAGGGAAGAAAAAAGGAGCCTACAGTAGCTGTAGCAAGTGAAGCGTTGGCTTCATAGTTTTGAGCTTGATTTCACTCTCAACGCATGCATGGTCAGCAACATGATGGTGAGTGTGTGGTATCTAGATAATGGTGCCTCGTTCCACATGATGGGGAATATATAATTCTTTAGTGACTTGGAGGAGAAAGATCTCTATAGGAACATTGAGTTTGGAGACAATGGAAGGTACAGTGTAGCCGGTATTGGTACAAATACTTTTAAGAGATAGTTTGGCTCCCCTCTCAAGCTCAAATATGTGTTTTTGTTTTGGGTATAAATAATAATCTTGTCTTCGTAGTAGTGTTGGAAGACCGTGGTTACGATGTGATCTTCAGTAAAGGTAAATCCTTTCTGAGACACATAGCTACGGGGCAGGTGAAACGGATTGGTGCTAGAGTCAAGAACATGTATGCACTTGAGGTAGAAGATGCATGCAAAGCCTTGAGGAGCAATGCAAAGGTTAGAAACTTGTTGGTTGAGAGGGAGCATAACTACCTATCAAATGGGACCTCTAAAGCAACCTCAAGAAGTTGTGGAGCAACCACAAATGGAGAAGCAAGGAGGAGAAAGATTGGAGTCATCCACTCAAGCATAGACCTCTAGTAGGAGGAAATTTCAAGCCAAGTGGGCAGAGGGATCACATGCATCCATACCTCCAGGTGTGAGGTGGGGCGATGTGAAGCCATAGTCCAAAAGTTTCATAAATTTGGGTAGGGTCCATTGAGGCATTTTCCTCATGGATCATTACCTTGCTACAGGGGCCAACAATATTCAGTAGAAGAAGGATCATTTTCAGCCAAATGCTGAGGAGTGAAGAGGGGTGTTGACAATAGAGTAGGAGGCTCAGTAGCAGAGTCAACAATAGCACAGTTTTCCCAATAGACAGTTGCAAATACAGTTGATTCTTTTTTTTTTTTATGCTTCTCAGTTGTATATGTTGCGATTGCAGCAGCAACAATGAGAGGTGTTGCATATAGTACATTCTATAGGTGTAAGATAATACTGGCCGATAATCCATTTCTTGTTGAGAGGGAATGTTGAAAATGCAGTAATAAAGTTTAAATTTTCATTTTTGCCTTAATCAAATTGAGGAAATTCGAAATTACACTTTAGAAAAAAACTTGGAGGAGTTAACTGAGGTGACATGGCTCTTGTCACTCAATTAAGAACACTCAATTCGAGTTAATGAGATGAATTTCAGTTTACGTCAGTTGATTCCTAAAAACTAGGAGTCTAGCTTAGTTAATTCGATTTGGAGCCATGAGCTTGAGTTGTGTATAGTGATTCCTAAATTTTAGGAGCTTAGGTTGAGTTAATTTTAGTTTTAAAAAATCAATTCAGTTAAATTGAATTAAGGTCAATTAAACTAGTCCCAACTGTTGGAGGAACTAGTGGGAGATCTAGTAGTCGAGTGTAACTTCAGTGTTTAACCAGTTCACTAATCAATCAACCTAAATTAACTCATGCATGCATGAAATTCGAGTTACCCAGTTGAGATTGGAGTTCAAGGGCAGTGTACTATCAGTTGTAAACTAGTCCAAGTTGTACAGGTGGTGCATGTAGTGAAAGAAGGGCCTAAAGTAATTGCACAACTCTCAATGAGCAATTTTCCTAATTAATAGGGGATAATTCCTCATCAAACAACCCAAGGAAATAAGAGCTTGGAGGCTTGAATTTTGGCTAAGTATTGGCCAAGGTCAGTCAGTCAGGTAGAGGATAGAAGATACAGGTGTAGGTTGAGCTCAAGCTTGAGCAGAGCATATTGTATTCATCCAGATTCTTTGATTAATGCAATACAGATAGTAAGGGGTTTTGAGCAGTTGTTTTCCCCTAGATAAATATTTGTGTATGTGTGTTGAATATTGATGCATGTTAATGATTTGTGTTCTCGATCGTGAATTTACTTCCATAGATTAGTGTAGTAGCTTCTAGTCTTGTGATTTAGAAAATTTCATGAGCAGTTTTGAATCTACACATTAATTTCTACAAGTAATGCATTGCAATATGCTTTAATCCTTTCATTAGATAATATAATTGATTCTTGGGTGTTAAACTTAGCAGAGTCATTTCATGCCTCGCCCTATTAGCTCTGCTACAAACTTCAGCAATTGGGGGATAAAATGACAGCTTGGCCATGTTGTTGATGGTTAAAGAAAGCTTGCAGTGGTCTTCTCTTCCCTCCTCCTTCAGTTTCCTCTCACCCTCTTAAAACCCGCTTTCTCTGTTTTTCCTCTGAAAATCTCTTCATTTCCCGCTTTCCCGTCTCCTACGAAGCTCTGCATAACCCTTGTTCTTAAGCCCGAGCGCTTAACCAATGAACCCGTGCCCATATGACCCTTCGAGATTGTACGACCCCGCGATGGTCTGCCCTCCGTCCTTCGTTAAATCCCCACCATCAATCGCATCACAATCCGACAGTCTCCGCTATGTTTACCGCACGTTAAACCCTATGCACTTTTCTCACCATCCGACCATCTGTCGCACGATCGGATGGTAGTCGCAAGCCCCGCTCGTGCGACCTTCCCACCCGTTATAGCGCGAGGAAAGTGGTTTCCCCACCGTCGCATCTACCACACGTCGTAATATTATTGCATCGCGTCCCCACATACAGAAACCACCGCAACTCCAAAGGCGGTGCGGGGAATATCGCCCGCCCGTGAAACCACTGCTCCTCGGCCATTAATCTCTGTTCGTCTTTCACGTCCGATCACCATCGGATCTGCCAGAATCACAATCCGACGGCCCACACCTGTTTGACCCGCTTCTGCCTGATTTTTCCCTCCGATAGATCCCCGCCGTTGATCCACGTGATCCAACAATCGAGTCTTGTCCCCGTCGCAGTCATGTCTCCGCCATTCGGTCTCTGTCCATAGCTTGTCCCGTGTACCCGAGGGAAGAAGGAGGCCAGAATACCGTACCCTGCATAGATAAATCCTCAACAACTGCATTTAAAAGAAAGCATGGCCGAAGAGGAAAATGCAGAGTTCGAGCAGATAAATCATTAATCAGTTGTGGAGCTTCTTTCAGTCAACACTCCACCTACTCAGAGAAGGACTACAAAGCACCAGAGATTGTCAAATTCATCCATTAAAGCAATAGATCATAGCAGAGGCCCATTCCAAATAATTAATGTGGTTGGTGGTCCATTATGACCCCTCCACGCATAGCATAGCAAAATATCTTTGTAAACAAACTTTATATATTCCCAGAAGATAGAATGTAATAGGGTTGATGGTTGCAGTATTGATGTAAGGTTCAACTTCTGGAGACTGTAACTATTGTGATACCTACAGCATCTGGTCTTCATTTTCAGTTAATACAAGATTCTTTTGCTGTTAATTTCTCACTTTCCACTTCTTCTTTGTTCCAGGCTATGCCTGTTATGCATTTTTCATGTGCTCTTGATGTTTAGCATTAGAGGGGCTGTCATCCCACCTCTATGTTAGAATCTAGTAGGTATTATTGAATATGTATGCAGGTTTCTATTGTTTTAATGCCAGAGAGCTGCCATCCTGTCTGTGTACTAGGAAATAGATTTGCAAACCTATTTACTGGTTGCAACCGGCCATCACAGGGTCCTGTGCATCTGTTGGTGTGGTCAGTATTCTCCATGTTCACCTATTCCTTAAATTGTGAGTAATTTATGGTCTAAAGCCTTGTAGTCTAGGGGTGTTCACCCATGTCTGGGGTTAAGCATAGTAGAAGTGGTTATCTAGCTTGAATATGCATCATTCCTTCCATTCATCCACCATTTTCCAACATTTTTGTTGAGTTTGTAATGTTCCCAAGCATCTCTGAGATACAACCTTGGAGAATTTCTTGGGGTGATAACATTAATTGGCGTCGTTGCCGGAGAAAGGAGATTGAAGCACATCTTCCCTGGGAGAATGACACAGTTCCAGATTTTGATGATAGACAAGGTCTGGGCACATTTCTAGTTGTAATCATCTATCTGGCGACTCCACTGGAGGAAGGCCAACCTTTGGCGACTCCACATCGCAGTCCTGGCTTAGTTTGTGAGGCATGCTCGGAGAAATCTTCAAAAATCACCAGCTGAACCAGTGCGTAATCCTAAGAAGATCGTTAAGAAGAAGAAAGTATTGTAGAAAGGAGCATCAGGACTAGGTAAGCCTTAGACTTTCCATGTATCTCTGCTAGTGAAAAGTCACCTTCAGAGATTAATAAAGCTCCTTAGTTATTCATTTCCCTTTCGGACCTCAGTTCAAAGAAGCTTCCATGTTGTCCATCATATTCCTCTGTCTATGTCATTCTTTTCATTGATTCATACCACTCAGTCTACCAGTATCCTTCCACTTACCTCAATCATGGCAGGCTAGTGAGCCCTCACAAAGATAGAAAGAATAGTTGCTGCTAGGTATGGACCCCTGGTCTTGTCTGTCCCTTTGAATGCCATGCCTATAGGAGATTATCAAGAATATATGCCTAAGTTTACTGGTGCAGAAGGAGTAATAGTTGAAGAGCACCTTAAGGCCTTTTATAGCTATGCTAATAACCTAGATATTAATGAAGAGGATGTGTGGATGAGGGTTTTTGTCCAAAGCCTAGATGGGGAGGCTAGAAAATGGTTCAGAAATTTACCCCCTAGGTCTATAGCAGATATTTAGGCCCTAGATGATGTGTTCCTAAAGCACTAGGGGAATAATAAAGATCTGCTCTATTATCATACCGAGTTTGGGAACGTGCAGAGAGAAGATGGTGAGCTGTTGTCTGATTTCAACATCAGATTCAATCATATGTAAAGCAGAATACCATGTGAAATAAAGCCTACCCCTACTTCTTCTATGATTACTTATGCCAATGCTTTCGATTCTCAGTTCTGCCTGCTGTTAAGAGAAAGAAGATGTGCTTCTTTGGCTGATATGCAAAATGTAGCCTTTGAAGTAGAAGCAAATATCATTGCTGCAGAAAGACTTGAAGGTAATGCTGAAAGAAGAAGACAGGGGGGTGAGTCCTCATCATCCTTTGATCTTAAGATCAATGAATTGGCCAGGATGATAGAGCTATTGGCCTCTGAAGTTTCTAGACTAGAAGCTCAGCCATATTCTCAGGAAACAGGAGCTCATTGTTTCTTTTCTCTTCCAACTCCAAATCCATATAGAGGAGCAAATGAGCATTTGCAAATTTTGCAAAGAAATAAAGATGCAAACGAAGATTAAAGGGTGAAGACCCTTTGTCAGAATTTATTCATGGAAGAAGAGCAGCCTGAAGAAGAGGAGGAGGTCCATGGTTTGGAAGATAAAGGCAGTGCCCCCTTCCTAACCAGAGCTGCTTTTGAAGAAGCATTATCCAAAGGCACTGCTCGTGAGTTTGTTGTACCCGTAGAACAACAAGCTTATCAGCAGAAGCAGCCAGCAGTAGGTCCTACCATCCACCAAGAATCTATGCCCGAAGCCAGCTCATATTCACATGGCTGTGCAGATCTGCAGATTTCCAAACCTGCTTTTGTCCCCTGCCCAATGATCAATAGGGGAGAAGAAAGCTCCCCATCATCTTTTGTCCCTCTGCCTGCTCAAAAGACAATCCCTCAAATTTGCCCCCTGAAGTCTGAGGCAGGCCATAATTCAAAGCCCAAGGCTGATACTGATCATCTCAGTATTGATATTCTAATTCCTGCTCAGACGACCTCCACACAAAATGAAAGGGCAGCTTGTCAGGTGACAGAGGAAGAGGATGCACAGTTTTGGAACTCCTCCTTGGATGAAGATTGTTCAAAGCAAGATGCAGGAGCAGATGATGTCCCTGTGTCCCCTGCACAAGAATACATTGGTTCATCATTCATATTAGTTGTGCAGATCACAGATGACACAGAGAAGTACACAGCATTCATGGTTATCCTGCAGGTGTACAAAGGCTCTCATGAAAAACATCCTAGGAGTAAAATACACAGAAATGGGATGAAATTTGATCCATATCTACCTATTAAGCTTAAAATTCCTAAACTCTTTGAGGTAGATGATCAAATAAACCCAATTTTGCAGCTTTTTTATGAACCGGCTTACAGGCAACAATTTTGGTGGCCCAGCAGATGGGCAGTTTTTGAAGTTTTAAGTTTTCCAACCTTAATGTTGTAATTGTGTTCTTTTTAGCATAGACTTGGTTTGAATCCATGCCCAATGGATACTAGGCAATGTTTTTAAGCTGGGTTTTGTATGAAGGCAATGGTCTGCAGTTCTTGAGACCTCACAGGGAGGATCTCATCCCCAGAAGGAGCCAGTGTTAGCTCTGCTACAAACTTCAGCAGTTGGGGGATAAAATGACAGCTTGACCATGTTGTTGATGGTTAAAGAAATCTTGCAGCGGTCTTCTCTTCCCTCCTCCTTCAATTTCCTCTCACCCTCTTAAAACCTGCTTTCTCTGTTTTTCCTCTGAAAATCTCTTCATTTCCCGCTTTCCCGTCTCCTACGAAGCTCTGCATAACCCTTGTTCTTAAGCCCGGGTGCTTAACCAATGAACCCGTGCCCATACAACCCTTCGAGATTGTACGACCCTGCGATGGTCTGCCCTTCGTCCTTCGTTAAATCCCCACCGTCGATCGCATCACGATCCGACGGTCTCTGCTATGTTTACCGCACGTTAAACCCTGTGCACTTTTCTCGCCATCCGACCGTCCGTCGCACGATCGGACGGTAGTCGCAAGCCCCGCTCGCGTGACCTGCCCGCCTGTTATCGCGCAGGGAAAGCGGTTTCCCCGCCGTCGCATCCGCCACGCGTCGCAATATTACTGCATCGCGCCCCCACATACGGAAACCACCGCAGCTCCAAAGGCGGTGCGGGGAATACCGCCCGCCCGCGAAACCACTGCTCCTCAGCCGTTAATCTCCGTGTGTCTTTCATGCCCAATCACTGTCGGATCTGCCAGAATTACGATCCAACAGCCCACACCTGTTTAACCCCCTTCTGCCCGATTTTTCCCTCCGATAGATCCTCGCCGTTGATCCATGCGATCCAAAGGCCGAGTCTTGTCCCCGTCGCAATCATGTCTCTGCCATTCGGTCTCTGTCCATAGCCTGTCCCATGTACCCAAGGGAAGAAGGAGGCCAGAATCCCGTACCCTACGTAGATAAATCCTCAACAACTGCATTTAAAAGAAAGCATGGACGAAGAGGAAAATGCAAAGTTCGAGCAGATAAAGCATTAATCAGTTGTGGAGCTTCTTTCAGTCAACACTCCACCTGCTCAGAGAAGGACTGCATAGCACCAGAGATTGTCAAATTCATCCATTAAAGCAGCAGATCATAGCAAAGGCCCATTCCAAAGAATTAATGTGGTTGGTGGTCCATTATGACCCCTCCACGCATAGCATAGCAAAATATATTTGTAAACAAACTCTATATATACCCAGAAAATAGAATGTAATAAAGTTGATGGTTGCAGTATTGATGTAAGGTTCAACTTCTGGAGACTGTAACTACTGTGATACCTGCAGCGTCTGGTCTTCATTTTCAGCTAATACAAGATTCTTTTGTTGTTAACTGCTCACTTTCCACTTCTTCTTTTTTCTAGGTTGTGCCTGTTATGCATTTTTCATGTGCTCTTGATGTTTAGCATTAGAGGGGCTGTCATCCCACCTCTGTGTTAGAATCTAGTAGGTATTATTGAATATGTATGCAGGTTTCTGTTGTTTTAATGCCAGAGAGCTGTCATCCTATCTGTGCATTAGGAAATAGATTTGCAGACTTATTTACTGGTTGCAGCCGGCCATCACAGGATCCTGTGCATCTGCTGGTGTGGTCATTATTCTCCATGTTCACCTATTCCTTAAACTGTGAGTAATTGGTGGTCTAAATCCTTGTAGTCTGGCGGTGTTCACCCATGTCTGGAGTTAAGCATAGTAGAAGTGGTTATCTGGCTTGAATATGCATCATTCCTTCCATTCATCCACCATTTTCCAACATTTTTTTTGAATTTGTAATGTTCCCGAGCATCTCTGAGATACAACCTAGGAGAGTTTCTTGGGGTGATAACACGCCCCATAGGAAATATTTTCAAAGACTATGTTTAAGGAGATTTTGGATAGGTTTATTGGGGTGATGATAAACCACATAAAATTGTTGGAAAAGGTAAATTAGTACAGTTGTTTTTATTTTATGATTATTATTTTCTCTTACATTTTTACTCATAACAATTGGTATCAAATCAATGGTTGTGAGTTGTTATTTCTTGTGAGAAGCATGTATGTTTAAAAAGAAAGAAAAATGTGTGAAGGATGAATGAGTACTTTGGCTCACCATGATATAGCATCATAGAACACTATGAGTTCAAGATATACCCAACACGAGAAAGGCAAGGAGGCAATACAAAGCAAGAAGTAGGTGGAAGTCAAAGTAATGGCAAGGAAAGAATATGATGACATTGGTAATTGTTGGTAAAAGAAGCAATGGGCATGGTGAGTACATTCCATATATATATATATATATATATATATATATATATATATATATATATATATATATAGATATAGATAATCTGGTTAGGTATAATGGGGAAATGTTAGGTTAACTTTGACTAGGTGAATGAGACTAGGATACTCTATTGCAAAGGGCCTATAGGTGAATAATGAAGATGCATTTGGTTAGCTTGATTAAATTTCATCAAAAAATTAAAAATATTATTAATTAATCTTTTTGTAAAGTTTTCTAACATAAATTTATGTGTAATTATATTATAAAAAAATCAATTTGAAAAAAAAATAATAATAATAATAACATAACATATATATTGGTAAAAAATTAAAATGCTCTTTTCCACGGGACAAAGTTTGGCTTTGATTTCTAATTATCTTGATTGAAATAAAAGATCAATTAAAAAAAACCCAAACCAACAAAACAAAAATCTAAAAATAATAATATAATAGATATAAATATGGTAAAAATTTAAAAAGTTTTCATGCAATGGACAAAGTTTGGCGTTAAAGTTCCGATAAGACCATACTCGATTTTATTTGGGTGTTGTCCATAGTGAGACATGGAAATGAAGTGTTGTGGTAGTAGGTGGTTGAGGAAAAGAATTGATGGTATGATATTGACATCCTTGTGTGGTCGAAAAGTAAAGAATGTGAAGGCAAGACGATCTTCCACACTACATTGCTACCCACAAGGATTGTCAAGGAGAGTGGTCATGTCGAGGAATAAAAAATATTTGTGGCCATTAAAGTCTAGAAATCAAGTGAGTATGTGGTTATACCACCCGTGAATTGACCAATGGGAGCTCTACCATGTGCCCTCGCTGACTTCTGAGCCATGATAAGGCTGATAGCTACCTTCTTGTAACATGTGCAGCCTTGGTAAGCATCCCAATGTGAAGGTGGAATTAAAGAAATATTACATGTTCTTCCTCAATTTTACATGTGACACGCATATGACTCAATGATTTCTTGTAAAGTATTTTAGGAAAAATTGATGTACGAAAAGATGTAAGAGTCAAAAAGAAGATATTTTATGCGAAAATATTGTAAATCACGTGGAGTAACATGAAGGATATTTTAGGGAGTAACATGAAGGATATTTTTAGTGAATTATTTTAGTTCAAGGACAAAAGTATGATGTTCGGCAAGTCAATTGGATCAAAGTGAATCTTTAATGTAAGTGGTTTCCAATTAATAAAAGCCCGACGGTGTCTAAGGTAAAATAAAAATCTAATTACTAATATTTAGATGGACCTAATAAAAGATTATGATCGAAACTTATATATAAGAGATGATGGTTAAAAAAGTTATTAAAATTAAAATGATTAATGTGTAAGTTTTAAAAAGTTATTATTAGAGTTTACAGGGTTTTGGATAGATTGTGATTGAGTGTTTTGTTAAGACACTCATTGATATGAAGTCACTGGTTTAATTTCCTATCCTAATTGGGGTGATATATTGGACATGATGAAGATAAAATCCTATTAAGCTTACAACAACAAAATAGACGATTAATAAAACTAAGTCATGGTTATGTAAAATTTTACTAAAGTCATAGAAATTTAGAAAATCGTAATCAAGTTAGAGGCATTACATTACTCATGTAGTAAAAATTTGCAAACTACAACGTATTGTAAAAAACTTTGAGATTACCTTAACACACTTTGAAGATTTAATTAGAATATCCATGATTGACTAAGCAATAGAAAAGAGATTTTGACCTAACATTAAAATTTAGCAATGATTAATAATTATTATAAGAATTTAGCAATGATTAATAGTTATTATAAAGCAAAGCATTTGTTTGATCATGCAAACTTAAAGAAATTATTGATATAAAGATTTTCGCTAAATCAGCGAGAGAATAAACATTAAAAAAAAAACACATTAGATGACACACCCACAAGAGCACAAAGAAAAGCTGATGAAAAAATAATGAACGAAAGAACTAAACTCCTCATTTATGAATTGTAGAGCATGCTCCCATGAGTACACTACCTTAGTGATTAATTAAATAGACAAAGTATAATAAAGGAACTATTATTTTATATAGTGATTGGAGCACATGATACAACAATCTCCAATAGAAGGTACTATGCTAAAAGGGTGTAACAATGGAGCATGGAGACTCCATTATATGAAATTTTGAGATAGGCATTATGGACTCATCACTTATAACAAAAGCATATAATGGATGAGAAATATTGGAATAAAGAGTAACAAGTCAATAAACCATATCTACATGTATCTTCTTATATGGTTGGTAACCATTTTCGTTCATGTAGATAGGGGTACAAGGCTAATAGAAAGTGAAGATACTTTAAGAACATGAACCAAGGCTTTGAACTTCAAGGAAATAGTGGAGGTCTTGCACAATTTCTTCAAGACGAACCAAGACTTTGAGGTTCAATGAGATGTTAGAGACTTGGAGACCTCACAGACTTGGAGACCTCACTGACCTATATTATGTAAATTTCATCACACATCATAATAGGTCTTAGTATAGAGTAAATACATGAATATATGAATGTAAATGTAAATTTGTATGTAAATTAAGAGAGTTTTGTAAGTGAACTTAACGAATGGTTGGTTGGTAGTGTGTACAACCACTCCCACCATACCTATGGTTGTATAAATACACGTGCAAAAATAAAGAGAAGTTGATTATTAACCTTCCCAAATATGATGTATCTTGGATATTTTATGCGGTTTACATGGTGTAGTTTTTAAACATAATATATGGTTTGTTGGTAGTGAAAACAACCACTCCAACCATTTTTATGATTGTATAAATACGCATGAATAATAAAGCTAAGGTTAATCTTCCAAATATATTTCTTCGATATTTTATGGGTGTTGTTTACAAGGCAATAATTTCATTTGGACAACCATTTTTTTTAAATTTGGTTTTTTTTTTTTTTTTTTAAATTTATGGGAATTATGGGAATATTTGAATTTATTTTCTTTAATGGTGGAGATGGATTCAGCGCCATCAAAAATCCCTAGCGTACAAAAAATCCTGAAGCTTGAGAACCATAATCTGGATTTCCAAAAATGTCCACTGCATTTTGTCAAAATCATGTTAGAAATTCCATTATTTTCTAGGATAAAATGTCGCCTCCTTAGACTGCATGTATTTTATGTGGTTTACATGGTGATTTATTTCTTGAATGCACATAGAACACTAGTTCCAAGGCCACCTCATCAATGGGTTACTCCTATTAACTATAAGACATTGTTCTAGAAGTTAAACCTAAAGATAAATCGTTCCCTATAACTTACTTTCATCATTGGCATGATTCCTTGTGTTTAGTATATAACATTCGTCAATTGTATTTGATTGAGAAGTTTCCCCTATGTTTAACGGTTAGACTTGTTATTCACATAATGAGATTTGTGTTAGCTAGAATTCTGCAAACGGGTTAGAAAAATCCCTCTTTTCTATTGGTGACCAAAGTAGGCTAACAACAAACAAGATGTTAAAAACACTAAATGGAATTATTTTAACTTCTTATGAATAGATCTGCAAAATTCAATAGTAGATTAGAAAACAACATCATAAAAATATAATTTGAAAGAGGAAAACACAAGTAAAACCATATTAACCCAAATGAAATAAGAACTTTTTATTAAAATTAATTACATTTGTAGAAGAGAATATAGTGATTCAGGCCACTACTTCCTCCTCCATGGGAGGGTTCTACGTATCCCTTATATGTTGATTGTTGTGGATTTTCTCTTTTGCAGGTATGCAATGGGCAAGAAAAATGGGGATGAACTCAAGTGGAGAGCTCGAATGGTTTGAGATCGAAATCTCAACGATGACAAATGGGCATGGAAAAATGGTAGAGAAAAACCTCTCTATTTATAATAAAATGCTAGATTAGCCTTGATATGGTCAAATAATAAAATATTTGGTAGACCAAATCAAGATCTAACCATTATGAGTATTTTATTATTTTTGGGAGAGGAAAAGATTAAATAAATGGCCAATAATCTTTATTATTTAACTAACTCAAAAAATAATGATTAATTGAGTTAATTAAGAAAAGTGGGTGAAATCATTATTAAATATGGGTTTATTAATTATTTATGGGTGAAATGAATTAGAAATGTTTATCAAATAATGATTTAATACATTATTTCCATGAGAAAGGTGAAATGATTACGGAATAATAAATGAATAATAATTTATTTAATAATTTATATGGAACAGTGAAAGTAGGTGAAAATATTTTTAATTATTTTCACATAAATGGGTAAGTATGAAAATAACATGAAATTAAATGAATTTCTAGGTTATTTTCATGTGGATAAAATATATGAGAATAATATGAAATTAAATAAATTTATGAGTTATTCTCATATGGGTAAATTAATTAAATGGAAATAATTTAGGAAAAGTGGTTCACTAAATTATTTCTTATGGTGAAAGTGGGTTTTAATGTGTAAAACCCATATTACATGGTGTATTTCGACCAACTTAGTGAAAATGGCTACCTGATAACAATTTGTGTTGTACATTGGATTCCATTTTCTTCAATGGCGGAATATCTTACCTCTAATAGTGTTTTTTTTTAACTTAACAAAGGGTTAGTTGGTAGTGGATATGACTACTCCAACCATACTTATGATTTCATAAATGCTCATGAATATATAAAAAGAAGTTGATTGGTAAAATTTATAAATAATATCTTAGATATTTTATATGCTTTACATGGTGAGTTATTTCTTGAATGCACATGGAACACTTCCAACACCTTCTCAACAATGAGTTACTCCTCCTGGCTAGAACACATTGTTCTAAAAGAAAGACCTTGAGATCAGTCATTCCCTAGAACTTACTTTCTTCATTGATAGGGTTCCTTGTGTTTAGTAGATAACATTTGTCAATTGTGTTTTTCTAAGCAATTTCCCCTGTATTCGATGGTAAGACATTTTATTCACATAGTGAGATTTGTGTTGTACCTTGGATTCCATTTTCTTCAGTGGTGAAATACCTCACTTATAACAATGATTTTCATCATTAATGGTTCATTAAATATTCAAATGTGCTCTTTTCATCCAGTACATTCGAATGGTGAATTAAGAGGGACGTTCTTTCAATCAATCCTTGTCCAAAAACTCAAATAAAATCATGTTCTTGTTCCTATGCCCTCTCAATTGATGTGTATGCCTTATTGCCTTCCTTTTAATAAACCTTTTCCTATCAACTTCCTTATAGTACCTTGTGGTTTGCAATCATTAGTGGCAAGTATCCTTTCACTCAAAAATGTGTATCCATCAACAATCTCTAGCATGTGGATTCTACATGTGTTCAACACCAACATATCTATTCACACTCACTAGAATGTACTAAGTACCTTTCCATCCATTATGATTAACAATGGGCTACCTCAGGTTTGGGGTACACATCAATAATTGGTGACAATATATGGTTTCTCCCTTGGTTAACTTCAATACATTTATTCACATGGTGTAAATTTTCACTTCATAGTGGATTTGGATTGAAAACCTTGGGCTATGGTGATGTCCCTCTTTAGTGCTACTAACTAAGTTTGACTTATAATACCATTACCTTATATTGTATTGGTTCTTTGGAGATTCATTTTGTTCAATTCAAAATTTGAGTTGTTCTCCTAATGTACTCTAAGACATAGTTCCACTCCGTATCTATGCATGGTTGTGATCTTGATTTTACATAGATTCACTACGTACTCTTTCATGGAAATTATTATAATTTGTACATTTTTCATGGATCCACCATGTAGTTGATTTAGCATCCATGCTTATTTGCTTATTTTTCCACTTAAGCATGGGTACGCCCACCTCAACAAAGAGAGATGTCTCATGCTTTTCTTTTTCTTGTGACTTTGTGGTCCCTGGTTTGCTAAACTCCTTAGGTTTCCTATCAAAATCCTCGATGCTTTATAATGTATTTTAGCTATCAATTCTTGTTTTACCTTCACACATTAAGGGGCATTTAATATATTTTTATGAAATTGGTCATCCTTAACCTTATGAGTTTAACTATACCATTACACCACCCTATTTTAGAAGTAGTGTTGTTCTTTTTACATGATCTAAAGCATGCTTCTTTGTGGTTGAAACTTACCTAAGTTGAAATTTGTCAATTATGGCAACAACGAGCATACTCAAAATAGCCTAAAAGTGTATGAAAAGTGCAAGATTTGAGCAAAGAAAGTGGAGGTTGTACACCTATACAACCCATAACTCGATTCCATACTATTTGAGCGAACTCCAAAACATATATATAGAGAATTCATAATTAGATAAGGCTAACATTCACCCATATACACTTAAGTTGGAAGAGTAGTTGATGGTTGTAAGTCTAAATTAGAAAACATAATGTCCCTTTCCTCTTTAGAGAAAGTTCAGTTTTCCCCCAAGTCTAACTTTCTTGTCAAGGTTTCTTGAGTCACTCCTTGTTGTCTCTACCATAGTTGAATCAATATCCTCATAATTGAGAGTGTGATCAATGATCGAGGTTGAAGGAAACAAACTTAGGTGAATAAGTTTCTACAGCGAGACTGAGTATTATTAATCTTGTCGCAGACTTTTGAATATAATCAATATAGAAGTATCTTCTTGCCCCACACCCTTGGATGATAATAATAAAAATTAAAAAATTAAAATCTTATTACCCTTTGTTATTATAGGCTTGCATTAAATTGATGGATTTGAAGAATTAACATACCTAATATTGGTTCAATTAATGCTTTTAGATGTATATTATCTTTGTAAAATGATTGAAATGGAATGAGGAAGGTATTCTAATTTTGTATTTCACAGGTATTGAACTAAACTTTATGTTAAATTTACTTATGGCTAAGACCATGAATTGGACAATTATTGTCTGAGTAGTCTCCTTTTAGTTCCTCTCACTTCAATTATAAAGCATCAATTTAAAAAGAATGATTGTCCAAGTAATCTCCTTTTAATTCTTCTCATTTCAAATATAAAACTTCAATTTGGAAGAATTATTGAGAATCCATGACTACTTTATTACCAAATTTCTACCCTCAACGAGGTCTTGTAGCATAATAAAAACCCTTGGAACATAGAGAAAGGGTCATCAACTTCCAATAGTTGAGGTGTCACGGCCCCACGCTATGGCGAATTCGTTCACCATGGGCATTGTGTGGCACTGGCACAATTTCACTTTTATAATTACTCTTGCCCAGACTATGCCTACCACCAACACTAAGTTTATTTTATGCTCAAGTGTTCTTCAATTACTTATGCAGTGCAATTAACATTAACTTCAATTATCTTCTATGTGCGATAACCATATATAAAACATCAATGAACAATGGTGTGATATCATACACAGAACAACTATAAAGGGGAAGGGGAAACTCCCAATAGTTCATCCCAAATTTTTATTAGTTGTTACAAAAAATCTTACAACAGTAATATGCGACATAAAATGTGGTGGAAGTTGCCTAGTTAGCCCAGCAACTCATCCATCGAACCTCCACCCAAGGCATGTGGTTGCCCTGCATGTTCTGCTTGAGGTGGGAGACCTACCCGCAGCTCTCCCTAAAACATGTGACCATTGCCCACACAATGCGACCAATCTAGAAACCATGAATTTTTCCCAAAGATAAAGACCAACTCATTCACGATTCCGGAGGCTTCATTTTTCCTTTTGCTTCCCCTTAGTGTGATTTCTTGTTTCTGTGATTTCTCCTTCGTCGACTTGCTTGTTGAATTTGCACTGCCTCCTCGGTCAAATGACCTTCCTTCTATTTATACTCTTGTCATGTGTCTGACCGACACCCCTTCGTCTATTTGAGCCAACTTGCCAAAGTGTTGAACACCTCGGCCAACTTGTCAACATGTGTTGAATGCCCCAGTTGACCTATTGTTTCGTAGGTGGACGCCCCTTCCATGACTGGGCATACCCCGGGCTAACCTATCGATAGGTAGTCAAGCGCCCCTTGTGGGTGAGCACACCTTGCCTTAGTTTACACGCTAGCTCTCATCGCTCATCGTCGCTCATTCCTTTTCCACACGCTACTCCATGCTACCGCTTGTTCAACACTTTCTCGTCACGACTCAGTCGTGTCGCCCTCACCCAGGTACCTCATGGTGAAGGTGCACCCGTAGATCATAATGTGCATGAAGGGTCCACTGAAATGGTCACCGCTATAGGTTTTGAACACGATCTCCTTCATATGCACTCATCTTATGTGTGGGCGTTCTCCCTCCAATGCCCTTCGTTATATCGCAAAGTCATGTGGGAGGGTGCTCTCCAACTCAGTTTAGTTTTTCGCCTTCGCACATGTTCTCGGGTAGTCACAGGTACCCATTAGCCATAGTGCCAACTCGGGGCTTTGACATCATCCCCCACTTTAAAAAGGTTGTCGTCCTTAATAACACCATAGGGACAACTCCTTCTGCCAAGTCCATCATCATGGAAATTAGATAGCTCTGCCTATGACCTGCTCCATGCTTATATCTCATCGCAACTCTGCAAGAACATCATGTGTTGGCACCCCTTGTGTTGGTGACTAGTCAAGTAGCTAATATGACTGTAACGTCTCCTCCACAAGAATGCATGCATATAACATCGTCACAACTATCATCGCATCTTGTTGTCATACGGTCCTCTTATCTGTCTTGCCTCATGGTCTGCTCATCACTTCAAAGGGTCTCATTTCCATGAGCAGATGACAATGAGCCCATCCTCCATTCTAAGTTTAGAAAGATGGTGGGGATGGGAAGGTTGATGGTCTTCCATTCCATCTTCATATTGCTCCGACATCTCAATCCAAGTGTCAGCATCCTCCTCTTATAAGCTCTATATGTATGTCTCACGATCCTCCTTTCGTTGGTTCTCTGATTTTGCATCCTTGCATTCTTCCATTGTCTCTAGTATGTCTGCCAAGTCCCGAACGCTATCAAACAATTCTCTTATGACCTCTGCTTTCTCCATGATTTTTTCCTCCGTTCGGTTCAACCTCTCATAGACTTCTTTGTTTCATTGATCTTCTTCCACACCCATCGTTGTTATCTTACATTCACCCTTCATGGCTGCCATGGTTGGGACACTCAATGGTACGTCTTCCCTTCCATTGTAAATATACATCTTCCTCAAATGTGGCATGATCATTGCTTCAAACTGCTTCATGAATTCTATCCCCAAAACTGCTTCATAATCATCCATCCACACGATTGTGAAGTCAAATTTTCCTAGCCATTCACCAATATTCACTTCCATGACCTTTGCCACTCCAATCACTTGGTCTGGTGGAGAGTTCACTGCCTTGAGACAAGCTTGAGTTGGAATGAACTTCAACCCAAATTTCCTTGTTGCTTCCTCTCTCATGAAGTTATGAGTTGCACTGCTTTCCACCATGGTGAGAAATGTGCCTTACCCAACCTTCATCTCAACATACTCCAATTTTTTTCTCTTAGGATCGCGCTTTGGGACAACTTTCGTTGTTGTTGCAGCACCCAAAATCTGCATCATCCCAACCGTTGGTTCCTCTTTCTTCTTTCCATCTGACTATGTAACAGTTGTGACCTTTGATCTTGAAGGGTGATTCTTCACTGTATGGTCACCTTCGCATAGCTAACACTTCAAAGGTTTCTTTGCCTTTGGTTTACCACATGTTCTCACCTCATCCTCCTTTGAATCCTTTTCTCTTAGTCTATCAGACTTCTTCTTTCCTCTACCCTTTCCTCATGATGATCCACCAACCTATTAACCTCAACAAATGACTCCTCAAGTGTTTTGATCTTCTCTCACTTCACCTCATTGCGTTCCCAAGGTTTCAATCCAGTGATGAAATTGAAAGCCTTGTCTTTATTTGCCATGTCAAGTCACTCCAAGATCACACTAGCAAATTCTCGTTAATAAGCTTGTCAACTTTCGGTTTTCTTGATGTACTTAATCTTCATTCGTGCATCCCACGTTTCATCTTGTGGGCTGAAATTAACCAACAATGCTTCCTCCATTTCTTCCCAAGTTGAGATGTCCTCAACATCGCCATGGGAAATATGATTCACTCTTCGCCTCTGCCACATCTTGGCATTCTTTGTAAGGAATTGGGCATCAACCTTTACATTGGCCTCTTCTAATGAAAGTTCCAACCGTTAAAGGTATTATTCCATATCCCATAGAAAATTTCCAAGTGTTTTCATGCTTCTCATTCCATCATATGAATATGGTTCCTTAATCTTGATGTGGGTAGCTCCACTAATCGAACCTTTCCCCACTACTTTCTTCAAAATTGCAATCTCGTTTAGAGCTTCGAAAAGACTCTTCTGCAGTTTTGTGATATCAACCATGCCTTGGTTCTTCATAGCTTCAATTTCTTTGACTTCATTCAAGGTTTAAGCATATATCCATTCAAGATACTCATATCACATCTTGAGGTTTGCGTAACTCTCTCCCTACTTGATGAACTTCTCCCTAAGTTCGTCTTTCTCTACCTCGAGTGCATCCATCTTCGTGTTTAATACATTCATTTGGTCCAACATTTTGTTCATGCAAATTTCCTCGGCATTCATGCTAGACTCATCGGTTACCTGTGGTTCTTCATTGGTGTTTTCCATCAATTTACTTTGAAAACGTGTCACGGCCATAAATTGTGCCTTCTTTCAGCTCAGCCCTAACTTTGCTGCCTTGCCCCTACCAAACTATGTCGCACTGCGACCAATCACTAAACTGTTTCACAACTTCAAATTCCCACCTTCACAAGGAAAGTTCTAATACCCACTGTCACGGCCCCACGCTACGGTGACTCTGTTCACCATGAGCGTTGTGTGGCGCTAGCACAATTTCACTTCTAGAATTACTCTTGCCCAGACTACGCCTACTACCAACACTTAGTTTATTTTTTGTTCAAGTGTTCTTTAATTACTCATGCAGCAGAATTAACATTAACTTCATTTAACTCCAACTATCTTCTATGTGTGATAACCATATACAAAACATCAATGAACAATAGTGTGATATCGTACACAGAGAGCTATAAAGGGGAAGGGGCAACTCCCAACAGTTCGCCCCAAATTTTTATTAACTATTACAACCAATATTACAACAGTGATATGTAACATAAAATGTGGTGGAAGTAGCTTGATTAGCCGAGCAACTCGTCTACCCAACCTTTTCCCAAGTCGTGCGGTTGCCCTGCACGTTCTACCTAAGTTATGTGACCTACCCATAGCTCTGCCTCAAATATGCGACTACTACCCACACAGTGTGACCAATCCAGAAACCCTGAATTCCACCCAGATAAAGACCAACTCGTTCATGGTTCCGCAGGCTCGCGAGGCAAACCTCACCTTGCATGTTGTTTTCGTTGTTCCTTTTGGTGACCCTTAGTGCGATTTCTTGTTTTCATGATTTCTCCTTGATCAGCTTGTTTGCCGAATCTACACCACCTCCTTGGTCAAATGACCTTCCTTCTATTTATATGCTTTCCATGTGTATGATTTACACTCCTTCGCTTGTTTGAGATGACTTTCCAAAGTGTTGAACGCCACGACTGACTTGTCAACATGTGTTGAATGCCCCATCTGACCTATTGTTTAGTAGACAGACACCCCTTCCGTGGGCGGGCGCGCCCTGGGCCGACTTGCAAAAGGGCAGTCTAGCACGCCTTACCTTAGTTTACACGTTAACTCCCGTCGCTCATTGACACTCATTCCTTTGTCCACATGCTACTCCATGTTGTCGCTCATTCAATGCTTTCCCTTCATAACTCGGTCGTGTCACCCTCGCCTGGGCGCACCTATAGTGCGGGCCATTATAGCATGCACAGTGGGTCCACTTAATCGGTCGTTGCTATAAGTTTTGAATGCGCTCTCCTTTCGATGTGCTCATCCTATGTGGAGAGTGCCTGTCCACTATATCGAAAAGTCATGTGGACAGGCACTCTCCAACTCGGTTCGGTTTTTCACTTCTCCACATGTTCTCAGGAAATCATGAGCACTTGTTAGTTGTAGTGCCAACTCGAGGCAAGGCCCTGACACGAGGGGTGACAACATAACTTAAAAGTGGACAATAATTGTTGGCTTGTTGGTGCCTGACCCAAGTTTAGAAGTGTTTTAGCCAAACAAATCCCAAAACTACTAGCCCTTTCGGCAACAGTCAGCAGAGCACGGATTGAGGTCTCACCCGAGGTAGTATGGGAGGGTGCTGGAACCAGGTTTCTGCACCCTAGGGATGTCTTGATGAGATCTGGAACGGTCGCGAACTAATCCTGCGCACTAGTGCAGCTTCGTGCAGTTATCTGACCTTCAAGTAGCTCTGTACAGAACGCGAAGGGGCGCTATCTAGATCCTCTAACCTTACTATGTTATTATTATAGATCTGACTTAGTTTTGTGGGCCCAGTAATATTTATTAATCATTCAACATTTATAACCAGTGCGTGCAACCATAAACTACAAAAATATGCATAAACATATAACAGAAGCATAAACATACAAATCTGCGAATGGATGCACAATATTTCAGAATCAACTTAGCTTTTATTAACTTATGTCCCGTTATAATCCCATCTCCGCCCTGCACACTCAGTTGCAGGGGTCCACGCACTTAGCTGCGGATTCTACCAAGCCTCTATGCACACAGTTGCAGAGCCTCCTTCTACTATTACCACCCAAGACTCGGACTTACAGACTCAGAGCGAATATCGCATTCAAACACCCATAACACTTAAGATCAAGACTAACCAAAAACTGACTTCTACCCTTAGAGGCTTGCTCTATTTATACATTCCCATGGTCCGCGAACCATGGTTAGGCTGACACATTCTATATTAAATTACAATATTTTAGGGCGGACAACCCTAGACTCTCACGCTCTGCGCCCACATTTTGCTGTGTCTTTTCATTATATTGACCAAAATCCAAGCTACAAGCCCCAAAATTCTGCTATGGGGGGATCCACTGCCCAACAGGCCCCCAACACAATCATCGTGACTCGTCCCGAGTCACTCGGCTGGTGTAGCGATCCTTTCTCGAAGTCCCTCCAGCAACTTCTGCGCTTCGCAGACATCTGCCACACATTCCTCTGCGGTCTAGTGTATCAATTGTGCGCAACTCTCTAATGCATCGTTGTCAGAGGTACCCTCTTGCCTTTTCGCATATGTGTCCTGCATCTGGGCCAGCTTCCCTTCGATCGTGGCAGTGACCGTGAACGCTTCCTCAAGCCAAGGCTGGATGCGTGCTTTAAGCCCTGCTTCCTTCTGGTGTGTGGTGTCCACCTATTCTTTCAGAGCATGGGCCTTCCTAATATTGGCCAACCGCTGAGTAATGGCGACCGTCTACACGGTCCCCCGGACATTGTCATAGGCCTGCAAAAATTCTCGCGCTTTTATCTCTAACTGTTGTAGTTTTGGGTTCTCCTGCAGTGAAGTGAGCGTGAAGAGGGACTGGTCCAACAATCCCATGCAGTCTTGTACATCATGCTCTATCTCTTTCAACCCCGATTGAATGGTGCGGTGGCACTGCTCTCTGACTTCCAGGGGTGTAGAGGGTTGCGCCTTTAGTCACAGCTCCGTGATCTACAAGTTCAGCTCCAACTGAACCTTTGCAGCCTCCTCCTAAGTCCTGCGGACTCCTGCTGCCTGTTGGTGAATTTTTCCCGTAGTGGGAAGTGCCGCCGGCATGGCCAACTCTGGAATATTGCTACAGGCCTCCTCCACTGCCTGTTCTAATCCCTAGTTTTGGGCGACCAGGTTGTCGCGTTGCAGGCTAAGCTGGTCTAAATTTTCCTTCTGCTCGCTCAAGACTTGGAAAGCACGGCCCTCCCTAGCGCGAAGCTCTGTAGTTATCCCATCCTGTAGCTAGTATAGGGTTTCTCTAGGAAGGGCAGCCAAATTCAACCCCCAACCCCTCATGTCACCTTCGGCTTCTGCTAAGATGACGCCTTCTAGTAACACTAAAGTGTTCATTGTGCAGGCACGCAACATCTGCTCAACTTCGGCTACACCTTCCGCAAGGTGCGGTGTCATCACTCCTGGGGGTCGCACCTGTAATGCCTGCAACTGCGCTCTAAGCGCCCCCAACACAGTGGTCTGCTCTGTCATCAATTCTTCAAGAGCATCCTTAGTGACATCGCGAACTGGTTCACCACTGTCAAGAAGGACTCCCTCAGAGGTCTTCATTGTCTTTGTCTTCTTCCGTGCGGTTGGCTTCTCCTGGACGCGTGGCCTCTTGAGTTGGGTCGATATTGTTGTGCGTTCCTCTGCCTCATCCTCCCCCTGTATGTCCTGCTCCATGGACATTTCCTGACCTTCCTTGGTCTCTTCGGTGGGCGCAGTTGTGGGTTCTGCTGTCTGCGTTGTCATTGTTGCCTCAGCCGCCTTCCGCTACGTGGCCGCTTCCTATTCCTGGCACTTTCTCTCCGCCAGCTTCGCGATGCTTAGCTTGGTCTCCCTCTTTCGCTGCTGTGTTGCGATCGTTTCCAATTCTGCCAAGTCCAGGGTGCACCACTCTGGAGACCATGCCACCATTACATCGAAGATTGTATCGTCCATTGCAATGAACGAAATCTTCGCCCACGTTCGGGCTGGATCCTTTCACGCCCAGATATACAGATTATGCATATCTGCCTTGAATTCTGCCGTGGTTTGCAAAGTGTTGTATACCGTCGGGGACAAATACGACCTGCAGTTGATCCAACTTTGGATGCTCACCTCCATTAATGTCCAAAACACCTTGATCTCGCGAACCCTTGTCCCGTCCCTCGTCGCCTAGAGCGAGGTGTACCTCACGACTTTAGGTAGGTTTTTCTCAATGGTGGGAAACTGGCTATCCCCGAGCAGCTCCCCTGCAACCAACAGGATAGATACGAGAAACCACGCGTAGTGGAAGGTCTTACCCTGCTCTTGGGCCTCCCTACAATTTTTTAGAAATTCATTCCAGAGAAACTACGCCCAGTTGAACTGGACCCCCTCTGCACACTACTCCGCCAACGCAATTAAAGATGCTAGCACCTCATCTGCACGGCATTTCCTCATGAGCTTTCCAGCCAGCAGTTGGGTGGCGACGCACACCCCTTTTCCCTTGATGCTTGCTATTACATACCCTCGCTTCCTCTTCTCCAACTTATATTTGGCCTTCATAGCTTCTGCGAGAGCCAAGTCACTGCTCTTTCCTTCTATGGCTGCGGGATTGTTTGCTTTGATGGGCAGCCAAGAAATCCGATGAATTAAATGGGCCATGATGGGAATCGGCTCCTCCAGCTGGAGATACCCATCATGTACTAGACACATTAGCTTTCGGATGACAAAAATAGTGATGGGCACGCAGTGGTAGTGGGGTATCCACCGTAGATGTAGTAACCCAGCCTTCTCCACACCACATAACCATTTCTGCTGCAATAATTGCTCCGTGGCCAGCTGTGGGAACTTCTCACTATCCGCGAGATCCCAGTCTTCAAACTTTATATTAGGCACCCGTCCCAGTGGCGGACCGTCAAACCTTATCTCGTCCGGAAGAAGCGGGGTCTGGAGCGCACTCTTCGTGGCCTCCAGGTCCTTTGGTATCTTCGTTGTCCCTTTCCATGGGGGGATATAGGGGGCTAACGTTATCATCGAAGGTACTTGGGAAACATTCTCCGCCTCATCGTCCTGTGCTTCAATTTGGGCGATTAGGGCTTACAAATCTTCCTCCTCCTCCTCTGTTTCAACGGTGACAGCTTTTCCCTTCTCTATCATTGAAAATTTACTAACTCGTGGGTTCCGTGGTGATACCCGGACTGGCCCCATTGGCTGCTTGTTTTTCTATGGTCGTGGCGTGCATGGGGATTTTGGAACCTTTGGTGCATCTGCTGCCTCTACAGGCTCCTCCTGGGTCACACGGGGCTCTGGGGTAACTTTCGCGAATCACACTCTGGTTCTCCCAGCCGTCATCATTTCTACACTAGATTGGTTTGGTCGCGTACTCATGGTTGGCAGGGTAGCTTGGTGCTCAATGCTTTGTACTGGCTTAAATATCAAACAATCAAGTGTTGCCTCGAGGCTACCCCAAGGGATTTTATAGTAACGATTGAATTCAAGTTTGACCATTCCCTCCACTTCTGAGTCATCAATACCTTCTTGGCAACAGATCGTCCCAAATCTAGCTCTTAATTCCTGTCTTAATGGCCCCCCGCCCGCTCCTTTCTGCCTTAAATTGGACCTCTTGTCATGAACAGTGACATCAACAATCACCTCCCAGCCTACCCGCACAGCAGCGCAGCCCCTTATGCGCGACTACGATCCCTGTGACATATTGGCCCTGCGCGGAACCGACTTCCCACGCAGCTCTCCTGCAGACTCGTTTATAGTCCCGCACCTTCTTTCAAATGCTTGGAGCGCTGAGAATGTGCTTCCTACAGACAGTCAGGTGGTCGCACCCCCAATGCGAGGTTTCAATTTTCCTGCTAGCCCAGGCTGTTGGCACCCTTCAAATACCCTTACGTCCGTTAATGCGTCACATTCTTCTTTATATGGTACTCGCCCCTGTTTAGTAAGGTGTGGTCGCGGCCATGTTAGCAGGGTCGCAACTCCTTCTAATGCAGTAGTAGGGCTGGCTAGACTGGGCCCCATCATGCTTAGTTTCTCGCGGCCCGCTTTCACGACTTCAGTGTCTAGTTCACTGATTTCTTCGTCCAATGTCACGCTTTTCTTCCTCAGTCGTGCCCAATCTTCATCGAGTTTGCGAAGTTTCAATCTTCCTTACCGAATGGCTTCCTGTAACTGCCTAATTCCTTTACCCAGGTCCTCACATCCTGCCCCAACTGTGGGAGCTATGGTATGGGGATTCTTTTCTACTCGCCTGGGTTCCTCTCTTCTTGTCAGTGTTGGGGTCATTTCTGTGCTCTGGTTTTTGCTTATAGTCCTATAGGCCCATCGAACCGCTGGTACGCGCAGGTCCCAATCGGTTCAACTCACCTGGTGAACTCGGTTCATGACTCCGCATAGATTTTTGACTGCTTCGTCATGGACTGTTTGTGGAGTGCATCGCATTCCCTATTGTCGCGCTGGGTTCTAATTTTCAATCCTTAGTCTGGGAGGTGTTTGCACAACACCCGTTTGTACCCATCGACACATGTGGGCGCACGAACTGCTTCGTCCTAGTTGCCCATCTCGCGTTCGACGTTGGGACTTCCAAACCGTAAAAGCATCCATCTTCTGCATTCATACCAGTTCCCCATAGTCTTCTGATGTGTACCCCACCATCGTGCGGGTTTCGCGCGCAACACCCATTCCAGCGCATCGTACCGCTGCTGTTCTAGTACTGCACTTTCAAATTTGTCTAAGAATTCATTCACTCCTGTTATCCCATCATATGTTGGCAGTTCCCTTGCTTCGATTATCATGCACCGCAGTGATCTAATCATCATGTTGCAATTCAGCGTTGTCACTTCGTGCAACCAATTCTGTCAACGTTCTATCTCTTCATCTGAATCCGAAGTACAGGAACTTTCACGCTCCCATGATATTCTCCCATCCGCAATCGGGTTTACCCAATCCTGGTCTTGCGTCGTTATCTGGTAAATGCAATCCAGTTCATTGTCGCGCACAGGTTCAGTGTAGCGCGCACCTTCGGCTGGATCTAGCGAAACGACTACACGAAGGGACTTTTTCTCGAATATCATCTTCCGCTTCTTCAGGTTAATGACTCCATTCATATCAGTGGCCCAGTCTATTCCTAGCAACGTGGGGTAAGATTTTTTGTTGTCCACAATCTCTATTACCTCAAAGTTCGTCTGTGTGCTTGCACCTTCGATATCCACTGTTACCCCTTGAAATCTTCCCATGGGTAAAATATTTTGTCAGTTCGCCGTTCGTAATTGAATAGGGGACCACTGCAATGCGGGTCTGCCCATGCGTTCCCATGTCTGCTTTGGTAACACATTCGTGTCCGAACCCAGGTCTAGGATTACCTGATCCATTTCATATTTGCCAATCTGTGTCGTTAATCTCATCTCCCTCCCGATGCGCAATGTATGTTTTCCTAGTTTTCGGACTACACGCGATTCACCTGACCCTGCGCACCTAGTTGTTAGCTCCTATAGTCCTTTAACGGCCTTATTATCGTGCAGCAGTTTCATGCATGTCTCTTAAAAGGTAGTAAGCATAGAAGGATCCATTCCTTGCTCTAGTTGATCCTTACTACCTAAAGTAAATGCCTCCGCGAAGCTCTTCTTAGCTTCCATAAACATCTCCTTTGCACGTTCCAAGTCAAACTGAGGTTCCTCTGTAGGAGCCTTGCGAACCCATGTATCTTCCTCGGGTTGCTTTCCCTTATCTTCTCCTGTGGTCGCACCACTTCTGAGCACCATATTCATATTTGGGTCTTCTTCACATGGCTCAAACCTCATCATTTGAATATTCTGCGTCGGAGTAGGCTGAAGTACCCCCTTCTCTCGCATCTGCGCGATCAACATAGGACAATCTACTGCTTCGTGATCGAATTGAGCACAGTATGAACAAGATATTCTCATTGGGTTGGTACAATCACGGGCGTAGTGGCTTGGTCCTCCGCAATTGTAACAGATTAATTGTCCGCGGCCCCTTCCTGGCCCCATTCCTCCTTGACCCCGACCTCGCCCTTGAAATCTAGTGCGCGCCACCCCCGCGGCTGGGTCAAGGCCTCATGTTTCTGTCTGCATTCTATATGCTAGGGTCCGCTCCATCATTAACTCGTAGTTGCGACAAGTACGCTCGTCGTGGCCCGCCAATCTACAAAAATTGCAAAACAGTTGTTGGGGAGTCTGTGTATACTTCTGTAACAAATGAAATTTGTCTGTCGTGTGCTTTCCTCCCACCTAACAGATTGTGCACCAGAGCGCGGGTGCCGCACTTGGTCCTGCCTGTGCCTCTGGTCTCAACGGAATTGGTCCCCCTCCTGCCAATTAGTTCGCGAAGACCAGGCAGTGATCCTTGTAGTGGTCCTGGCCTCTACATTTTATGCACCACACTTATTCGCGCACCTCTGGTCGTGGCGCCCTATCCTACTTCAAACTCTGCATCTCCAAGCATAGGTTTTGCAGTTGCGCGTGGATCTATTGGACTCCCAATCCCAGATCCTGTATCGGTGTTTCATGCAGCCTCATTGCCATTTCCAATGCTTCTGCCTGGGTCGAAAGCTTCTGCTATGATAGCGTCGTCCTCAGGTGTGGTGTCAAAGACGCCACAAACCACGCGTAGTGCTGCGCATCCGTTAGCATCATATTAGCTTCGCGGATCGTACTCTTCAGCCTCTAATCCAAAACCCAGGGGGTCTCACCTGGAAGCATCGCGATCTCTTTAAATTCGATAATCGACTGTGTTTCTAATTTCGACCGACTAAATTCTCTGTTCAGCGCGTCTGGATCTCCGCTATTCCTGCATTTGGATGACCATTCAAGTGCTTAATATACCATGTCAGCACGCGATCCTGCAGCGCACTTACCAGTGTGGCCTTCTTAATGTTTTCATTCGTGAGCCCTTATGCTTCCCACACTGCTCTTACCATGAACCAGAACTAGTCCGGATCCTCATTCCCTACTCCTCTGAATACGGGTAGCTTGATCACGCTCGCCATGCTGAACGGTGGGGTTGATGGAGGTGGAGTGGGTGAAGATGGAGGTGAATTAGGTGAAGTGGGTGAAGGTGTAACTGGAGGTGATAACTGCGGAATGTGTTGCCTTATCAAACTGACTGCACTTCTCGGGGAAACCCAAACGCGCTCTTCCTCGTTCACTCGCGGAGTTGAAATTAAGGGACTGTTCCCTAACCATTCAATCCCTTTGTAGATCCTTCCGCTTTGTGTCGTTCCAATCATTAATGTATTCGCATAACCCGCTTTTCACATAACGGCATCTTAATCCAAGTATTCAAGGATTTGATGTACCTACCTCATGGTCCCTTGAGAAAACGTCGTTCTACTTCGCTATAGCTCACAATCATGTCTATCGCGAACTCAGTGATAAATCCTCCTATTATCCGATTGAGCCAATGGTCCACGGCCCGCGCGATATTATCTTCTAATGCCTCTAGCCTGCGCACCAACTCCATAGTCCACACTATCAGTTGATCGAGCTTATACCTTCCCTGGCTGTCGGCTAACCGCGTGATCTACTCATACATCTCTAATGAGAAGGATGCGAAGAAGATCTTGTGGATTTTCATATATACGTAGCGATCCAGCCACCTCTTTTTGGATATCTGCGAAGTTCTGTTTTCCTGTGTCACGAACTCGTGAAGCTTCTGATCCAACCAATCTTCAATTTCCTTCTTCGTAGGGTTCCAATGTTCCGACATCAGACATCCCTTAGGCAGATCCCGGTCCTAGCAATGGAACCATTTGTTGGCTTGTTGGTGCCTGACCCAAGTTCAGAAGTGTTTTAGCCAACAAATCCCGAAACTAGCGGCCCTTTCGGCAACAATCTGCGGAGCGTGGACTGAGGTCTCACCCAAGGTAGTATGGGAGGGTGCTAGAACCAGGTTTCTGCACCCTAGGGATGTCTTGAGGAGCTCTGAAATGGTCGCGAACCAATCCTACGCACTAGTGCAGCTCCGCGCAACTGTCTGACCTTCGAGTAGCTTTGTACAGAACGCGAAGGGGCACTATCTAGATCCTCTAACCTTACTGTGTTAATATTATAGATCTAACTTAATTTTGTGGGCCCAGTGATCTTTATTAATCATTCAACATTTATAACCAGTGTGTGGAACCATAAACTGTAAAAAGATGCATAAACATATAACAGAAGCGTAAACATACAGATCTGCGAATGGATGCACAACATTTCATAATCAACTTAGCTTTTATTAATTTATGTCCCGTTACAATCCCATCTCCGCCCTGCGCACTCAACTGCAGGGGTCCGCACACTCAGCTGCGGACTCTATCAAACCTCTGCGCACACAGCTACAAAGCCTCCTTCTACTATTACCACCCAAGACTCGAACTTACAGACTCAAAGCGAATATCGCATTCAAACACCCATAACACTTAAGATCAAGACTAACCAAAAACTAACTTCTACCCTTAGAGCCTCGCTTTATTTATACATTCCCATGGTCCGCGAACCATGGTTAGGCCGACAATAATGCTCTCGATAAGCCTCCCATTGTGATATAAATCTTGACCAAAAATTCTTTGAGCCAAAAACCCTTCTTGATTTCCTCTCCTAAACTTTTAAAATATGTTTATGTTCCGTACATCATTGTTTACGTTCTTTTACTACTTAAAATTTTAAGATGAATTCATAATGACAAAATAATAATAAAAGAGGGAGTTGTCTTTAGTGCGATTTTTTAGAAGCTTTTATGGTGGTTTTTCCAGTCTAATTTCTCTAAAATCCGATAGGAATTTATTGAAATCACAAGCATGATGGGTAATCATGTGCAATCGAAATGCCCTAGGGGTTTTCCAGGGTGTTGAATCCATATATACAGTCAAAAAACTAGTTTAAATAACACAAATCAATATTTCACCTCAAATTTTTCCACCGGATTCCGACACCAGTCCAAAAAATCACACTAAAGACAATTCCATAAAAAAGCGTCAAAAAACAATCGCAACAACTATAAATAAGAATTCCCAATTATTTTTTATATTATAAAAATTAACATTCCCAATTATTTTTTATATTATAAAAATTAACAATTATGTTGGTGAAGTGTTTGGTCCAGAGGTTCCTTCTTTACAAATAACAAGCCAAATACATATGACAAGGCACTATTGACTATGCAACTAAGGAAACACGATTTCGATATGCATGTAAGAGGTGATAGTGTCTAATGCCATGAAAGGTGAAGCGGCAATGTCAATTTCCACAATGATGTGGTAATCCCCTCTTCAAACTTCGGTTAAATTTTTCTTTTACACAATGATGTGAAAATAATTCTCTTCAAACTTCGGTTAAATTTTTCTTTTACACAATGATGTGAAAATAATTCTCTTCAAACTTTGGTTAAATTTCCATTTTTTTTATAATTATGAATAAGCCATTTTTTTTTAATTATGAATAAGCCATTCTCTCGGGTAAGGCCAATCTGAGTTCTTGGTTGATGGCATAGTCTCCGAAGGCATCGGTTTCCCGGAAGGAAAGTGCACAAGGGCTGCTGTCCAAAATATTCTTTCATTCGATATGCGTTGGTTTTTATTTAATTTTAATATTAAAAATATATAAATAAATATTTCATGTCTTACTGCAACAATACTCAAAATGTTAGTAATAAAACGACCTATAAATCTACAAAATTTTATTAATAAATCTGCATTCATAACCTTAGATATTTGGTTAACCAAAAACGTAGTGAAGCAACTCCAAAGCATTTGATCTCTTTCTAATCCGTGAGGCTAGCTTAAGAGTAGAGTGAAGTGTATGCTTTTTTCAGAGGAAGAGTGGAGTATACTTAGACAAGCACGGAAGAAAGAAAGTAAACCAAGAATGTTAAAGTAAACCAAGAATAACATTTAAACATGTGTAAATTAAAAAACTTAAAATATATATACATGTTATTAATTTGGTTGAATCATTTAAAAGAATTAGCCTATCTTGGACATCAATTTCACATAAAACAAAAGGCAATCCGAACTAGACATTATTCTTTGGATGCAATTAAGGGGTTCAGTCAGTTAAAAACCTAAGTTATTTTAACTATACAATGGTAGGGAAAAAACCTAAGTTATTTTAACTATACAATGATATAGTTTAAATATTTTATTTTATTTTTAAACAGTGGGAAAACCTATTATAATCTAGTTGTTGAAATCATAGTGGGATAGTTATTAGTGGTTGTTATTTGTAAATGCAGGTTGATTCATCATTGTTATTCAAGAAAAACCACGCAACCTGGAATTACTCGTTGTTGGTCTGTGAAGGGGTAGGCTTTCACTCCTGCCAAATGCCTCTAGGTCTTGAGTGTTAACATGTTTCCTTATGTCCAACAAAAACGAGCTCTTAGCCAAGCAAAAGCAGTTTTATGGCATATTCTTAAGCCTAAGGTTAAACATCTTAATTACCAATGGCACTGAATAGGCAACTCTAATATTATCTTTAAAAAACAATGTGATAGTCAAATATTAATATATTTATGTAGTTAAATTTTCAAATAGAAACAATGCAGGGCTTGAATACACATGATTACTTGGGTTTTTATATGGAATTTCACTTCTGCGGACAAAAATGAATTCCCTAGATCTAGTGGTTTGATCTAGAACAACAGAGGACAAAAAGAATCAATGTTTTCCTTAGAGAAATTGGAATACAGAAAAGGAACCTACCTAGAATTTGTAACAAGTCCTTCTCTCCGCTTTACTTGTAAGCTCCAATCCTAGCTCCACGCGCTATAAATGGAACCTGCAACAATGACTAAAACAAGCAAAGGAACTACAATATCCACATAGCATAATCCAATATCTTTATTCAATGAGTCAACATGGCATTGAAATACAAGAGCATAAGCATAACACAAGTATAGGAAACAAGTTGTTTTTTGTATTAATAAATAAAGGAGAGAGTTACAACCATATATAGAAGTTGACTTTGTAGATGTGTCTCCCCACTTGACTTGTCCTTCCTTGTCACAAAACAAACCTTCACACTCAACCCTAATGCAAATGGATGATGATTCCTTAAGCTCAAAGCAACAACATGAGGGCACTAGCAATCTCCAAAAGCCAACCCAGACTCTATGGGAGGCAGTAAATATATAGGGTAAACATGGTAGTTTAGGATTTACCAATCTAGGCTTGAGATCCACATATGAGGGGAGGATGAGCTCAAGGGATAAGAGATAAGGTCTCCAAGATAGGATCAAATAGGAATTCAAGATCTCTATCCATGGTAAATAGTTAAAACCACCTTAGAAACTTCTGGAAGAAGAGGCTTCAAAAATATTTTTTAATTTTCCCGAATTTCTAGAATCAGTGCACTTGTAGAAGGGAGCAACATGCAATGATCAACGCCAGTGCTCAAGTACGCAACTTGCACCCAAAGTAGGTGAACAAGTGTACAAGGTCCATTGGGCCTAAAAACATGATTTTTTAGCAGATAGACCCAGAAACTTAGACTTTTTGGAGAAACAATGCTTACGGATTAGCAAAGGGAGTATGAAAAAGTGTTCAAGGATGTTGATTAATCCGGTTTTCAGGCCTACTGGACAAATGTGACAAAATGGCATGTAACAAATTGCCCCCTAAAGTACAAAGTCAAATAAATGGCTGAGGACTGAAGTGATTTACCTTGTACAAGTTCAGATCAAGAACGAGTTGGTTGAGATTAATCATCTGTTACAATACATATTATCATCATGATATCATTATTGAGGGAGGCATACCCATGCTTAGCGTATAAACCAATATTACATGAAAAATGATCAAGAAGTCTTGTCCACTGATGACAGAGTGTGGACCCATGCTTGGATGACTATATGAATGATCATAGTCATCATACTTTGAAATCTTGTATGAATCCTAAAATCGCATCCCGGATGGATGGAACTAGATCTGGGGTCTTCTACCTCGTCACTAAATAGTATGAGTCTAACCATGTGAATAAATGAGCTGGATTTGAACATGGTAGACACCATCTGATTATCATCCAATGATGTAAGTTGTTAACAGATGCGAGAGAATTCACTGATGATGTTAATGGCTCTCAAGGTACTATAGTAGAATCGTGTGAATGAATGAACTGAAGTTGAACACCACACAAAATCTTCCAATTAAAGGCCAATGATGAGGAGTTGTCACCGAGAGCTAGGAAACTTGTCATTGAGGTATGCAAGTCCTAAGGTACCAAAGGAAGTTTCTAAGTCAACTTCTTGGATAATGAACTGATGTCGACAAGAAGTGATCTGTTATAAGAGGGCCTTGATGTATCCCCCATTAATGACACGAAACGGGTATCAAGATTTGAGACAGAATGATGTTGATATGGAACTTGTTCAGGAATGACAAACATGAATGAAGGCTTAAAAGCATTGTAGCAAATATCAACTAAAGGAATTCTCTTGAATATATCGACGACACTTCATGGAGTTGGCAGCATTGACCTAAAACCGAAAGTGGAGGCTTTTAACATGTATGATGAATTAGAGAGGCAAGCAGATTTCCTAACCCAATAGCCACGAAGATGAAGTGGAAGAGTGTCATGTTCAATAGCGACTCACTTCCATTAATAGGTTAAATACTGTGTTTTCCCAATTTCCCCAACAATTTTTTATCAACACCTCTTTATTTTTTATAAGCTTGAGGAGGATAACATATGCTTGATCTATAACTTCATCCTTCGGATGAATACTACTGATTATTTTTAACGAACCCTAAAAAGGAGTGATTTTGTCCCATCATGTTCAAAGAGTCCAACTTTATTTGATGATTTTACGAGTCCAGCGAAGGTGTAACTTAGCTCCTTTTTTATGTTTAGAGAGTTTGAAAAATAGGCGAAAAAGAAAACTCCAAATGTTCATTTTTGTAAATTCAATCTCTTGAGCCCAAAAAGAAGAAAAATGATACTCAGGAGAACCTTTTAGTCATGTTCGACGAAAGTATTCATTTTTCGTAAATATTCTATCCCATTCTAGAAAAAGGTTAAACTTATACTAAGTAGACATCTTTTTATTTACTTTAACAAGTTCGAAAAGATAATTGCTCAACAATCTTTTCATATTTTTGGATTCTGAAAAGAAATGAAAGAGGACTCCACCTAGAGGAACGAGTGGTATAAAGGGTAGCAATTGGTTCCGGTCATGGTGGAACTGCTAAAAACACATAAAGGTCAAGAGGCAGGTTAATAAGACCGCTCATCGCAGTGGTTCCCCAAGCAAGGGTAAACACCAAGTGAAAGCGAATGATTGGCGAGGCAAATGGTGACGATGGAATGGGAAAACCAAGTCTCATCTTACAGAAATATGCTGATAAAAATGGAAATCACAAGAAGTTGGATGAAAATGGTTTCATTTTTACACAAGCTTAAAACATGTGGAAACTATGCTTGAGAATACTTGAAGATGGTTTCATTTTTTCACAAGCTTTAAACATGAGAAAAACTATGCTTGAGAATGGTTTCATTTTTACACAACCTTGAAACAAAGGAAAACTATGCTTGATATTGGTTTTCATTCCCCCAGCTTAGTAATGCAATTCTAGGCTTATGCCCCCCAAGCTTCATTTTGTTCACCTAAGCACACTATTGGTTACTAATAGGAGGATGGCATGAAGGTTCATTTACAAGATCAAGTGAAAGACTCAACTTGAAGGGAGATCTATTTCATTTTTTAATGAGCTTGACATAGTAAAAGAAATATGTTCAAAGGATCTTGTTTCATTTTTTAACGAGCTTGATACAACATAAGGAACTCTGCTCTGAGACCTTGTTTCATTTTTTAACAAGCTTGACACAAGAAAAGGAACTCTGCTCCAGGAACCTTGTTTCAATTTTTAAGGATCTTGACACAAGAAAAGGAAATCTTCTCTAGGATCTCTAGTTATATTAATCATGGCTCCCTAGAAACCATGGCTTCCAAGAAGCTCTCATCATATGGGAGAACAATGTTCTGGAAGGGATACATATCAAAGGATCCAATGGAAATATCAGGTGTCAATGCTCCCAGTACATGATGCACTACATTACCTACTAGATCATTAGTATAGGCAGGCATGGAACATGTTTCCACATAATTAATTTGTGGTAGGGGAGATACCACTTGCATATAAGGACCATTTAGGGAAGTTGGTCGCTTGCAAGTCAAATTAGGACCAACGAATCAAAGTTGGTCAATAGTCACGATTTATCCTTCATGCGGGAAACACATCACACGAAAGAGTGAAGAGACAAGAGCTCCCATGTCATAAACATAGTCACTCCCAAGGAGAAAATTAAAATCCAAAGGACCTTGGACTACAATCACATCGATATAGACAACCTTTCATCCCAAAGTAATAGGAAATTGAGGAAGGATCCCTAATATTTTACTAGTTTTTTTGTTGAAGGTCAAGATATTTTGGGTAATGGGCACAAGCTGTGGAGAACCGAAAGCTTGTCAAGCAGTTGAGGACAAAATACTAACAGATGCGCCTCTATCTATGATTGTGCCAAGTATGGCCATATTATAAGCGTATATTATGATCTGGAAGGGAATGTAAGGAGGAAGACGATATATTGTCAGTCGACTCCAATCAAAGGAAGTGACAATACTACTTAGAGGGGATATATTGGGAACGGGAGGATTTCCCCCTTGTGTTATGGGAACAGGAGGATTGTCCCCCTGTGTCATTGGAATGGGATATTTCCCCCCAATTCATTGGAACCTAGAAACGAGAAGAACATGAGTGGTATGAGACACACTCTCTACAGGAAATGGTCAACGAAAGGTGGAATCGAGTCAACCATTTTCTCAACCAATGGTTGGTCGAGAACAGACTCATGGGTTTCACGTTCATAGAGAGTGGGATCGATTGGATTCAGATTCTGACCAATCAATTCATCAGCTAGTGGAGGATTGGGAGAAAGCTTTCGATAACCAATCGGAAGACGAGGCTGAGAAGTTGTAAGGTTTTCCAACATTTTTTAGGCTTCATCCATATAAGGATAAAGGTGAATAGGATGATTCCCTTCACATAACCTATAGGGAAACTTAACTTTACTTTTTTTCTCGTGGATCTTACTACCACTAATTGATGGTTTGTCACCAACATGATTTCTAGAGGTTGATGACCAAGGATGATGTGAGCCTGTGGACCACACTTCTTATCTATGGAATACCATTGAAATACCTAAGAAGGTAGTCACCCTTACATAACTTTCAAGGGAATTTAACTTTGCGACGTTGATTGGAAGGTTTCTCCATACTAGTTGCATTGGTAGTAATGGTTGCTTGGTTCCCCCTACTTATTTTGCTTTTTCTTCTTCATATGTTTCTTCTTCTTCTTAGCTTCCGGGTTATTAGAATCAAGACTTTCACCAGGAGAGGATAAATAAATGGATGAAGAAACAACAGGTGAAGAAGGCAAAGGGTCAAAGCAAAGGGTCAAATTTAGGACCAACTTGAGTTTGATGTTGTTCAATGGAGGAGAACTTGGTTGAGGAGAAATTTGGACATTCGGAACCATAGGGGTCAAAAACAACCAAACTAGAAAACCAATGGTAAATTTGGGAAGGGACGATGTTGTCATATAAGGAGCACCAATATTTCCAAAAGAATGAAAAGGACCAGGTTTCTCGTTAGAGGGGTTTCCTTGACTAGTAGACTCTCAAACTGTTGCCATTATTCTCAACCTAAAATCTACTAAGGAGTTGTCCCACAGTAAGGATGTTGTTTCATGGTCAATTAATTGATTTTAGAGATTAAAGACACAATATAAAAAATAAAAGAAGTACTAGGAAAAAAGGATTACCAAATCATTGTGAACTGTGATATACCACCTTGGTAAACCTGTAGGTTTTAACCCTGTACATTAATTACTTGCAAATGAATTATTCAAACAGAAAAATAAACAATGGCGAGAACATAAAACAAACATACATAGATATTTTCCTCTGGATCCCAAAACTGGGACTACCATATTGATTTTTCATTATATTCCTTTCAATGTTACAATACATATATATACATGTCGAAGCATCCATAAACCCCAATCCATTAACCCTAGATTAGAATATAACCGTAGTTCCCTTGACCGGATCTACAAAATACCATGGGCAGAAAACCATAATGCCCAAAACCATGTGCAAAACCCATGCATAAAACCATGGGTAGGTTCCCCACCATATTTAGGTACACCCCCCATCCTTGGGTTTGCCCAACTATTATTGGGTTTGCATAAAAATAATAAATAAATAAATAAAAATAAAAATCGCAAGTCATTGCCCCGGACATCGTGCAAGGGGGCTACCGCCCCCCTAGGGGCCCCCTCATTACGCCCAGCACAACGTACAACGCGTGTAACTAATCATGGAAAGAATATAACACCTACCCAACAAAACCAAGGATTTACGTATGTGTAGGCAATCTCCCCGAATGTTGTGTTCAGTGTATCACGAATGACAAGGTGACCGACTCAAGTTCCTAAGGTTGGCTCGCATCCTATGATGGACTTCTAAAATATACCTAGAGGTATGTGGAAGCGAATTTTGTATTAGTGATGTCTAATGTGTAACCATTCGATGAGATCTTTCTTATATACTCATAGTATGTGGAGTGTCATCTGATATACCCAAAGGTACGTGGAGAACGATCTGATATACCTGACGTATGTGAAACGGGATATCACCCCCAGAATGTAATGCTAAAAAGTAACGAAATCTCCTACGTTTAAAGTCGCTAGAATGCGTCTCTAGCCTAGACCTCTATGTGTGCCATTAAGTTTCAAATGCTCCTTAGGTTAATTGAGTCAATTTTAGAGTTTATCTTGAATTAAGTTTCGATTTCAAGGCTCAAAACTCGATTTCACCTAAACACATCTATGATGCAACTAATATGACAAAAAGAATTCTTTTCATTTTCCTGTTAACAATGAAAGGCCTAACCAAGTAGGGTAAAAAGACATCAATTGACAATGCAACAAAGAAGTGATGAAACAATCAATCTCCTCAACTTAACTATTCCAATCAAAATCAAGCCCTAAATTATGCCAAACCATGCAATGTAATATATGCACAATTCATTTCCTTTTGTGAAAATGAGAATTCTAACTATGAAAATGTAATCTATGCAAGAGAATTCTTCAAAACAAACACAAAATTATGCCAAATAAGGGAAAGAACAATATAAAAAGACTACTTATGCACAACAATACCTTCTTTCACTAATGTAAAAAAAAAAACCAATCAAGTGTAAGTAAAGGAAATTTCACAAAAATTATGCAACCCAATGAAATCAAATTTCATTTGAGATTTCATTAACAAAGAACTCAAACTGAAATTTGGTGAAAATTCCAAAGCTCAAAAGAGATAACACTCAAAGGAAATTAACACTCATAGACAGTTGTGCAAAAATAAAAGCAAAAACACGCAATTTGACACAAGGGATTGACTTTATAAAGACATAGACAAACTCAGAGACTCAAGAAAACTTTATTGACCAAATAAAACTAAAGAGAAAGGCAAAGGAATGCAAAAATTTTCATCTTAGAGGATCAGTGCAAGTGTAGAAAAGACACCAGTCTGGATCAGTGTAGTTATAGAGAAGAGTAATTGCGTTATGGCACTTTGTCTTAGAACAGAGAATGCATTGGGGAAAGTTTGGTCAAAACACGACATAAAAAACCCAACCAAGATCAAAAATGTGTTTTCCTAAGGTCAATTATTGTCTGAATAAGTCGATTAAGATTTCTTTGAGAGGTGAAAAGGCGCTAAGGCTAAGGAAACCACAAAGGGAAATATCGATCCCCAGTGGAGTCGCCAATTTTTTATATGGAATTTCACTTTTGCGGACAAAAATAAAGTCCCTAGATCTAGTGGTCTGATCTAGAACAACAGAGGACAAAAAGAATCATTTTTTCCCTTAGAGAGATCGGAATACAGAAAAGGAACCTCTCTAGAATTCGTAACAAGTCCTTCTCTTCGCTTTGCTTGTAAGCTCCAATCCTAGCTCCATGCGCTATAAATGGATCCTGCAACAATGACTAAAATAAGCAAAAGAACTACAATATCCACATACCATAATCCAATATCTCCATTCAATGATTCAACATGGCATTGAAATACAAGAGCATAAGCATAACACAAGTATAGGAAAATGGGATTCTTTTTGTATTAATAAATAAATGAGAGAGTTACAACCATATATAGAAGTTGACTTTGTAGATGTGTCTTCCCACTTGACTTATCCTTTCTTGTCACAATGAAAACCTTCAAACTCAACCCTAATGAAAATGTATGATGATTCCTTAAGCTCAAAGCAGTAGCATGAGGGCACTAGCAATCTCCAAAAGCCAACCCATACCCTATGGGACGTAGTAAATATATAGGGTAAACATGGTAGTTTAGGATTTACAAATCTAGGCTTAAGATCCACATATGAGGGGAGGATAAGCTCAAGATATAATAGATAAGGTCTTGAAGATAGGATCACATAGGAATTCGAGATCTCTATCCATGGTGAATAGTTAAAACCGCAATACAAGCCTCTAGAAGAAGAGGCTTCGAAAAATATTTTTTAATTTTCCCGAATTTCTAGAATCAATACACCTGCAGAAGGGCGCAACATGCATTGATCAACGCCAATGCTCAATTATGAAACTTTTACCCAACACAGTTGAACAAGAGCAGAGGGTGTGTTGAGCCTAAATACATGGTTTTTTTAGCAGAGAAACCCAAAAACTTAGATTTTTTGGAGAATTGATTCTTAGGGATTTGAAAATGGATTATGACAAAGAGTTCAAGGATGTAGATTGATCTGGTTTTCAGGCCTATTGGACAAATGTGACAAAATGGCCTGTAAAATGGGCAATTAATTGATCAACCATTACCAACAAATTTTAGTTTAAATCTTTTATGTCTTGGATTTTTCCACATATTGTTCAATCAATTTTATTGGAAAGTTGGTAAAGACTCATTGGAATTTGTTGTAGCGACTACAATGGCCTCCAAAATTTTGTCTTGCACTTAAATTTTGGAGCCTTCCTTGGTCTTTCCCTCTATTGTTGCAAACACTTGAGCTCATTTCATGAAATTTCTTAGAGTCTTTTCACCCCTTTTGCTTGTCTGATAAATTGTCGTCTTTTAGCATGTTTGATGGTTTTACCATGCTTGTGGTCCTTTTTTGGTGATTTCAGAGGTTGGTGTTTGTGTATTGTCCTAGCTATGTAAACATCTGTCGCACTCATACACAAAGTTTTAAGCATTGTTGCATAAGTGTCACCATGGTCGTCCTAAGTCCATCTCATGTGTCGCACTTGTCACTTTTCATTCTAGGATAGTCTCATAGAGGGTAATGCTTTGTCTTGTTGTTCCAGTGGTCTATGTTGTCGTGTCATCGAAGTATGTTAAGTGTGTGATCACAATTTCAAGTTCCTCACAAGTTCACTTTCCTCCCGCACTTAACCATTTCTCTGAAAATCCTTCCGACCGGGCAACTCACTTTCATGGACCCTGACTGAACTTCGTATTGTGCATAGTGCATAATCACTATCCCCTAAGGCAAATGCATACACAATTCCACAACCAAGCAGCCTGCCCTCATCCCCAGAATTGCGCAGTAACTCCTCCCAGCCTGACCTGAACTGCACATTTCACAAGATAAATCCTCAAGATTCCCACCTTGGCTGTTGGAACCCCGAAATGCATAGATAACCAAGCCTTCCTTACCTCCCAAAACTACGCAGAAGTGTCCCCCCAGTATCATCCCTGAGTCGGGACTCACTGATCTCAAGAACTGTGCAGATCTGGCCTCCAACCCCCTCTGCTACCTATTCCTGCTTTGCCTCTAAAAACTGCATAGACCTACCTCCCAGGGTGCCATCCTGTATCAGCCACTAACTATCTCAACTAAGCAATCCTGTCTCCAAGTGGCCCCTGCACAATTTTTCCCCGCAGTGAGGATTGTGCTCAGAAGTTCCTCAGCCAAGACTAAGCTACGCTCTGCACAGTCTCAATGACCAACCTCCCTCCTTATCACCTAGAACTGCGCAATGTACAGTTACTGGGCCCACTTTCCCAGTATGTCACTTGTCCCGAGCCCACTCCATGGATAAAAATGCATCATCTCAGACTAGGGATTTTTCGATTGATGTCATCCCTTCATGAGTGAATTGTAGGAACATGTAAATTGTTAGATCATGGAGAGACGATGAAGAAGGAGAAGAAGGATTAAACATGCTATAAGACTCACTTACAGCTGGACAGATAAAGAAGATTATCAAGAACAAGCAAAGGGAACACATGCATGCAACCACCTCTCAAGACCAAATATCATTGAAGACCCCACATCATCAAGCTATGTGAAGGAGAAGAGAAAGCACATCCAAGAACACATCTATCACTCAGCAGCAACAACGACTTGACATTGCCACCTCAGCAAGCTAGTCCATGTCAGCAGTGTCATGTCAAGTCATGTCATGAGTTGTCAAAGGCCACATCACTATTATGAGCCATATCTATTCTAAATCGGAAGTCCAATGAAGACACATGAATATGAAGAGACATGTCAGTTGAAAAGTCATAGGAAGTTGAATAGTGATGAGGGTAGTCACAGGGTCACAAGGGTCAAGCAGCACCCGTTGGTTATATATACCCCCTCATTGTATGGGAAAAGGAGTTTTCACCTTGGCTCCTCCCGCAAAGCATAGAGAGTTTCAGTCAGTTCTTTGAGGAGCAAGAATTTGGTCTAGTGTCCCACTACTAGGACTAGTGATGTATGATGTAAATATGTGTCCTGGAAGTTTTTCTGAATACATAATCCTTTTCAGGCCAACATTTTTCCATGCATGACTTATGGATGTTTGTAAGACTATTATATGAAAATTTATATTTCATGTTTGTTTCACATGTACTAAGATAGTTGAACTATTTCGGTTGTTTTAGTGCTTATCTTGTTGGGAATGTGTTGTAATGGTTTTCACTGTTGCCTCATCCTTGTGGACTATTCTGTAGGATACTAGACAGACCTTTGTTGCTCAATGGTTATAATAACGATCGTCACATTTGTTGTGGACTATTATGCTAGATGGTAGATAGATCTTTCCTAGTTCTTTGGTTTTAACAACTGTCACATCCGTTATGGACTATTCCACTGGATGTTGGACAGGTCTTCCTGGTTCATGTGTGTCTCTTCCTGGGTGGTACTATTTCCTCTCACTTAGAGGCTCACTTTTCTCCCCCTTTTTGCAGTAAGAGAACCTAGACACAGTTATGTTGCACACTCGCCTTGCTTTTCAAAGGTACCATTGCAACACTCTCGTGTGCTGACAGCTAGAGCTTATGAAATATCTAAGTATTTGGCAACTGGGCCATCGTACCGGATGGGACTCCTAGACCAAATGGTGTGAGGTCTAATTGGGACGTCATATCAGGGAGATCCCCTGAATGTTTTTGGATCCAACACCATCAACATTTCAGGCGCTAGAAGGAGGGAAGCCAGTATTTTATAGTTGATCCTACCCACAATTCTGAAGTTGGTAATTCGTCACCTCACAGGCCTAAACGTGAAACCTTGTACCACCAAATTCGGGCTCTCCATCCCATCACCCATCAAATTGGAAAAGTTGTTGGACTAATTTTGGGAGTGTACTCTCCTTCATATTCTCAAAAGGAGAACAAGACTACCCCCACAAGAGTAGTAGTTACCTCTGTTGAAGAAGCGATCCTTGCCACCCTTAAAGAGATAGCAGAAGCTTTGGATAAAGAATAAGAACCTCCACTCTTTCAAGGAGAAGAAGAAGGCCACCCCTTGCTCTCGGGTTCAAGTTCCAGTGGAGGAAGCAAAGGGGAAGGAAACGAAGGAGGAGGAGAAGAAGAGGAGGAACCAATAGATTAAGAAGAGGAATCATCATATTCAGAAGAGGAAGAGGAAGAAAATGATGAAGACAACATGGCATACCAAAATCTAGATTGGATGACTCAGGGCACATTGGCACTTTCGTGTGTCATGCACAAGATGCCAAGACACGCGGAGAATCCCTTAACAAAATATGAACCTGACAAGACAGTGAATGCAGAAGATCATTTACACAATTTCTACCTACATCTATAGACACTCGAGGTACGTTATGATGATATTGCATGTAGGCTATTTCCATGTACCTTAGATGGTAGAGCAGTTGTATGGTACCACAACCTTCCTCCAAACTCCATCCAAAATTGGAGGGTATTCAAAATGATATTGCTTAAGAAATTTGCTAAAGACAAGACCCTTGCCATGTCACTGAAGGAGTTGTGTAGTCTCAAGATGGAGCAGAAAGAAAAGGTCAAATATTTCAATCAAAGTTTCAACCGTATTTTGAACAAGTTCTCAAATGACACAAAACCTCGTGAATATATCACTATCGACTACTACAATTCTTCCTTGCCAACCAGTATTACACAATTCATCAAATGAGCTGCGAAAGCAACTTTAACGGAAAACTATGAAGAGGTTATTGTCATAAAGAAGGACCTACACGCTATTGGATTCATTTCAGATGATGAACCCACTAAGGACTCCAAAGACACGGGTAATAGGTCTCAGACCTCTATGAGAAAGGCTAAGGAAAAGGAAACGAATGATATTGATAGCCTTACTCATCTTGTCAAGTCCCTGACCACTAAAATGGTTGAAATCAAATAGCGGACAAGAGAGACTATCGTGAGCAGCAGGCTCCCCAGGTACCCGTAAAGGAAGAATGTATCTTCCAGTAGTAGCAGGTCCCCCAGGTACCCACAAAGGAAAAATGTAGCTTCCAGTCGGTCAAATCTGAATAAAGCTCCAACATGGTTCTGAACATTGAGAAAATCGGCACTGATTCATATTGCATGTTCCACCACGAACATCATTCAAAAAAAAAAGCATGCCAAGAATGGAACCATGGAATGAGTAGTCTTGTTACATAGTTGTGTGACAAGGTCATGGTTGATGAACAATCGGAGCCTGATGAAGTAGAATAAGTTGCTACAACTGATGAAGCTCCAAGCATTAGACATGTAGTAAACATGTATTAGTATGTTCTCGCAGCCCAGAAAAACACCACCGATAAGGAGCCTCCGAGTGACGGTTTGACCTAGAAGAAAAATAATCGATGCAACTTGAGGATTCAAGGGGCCACCATTATGATTGAGGTACCGAAACAGAAATTCAAAGAAATATGTTAAGGAAAATTGATCCTCCGGTCGACTCAACACATAACACTCAGAGCAAGTATGGGAAGAGAACTTCAACAAAAAGTGTTTCCACAAGCAATAAAGACAAAACCATCCCATCAGAAACCATGAATTCAGTTCCACCCCCAGACACCTTAGTGAGTCTTGCCACAATAGAGTACAACATTGTACAAGACATGAAGAAGGCTCGTGCAAATATTTCTATGTTTGAACTTACAAAAATCATGAACCAACAGGATATTCTTCTACGAGCACTTGGGAAAACCTCTACTGTTGATGTCACCTCTTCAAACAAGAGATCTAGTAAGTCTCCTGACGTTGTCACATCTGTGCTTAATGTGCTCCACATGGAGGAGGTAAACTCACTCTGCCCACCATTCTTGTTGTCATTTGAAATCTTCAACTTCAATGTTCACAACTTCTTGGTTGATTTTGGTGCATCGGTTAATGTCATGCCACTCTTTGTGGCCAAGAAAATAAATGCTCAATGGAGTAAGATAGATGCATAAATCATCCAGCTAGACAGAACTTATGTTCCAGCAATTGGTGAACTCAAGGATGTGATCATTCAGATATCATCTAACAAACGAGTTCATCAATGCATCAATATTGTAATTGTGGACATCCCGAAAGCATATGGGGTATTGCTGAGTAGAGATTGGTCAAGCAAGCTGCAAGGATACTTTGCTACTGACTGGTCACACTTATGGCTTATGTATAATGGTAGGAACAACCAGATCCGAGTACTATCAGAGAGATACATGAAGCACAATGTAACTCCCTTGAATGGACATAACAAGCCGTTGGATTTCGCGGAACTTGTTTTCAACAATTATTTTCTAGAGACACAGTTGGGGTGTTATCTTGCAGAGCCATCCCCTATCCCACCAGACACACACTTGGACCTCCTTCCATGTTCAACTGGTGAAAATGAAATTTGTACAGTAAGTAGTAGTAATAGTAGCAATATTACTAGTGTGTCAAGCAGTCCCTATGTAGATTATATGTGGACCATGTACTTTGACGGATCCAAAACACAGGAGGGCTCTAAAGCTGGTTGTGTTTTAATAGACCCACTGCAAAGAAAACATTTAATCTCTAGTTGCTTGGAATTTGAGTGCATGAACAACACCACAGAGTATGAAGTACTCATTTTGGGCTTACAGAAAGCCATTGACCTCAAATGTTGTTGTCCTGAAAGTGGTAGGTGACTTGAAGTACTCATCTTGGGCTTATAGAAAGCCATTGACCTCAATGTTGTTGTCCTGAAAGTGGTAGGTGACTCCAAAATTGTGGTGCATCAGGTACGTAACACTATACACTGTGTGTCACCTCGTCTTAAGATTCATCAACAAGAGGTATGACGACTCATTTCTCATTTCCAAGATTTCAATATTATTTCAGTGCTAAGAATGCGTAATGCAATCGTGGATGCCTTAGCAAATGCAGCTACTAGGATGTTATCGTTAAGGGACATCTTTAATATTGAAATTTTGTATAAACCATCTATCCCAGACAACATCACTAATTTACGCCGTTTTTATGATTATCAACAGATACTGCATTTCATGACCAACCCTGATGTATTCAAAGACGCAACGATAGACGAGGACGAGAATGAGTAGACTCTATAGGACGCATCTAGTACAAGCAAAGGCAACCTCATCCCCAAGGGTGTGGTATCATTAGAAAAATTGTATGACCTTCAAAACCGTTTTCAGGGACCTGTGAATGTTAAGACCCATAGCTCTACATTGTCGCATGAGCAGATCAATCTAGGAACAGAAGAAGATTTGAAGTATGTGAATCTTGCGACTTGTTGTACACCATAAGAGCGGCAAGATTTTATTTTCCTATTCAAGCAGTATCGTGACGTCTTCGCGTGGACGTACAATGATCTTAAGACATATGACACGCGAATAATCCAGCATGTGATACCGATCAAAGAAGGGGCGAATCATTTTCAACAGAAACTGAAGAAAGTTCATCCAACACTTGGGCCCCTCATACAGAAGGAATTGACGAAGTTTTTGGATGCTCGGATCATTTACAGAGTACCACATTCGACATGGGTATCTAACTTAGTCCCTATAAGGAAGAATTTCGGGACGATCCGCCTCTATGTAGATTTCCGCAACCTCAATTGCACCTCGAAAAAAGATAATTACCCAGTGCCGTCCATGGAGCACATATTGCAGACAGTATCTGGGGTAGAAATGTTGTCTTAGATGGTTTCTCGAGCTACAACCAAGTTCTGGTAGCAGAGCCTGATAGGCTAATGACTACATTCCGTACCAAGTGGGGTATGTTCGCATTTCGTCAAATGTCATTTGGGCTGGTTAATGCAGGTGCAACATTTCAGCGTGCAATGGACATCGCCTTCTGCGGGCTTATCAGATAGAGTGTTTTGGTCTACCTCAATGACGTAACAATGTTTTGAAGACAACGGTCAGACCACCTACACCATCTCAAGAAAAATTTCGAGGGATGACGGAAATACAAGATATCCTTGAATCCCAAGAAGAGCATCTTCACAGTGTATGAGGGTAACTTGCTTGGACACATTATTGCTAAAAGTGGGATCAATGTAGATCCGAACAGGGTTCGTAGTATCACGCAAATTCCCCACCCCATGAACAAGAAAGCCATGTAGTCTTTCTTGGTCAAGATCAACTTCCTCAGAAAGTTCATCTCTGACTATGATCAAATCATCAAACCTATACAGGAGATGATCAAGAAGGACGTAGTCTACAGTTGAAAAATGTAAAAGGATGCATTCGCTCGTATAAATCAAGAAATATTAAAAGCACCAGCATTATACAGCCTAGACTTCACCAAAGACTTCTTGCTCTACACTTTCGCTTCTAACACTTCTCTCATTGATGTGCTCACTCAGAAGGACGAGTTGAACAATGAGCAACCCATATCCTTCATGAGCGCGAGCCTGTAAGGACCATAGCTCAACTACCCCACCGTGGATAAGCAAGCTTATGCAGTATACAAGGTGGTAAAGAACTTTAGACCCTACTTGTTGAAAAACCATTGTATTATCTTTGTCCCACACCCAACAGTCAGATCACTACTTGTTCAGCAAGAGCTGGGTGAAAGAAGGGCGAACTGGATGACCAGATTATAGGAATATGATATTGACATCAAACCAATTCACACCATCAAGGGTCATGGTCTTTGTAAGTTATTAGCAGAAGAATTCAATGCACAAGAAGAAGAAGAAGAAGATCTCGCAGGCTAGGATCAAGAAATAGAAATGTATAATGTTGAGTGAGCCTCTCCCACTTCAAACAGAAACTCTTGGTACGTAGATGTGCGTCGGTACCTTGAGCATGGCATCGTTCCCTCTCATTTCTCTATGCAATAGAAGAGGGCACTCCGACTCAAAGCACTATCATACCAGCTGGTGCATGGGGTGTTCTACAGAAAGCACCACAAGGGGATATTGCTCAGGTAACTAGAGGCACAGGATTCAAACAAGGTTTTAAGTGATCTCTACAATGGACCATCTAGGGGACACTTCTCAGGCAACACCACAACACACAAGGTCATGTGGGCCGGTTTAGACTAGCCTACATTATTCAAAGATTCTCATGCTTATGCTCGCGAGTGTCTAGTCTATTAAAGGTGCGTTGGCAGAAATCGGAATTCAACATCTCCACTGTAGCCTATTACAATGGAAGAATCATTCCGATAGTGGGGCTTGGCTATCATTGAGGAAATTTTCCCTTATTCATTGAAGCAACACCGCTATATTTTGATTATTATAGATTATTTCACACAGCGGACAAAGGAATTTTCGCTAAAACAAGTGAACGATCAGGAAGTCATCATCTTTCTGCAGCAAAATATCATTTCCAGGTTCGACGTTCCTATGTCACTTGTTTTTTACAATGCAACGTACTTTTCTTCATTAAAGCTTTATGATTTTGCATTGGAAAATGGTATTGTCTTGAAACATTCTTATAACTATTATCCACGGGGAAATGGTTTTTCTGAATCCGCAAATAAGAACCTCATTTGTATCATCAAAAAGACCATTTTCTTTGAGCAGTGAAACTGGCACTCCGCTTTGGTGAATGCTTTATGGGCTGACCAAGTCACACCTAAACCTTCCCTGAATACCTCCCCTTACTTCCTGGTGTATGGAAAGGAATCCATCCTTCCACCGGACATATACTTGTATGCTCTCCACTTGTCCTAAGAATCCCATGGCAAGCCATGTCTCTTAGTTCAGCGTAGGATGGACACTTTGCACAAGCTACAGGAAGAAAAACTGAAAGAAAAAGAAAAAATTTCTCTTCGTCAGAACCATATCAAGAGATGGTTTGACGGAAAGTATGCAGGGAAGACTAGCTTTAGTGTGGGTAACTTAGTCTTGTAGTGGGATAAAGCCCAAGAAGGCAAAGGAAAACACACTAAGTTTCAATCCATGTGGATTGGTCCATACACAGTCCACAAAAAGCTTGGCCAATACATGTATCATATTCAATCACTTGACGGGAATGTTGACTCTCTCCCTATCAATGTCTAAGACTTAAAATATTATTTTGAATGAAGATTTGGGGTTGCGCCCCACACTATGTACATAGTTTTTTTTTGTTTTTTGTTATGTTTTCTTTAGTTTTTTGTTGTTTTGATTATGTAAATAAGTGTTGTGCCTAACTGCGTTGTGGCTTCAAAGTGTGTGTGGCTAAATTTCAAAGAGTCTTGTGAAATTATAGCCATGTGTCTGCCTTCTTTGTATTGGTTGTAACTTTTGGCCGATGAAGTTATGACGGAAAATACAATCCGTCCATAAGGAGATTTTTTATCCAACCATGAGCCTGTGTCCATTCTGGGAACCTCATGCCTATACTTAGTTTTCTGCTTTGGTGTTTTCAATATTATCCAACTAGTAGAAATGGAGAAGGGGAAAATCTAAACAAGAAAACCTGAATCAGAGGTCTTTATATGCTTCTTTGAAGGAAAAACCTCTCCTGCTCTCAATAAGTCGAGATCCCTCTTTCGCCCAAAAATAAATAAGTGTCAATGCAAATTTATCTTTAAATAAATAAATAAAGGCGAAAGAAGAGAAAGGATTCTTTCGCAAAGAGGTGAAGAAGGCAAATCCACTGGGGTACTGTCCAGGCTCACTGCTAGTGGAGCAATGCTTGTCTCCATGTGTGACTCCATCGGGGTATTATCTAGGCCTGCTGGCAATGGAGCAACACCAAAGGTGAAAAAATATACTGCGAAAATCTTAAGCTCATGAGCTAAACTACCCTTCCTCATTCGAAACATTGTGATCTAGTTGAATCTTTTGTTGTGTTCAACTGAGAAGGTACAAAGGAAACCATGTCTTCCCATGGGGTAAGTGGGGAATCCAAAGTAATCTGTGTGATGAATCAATACCCCCTGAAGGACCTAGGCCCTGCACTTAAAAAATCAACTAAGACAAAGAAACTGGTATTCAACTAGTGTATTGCCAAGTGTTGTAGCGGCTGCAACACCCTCCAGAATTTTGGCTTGCACTTGAATTTTGAATCCTTCCTTAGTATTTCCCTCCATTGTTGCAAACACTTGAGCTCATTTCATGTGCTTTCTTAGAGCCTTTTCACTCATTTTTCTTGTCTCATCAACTGTCATATTTTGGCATGTTTGATTGTTTTACCATGCTTACGGTCCTCTTCTAGTGATTTCGAAGGTTGGTAATGTTAGCTCTGTTATTCAATTCAGCATTTTGAGGATCAAATACAGGTTTGATCGGGTCGTTTGCTCTCAAAAAAGGATGTGCATCAGTTTTTCTTCCCCTGCACCTCCATTTTTGTGTACTCCCATAGCCCCCGCTGCATGTGTTTTCCTCCATTTCACCTATAAATTGCTGTGAAATCCTATGTCCTTTCGGCCCCCGAGCACTAATTTTGAATCATCATGTAACCACAATCACTTGACCATGTGCTTTTCCCCGCCACCACATCCTTTTTCCCGCTCGCTAAACGTCATTTATCTCCTTGCCGTCCGATCGTTTGCCGCGAGATCCGACGGCATTCACACCTCTCGCGCCCGTAAGCTGCACATGCATTAACTCGCGAGGAAAGTGGTTTGTCGCCGATCCCATCTGCCATGTGTCGCAGTTCTAGTGGATCGCAAGCCCATGTACGAATACTGCCACAGCTCCAAAGGCGGTGCGATAATTACCGCCCGCCGCTCAAAACCACTTTCCCGGCCGTTAAATCCCCTGCATTGTCCTCGCCCGGCGACCGTCGGATCTCCCCGCCCGAGATCCAACGGCCCGCGATATCCCCGGTCTCATATCTCCCGATAGCGCCTACAAATCAATCTCTGCCATCCATACATGTGATCTGACGGCTCATAATCACTCCGCCCAACATCCTCCCAACGTCTCCCACCGACAGATCTCCGTTGTCCATCCATGTGATCCAATGGCTCACCTTTATTCCCTGCCCTCCATTCATTCCCCATGCAGTTTCCGTGTCTTTGGCCTATCTCGTGCATCTGATGGAAGAAGGTGGTCAGCATTAAGTACTCTGCGCAGTTAATCCTCAACCTCTGCATTCAAGAGTAGTATGGCCAAAGGATGAGAAGGACATGCCTCGAGCAGATAATGGAATTTATTAGTTATGGAGCATTCTTTATTACGACATTCCACCTACTAAAGAAGGACAGCAAAATATCTCAAAAGGCCAATTTGGTTCATTAAAGCACGCAATTTGCAGCAAAGGCCCATTTGAGATAGTTAATGTGGTTGGTGGTCCATTATGACCCCTCCTCACATAGGATAGCAGAGCAATTTTGTAATCAACCTCTATATATACCCAGAAACAAGATGTATTGAGGGTTGATGGTTGTTGTTTTGATGTAAGGTTCAACTTCTGGAGACTGTAACTACTGTGATACTTGCAGCGTCTGGTCTTCATTTTCAGCTAATACAAGCTTCTTTTGCTGTTAATTGCTCACTTTCCATTTCTGCTCTGTTCTAGGCTGTGCCTGTTATGCATTTTTCATGTGCTCTTGATGTTTAGCATTAGAGGGGACGTCATCCCACCTCTGTGTTAGAATCTAGTATATATCATTGAAACTATATGCAGGTTTCTGTTTTCTTAGTGCTAGAGAGTTGTCATATTGTCTGTGCATTAGGAAATAGATTTGCAGACCTTTTTACTAGTTGCAGCCGGCCATCACATGGTCTTGTGCATCTGCTGGTGTGGTCAGTGTTCTCCATGTTCACCTAATCCTCAAACTGTGAGTAATTGGTGGTCTAAAGCCTTGTAGTCTGGGGGTGTTCACCCATGTCTGGAGTTAAGCATAGTAGAAGTGGTTATCTGGCTTGAATATGCATCATTCCTTCCATTCATCCATCTCCAACATTTTGTTGAGTTTGTAATGTTCTCAAGCATCTCTGAGATACAACCTAGGAGAGTTTCTTGGGATGATAACATAAATTGGTGTCGTTGCCAAGGAGAGGAGATCGAAGCTCAGCTTCCCTAGGAGAATCACACAGTTCCAGATTTTGATGATAGACAAAGTCTGGACACATTTCTGGTTGTAATCATCTATCTGGTGACTCTACTGGAGGAAGACCATCCTTTGGCGACTCCATTGCAATTCTGGCTCAATTTGTGAGGCATACTCGAAGAAATCCTCAGAAATCACCAGTTGTTCCAGTGCCTGACCCTAAGAAGATTGTTAAACCGAATAAAACTTCACAGAAAGGAGCATCGGGATTAGGTAAGCCCAAGAAATCTTTAGCATCTCTGAAAGATAAGGTTATAGCTGAGGATATACACTTTAAAGATTTAGAGCCTAGATTTGTTAGTAAATAAATTCCTTCAGAGATTAATAAATCTCCTTTCTCAGTCAGTTCCCCTTTGAATCTCAGTCCAAAGAAAGCTTCCCATACAGTCCATCATTTCCCTGTGTCTTTGTCATCTGTTCCATTGTTTCCCACCATTCAATCTGCTAGTATTCTCCCACAAATCCCAGTCATGGCAGGCCAACAAGCACCTACAAAGATATAATGAATCGTTGTTGCTAGGTATGGACCCTTGGTCTTGCCTGTCCCTTTGAATGCTATGCCTGCAGGAGAATATCATAAATATATGCCCAAATTCACTGGTACAGAGGGAGTAATAGCCAAAGAGCACCTTGAATATTTTTATAGTTATGATGATAACTTAGATATCAGTGAAGATGATGTGTGAATGAGAGTGTTTGTTCAAAGCCTTGATGGTGAGGCTAGGAAGTGGTTCAGAGAATTGCCCCATAGATCCATAACAGATATTGAAGCGTTGGATGATGCATTTTTTAAGCAATGGGGAGATAGAAAAGACTTGCTCTACTACCATACAGAGTTTGGAAACCTAAAGAGGAAGAATGGGGAATCAATTCCTGATTTTAATAAAATATTCAATCGTATGTATAGTAAGATACCAGCTAAGGTAAAGCCTACCCCCACCTCTGCCAAACTCACGTATGCCAATGCTTTTGACTCTGATTTCTGCCTATTATTGAGAGAAAGAAGATGTGCCACTCTAGCTGACATGCAGGATGCAGCACTAGAGGTGGAATCTAATATTATGGCTGCAGAAAAGCTTAAAACACATGCTGATAGAAGGAGGCAGAGAGGTGAGGCTTCTTCTTCCTCTGCTTCGTCTTCAGAACCCAAATTAGACAAAATGACTAAGATGATAGAGTCATTGGCTGCTGAAATATCTAAGCTTAAGGTTGAGCAGAATTCAGGAAAGACAAGGCAGCGGAGCACATTTGCTCCAAGAAATCCAAATCCATTTAGAAGAGCAAATGAACAGTTACAAATAATTCAGAGGGGTAAAGAAGCTAACGAAGATCAAAAGGTTAAAACTCCTTTTCATAATGTAGTCATGGAGGAGGAACAGATTGAAGATGAGGATGAGATCATTGTATGGAAGATAAAGGCAGTGTTGCCTTTTTGACATTAGCTGCATATGAAAAATCATTGCTGCAGGAACAAGACAGTCAGGAGTGGGACAGAGAGGCTGTTCTACAAACTGAGGAGGAGCGAAGATACAATCTGAGGTCAAATGAAAAAAATGTCAAGGAGAATCCTGCCCAAAGAGATGTTGCCCAAACAGAATCATAGAATATCAGACAGAGAAGACCAAAAGCTGATCCAGTCATCCTCAAAGCACTAGTTCAAGAGGTAAGAGGTTTTGATAAGTTACCTTGTTCTTTCAGCTTAGAGTCAGAAGTCCAGAAGTTAAAAATATCTGTGCCTTTGGTAGAGTTGGTAAAGAGTGAACTATTTAGAAGGCCTATCCTTGAGGCTCTTGAGCTGGAAACCACACAAACCTCCACTGACTCTGTCAATTTGCAAGATGACAAGCCTGCCATTGTGCTTAGCCCCATGATTGAACCTGCTGATAATAATTCTCCATCCTTTTATGTCTCCTTGACCATTCATGACAAAATCCTCCACAATTGCCTACTAGACACAGGGGCCAGCCACAATTTGATGCCCAAAGTTGTCATGGAAGAGTTAGGCCTTGACATCACCAGACCATATCATGATTTATTCTCATTTGATTCGAGAAAGGTGAAATGTCTGGGATTGATCAAAGACCTGGCCATTACCCTAACTCAGTTGCCAAGGAAGAGTATGATGATGGATATTGTGGTAGCAGATGTCCCTCCTAAGTTTGGCATGCTGCTGTCTAGAGGATGGATTAAGAGACTAGGTGCGACATTACAGAATGATCTATCTTATGCCATTGTCCCAGTTTTTGGAGGAGAAAGCAGGAGATTGTACAAGGAAGCACAGTTGGCATACATCATTAGTGATGAGAATCTCAGAAGGCCTCAATGCAACTCAGGAAACCAATAGTTCAAGACGAGGAAGAGCAAGGAAGTCAGGTTTGGGAGATGTTCTTTGATGGAGCATATTCCAGGGAGACTGCAGGAGCAGGAGTGGTGCTGGTATCTCCAAAACAAGAAAGCACCCATCTATATTTCAAGCTGTCTTTTCAAGTCACAAACAATATATCAGAGTATGAGGCTCTGCTGTTGGGCAACGCAGCAAAATACAGAGGAATCAGAAGCATAAACGTGTTTGGAGATGCTGATTTGATCATTCAGCAAGTAAACAGAGAATTTCAAGCAAAGCACCCAAGGCTAAAAGTGTACAGAGATGAGGTATGGAGACTCAAAGATTCTTTCGATAATTTTTGTATCTCATACATTCCTAGAGCCAAAAATCAGCTTGTTGATTCACTTGTTGTCCCTGCTAGCATGTTTATTCCTCCCATGCCTCCTAGACTAGTTTATGAAGTCCAATGAAGTATAGGCCATCCTTGCCCGATAATGTCCAGCATTGGATGATGATGAAATAAATAGGTTTCTCCAAGTCATTGATGAGTTTTCCGAAATGCAAAGTGACCAAGAAAATGAAGCCTTGGAAGAAAACCCCCAATCCCAGCTTAGAAACAAAATTGGCAAAGATAGCATTGTTCAGCTTCCTAGCAATCATATTCCTAAGGGTTTAATTCCTTTAGAAAGATTGTTTGACCAGAATTATGTGCCTTACAAAGCTGCCCAAAAAGAATATCAATCTGCAATCTGTAAGCATGATATAGGGAGTCCAGGTCAGCCTAGAGACATAAATCTGTCCTCTCATCTGTCTACTAACCAAAGTTTAGAATATTGCAATTTAATGAAGCAGTTTGTTGATGTCTTTTCCTGGGAGTATAGTGATTTGAAAACGTATGATAAGAAGATTATCCAGCATAAAATCCCTTTAGAGAAAGATACCATACCTTTCAAACAGAAGCTGAGACCAATAAATCCCATGCTTCTTCCTCTGATTGAAAAAGAAATTAAAAAGTTTTTCGCTACCAAAATCATTGTCCCTCTCAGATATTCCAAGTGGGTAGCAAACCTAGTAGTGGTGAGGAAGAAAAGTGGAGAAATCAGACTCTGTGTTGATTTCAGAAACTTAAACAAATGCTCTAAGAAAGACAATTATCCCCTACCCAAGATGGAGCATTTGTTGCAGAAGGTCTCAGGAGCCAAAGTAATGTCTTTCTTGGATGGTTTTTCAGGTTTTAATCAGATTGTTGTGCATCCAGATGACTAAGAGAAGACTGCATTCACCACTCCTTAGGGCACTTTTATGTATGCCAAGATGCCTTTTGGGTTAATGAATGTTGGAGCTACCTTTGAGAGAGCTATGGATATAGCATTTGTGGGAGAGAAGGATAAGTTTGTCCTTATCTACCTTGATGACATAACAATATACTCCAGTAGCCATCAAAACCATTTGCAGCATTTAAAAAAGGTGTTCCTGAAGTGCAGAAGGTTTGGGATTTCAGTCAATCCTAAAAAATCACAATTTGCTTTAGAAGAAGGCAAGCTGTTGGGACATATTGTTTCTGCTACAGGTGTCCGAATTGACCCAGAAAGAGTAAGAGCAATATAGACTTTGTCTGTCCCGAGATCAAAGAAGGACATCCAGTCCTTTCTGGGCAAGATTAATTTCGTGAGGAGGTTTATACCAAATTTTGCAGAATTGATGAAGCATATTACCTCCATGTTGAAGAAAGGGTCAAAAATCAGATGGACTGATGCAGCAAGAAAATCATTTGATTCCATCAAGAAAGCTATTATGGAGGCTCCCACTTTGATAAGTCCGGATTACAGCAAGGAGTTCCATATATTTTCTTTTGCCTCTAATGACACCCTTGCAGCGGTATTATTGCAAGCAGATGAAGAAGGCTCAGAGCATCCGGTGGCATTTTTCAGCAAAAACTTAAGGGATGCTGATCTGAGGTATGATATCATTGAAAAACAAGAATATGCTCTTATCAAATCTTTGAAAGCTTTCAGAGTTTACATTCTGCATTCCAAGATAGTTGCATATGTGCCCTCTGCTGCAATAAAAGATGTCTTAACACAGCCTGATGTTGATGGAAGAAGGGCTAAATGGATGGTGAAGTTGATTGAATTTAATATAGAATTAAATCCCACCAAGCTGGTCAGAGGTCAGGGTCTTGCCAAGTTATTGGCTAAAGAAAATTGCAAATCATTGGATATTGATTTTCTGTGCACAATTACAGAAATTGGTTAGGCAGATAAAAAAGAGGAAGCAGCTGAACCAGAGAGAAAGCAGTCAATGGCCGAAAATCTAGCTTCTTGTGATTGGTATTCTGCAATAGCTAAATTCTTGCTGAAGCTAGAAATCTCTCCAGGCTTAAGCACAAGTCAAGCCAAAACTATAAAGCTTAGGGTAGCAAAATATTGTATCCATGAAAATCTACTCTACTGGAGGGATCAATCTGGAATTCTTTTGAGGTGTCTGGACAAAGAGAAATCAATGGAGGTTATGCAGCAGTTTCATTCCAGCATGTTTGGAGGACACCATTATTGGAAAACCACAGCCCATAAAATCCTCAGAGCTGGATATTATTGGCCCTCCTTGTTTTCTAATGTCTTTTCATTTGTTAAATCTTGAGACAGGTGCCAAAGATTTGAAGGAAAGCAACAGTTGAAGTCCCTGCCCTTAAAACCAATACATGCAAAAGGACCTTTTCAACAGTGGGGCTTGGATTTCATTGGAGAGATCAATCCACATTCCAGTGGCCAGCACAGATGGATATTAGTAGCCACTGATTATTTTACTAAGTGGATTGAAGCAATCCCTACCAGGAAGGTTAATCATAATGTGGTAATGAAGTTCTTAATTTAAAATATCTTTACCAGATTTGGTTGTCCACATAAATTAGTCACAAATAATTCAACAGCCTTCAGGGCAAAATAATTGGTGGAAATGTGTGATTCAATGGGTATTAAACTGGTTCATTCCACCTCATATTACCCTCAAGGCAATGGTCTAGCAGAATCCTCTAATAAAAGCCTAATAAGGATAATCAAGAAGCTGTTGGAGGACAACAAAAAGAATTGGCATTCTAAGCTCAAGTATGCACTGTGGGCTGACAGAGTGACCATTAAGAAATCCACAGGGAATTCTCCTTTCAAGCTGGTATATGGCACTGAGGCTGTGTTTCCAATTCAGTTAACTCTCCCTGTGGCAAAATTCCTGCAACAAGAACATAGTGAGGGAGAAGACATGGCACGAAGGATCACTGATTTAGCAGAGGTACATCAAATCCGAGAACAGCAGGTTGAAAAGGCTACAGCACATCAGAAGAAGATCAAGGAAGCTTTTGACAAAGGGACAAAAGCAGATAATTTTAGGGTTGGAGACTTGGTTCTGAAGTGGGATGCACTGAAAGAGAAGAAAGGCAACCATGGGAAGTTTGATGCTTTCTAAACAGGGCCTTTTATCATTTCTCAGATTCAACGGAACAACAACTTCATACTGAAAATTATGGGAGGAGAGGCAATTTTTTAGGGCCCAGTTAATGGGCGTTTTCTGAAAATTTATGTGATTTAAGGTCTTGTGGCCTTAAAGTTGTAAATATTTTGTTTTATCAGTTTAGTGTAGGCAAAGTAGACTCCATGTCCAATGGAACAATAGGAAATTGTGCTAATTTGTTTTCATCAGAAAGGAAATGGTCTACAGGTTCTTGAGACCTCACAGGGAGGATCTCATCCCCAGAAGGAGCCAGTGTTAGATCTGCTATTCAATTCAGCATTTCGAGGATCAAATACAGGTTTGATTGGGTCGTTTGCTCTCAAAAAAGGATGTGCATCAGTTTTTCTTCCCCTGCTCCTCCATTTTTGTGTACTCCCATAGCCCCCGCTGCATGTGTTTTCCTCCATTTCACCTCTAAATTGCTGTGAAAGCCTATGTCCTTTCAGCCCTCGAGCACTAATTTTGAATCGTCATGTAACCACAATCACCTGACCATGTGCTTTTCCTTGCCACCACAGCCTTTTTCCCGCTCGCTAAACCTTGTTTATCTCCCCGCCGTCTGATCGTTTGCCGCGAGATCTAACGGCATTCGCACCTCTCACTCCCATAAGCTGCATGTGCATTAACTCGCGAGGAAAGTGGTTTGTCACCGGTCCCATCTACCACGCGTCGCAGTTCTAGTGGATCGCGAGCCCATGTACGAATACCGCCGCAGCTCCAAAGGCAGTGCGATAATTACCGCCTGCCGCTCAAAACCACTTTCCTGGCCGTTAAATCCCCTGCATCGTCCACGCCTGGCGACCGTCGAATCTCCCCGCCTGAGATCCAATGGCCCGCGATCTCCCCGCTCTCATATCTCCCAATAGCGCCTGCAAATCAATCTTCGTCGTCCATACATGTGATCTGACGGCTCATAATCACTCCGCCCCGCATCCTCCCAACGTCTCCCGCCGATAGATCTCTATCGTCCATCCATGTGATCCAACGGCTCACCTTTATTCCCTACCCTCCATTCATTCCCCATGTAGTTTTTGTGTCTTTGGCCTGTCCCGTGCATCTGATGGAAGAAGGCGGCCAGCATTAAGTACTCTACGCAATTAATCCTCAACCTCTGCATTCAAGAGTAGTATGGTTGAAGGATGAGAAGGACATGCCTCAAGCAGATAATGGCATTTATTAGTTATGGAGCATTCTTTATTACGACATTCCACCTACTAAAGAAGGACAGCAGAATATCTCAAAAGGCCAATTTGGTTCATTAAAGCACGCAGTTTGCAGCAGAGGCCCCTTTGAGATAGTTAATGTGGTTGGTGGTCCATTATGACCCCTCCTTGCCTAGGATAGTAGAGCATTTTTTTAATCAACCTCTATATATACCCAGAAACAAGATGTATTGAGGGTTGATGGTTGTTGTTTTGATGTAAGGTTCAACTTCTGGAGACTGTAACTACTGTGATACTTGCAACGTTTGGTCTTCATTTTAGCTAATACAAGCTTCTTTTACTGTTAATTGCTCACTTTCCATTTCTGCTCTGTTCTAGGCTATGCTTGTTATGCATTTTTCATGCGCTCTTGATGTTTAGCATTAGAGGGGTTGTCATCCCACCTCTGTGTTAGAATCTAGTATATATCATTGAATCTATATGCAGGTTTCTGTTTTCTTAGTGCCAGAGAGTTGTCATCCTGTCTGTGCATTAGGAAATAGATTTTGCAAACCTTTTTACTGGTTGCAGCCGGCCATCACATGGTCTTGTGCATCTGCTGGTGTGGTCAGTATTCTCCATGTTCACCTAATCCTCAAACTGTGAGTAATTGGTGGTCTAAAGCCTTGTAGTCTGGGGGTGTTCACCCATGTCTGGAGTCAAGCATAGTAGAAGTGGTTATCTAGCTTGAATATGCATCATTCCTTCCATTCATCCATCTCCAACATTTTGTTGAGTTTGTAATGTTCCCGAGCATCTTTGAGATACAACCTAGGAGAGTTTCTTGGGGTGATAATAGGTATTTATGTATTTGAGTTGTCCTAACTATGTAAACATCGGTTGCACTCATACACAAAGTTTTAAGCACTCTCGCACAAGTTCCGTCACATTCGTCCTAAGTCCATCTCAAGTGTCTCACTTGACACTTTTCGTTTTAGGATAGTCTCACAGAGGGTAATGCTTTGTCTTGTTGTTCCGGTGGTCTATGTTGTCGTGTCGTCGAAGTATGCTTAGTGTGTGATCAAAATTTCAAGTTCCTCACAAGTACACTTTCCTCCCGCACTTAGTCATTTCTCCGAAAATCCGTCCGACCGAGAAACTCACTTTCACCAGACCCAAACTGAATTGTGCACTACCTAGTCTCAGCCCTCAGTGATGCAACCTTGATACCTCAAACTACATAGTGCGCGTTCACTATCCCCTAGGGCAGTTTCACTGCGCAATTCCAAAGTTGAGCAGGCTTCCTTCATCCCCAGAATTGAAAAGTAACTCCTCCCAACCTGACCTAAACTGCACATTTCACAAGATCAATACTGAATCTTCCCCCCTTGCTTACTGGAACCCCGCAATGCATGGATAACCAAGCCTACCTTGCCTCCCAGAACTGCTTAGAAGTGTCCCCCAATGTCCTCCATCAGCCGAGACTCACTCATCTCAAGAACTGTGTAGATCTATCCTCCAGGCCCCTCTACTTCCCAGTCCTGCCTTGCCTTTGAAAATTGTGCAGACATGCCTCCCAGGGTCCCATCCTGCATCAGCCACTGACAGTCTCAACTGCACAATCCTGTCTGCAAGTGGCCCCTGTGCAATTTTTCCCTACAATGAGTATTGTACTCATAATTTCCTCATCCAAGCTTGAGCTATGCTCTATGCAATCTCAGTGACCAACCTCCCTCCTTGTCACCTGGAACTGCGCAATGTGCGGTTACTAGGCCCTCTTTCCTGGCCTGTCACCTGTCCTGAGCCCAGTCAATGGATAATAATGCATCATCATAGACTAGAGATTTGTTCAATTGATGTCCTCCCGTCATGAGTGAATTGGAGGAACAGGTACATTGTTAGATCATGGTGAGACGATGAAGAAGGAGAAGAAGGAGCAAACATGCTAAAAGACTCACTTACATCTAGATGGAAAAAGAAGCTTATCAAGAATAAGCAAATAGAACACATGCATACAACCACCTCTCAAGACTGAAGATCATTGAAGACCTCGCATCATCAAGCTATGTAGAGGAGAAGAGAAAGCACATCCAAGGACACATCTATCACTCAGCAACAACAGTGGCTTGACATTGCCACCTCAGCAAGTTAGTCCATGTCAGCAGTGTCATGTCAAGTCATGTCATGAGTATTCAAAGGCCACATCATTATTATGAGCCATGTCTATTATAAATCGAGTGTAATGTAAAGTGGAATTCCTATGGACACACATGAATATGAAGAGTCATGTCAATTGAAAAGTCATAGGAAGTTGAACAGTCATGAGGGTAGTCAAAGAGTCACAAGGGTCAAGCACCACCCCTTGGTTATATACACTCCCTTATTGTATGAGAAAATGAATTTTCACCTTGGATCCTCCCGCAAAGCATAAAGAGTTTCAGCCAGTTCTTTGAGGAGCAAGGAGTGGCTCCAATGTCCCACTACTGGGGCTAGTGATGTATGATGTAAATATGTGTCTTGGAACTTTTTCTTAATGCAGAATTCTTTTCAGGGCAACACTTTTCCATGCATGACTTATGGATGTTTGTAAGACTATTCTATGAGCATTTATATTTCATGTTTGTTTCACATGTACTAAGATAGTTGAATATTTTGGTTGTTTTAGTGCTTATCTTATTGGGAATGTGTTGTAATGGATGTCATTGATTTCTCATCCTCGTGGACTATTTTTCAAGATACTAGATAGGCCTTTACCGCTCATCGGTTATAACGACCGTCACATCCGTTGTGAACTATTCCGCTGGATGGTAGACGAATATTTCCCTGTTCTTTGGTTTTAACGATTGTCGCATCCATGGTGGACTATTCCAATGGATGTTGGACAGGTCTTCCTGGTTCACATGTGTCTCTTCCTAGGTGGTACTACTACCTCTCACTTAGAGGCTCACTTTTCTCCCCCTTTTTGCAGTAAGAGAACCTAGACACAGTTATTTTGCACACTCACCAAACACACTCACCTTGTGTTTCGAAGGTACCATTGCAACATTCTCATGTGATGACAGCTAGAGCAGAGGAAAATATCTTATTTGGCAACTAGGCCATCATACTGGATGGGACTCCTAGTCCAAACGGTGTGAGGTCTAATTGGGACCTCATATCAGGGAGATCCCCTGAATGTTGGCAGATCCAGCACCGTCAACAGAATCTTAGGTTTGAGTTATGAAATCTGTGTCATCTAATTCTTGAGGGAACTAAATCTATTTATGCATTCAAAAACACATTTACTTAAAAAAAACACTCTTTCACTAAAAAAAATTATTAACAAATTCTAATGAAAAAAGTCAAGATGCATAAAAATTAAAGTACACCCCTTAAATATAAAAATCATAAACCAACCTAGATCAAATCTATTTTCACTCTAAAAGATGTTTTCAACTCAAGATATTTGATCCCTCACTTGATAGATCAGGAGTTAAGATGGATCTAGGCTAATATTATATAAATTTCACGTCGTTGTATATAAAAGTATTCTCTTTTTTCATTTTCAAAAACCTTGATTTAATCTCTATGGAATATCTATGGAATATCTATGGAATGTTTTTAGTGGTAGTGAGGGTAAAGTGGTTAGATATATCTCAAAGGTATAACCTTTTTTCTTTTAGATTTAATTAAAGAAATGTTATTAAACTAAATTAAAATAAAATATTTATAAAATATTTTGATTGTGAAATGAGCTATGGTTTTTGGGCATGTGATATTGATAAGCCACGATGATTGTAAGAAAGCATGTTTACAAATTAAAAATATACATGGTAAAGTGTGGGTGAATATACATGGTTAAGAATCTTGTTATATTGTAAGTATTAAATTTTCATATGCTTATTAATTAACTTTAAATATGGTTACAAAATCATTATTAGTCTCTACCAAGGTAGGACTCTAGAAATCGATTTTTAGGTTGACTATTATTAGTTTAACATTGACCAATGCAACTTATAATGTTTAACTATGAAAAGTAAATCTTTAATTTAAGGTAAATTCAAACATTTGATTGGACCATAACTTGAAATTCTTATTGTAGCCTTCGAATAATATAATGTCACATGGATAATTGCATCACATATTCTATGCATAATTTGTGGATATGGTTCCAATATTAATGCATGATTTTTAGATCTTTGCGTAGTGATTTTTTAATCAAAAATAAAATCCTTGAAAATAGCTCATATTCACTTAAATAATATATTTAGCATTACTTACTTCTCACCATAATTTAAGAAACATAGAAAATGGATAGAAATAACATGTAAATAAATATGAATTCAACATATTGATCTGAAATTTAAAAATGTTGAAATACATACATACTTACTTACATGCATTACACCTACACATCTCCCCTATACTGGGTTGTAGACGTCTCAGGGCAATTAATTGAAGTTTTACTACACAACAAGTATTGTAATATGAAAGAGATATTTGAATCATTGATATATAGAATATGATCATGTTCAACATATTAGTAAAACACATTTGAACTTAGTATGTTGATTTTAACTTATTGTAATGTTAACATCTTTTACTAATGTTGCAACTAAATGTTCTTATTCAAATATTGGAAATCTTGTGTTACTGACATATTTTTTAAAATTTGATGAAAATATTGGTTATATAAAATCAAATCAAAACTTATGAGGTGTGGACCAATTGGTTTGTGTGGGACTTATTCCCCGCCGGGTCATTGGTCAAAGATCATGGGAAGGGGTTGAGGATGGGAGTCACCTTTGGGGGAATCAAACTATCCGAAAATCAAATAAAAAATTACAATAAAAGGGAAAGGAAAATTTATTTATATATATAGACATAATTTAAAATTTATGTTTAAAAAATGGGAGGCTTTATTTTTTACTAGGAGTAATTTTAGGGTATAGATGTATGAAGTCTTGGTCATATAAAAACAATAAATAAAAATCATATGCTCTACTCCAATCACTCGTATTTTTTTATTCCAAAATCATGAATTATATGATTCATGATACAATTCCAAAGGACAATAAGTTTGCTCTATTTCTCTTTTGAGTTAAAACCCTCAAAGGAAGGTTTGAATTGTGTTAAGAATGACAACAATTAAAATATTGTTACAAATGTAATTACCTCACTAAAAATCTCAATTTACCTTTTAGACAGTTGTGTAACAACATGAAGTTATGTAGCGATGTCTTCCTATTTAAATTTGGTTTCCCAAGAGGCTTGATGTATGGTTGAAGAGTCATTTTTTACCTTGAATAATAAGAATTCCAATCCATTGCCCAGTAGAGGTTTCCTTGACACATTATCAAGGTTTTACCACGTAAAATTCTTGTGTCTATTTGAATTTCAGTTTCCTACTTATTGTGCATTTTTTCTTTCCTATTTAGTTAATTTTTACTGGCTCTAAATACCAAAAAGTGGTATCAGAGCTTTGTGGTTGTGAAAGGTTGTGAAATAAAAATTTTGATTGCTACCATTCTAATCATTGCCAAAGGAAGAGGTAGGAAAGTGAGCCACCAGCGCTAAGGAAAATTTGGGCCAGTTAGAAGTTTCTTGTGACCGTAAGAAACCAGAGAAGAGCCCACATAGAAGCCATTGATTGTAGAAGATGTCATCTGAGTTTGTGAGCCGTGTGTTGTCAATAGTATTCGGAGGTTTTTGATAACGGATGATATCAGATCCATGGTGTAATAAATTCATGGGAGTGTAAAGCAGGCATACCGGTGAACGAGATTAGCGAGGCGATGGAGATTGACAAGGATTTGTTCCTGTAAACCGTAGACAAACCGCTTAGAAATTATGGACAGAAGTTGTGTCTAGGGTGACTAAGGAAGTGTTGTCTCATGACCTGTAGAAAACCATATGAGAGAAGCATAATTGGAATCTCTAAAACCATGGTTGTGAAAGAAGTCAGGTCTAGGGAGTAAACAAGTTTCCTGGTAATTTTCTATATAAAAACCTTGCATCTGAAATTTTTTATTTGCAGAACAAAAAACTTCTTTTAAAATTTGTGGAAGAAAAATTGGTAATCATTTTTTAATTTTTTGGTTTCTTGCAAAAGAAGTAGGATTTTTGAAGATTGGGTTGAAGAAATTTTGTGTTAACAGATCTTGTTTTTCTAGTTTCCATTTTGTCAAAAGGAAGTGGGTTTTTTTTACAGAATGCAAAACTAAATTTTAGGTATTCTGGAAAAGGGACGCAGAATTTTGTTTTTATTTAATGTTAAAAAAAGAGAGAGAGTAACCCTAGGGAAAGAAACCAGAAGAAGAAAATCTAAGGAAACGATATTTAAAAAAAAAGAAGGGAAAAACCCTAGTTAAAGGATTTGTTTTTGGAACTTTGATTGAACTCAATTATTAAAAATTTAAAAGAGACTGTGTAGGACGAAAAATGGAAAAAATGACAAATATCAAGTTTGAGGTGGAGAAATTCACTGGTAAAAACAATTTTGCATTATGGTAACTAAAGGTACAGGATTCACTTGTGCAACAAGGGTTGCACAAGGCATTATATGGGGTAAGAAAGAGACCTATTGACATGACAAATTTGGAATAGGAGTACTTGGACACCCGATCACTCAATACCATCGAGTTGTGTCTATCGGATGATGTTCTATTCAACATTATTAAAGAAACCTCGGCAGCAAGTATGTGGGTTAAATTGGAAACTTTTTACATGACGAAGTCTTTAACTAAAATAATTTATTTGAAGAGGTAGTTTTATAGCCTCTTGATGAAGGAGGTCACTAAAGTTGCAGAAAACCTAAATGTATTTAATACACTTATTTTCCAGTTGGCTAGTATGGAGGTCATTTAATTCGAAGAAGAATATACAGCCATTACTTTGTTATGCTCCTTGCCTGAATCTTGGGATCATTTTGTGACTTCTATCATTTTCAGCACAACTATCTCTAGAATTTGATTTTGTTGTTGGAGTTCTGTTATCTGAAGAAGTACGGGGGAAGTCTAGCATTGAAACTTCTGTCAGGCCAGAAGTAACTCTAGTTTGGCAGAAAACTCAGAAGATTTGTGTATATTCCATAGGTAACCCATTGTTATATACAATAGGGAGTGATTGTTCAGTTCATCTCCCGATGACTGTTCACCTTCCCAATTTATTTATTTACATAAAATTCCCAATCATGAAGATTAGGTGTCAACATTCCCCCCCTTAATCTGAAGGGATGTTGGTGAGTCCAAGCATCATTCTGAATCATTCAATCTTTTCCCTTCCAAGTGCTTTGGTGAAGATGTCTGCAATTTGCTCATTTGTGGAACAATGACGGAGATGGATTGTTTTGGCCTCAACATGATGTCGAATCAGATGATATTTAGTATTGATATGCTTTGTTCGATCATGGAACTTTGGGTTCTTGGCCAACTTTATTGCAGAGGTGTTATCAATCATGAGTGGAGTTGATTGTACTTGTTTTACCTGCAAATCTTCAAGAATTTTCCTGAGCCACACAATTTCTTTCGTTGCTTCAGCTGCTGCCACGTATTCTGCTTCTGTTGTGGAATCTGCTGGAACTGATTGTTTGCGTGATCTCCAGGAGACAGCTCCTGATCCAAGACTCATAGCATATCCTGAAGTAGATACCCCAGTTTCTTTGTCTCCATCGAAGTCTGAACCAGAGTATCCAATCAAGCTGAAGTCGTCCACCTGTGTATACTTGATTCCAAGGTCTTGAGTTCCCTTCAAGTACCTTAGAACTCTTTTTGCAGTAGACCAATGTCCCTCACAAGGCTTTTGCATGAACCTGGAGAGGATTCCAACAGTAAATGAAATGTCTGGTCGGGTAGTAGTGAGGTAGATGAGACTTCCTACAAGCTGTCTATACTTTGTTGCATCCTCAAATTCCTTTCCTTCAATAGATGTGAGCTTTAAGTTTTGTTCCATTGGAGTAGAAAGAGGATTGCATTCTATCATGCCAAATCTGTTTAACAAATCTCCAATATATTTCTTTTGAGAAAGAAATATGGCTTTTGGATGTTGGGTTACTTCAATGCCAAGATAGTAATGAACATAGCCCAAACCAGTCATTTTAAAACTTTTCCCCAATTCCTTCTTTATGGATGCAATGTAGCTTTCATTTTTCCCTGTCATTAAAAGATCATCTACATATACCACAAGATACACAACTGTTTTGCCAACTTTCTTGACAAACAAAGTTGCATCATCAAGATCAAAATGATTGAAGTTGAGTTTCAGAAGATGCTCAGTTAGTTTTTCATACCAGGCTCGCGGTGCTTGTTTGAGGCCATACAAGTACTTCACAAGTTTGCATACTTTATGTTCATGTCCTTTCACAGCAAATCCTTCAGGCTGGGACATAAAAACATTCTCTTTTAGATCTCCATTCAAGAATGCAGTTTTTACATCCATTTGATGGGCTTTCCAACCGTTCTGAGCTGCTAGTGCAAAGAGTGTCCGGATGGTGGCCCATTTTGCTGTGGGGGCAAAAGTTTCCTCATAATCAACCCCTTCCTTCTGTGCAAAACCTTTTGCCACAAGCCTAGCTTTGTTATTGTCAAGTGAGCCATCAGCTTTGTACTTGTTCTTGTAGACCCACTTGCAGCCAATTGGTTTAGTTCCAAATGGAGGATCAACCAGCTTCCAAGTGCCATTCTTCATGAGAGCATCATACTCCTTTTGTATCGCTTCTTTCCATTCATCATGAGAAGCAGCTTCTTTGAAGGAAGTTGGTTCAAAATCTATAGACAAGTTCAATTCACAATCATAAGTAACATCCATATCAACAGGTGAATTAGAGTCATCTACATCACTTCCATTTTGTCGGTTTGAATTTCTGGTTCCTGTTTTTCCAATTTCATCAGGATGAACACTTTCAAGTGTCTTTGTCAGCCACTTTGGGCGACCTTTCTGAGATGGTCGAGGCTGCTCTGTTGATTGAGTTGGGACTGAATCAAGATTGAGTCTCCCAATTCTATCAATTACATCACTTAAAGCATCATTCGTTGTTGGAGTTTAATGCAGGGGAGATTGTTCTTCAAAAGAAGATTCCACATGTTGATCTAGTATAGGAATCCCCCCTTCAAGATGTGGAATCTGATTATCAAATTCTTGAAATGATTTCGTTTTTGCGAATCTATCCAAGCGATCAAGTTGCCGCTCAACAACATTGTCAGATTTGGATGATTCAAGAAAAATTACATCTCTAGATACAACAAACTTTTTATTTACTTCATCATAGAGGCGGTATGCTTTGGAGGTGTTTGAATACCCCAGGAAGATACACTTACGACTTCTAGCACCAAGTTTGTTTCTATGTACCTTTGGTATCAAAGCATAACAGGTGGAACCAAAGATCCTGAGATGTTTTACCAAAGGAACATGTCCATACCACAATTCATAAGGAGTCTTGTTTCTTATAGCATTAGATGGAAATCTATTCTTTATATATGCAGCACATAGAACAGCATCAGCCCAAAACATTATCTTTACATTTTTGAAGAAAAGCATGGATCGTACCATATTCAAGATTGTTCTATTCATTCTTTCTGCTACACCATTCTGTTGGGGATTATAAGGCACAGTTGTTTGATGTTTGATCCCATGTTGGCGAAGATAGTGTTCAAATTCATTTGATGTATATTCTTTTCCATTATCAGTGCGAATAGACCCAATATGAGATTGTGCATCATTTTCAATCCATTTATGAAAATTCTTGAATTTTTGAAAAGCATCAGATTTGTTCTTCAATAAATAAACCCAACACATTCTGGTGTAATCATCAATAAATGTCATGATATATTTATTTCCATTTGCAGAAGGAACAGGCATTGGACCACATAAATCTGAATGAATGAGTTCAAGCTTCCTATTTTCTCTTGAATGTGAATCATGAAAAGACTGTTTGCTATGCTTTCCTAGAATGCAAGCATCACATTGCTTATGTTTCCTAGGAATTGTAGGCAAACCAGCAACACCATTTTTCTTCAATAAGCGAAGACTGTCATAGTTTAAATGTCCAAATCTAGCATGCCATAATAAACTTGATGGAAGTGTACCTTCTTCATGATGAGAAATATATGAGAAATGTTGTGCATGAGCAGAGGTTCCTTGCAGTTTGAGAAGCCTTTCTTCTTCTATTCCCCTCGTGACAAGTGAGTGGTCAGATGCTTTTCTTACTTCAAGCTTGCCATCAAACATATGAATGGAGTGACCTTGCTAGCGGATGTGGACCAAGGACAGCAAGTTTCTCTTGAGCAGTGGGAGATATAGAACATGATCCAGAAGAAAGTCTGGAAGACCAGGCAGTTTAAGCCTGATTGTGCCAAGCCCTGATGGCTTGATTTTTGACTGATCTGCAAAGTATATTGCTCCATCAACATTGTCAGTGAAATCTTCAAAAAAATCTTTTCTATGAGTCATATGACAGGTTGCTCCTGAATCAAGCAACCAATCATTTTTCGAAGAAGCAAGTGAAGCATTAAACAAATCTTCATTTACTCCAATGTTACATTGTGCCTCAATATAGTGAGCGGATTCAGGTGCTTTACCTTTGTCTGTATCATCAGTTTTACCTTTCTGCTGGTTTCTTTTATGCTCAATTTTGTCCCATGGTAGCTTGCATGTAGAAGCATCATGTGATCCATTTCGTTTGTAGCGAATGCAATGCAGATCTGCTTTTTCTCCTTGAGAATGTCTGCCCCCCCCTGCCTCTAAAGTATCTTCATATTCCTCTTCGTCCACCTCTTCCTCTTTTAGAATCTTAAGCAGGATGCTTTTCTTTATGAGCAAGGCAAACGGTCTCTTCAGAAGATTCAGGGATTGTCTTCTTTCCAAAGGCTTTCTCTCTTTCAGCAAACTTTTTCACAAGAGAGTCAAAGGTTATATCTTTAAGATTTCCATTTGCTTGTAAAGACTCAAGGTAATTGGAGTAGGTAGGATAGAGTGCCTTGAGAAAATCAATAAGAGGGATATCCAGCTCAACCTTAGTGGATTTAATATCATGCATTATAGACTTTACTTCAGATGCAAGAGCAAGAGGATCATTATTTTTCAGTTCAAGAGTGAAGAGTTTAATCATGAGCTGAACAACTTCAAGTGCAGAATGTGAGTCATAGAGTTCTTTCAGCTTTTGTAAAGCTTCAAAGGCAGTTGAATATGATGAAATATGGCGACTTACTTCTTCATTTACAGATGTTGCGATTAATGCATAGGCTTTGTTGTTCTTGTTTTCCCAAATGACAAGCTCTTTGTCTGATGTAGGCTGCACTGGTTCATTGTCTCCTTCTCCGACACACACTCCCTTCCGCAACTCATTGAAGATGAGGGTGTGTTTTATCATCCGGGACCATTCAAGATAGTTCTCCTTGCCAGTGAGAACTATTCCTACCATAGAGATGATTGAATGCATTCTATAAAAAATACTTCTGCTGAAAAAAAAAAAAAAAAACTTCCTTACGTTACAGCCTTATGCACTATATTTTCTTCAAATCCCTCTAATGTTTGATAGAAGCATCAGCATTTCATTGAAATATTATGTACATATCACTTCAATATTACATATCACTTTAATGCTTTAACTTTTCAACGCAACATTACCATTCAAATGATAAAAAAAAAAACTGTGCAATACTACTATGTCACCTCCACAAATGCTTTGAATGATATTTTTTTTTTAACAAAACTGTGCAATACTACTATGTCACCTCCACAAATGCTTTGAATGATATTTTTTTTTAACAAAACTGCGCAATACTACTCGAACTCAACACGTATCCACGGACATTCACGTGGACTACCAAGACGGTGATGAGGATACCATGTCGCTAATCGAACTCACGACATGCTTTCAGGGAGTTACGTTAACAACCATCAGACATTCAAATCACGACATGCTTTCAGGGAGTTATGTTAACAACCATCAGACATTCAAATCACGACATGCTTTCAGGGAGTTACATTAACAACCATCAGACATTCAAATCAAAGGTTGTATTGATCCACAGGTAAGATTGAAAGAGTGTTGAGCCATCCACGATGCTTTGTTCATTCCCTTGTTTGCAAAAGTGTATACAGTCACTCCCAAGCGGGATCCAGGCTCAGGAGGAGCGGGCGCCAAGCTTGAATATACGTTCTGCAACTGCGAATGCCAGAGAGTATATCTTCCGAGAGTATGCGATTCACCAAATATGACAATCTCAGAAAATCTATGAGATTGGACGAAGGCTATGTGATTGAGACTGAATCTAAATGTTACGAGGATTTTCCAGGAAGAGTCCAGAGTTCGGCATCATTCAGTTCTTGGGGCCGAAGCAAATTGAAGTCCATATCAGTACTTTAAGGGAAGACTCAATGTAGGAAAGTTTAACAGTAACATTGTTGCTGGTGAATTTGCAGACAAACATAAGAAGAAGCCCACTGAACCTGAATCTCGTGAAACGAAGGAACCCAAATTGGAAATCAAAGTTAAGAAGAGGAGCTCCTGGTTGCCCGACTGATCTTTTCGATGGCGTTTTCGCTGCACATGGAATCCCTCAGAACGGTGAGAGCGTTGGGTGAGAGAACGGTGAGAGCGTTGGGTGAATATTTTGGCCAAGGGCATGGGCGTTGGGTGAGAGCGAAATGATGCTTGGACAGGTATGCATAGAGGCACCAACGCATCTCTGGGCATATCAGGCCATCGACAGAGGCAGAGCAGCGCTCAGCACTGAGGCAGTGGCAGACTATTTCAGGACAGAGGCAGTGGCAGAGATGAAGGGAGTTACGACTATTTTAGGACTGGCTCTGATACCATGTCAGGCCAGGAGTAACTCCAGTTTGGCAAAAAACTCAGAAAACTGATTTGTGTATATTCCATAGGTAACCCATTGTTATATACAATAGGGAGTGATTGTTCAGTTCATCTCCCGATGACTGTTCACCTTCCCAATTTATTTATTTACATAAAATTCCCAATCATGAAGATTAGGTGTCGACAACTTCCACGCCATAAGCTATGGTATCCATAGGCTGATCCAGGAAGAGGGGAGAAAAATCAAGAAGCTCTTCCAGATCAAAGTCAAGAGGAAAGAAGTGTGAAGCCAAATGTTGGTTCTGCAATAAAATAGGGCATCTTAAGAAGGATTGTTGGAAAAGAAAAGAATCCAACAAAAACCAAAAGAAGGAAGCAAATCAAGTCGAATCGAGTATGATTGATGAGCCTTTGTCTGCTTAATCAGGTATGATAAATGAAGTTTTTTCTAATTGCATTGTTTCTCAGCATTTTGAAGATTGGTTGTTAGATTATGGTGCTTCTCATCACATGAGTCCGCACAGAAACTGATTCACTTCATATCAAGTTGTGAATGGTAGTTTTTTGTTTATGGGTAATAATGTATATTGTCAAATTGTTGGGGTGGGAAATGTCAGAATTAAAATGTATGATGATACAACTAGAACATTGACTAATGTTAGACATGTATCTGAGTTGAAAAATAATTTGTTTTATTTAGGATTATTGGACTCGGAAAGTTACAAATTTACAAGTCAAGGTGGAGCGTTAAGAGTTTCAAAGGGTGCTCTAGTTGTTATGAAGGCATAGAAGATTTGAAACCTTTACATACTTAAGGGTAGTACTCAAGTCAATGAGGTAGTGATTGTATCTAAGAAGGCAGGAGAATATACTCGCATATGACATCATAGATTGGGTCACATGAGCGAGAAAGGTCTTCAGGAACTGATGAATTGAAAACTACTTCATAATTTGAAATCGTTAAGTTTGGATTTTTACAACATTGTGTATATTGAAAACAATGTCGACAAAAAATTAAAGATGGAAGTCATAATAGTAAACGAGTTTTGGATTATATTCATTCCGATCTCTGGGGACCATCTCCTATAGTGTCTTATGGAGGTGCATCCTATTTTGTAACATTTATTGATGACTACTCCAAAAAAATTGGGTTTATATGTTAAAAAGACAGGCTGATGTATTTAATGTGTTTAAACAATTTAAAGCTATTTCCGAAAAGATAATAGGAAATAAAATTAAATATTTAAGAATGGACAATGCTGATGAGTTTACTTCCTTAGAATTTGCGCAGCATTGCAACGATGCAGGAATTGTTAGACAAAAAACTATTATCTATCCTCAACAAATGGCATTGTTAAACGTATGAACAAGGCTCTTATGGAAAGAGCCAAGAGCATGATCAACAATGTTAATCTGTTGTGGGAAGAAGAAGTATCCACTACTTGTTATTTGTTAATCAAATCACCTTCAGTTGTTATTAATTGTAAAATTCTCGAAGAAGTTTGGTTAGTTCAACCTTGTGATTATTCATATTTAAGAATTTTTGGTTGTAATGCCTATGCTCTTATTCCAAAGAATCAACATTATAAGTTAGAGCCAAAAGAAAAATTTTATGTCTTTGTTGGGTATGGTGATGTTGTGAAAGGATACAAGTTATGGGATCCTTCTACGCATACGCTCATAATTAGTAGAGACGTAACATTTGATGAATCTTCTCTTCTAAAATTGGATGTTGAAAAAGTTGAACAAGAACAACTATCAACAAATCAACAAATTTAGCTGGAGGGTCAACCTTTTTCGGAAAGTCAGAATGAAAAATAAACTTCTTAAGAAAAAGGTAAAGAATATATAAAGGAAACTGTAGAAGTTTAACTACCAGACACACTTAGGAGGTCTACAAGGGAAAGAAGAACACCCAAGAGGTATGCATATTTTCTTCATTTGTTGCTTTGATTACTAGGGATGGGGAACCTACTTGTTATCAGGAATCAATGGATGATGCAGATAGTGAAAAGTGGAAGAAGGCTATGGACGAGGAAATGGATTCCTTAGCCAAGAGCAAAACCTGGGATCTTGTAGAACTTCCTAAAGGAAGAAGTATTGCCAGATGTAAATGGGTCTTCAAATTGAAGAGAAATGTTGATGGAAGTATTTAAAGATATAAAGCGAGGATGGTAGCAAAACGGTACTCTAAGATGGAAGGTATCGACTTTCATGAGGCTTTTTCGCTAGTTGTAAAACTTGTTTCTATTCATAAGGTGTTATCACTAACTGCGTTACTTGACCTTGAGTTAGAAAAGTTAGATGTTAAAAAAACTTTTCTTCATGGAGATTTGGATGAAGAGACCTATATGGAACAACCAGAAGGTTTTGTACCAAGAGATTAGTTTCAAAGCTCAGGAAATCATTGTATGGCCTGAGAAAATCACCCAAGAAATGGTACAATAATTTTGACTCCTTCATGGTGAGCCAGAATTTCACTAGAAGTGAATATGATCATTGTGTGTATTTTAAATATTTCAATAGTATATTCATTATATTGGTTTTGTATGTTGATAATATGTTTATTACATTGAGAAAAAGCATGGAAGAGATCAACAAGTGAAAGGCTCATCATTCTAGGACGTTTGATATGAAGGATCTTGGAGCTGCAAAACAAATCTTGGGCATGGAGATACACAGAGACAGGAAAAGTGGAAAGCTCTAGTTATCACAGCAAAAGTATGTGGGGAAATACTTGCAAAGTTCGGTATGAACAATGTGAAACCTACTAATGTTCCTTTAGCCTCCCATTTTAAGCTTTCTTCAAGTTTGAGTCCTAGAACTGATGAAGAAAAGAAGTATATGTCTCTTGTACCATATGAAAATGCAGTATGAAACTTAATGTATGTGATGGTGTCTACAAGACTTGACATTTCACATGCAGTTGGAGTTTTCAATAGATTCATGGAAAATCCAGGAGAAGAGCATTTGTGAGTAGTGAAATGGGTGTTTTGGTATTTGAGAGGGACAAGTGACCATTGTATCATCTTTAATGGTTGTGTAGATTCAGTCTGTGGATATGTTGATGTTGATTATGCTAGCGACTTGGAAAAGAGGAGATCTACTGTAGGATATGTATTTACTCTTGCAAGTGGAGCGATCAATTAGATGTCAAAGCTTCAGGAAAAAATTTCTTTGTCGACAACTGAAGAAGAGCATATATCTGCTTTAGATGCCTATAAAGAGGCAATCTGGTTGAAAGGTTTACTTGATGAGCTTGGAAGGATAGAGGAGAAAGTGAATGTATTTTGTTACAATCAGAGTACTATTCATTTGGCTACTAATCCATCTTATCATAACAAAACTAAACATATTGATGTAAGATACCATTTTGTAAGACATGTAATCAACAGCAACAAAGTAGCTCTCAAAAAGGTCCACACAAAGGAGAATTGTGTAGACATGTTCACAAAACCAATTTTGGTAGATAAGTTGCGATGGTGTTTAGCTTTTCTTGGCTTACAAAAAATATGATGAATGGGCATGGGAAAGGGATTAGGAAAATTGTTGTCAAGGTGGAGATTGTTAAGACTGACAACAATTAAAAGATTGTTACAAATATAATTACCTCAGTAAATTTGTCTTTACCATTTAGATTGTTGTGTAACAATAGGAAGTTATGTAACGATGTCTTCCTATTTAAATGTGGTTGCCCGAGAGGCTTGATATATGGTTGGAGAGTCATTTTTTACCTTGAATAATAAGAATTCCAATCCCTTGAGGTCTTCTTAACACACTGTCAAGGTTTTACCACGTAAAATTCTTGTGTCTATTTGAATTCTAGTTTCCTGATTATTGTGCATTTTTTCTTTCTTGTTTAATTAATCTTTGTGGGCTCTAAATACCAACAAATTGATGCAATGGTTGTTGGCATTATGGTGTGCATGGTTCCAGCTAGTTGATGTTGGCATTGATTCATGATGGAAGCTAGCTTATGTTGGCATTGATGTCAACCATATGTAACCTAGTTGATGCAATGATGCCTTCCTTGTAGCATGGTTGCATTTGGCATTAAGATAGTTATGCTGGCATTGATGTCAACCCTTGATGTCACCCTTTTGATGATGTAGGATGATGGCAATGATTGGTGATTGTTCATGTGTTAGTGGTGTTGTCAGGTTAAGGACTATGGAAAATTAGGTCATCATGTTTATATTCTTGTTCATGACTTGTTGCAACAATGTGTTGACCTTATGATGATGTTGGAAATGTGCTTCAGTGTGCTACAGAGGTGTTGTAGCTTGTGCAGGTGCTTGAGGAGAGCTGAGGAATTGTTGGCAATCTGCCAACCCTTGTTTGTTGGCTTTTAGGTCAACTTGGTAGTGGCACTTGGGAGACATGTTTGATCCATTTACATAATTGTCACAAGTCTTGGAAGTGGTTTGGAGGCATGCACAAAAGCTAGAGAAGACGATCCATCAAGTGGCAGAGGTTCGGAGCTGAGGGTCTCATGCTTTTCCTTATATTTTTCCCTGGCTGCATGGAGATAAGCTTATGCATGTAGTTGAAAGGCTCCAACTATTGGTAGAACGTTTTGTGCATGCAGTTATAACCAAAAATTGATAGTCTTGTGAGTGCAGTTATGGCTTAACACGAAATTTGCTTTGCATTCCTTGCGCACATCAAATTTATTTCGACTTGCATATTCATGGAAGCTTCGAAATTAATTGGTAAAGGTAAGAAATCATTGATTAAGTCCTCCAATGGGTGTGAATACATTTAATGCACAAGTAGTGATGATTATGGTTGGATTTCTTCAACTTTGTGCACTCTTGATCCTAGGCCAAAAGTGAATTTTTCCCTTCATGTTTTGTATTCTTCATTTTGGAGTTTGGTGATGGTTGGATTAGTATGAGAGTGAGTTAGAGAAAGTTGCATAGAAGAGGAATGTTTCATACCAAGTTGTGAAAAGGATTGCTTCAATGTATGAGTGCCAAATGACTACAGAATGAGCAGATCTATTTGCTGAAGAAATGTATTGATTTAGAACTTTAGATTGTATATCAAAGATGCAGAGAGTTGTAGCAGAGTGTGTTGGTAGAGATGGAGAGCTTGGTATAGCTCCATATTTGTGACTCTCACTTTTGTTTTACAGGCGTTGCTAATGCATTTGGCATATAGCCATTGTGTTTTATGTTGTTGATTGTATTATGAGGAAATCATATTTTGGAGTGAGGGTTTGATGTTATGGCTGAGTGTGAGATTTATTTTAACTGTTAGTTGTTTATGGTATTTTAGATTTGATGTATGGATTGTGGCCACTATTTTTCTTGTGTGGAGAGAATATGTTTGTGGTGTTTTTATTTGTGTTGATGGTGTCTTGTTGTTAAAGATCGTATTGCAAAGTTGAATCAGTTAAAAATAATTAATATTATTTTATATTAATGGAGAAAATGGTTACATTGTTGTAACGTTCTCCCTAGTTTAGGATTAGTTCCTAAAGTTTAGGGGTTTGGGTGCAACTTCCTAATTCCTAGTATTGTATTTAATGATGTAATCTTTCATTGATGAATAATAGAGTGTACGAGAGTGATCTCTCTGTTTTGGTGAGTGTAGTCTCCAGGTGTAGGCCACACCTGAGAGCTACATATCTTTCTTTTCAATTCTGTTCACATTTTATCTTGGTATCAGCGCTCAAATTGGGTGAGCCTGATCTTTTGTCACCTTGTGGCTAAAGTGCCTTTGTAGCTAGCTTACCTGTGTGATAGAATTTCCTGTGTGGTAGAATTGCCTGTGTGGCTTGAAGTGCCTTTGTGGCCGTGTGTACGCAAGAGCTCTGTGCTCAATTGAGCAGGTGGACTGCAGAACACTTGGCTTGGACTCAGATATTTTTTTTCTGAGTGAAGAGGATATTGGCGCGCGTTTTGCTCTGACAGAAGCGCCAGGAGGGGGAATTAGCGCGGATTTGTTGGGATTAATCGCGCCAGAGCGCCAGAACATCCAATTGGTGTGGAATTTAAGGAGGAAATCACGCCAGCAAAAATACTCTAATCGATTTTTAATTGGCGCGGATTTTTCGCTCGGGATAGCGCCAACACAAAGAGGATTTTTCGCTCGTTGATTGAGGACGCGCCAATATTCCTTCAAAGGGATCTGCGGGAAGCCTCAACTTCGTTTGGCGGTTTGCAAGGGGTGCAGATCGGCGAAGTTGCAGATCTATCCGGGAGAGGCAGATCGGATCAATTTTGATCAGATCAATTCTTCGGCTGTATTGGAAACACTGAATTTGCTCGTTGGAGCGAGATTGCCAAACACTGTAGATCGATGGCAGAGGTGACAGATCGATCTGACAGGTATTGTTTTTTTTGTTGTTGGGTAGATTCAGAATGAGTAATACGATGGAATCTTACCTTAACGAGTCTGGTAAACTTAATGGATCTAACTTCACAAATTGGAAGTTTAAGATCCAGACCTTGCTCGAGGGTGTGAATGCTTGGTCCATAGTTACAGGCGATGAGCAGAAGCCAAACGGAGGGCCACAGGAGCAAGATTGGGAAAAACGAGAGAACAAGGCCAAAGTCTTGTTGAAGATGTCTGTGAAGGACAATGTTATTGCGCACATCAGAGACTGTAAAACGTCCGCGGACATCTGGACGAAAATCAAAAGTCTGTATGAGACCCAGAATACAAGCAGAGTCTTGGCACTTAAAAGCAAGCTATTTTCAATGAGGATGGACGAAAGGGAGACTGCTACTGCATTTGTTGCGCGAATTAAAGATGTGAAAGACGGATTGGGGGCCATCGGAGTGGCGGTGTCTGATGAAGATCTTGTTGCAATCACAATGAATGGGATGCGAGATGATTTTCAAACGTTCATCACTGGAGTGTCGGCCAGGGAGAAAGCGCCCACATTTGATGATCTCACTGGGATCTTGCAGCAAGAGGAGGAGCGGCGGCAGAACTTGAACCCCCAGAGTGATGATCTTGCGCTGATGGCAAAACGACGATCATCCAAAGGAAAGCAATCACAATAGCAATCAAAGAAGAAAGGAGGAACATCACATAAGAATCTGCATTCTCATAAAGGTATGCTTGCAAATCATTCTGAAAAGAAATGTTATTATTGTGGAAAGAAGGGTCATATACAGAGTGAATGTTATAAGAAGCAGGCTGATGATGCAAAGAGGCAAGCAAATGCAAAGCACAGAGGATACTTTGTTGAAGAAGAAGACTTCAGTCATGAATTTCGACTGTTCATAGTCGACTGTGCCCTTTCAGCATCTAATGAAGATGACATTTGGTATGTCGATTCCGGAGCATCCTCTCACATGACAGGTAAAAAGGAATTTTTTGATAGTCTTGAAGAAATTATTAATGGATCAAAAATATATCTAGGAGATGATAGTGGATACGAGATTATAGGTCATGGGGTGATTTCAGTTAAGTTACCAAATGGAAAAATTAGTCACCTTACAAATGTTTTATATGTACCTAGAATTAAGAAAAATATGATATCTATATCCATGATGGCTGATCAAGATATGCAAGTCGAGTTCTTCAAGACTCATTGTGTGATAAAGGATTGCAGGAACGAAATAGTTGCAACAAGCATGCGAGTTGGAAGCCTATACAGACTGGATGCAAAAAGCATACCAAAGCAAGCCATGGTTGCAGGAGGATCGACAGCCGAACAACTCTGGCATCAGAGGTTCGGTCATTTGAATTTGCAGGACCTCATGTTATTACAGAAGAAAGGTATGGTCGAGGGACTCCCTATCTTTCGTAATATCCAGCTAAATTGTGATGGTTGTGCCTTAGGTAAAATGCATAGAGAACAGTTTCTTATGCATGATAGGAGGAAGGAAACAGATGTTTTAGAACTAGTGCACACTGATGTATGCGGACCTATGCAGACAAGGTCGCTAGGAGGAGCATATTATTTTCTATTATTTACTGATGACTGCACTAGATATTCATGGGTTTATTTTTTGAACAAGAAAAGTCAGTCTTTCCAGTGCTTTATAGAATTTAAAACCTTGGTGGAAAAGCAGTTTGGTAAGAGTATAAAAATTCTCCGATCTGATCAAGGGGGAGAATACAAGCTAAAGGAATTCATGAAATTCTGCAAATCACACGGGATTGTTCAGCAGTATACAGTGCCACACACACCACAGCAGAATGGAGTTGCAGAGCGCAAAAACAGAACCTTGGTGGAGTGCGTAAGGAGCATGTTACAAGGTAAGGGTCTGTCTAATAGCTTTTGGGCAGAGGCTATTAATATTGTTGTATATTTGAAGAACAGAAGTCCTACCAGGTATCTTGGCTTCAAAACCCCTTTTGAAGCTCTATATGGATTTAAACCAGCAGTAAACCATCTAAGAGTATTTGGGTCAAAAGCATTTGCCCATATACCCAAAGCTGATAGGAAGAAATTAGACCCTAAAGCAGTTAAATGCATCTTTGTTGGTTATGGCACAGAATTTAAAGCATATAAATTATTCAATCCTGAGTCTCGTAAGACATTTGCAAGCAGGGATGTAGTGTTTCATGAACAGGTACAGGAAGGGAAAGATGACGTTGGTGATGATTGGCACATTCCATTGTTGTTGGAGGAAAGCAGCGAGGATGAAAGAGAGTAGGAGCAGAAAGAAGAGCAAAAAGAAGAACAGCAAGAAGGTGATAATGCAAGCCCAGTCATAGCAGAAGAAAAAAAATTTGAGGTAAGTCCCCTACCAAGGAGGTCAGGTAGGAAGACTCAATTACCATTAAAATTGAGAAACTATGCTTTGATGTCAAAGGTTTTGAACATTGTAGAACCCTCTAATTACAAAGAAGCTAGTCAATTTAAGGAATGGAGAGCTGCAATGAATGAAGAAATGGAATCAATTCTTAGAAATGATACTTGGGATTTAGTTGAGCTGCCTAAGAATAAAACACCCATAGGATGCAAATGGCTGTTTAAACCAAAAATGAATGCAGACGGAAGTATAGAAAAGTTAAAAGCTAGGCTGGTTGCAAAAGGATATTCACAGCAGGAAGGTATAGATTTTGATGATACTTTTGCACCTGTAGCAAAGTTAAATACAATCAGAATGCTTATTGCTTTAGCTACTAAATGTAATTGGGAATTACACCAGCTTGATGTTAAATCTGCATTTTTAAATGGTGATTTAAAAGAGGAAATTTACTTAGTACAGCCAGAAGGGTTTGTAAAGCAGGGGCAGGAACATCTTGTTTGCAGATTGAAAAAGGCTTTATATGGTTTAAAGCAAGCACCTAGGTCTTGGTATGAAAAGGTTGATTCTTTCTTTGTAGAGCATGGTTTCCATAGAAGTTTAAATGACCCAAATTTGTATACCAAGTACAATAATCAGGGGCATATTATTTTGATTTCTTTGTATGTGGACAATATGATTATAGCAGGAAATGCAGATGATTTAATCAGAGGAATCAAAAGGCTTATGGCACAAGTTTTTGAGATGAAAGATCTCGGAAGCCTTCACTATTGTCTGGGATTAGAAGTATGCAGAGATACTGGGCAAACTTTTCTTACCCAAGGGAAGTATGCCATAAATCTGTTGGAAAAGTTTGGTATGGATCAGTGTAGATCAGCCACGACACCTTTGCAGCAGAATCTGAAATTAAGCAGTGATGATGGCACTAAGGAGGTTAATGCCACAATGTACAGACAGCTAGTTGGTAGCTTGATATATCTTACAACAACCAGACCTGACTTGGCATACTCTGTTAGTGTGTTGAGCCAATTTATGTCGAAACCGCTTGAAAGTCACTGGGTAGCAGCAAAGAGCGTGTTGAGGTATCTTTGTGGCACTGTTAATTATGGTATTTTATACACTAATGTATCTGATGTTACTCTAGCAGGTTTTTCAGACTCAGACTGGGCAGGTAACCTGGATGATCGGAGGTCCATCACAGGTTACGCATTCAACATAGGTTCCGGGGTCATAGCTTGGAGCAGCAAGAAGCAGAATACTGTAGCCTTGTCTTCATGTGAAGCTGAGTATCAAGCATTGTGTGCAGCAACGTGTGAAGCGATCTGGTTGAGAAGGCTTCTCAAAGATGCAGGAAAAGAACAGAAGAATCCCACTTCCATCAAAAGCGACAACCAGAGCACCATTAAATTAGCATACAATCCAGTGTTTCACAAAAACACCAAACATATAGACACTCAGTTTCATTTTGTTAGAGAGAAAATACAGTCAAAAGAAATTGTTGTTGAATATTGTAAAACTTGTGACAATGTGGCTGATATTTTCACAAAGCCTCTTGCACGAGTGAAATTTGAATTGCTTAAAAAGATGCTAGGAGTCCAGGAGAACCCTTTCTCCATTAAGGGGGGGAGTTAAAAATAATTAATATTATTTTATATTAATGGAGAAAATGGTTACATTGTTGTAACGTTCTCCCTAGTTTAGGATTAGTTCCTAAAGTTTAGGGGTTTGGGTGCAACTTCTGAATTCCTAGTATTGTATTTAATGATGTAATCTTTCATTGATGAATAATAGAGTGTATGAGAGTGATCTCTCTGTTTTGGTGAGTGTAGTCTCCAGGTACAGGCCACACCTGAGAGCTACATCTCTTTCTTTTCAATTCTGTTCACATTTTATCTGAATCGAGTTGAGCAAGAATTCTTGGGATTCAGTGTGAAAATAGATGAAACAAGGTCCACGTTGAGTAAAGGAGCAGTGACTTCATGGGTATGGAGCAATGACTGCAAAGTTTCAGCAAAAAGAACAGTTTCTCCATCCAATCGGAGTTAGATAGTCCAATCGGAATTGGGCAAGGATCTTGATTGTGGTGGCTTTAGGCAAATGGTAATTCGTAGATCTGTGTGAGAACATGGTCTTCTGAGTTGATCAGTAGAATCCAATCTCCTGGTTGATTGGTGTTGACATATTATATATGAGGTCGAGTCTCCTAGCTCATAGAAGTCTGCAAATCTATGTAAAAGACATATTTTTCTTAATAGAAGGTTCAAAGCAACACAATAGCAACAAGGATGGTTTTTTGCCCGAAAATGGGTTTTCCACCATATATATTGTTTCTCTTGTGTGGATGTATTTTGATGTGTTGTTTATTGTTGCTCTCATGGTTATTTTGTTTTAGCTGCATATATGGTTTATGTTTATTGGACACAAGTCAATTTTGACAAATAAAAAATCGAGGTGATTAATAGTAAATGAAGATGAACAATATAAAAACATTCTATTACCACAGGATTGAGTTAAAACAAAATTTTCTAGTTCTATAAGAAGAATATTTAATTTAACTTTCCCTCAAGTGCAAGGTGTTGGTTGTCTCTTCTTAACTTTTATTTTGAAAGGAAAAAATATTTAAAACGATAATAGAAAAGAACATTGAATTAAAAAATAATAATATTATTAATTAAAAAATAATTAATTAAAAAAAAAAATACTCTAAATTAATGAAAAAACAAAAAATAAAGATAAAAGAAAAATGAAAATAATAAGACATCAAAAAACTATGGAAAAATATTTTAAAAATAAATAACGAAAAATAAAACTAATCAAATATATAAATGAAAGGAAAAGGAAAAATAATAATAACAAGAGAGAGAATTATGGGGACAATATAAAATAAACAATAAAATGGTAAGAATCTATCCCAGACGGGCAATGAAAGAGAGTAAAGAAAGAGAATATTAAGGGAATTAGTTATGACGTAAGTTCTTTAGGACTCGAGAATATTGAGGGAATTAGTTATGACGTAAGTTCTTTAGGACTCAAAAGAGAATATTGAGGGATTTAATTATCTTAATATTTTAAAAAGATAAGTTTATTAATTGTGTGTTATTGTTAGTTTTTTATTTTATAAAAATAATAATATAGTGTTTATGAAGTTATTGTGATTAATTGATTTTTGTTTTTAATCATATTAATGATATAATATATAATAATTGATTTTTTAAGTAAATTTTGGTGAATGAATGTTTATCAAATTTTGGCTAGATAGATATTTTATTTAGATGACGAGTAGAAATATATTTATTTTTAAATTTTACTAATTTAAAATACTTTTTATTTTTTACCAATTAGGGATGGGATTGAGTGGAAGGAGGTAGATTTGGTTGTCACCTTACTTCCTCATTAAACATGATGGGATCTTCACCTCTCCCCTTGACAAATACATGTACTATGAAGGGCAAATTATCATTAACACAATGCATGAGCATTAGATTTAGATTTAGATTGAGTAATTCGTCAAGTAGATTTGGGAGGCTTCTCGATCCATATGTGTATATATTCAATGTGTTCAAGCTAACGAGTTTGGTTACATTCAATACTTTCCTTCCCATTTCACGGAGGCCAATGTTGTCTCTAAGTTATTTATCTAAGCCTTTCTCTCACAATCTCTAAAAGGAAGGTCCAAGACCCCCAGCTTTTGGTCTTCTTAGTTGTCTCAGTTTTTCTCCGGCTTCTTCACTATTGTTGGGCGGACCTACCTATGGTTTTGTGCATGATTTTCACACATGGTTTTCAATCCATGGTTTGGACGCGATGGTTTTCGATCCATAGTTTGGACGCGATGATTTTCGGTCCATGGCATTAGATGCTTCGGCATGTATAAATATGTATTGTAACATTAAAAGGAATATAATGAAAAATCGATTTGGTAGTCCCGGTTTTGAGATCCAGGGGAAAATCTCTGTGTATATGTATTTTATGTGTTATTCTCTCGCATTGTTTATTTTATATGTTTTAGAATTTGTACGCAGGTAATTTGTGTACAAGGTTAAAATCTACATTTGGTATTAGAGTTGTTTTAGCTTCAAGGGGACGCCTTTGTTGCTAAGGGGTTTCGCTCATGGCTGTGGTAGACCCTGTTCAGTGGGAGATCTGCAGGATCGATTCTGATGGTGAAAGAAGATGGCGAGCAGTGGAAAGATAGAGATCGAGAAATTTAATGGTTAGAGTTTTGAGTTGTGGAAACTCAAGATGGATGATCTGTTGGTGGATAAAGCTCAGTGGATCGCAGTGGATCCGCGTACTAAACGAACGAGAGTGTCCGATGAAGAATGGAAGAAGTTGGATCGGAAGGCAAAGAGCACAATACGATTGTGTGTCTTAGATTCAGTATTGTTGAATGTATCAGGGGAAGCTACGGCTAAGGCTTTGTGGGACAAGTTAAGGACTTTGTACCAATTTCAGTCTCTGGTGAATAAATTGTTCCTACGGAAAAAGTTGTATAACCTGAGGATGAAAGATGGAGACTCGGTGACAGAGCATCTGAACGCATTTAATACTATGGTAAGTTAGTTATTATTTGTTGATATTAAAATTTCAGATGAAGATAAGTGCATCAGTTTGTTGTGTTCTCTACCAGATTCGTGGGATAATCTGGTTATTGCAATAGGTAGCAATGTAACTGCCTTGCAGTTTGATGAAATAATCTCATCCTTGCTGATGGAGGAGATGAGACGGAAAAATATGGAGAGCCAGAATGGTGATGCCTTATCTGTACAAGGATGGTCCCAGCACAGAAACAAAAATAAGTCATCAAGTGGGAGATCTAAATCTCCAGGAAAACTTGTAAAGGTGGTTTGCTGGAAATGCGGAAAGGAAGGGCACTACAAAAGGGAATATAAATCTAAAGCTCCTGACAAAGGAAAGGGATCTGATGATGCTCCTTCTCCAGAGGCGAAAACCACCTCAGATGAAGGTGGGGATGTGTACTTGGCTTCTTCAAGTACACATGTAAATCATGAGGCATGGTTGATTGACTCAGATGCATCCTTTCACTTCACTCCCCATAGAGAGTGGTTCTGTGAGTATGAGAAATATGATGGTGGTGATGTCTTCTTGTGGGGTGATAGGAAGGCTAGAATTGCTGGTCGCAGAAAAGTAAAGTTGAAGTTGCAAGGTGGAAAGGTTATAACACTTCCGGGTGTTCTGCATATTCCTGCATTGGCTAGAAATCTGATTTCTGTAAGAAAACTGGATGATGCAGGTGTAAAAACAGTGTTCGAGAAGGATCCCTGCAAGATGGTTCGGGGAGCACTAGTATTGATGCGGGGAGTTCGAATTGGAACTCTGTACAAGTTGCAAGGTAGTACTGTTCTTGATGGGTACAACAGTTCTGTGGTTCCTGAAAGTGAAGCAAAAAAACTAGTGGTCTCTGGAGAGAAGACCATGTTGTGGCATCAAAGGTTTGGACGTATTGGAAAGAAGGGCCTTCGAATACTTCATGGTAAAGGTATGGTAGAAAGTATGAGTAATAGCTCTCTAGATTTTGATTTCTGTGAAAATTGTGTATATGGGATGCAAAATCGGGTGAGTTTCCCCTTTGGTGGTAAGAGGGCGAAACAAATATTAGAACTTGTGCACAATGATGTGTTTGGACCTGTGAAGGTTCCATCACTGGGTAAGTCTGCGTACTATGTATTATTTATAGATGACTTCTCAAAGAATAAATGGATATATTTCCTCAAGAAGAAATATGAAGTCTTTGACAGGTTTAAAGAATTTAAAGCTCTGGTGGAAAACTAGACAGAGAAGAAGAGCTAAGGATAGATAACGGTGGAGAGTTTTGCAGTAAGGAATTTGAAGAGTTCTGTAAGAAGTGTGGTATAACACGGCAGAAAACTACTCCATACACACCTGAGCAAAATGGAGTCGAAGAAAGAATGAAAAAAATGTTGATGGAAAGGGCAAGAAGCATGCTCAGTGGTGTCGGGTTAGGACAGGAATTCTGGGCAGAGGCGGTGGAGACAGCGTGTTACCTAGTCAACAGATCATCTTCATCAGTGTTAGAGGATAAGACTCCACAAGAGGTATGGACTGGTAAGAAACCCTCTCTTTCACATCTGAGGGTATTTGGACATGATGCATATGTACATGTTCCAAAGGAGAAAAGAACCAAGTTGGATAGTAAATCTGAAAAGCGTATCTTTATTGAGTAATAAGGATGGTTTAAAGAGATAATATTTGGAACCCAGTAACAAGGAAGGTTGTGTATAGTCGAGATGTGGTGTTCAGAGAGGTGAAAGATGTTATTAAACATGAATTCCAACCAAAGGAACTTGAGAAGATAGAGTTTGAGCTTAAGAAGGAAGAATCAGACTCTACAGCAGAAAAGGAATCAGAAGATGAAGAGCCACAAACTCCGGGTGTGAGAAGATCAGTTCGAGAAAGAAGGCATCCAGAAAGGTATAGTCCATCTGCTTTCTGTTCAAATTTTGCTTTATCTATTATTGATGATGATCCCAGAACTGTGAAGGAAGAAGTAGATTTAGAGGATGGCAAACTCTGGAAAAAAACCATGGTTGATGAAATGGCATCTTTGCACAAAAATGAGGCATGAGATCTGGTGGAGTTTCTGGCTGGAAGGAAACCCATTGGAAACAAATAGGTGTTCAAGAAGAAGACAAATGCATAAGGAAAGGTGGAGAAATACAAAGCTCGGTTGGTAGAAAAAGGTTATTCCCAGGTGTCGGAAATTGATTTTGGTGATATTTTTTCTCATGTTGCCAAGGTAGCTTCTATTAGATTACTTTTATCTGTTGCTACTGCTTTTGATTTTGAGGTAGAACAGATGGATGTGAAGACAACAATTTTTCACAGGGATCTAAAAGAAGAGATCTACATGAAGCAACATGAAGGCTTTGCGGTGAAGGGTAAGAAAGAACCGGTATGCAAGTTAAAGACGTCTCTGTATGGGTTAAAACTGTCATCAAGGATGTGGTATCAGAAATTTGATGCATTTATACGGGGACTTGGCTTCACCAGAAGCAAAGCAGATCACTGTGTGTATTTTCAATTAATTGGTGACCGTGTTATCTATATGGTCTTGTATGTGGATGATATGTTGCTAGTTGGAAATGACAAAGAAATTATCCAGGATTTGAAGACCCAATTGTCCTCCAAATTCGACATGAAAGATCTTGGTGCTGCAAACTATATTTTGGGCATGAAAATTAAAAAAGATCTGGAAAAGAGGAAGCTCTGGTTAAACCAGAGGAAGTATGTCGAGAAAATACTACAGAGGTTTAATATGCAAGATAATAAACCAGTGAAGGTTCCTATTCCTGTAGGTGTAAAGTTATCTATTGAACAGTGTCCTAAGACACAAGAAGAGGAAGAGGACATGTCTCGTGTTCCATATGCAAGTGCAGTCGGTAACCTGATGTATGCGATGGTTTGTACTAGACCAGACATTGCACATGTAGTGGAAGTATTGAGCAGGTTTATGTCAAAACCAGGGAAGGAGCATTGGACAGCAGTGAAGTGGGTTTTCAAGTATTTGCGTGGCACTAGTGATTATGGTTTGTGCTACCAAGGAAAACCAGGATTGGACAGAGTTTTAGATATTTGTGGCTTTGTTGATGCAGACTGGGATGGAGATATGGATCAGAGAAGATCTACAAGTGGGTATTTGTTTAACCTATTTGGAGGTGTAGTCAGTTGGATGAGTAAGAAACAATTTGTAGTGGAACTATCAACTATAGAGGCATAATACATCGCAACCACTCATGCAAGCAAGGAAGCAGTCTAGTTGCAGAGATTGTGTTCAAGTATGGGGTTAGTACAGGGAGCTATAAGGATAGACTGTGACAGCCACAGTGCAATCTTTTTGGCAAAGAACCTTGCTTATCATTCAAAGACAAAGCATATTGATGTTCAATATCACTTTGTAAGGGATATGATAGTAGACAAAAAGGTGTTGCTAGTAAAGGTGGACACTTTGAAGAATACTGCAGATGCATTGACAAAATCTGTGAGCTCTGAGAAGTTCTCTTGGTGTAAAGAAACAATGGGTGTTACAACGCTGGATAAATGACTAAGCTCTCCTATGGCCCCCTATGGAAAGAAAACAACAAATGGGAGAATGTTGGGTTGTGTTATATTCCTTCCATGACTAGCTCACGTAGTCAATCGGGGAGTTAGAGGGGGGGCGGAGCCCCCCATTTGTTGTACCGATTGCGCAATGGGGCGGTAACAGGGGGGCGGTAGGCCCCCCTGTTCGAGGGATTTGAGGGGAGCGGGTAGCCCCCCTCTACGGGGTCCGGAGCAGCGCCTCGGGAAATTTTTTTTTTGGACCCTATATTAGGTTGGGCGGACCTACCTATAGTATTGTGCATGGTTTTCGCACATGGTTTTGGACGCGATGGTTTTCGGTCCATGGTATTGGATGCTTCGACATGTATAAATATGTATTGTAACATTGAAAGGAATATAATGAAAAATCAATCTGGTAGTCCTAGTTTTGGGATCCAGGGAAAATCTCTGTGTATATGTGTTTTATGTGTTATTCTCTCGCATTGTTTATTTTCTGTGTTTTAGAATTCGTATGTAGGTAATTTCTGTACAGGGTTAAAATCTACGACTACCACTGTCATCACTCTATTTATCTCATTGTCGTCTTGTCATTATGTCATTGCTCTACTCTCTCTCTCGTGGTTGTTTTTGGGCACTGGGGTAGGTTGAAAGGCTTTAGTGTCCTTACAGCGCAGGCTCCTAAAGCAAACGACATATTTTGCAATGTGGGTGTTTTCTAATGATTTTGTAATCTCATTTGCAAGGGTCTTGTCTGATGAGAATCTTGGAGGTGGCATACAAAAAATCCATGTGATAACTAGCTTCTTAGGTTGGGTACGAGTCCCCTAGTCCACAAAATCTAATTTGGGTGGTGAGAGGCGCCTGATTATATTCAGCTTGGTTTAAGCAGAGCAAGTCTCAAAAATCCCTTTCTGCAGCTTCTACACTCTTTTTTTCAATCTTATGTGGAGTGGGCTAGACTAGACAAATGGCTCATTCTCGACGTGGCACTGGTGGTAGAGACTTGATAGGCAATGTGAAGGCTTGTGCATGAACCCAATCTTGACTAGACAAAGGGCTCATTCTCGATGTGGCATTAATGATAGAGGTTCGATAGGCAATGTGAAGACTTATGCACGAGCCCAATCCTCAGCCTGTCTCTTCAAGGATGCAAATCCCCCTACAATCTAGCAAGAGCTTATCGAGGTTGAGGAAATCATCATTCATAGAGAATATCACTTTTATTCCAATGTCCCAAACACTACAAATCCCCTAAAATCCAACAGGAGCTTAGGGAGGTTGAGGAGGAAATCATCATTGATAGAGAATGTCATTTTGATTCCAAGGTCCCAAACATTGGTCACACTAAAACCACCAAAACCAATTCATGATTTCCATCAATCTCTACTGGAAAATTAAAACCTCCTTGGGAAAGGTGTCGCTGAACAAAAATGATGCCAAAGATGATTTTTTAATGATCATGGACGAATTACAACCAGTATTCAAAACCAAGGACAAGTAGTTGGCCAGAATTGACACTATTATTGTTTAAGGCAAAGGTCCAACTCCATTGAACAAATCGGGAGATTAAGTGCAATTGTTGTTGACATTTCTACCTCTTCTTAGTGATGCCATATTTCTCTTTGCTTATTTGGTTGCATAGAGAGAACATTTAAATGTGGACTCAATATAAAAGAAATATTTGTCCCTATAATGAAGCATTGGATAAAAAATAATAATAAGAAAACATAATGTGGACTCAATTAAAAAATAATAAATGGAAATGTTGTAGTGTTTTAAATGAGTGTAAACATTTAAATGGGATCTAAATATAGAAGAAATGTTGTATCCCTAAAATGGAACATTGGATGAAAAATAAAAAATAAAAAATAAAAAACACAATTGTGGACTCAATTAGAAAGTAATAAAAATAAATAGCGAAATCACTTCAAATGTTCTAACCATATTAAAAAAATAAATAAATAAATAAATGTTTTATATGATATATACTTTTTTTAACTATATATATAGTTTACATAACATGTGGATTGAGACATTTTATCTATAAGCTACATTATCGAGGTTAAAATGGATTTTCTTGTTATTGATATATTTTTAAGTATAAATCAATATTATTTAACACTATGTATCAACATATTTTATTAATGACCAACATTGAAATTCTTTTATTATTATGAATATTTTTAAATGTCACATTAAAGTTATATTAAAAAGTGAATGAATTACACATCTCCCTCCTATTATTTTTATTAGGAAGTACTTAATATTTTTATTTTCAATTATTTTTTTCTTTGGATATCAAATATTTTATTATATACAATATTAAAATATGTATTTATATATAAATATATATGAAATTGATATCAACATAAATTAATTAATATAGATTTTCAAATAATTTATTTGAATCTTATTTTGAAATAGTTTTGAAAAGTATAAAGTTTAAATACAATACTCTTTTTTTTACTTTTAATTATTTTATCTTTTTTTTTAAATTGATATGAAACTATATTACATTATATGGATAACCATAGAGAAAAGAAGTGAAATTTTTACCACATTCTATTGTAATATCAACAAATCTAGTGACCATAATGAGAATATGACCTAGAGTAAGTGAAATATTTCTAAATATTGGGTTGTAATATCAACAACAAATCAAATAACCATTCTAAAGTTGGGATTACTGATGTTTTATAATGTTTTTAATTAAAACTAACTAAAAATGTATATTCATTTTTGTTTTTTATTATAGCCAACATTGCTTCTCTAATTACAGAATATTTTACTTTATTTCGAAAGGACACATGTTGCACAAACAAAATCACACATCACCTTCATACTAAACTATAGAATGCACCTCTCATAGCAATTATATTTCAAAATTTCATAGTTAAATTTAATTAATAAGCATATAAAAATTCAATATTTATAATAAAATAATTTAGAGTTAAATTTAATTAATAAGCATATAAAAATTCAATATTTATAATAAAATAATTCAGAGTTAAATTTAATTAATAAGCATATAAAAATTCTATATTTATAGTAAAATAAATTATAAGTTATTTATCTATGTCTCTATATATCATTAAAAAAATAAACTATAAACATTATAAAACATGTCAAATAAAAATGTCATGTAAATATATGTACTATTTGGGTTTTAATCAATCTTAACTATATTCTTTAATGAATTAAATTAAACTGTTTTATCTTTTGGAAATTAAAAACAAAAAACAAAAAAAAAAAACCATCTTAATTTCATGGACTTGTAGATCTATGTATTAATTAACATAGGTCTATCTCTACCAATCACTTAGAAAATCATCTCTTCAAACACAAACATTGCTTCAAATTTTGCACTAAAAAAGTGGTTTGCATCTTAAGAGAGGTGATCCCTTTCAATGTTTAATAGATCCGAAATTGAGATAAATCTATTTTGGTTCAATGCTTAATAGATCCGAAATTGAAATAAATCTATGCTAATTTTTAGTTTTTAGTTATAAAATACTTGTTAGATGTTATCAAAGTAGTTATGCTTATTTTAAGATAAACTTTTTTGAAGTGTGAAATTTAAAGTTGTTAAGCTTATTTGGGTGAAACGATATTCCTTTTGGAAAGCTTCTCTGGTTTGGCAAATGGTTTAAAGAACCATGTTATGAAACAATATTCGTTTTGGATGGCTTCTCTGGTTTGGCAAATGGTTTAAAGAACCATGTTATATAATTTCCAAATAGCAATAAAATAACTGTTAAGAAAAAGGGAAAGAGAAAACAAAACAAATATTTTTTTGAAAATAATGGTGGTAAAACTGAGCGTTCCTTGTACGCCTATTTTCATGTCAAGTTGTTAATAATCATTCTTTGAAGCCACGTTTATAGGAACTTTCTAAAAGCAAAAGTCTTTCCCGCCTCTTTGGAATCCGAGAGAGGAACAAATTTGGAATTTACACGAGGAATGAATTTGGAATAAATTAGTAAATGTATAAAACAGAGCTCTGGTAGATATGAAGAATCTACGGTTCTTCCGTTTTACTTTGACTTGTTCACAGAGGAGGGTAAAATATTGTTCTTCTCGAACTTGAGCGTCTTTACGGAACTAGATTCTACCACCTACTCTTTATTTGATTTTGATGCTTTTCGTGAGGCTCAAGAAATACCTGAAACTCCCTCATGTTCTACCGCCGCGTGGGACGAATGTGGGTTGAACGTCTGCTTTTCCATTCAACTTTTATGTTTAAAATAATTAGGCCACCTACAACGATTAAATTCATTGATTATTATGCATGAAAATGTCGATGTTCAGTAACTTCATTGATTAGTGTGGACGAAAATGTTCGTATCCAACTGCCCTCCACTCCACTAGGTTACATTTCTACCTTTATGATTGATTTCAGCTGTCATTGCTGAAAGACACCTCTGAAAGAAACGGGGCTGGTCTAATTCCATAGTACATTTTACCAACGCATTCAAATATTCTTTGACTTGTCGTTTGTTATAGACCCCATTTAGGTGACATTCAACCCATCTGCTTATTTCTGGTTTACCCTTATTCCACGGCAACAGATTTCCTGTTACAAATTCACTGTTGTACCTGTCTTTGGAAGGATCATGTGGCAGGGAGAACAAATGTATATGTAATTTTATTTTTATTAAATGGAAAAGGTCAATGCTTAAAACCAGCTGACATATTCCGACACCTCTGTTCAACGGTAGGCAATCTATGGCGGGGACTCTGCCCACCGCTGGCTTTGCCATTACTTCTCCACATTCTCCATGAAAACCCCTCTTCACATTCTTTATGAAAACCCCTTTTCATCTTATTATATAAAAATATATATATAATTTTGTATCCCACCATCTAACCTTTGAAGATCTATCTTGTCAAAATTTGACTGGTGGTGAAAAGACCAGCTCTAATCTGGTGAGCAAAAGTTTGAGATTTTGCCGGTTAGATACACAATTTTGCAAAAATCTGAAGAATACGCACAATTTAGCAGAGACATGAAGAATGCAATACAATACAATGAAAATTGAAAAAAGAGTCAATTATGTACAATATAATATGCACTGCCTCAAGTGCACATGATTTAGCAAGTATTGTACAAAGAAATATAAGGGTGTCAGACCACAAATCATCGCGTAACGCGTTCCTGCATCTGCATCTTCTGGGCACAAATCCATCCCCCAATTAATTTTGCCAAAGCCACAAAACCTATCCTTACAAGGAGGATGAGGACGACCTTCCATGATCCCTTTTCTAAATTCTGAACCATCAAAACAATGTGCTAATCCATGTTTCAAACTATCATTCCTTCCAGTGTTTACAGATCAAAAGCTAAATGGAAGGTGTGTATACTGTTTTCCCTAATTCTTTACAATGTCGAGTAATATACACTGACCAACAAAATTTGTTGCAACACTATAGACAGAACCGAAAATTACAGGTCTATTGCCCTTTCCACCTACCAGTAAGTATATACATATGAGGTGGATCAACTATTTAGGAATAGGATTTGATCAATCCAAGACTGTAGAGGAAGCGCTCTGACTTTGATTTAAAAAGATTGCCAAAGGAGAAGGGAATGGCAGGTTCCCTCGGAGGAGATTTGGTATGCATACAGTTGTCTTTTACTTGCAAGATCGTTAGTCCGATTTCTCGACGAACAGCTTCTACAGTCCTCGGATCAACAGGGTTTCCAGCTGCATCAGTCACATAGAACACATTCACAGCCTTATCGCCCCTCGTTGTGACCTCTGCTTTTGTAACAGACATCCCATTTTCTCTAAACATCCGAGTCACATCCGACAGAAGCCCAACTCGATCGTTGGTGCAGAGTTCCAATCTCACGCCCTAATATTATAAAATCATAAAATAACCTCGTATTAACTTGAGTAAAATTAAAGAAGGAATGTATTTAAATGCAATGGGAAACCCAAATCTTCAGATAAATTTCGATCATCGATGCGTTCGTTGAACCCTTACCTCTGATGCTCTTCTTCTAATGGCAGCCTCCAAACAATGAATCACTCGTCGCCTCTCTGCTTCTGAATTCACGGGGCATCCATCAGCATGCCTGATGAAGTACTCCTGTGTCACCAAAGAGCAAAACAAAAATAAATACCGCAACTTTTCTTTAACCTAATTGAAATTAATCTGAATCTCATTAGGGATACATCTAGTTTTAGCCGTTCTAACAAATCAAAGGAAAGAAATATTTGAAAAAACAAACACCTGAAATTTTCCTGTATCTTTTGAGTACTGGATCTATACCTGGCAACTTTGTGGGCCTTGAGTGTCTATAATGGCATGAAAGACAACATACTCCATATCCGTCAAGGTGCAAACAATATCGAAGAGGAGCTTAGGCCTGTCTTTACATTGAACATTCACCACAGAATACCCCCTTTCCAAACAGTTGGCAACAGTCACAAGTTTGGCGTTGTCGTTGAGGGAAGCAGGTACCCTGGCTCCAGTTCCGTCCAGTTTCTCATAGTCACGGTCAGCAAACATCAATTGATGCAGCCGCCTCTCTGTATGAGTGAATCCCATTGACACCGGCGCTTTAGCACCTCGAATGTTGCTGTTTCCTCTCATTACATTTCGCAATAGCTCTTCAATTTTGCAAATCTTTTGCTCGTCTTGGATGGGAGAACCTGTCTCCCCATCAGTTACATAAACAAGACAGGCAACCCTCCTGTTGTGAGTCCACACCTCCGCCTCCACAACGTTACATTTTAGGTCACTGAGAACTGCAAATATTTCAGACAGTAACCCCGGTCGGTCCGTGCCTGTTAATTCAATTGCTGTATGTTGCTCAGCTGCTACCTCCACGCCCACTGATTTCCCAAATGAAGGCAGAATGCAAGGGTTTGTGGCCAACGTCTGCAGCACAATGAATGAATGATTCAGGTCGCATAAAAGCTGAAGAGAGGACTTCTCTTTAGAAACAGAAACATTTATGAATTTTTTGCTCTGGCTTCAAATAATTCAAGCTTACCTTCTCAATGTACGCAATTACCCCTTCGTCTGTAAGTTTTTGGCCATTATCATCTGTGACATAGAATACTGCACCAGCAGGAGAAATTGTAAGAGCGGGACTAAAATAATGGTAATTGGTATTAACCTGCAAAATACATACACACAATATCATTATTTGCAGCATACCGTCCATGAACCATCTCCCATCTGAAGAAACATAAGCCTTGTTGATATTTAGGTTCAAGTCTGTCAGAACTTGAACAGCCTCCAACAGAATGCCATGCTTGTTTGCACTGTCCACCTGTAAGAAGAAAAATCCCTAAATCAGCTACCAATTTGACTCCACATCACGACAAAAAAGGCATAAATGGACTCAAGATACCCCATTCAGAAGACAAAGAGAGACAGAGGCTTCACCTTCACCAATGTTGCATTTTCACACACAGCGTTATCAATCACAACCCTGAAATTAAATCAAAACACAAATTCTCCTCAATACTGAACTAATTGAAATTCCAAAACAAGAACAAAAGCTTCTGCAGCAATTTATTAGACAAACCAATTCCCGACATTCAGCGAGGGGGAGCCAAATAGAAGACCATAAAAAGAAACTACTAACCTGGGAGTATTCATTCGTATAACGAGCTTCTCATATTCATCATACATGTCCAAAGATGAACTCCAGTCCATTTCTGGCTGAAAGGCAGACATTTCACGAGAAGATGAGCCCAAACAATCTACTGCAAAACTAGCCCACAGAAGTTCTTACAGCAAATACAAACACAAATCCTTCACTAAACACTGTGAATGAGAGCAAATCATTTGTGCAACTGAATAAAATCCCAAATCCCAAATCCCAAATCCCGTTCGTTTTTCAAGTTTCTTGAATAAGTGCAACATCCCGACAGCAAGAGTGAAATGTGGTGAAATACCTTCCAAGATTTGATAAATTTCGTTTCTGTCAAAATCGTTTCCTGAAATCGTGCGTCGTGCCGTTACTCTGCCATATTTCGCACTATCTATGCCTCCAGCTCCCTTGCGCGATTCTCCCTCCAAATACCTACTCAACAATAATCTCGGTATGATCGCCCGCTCTTTCCCCTTCCGCTCCTCTGTTTCTTCTCCCTCCTTCCAGCTGTAAATATACCACACAATTCAAATTCTCCCCTAAAATATACCGTCACATTTACTCTGCCCTGTGCCCACCGCATTCCTTTTTTTTATCGTATTTTCTTCCTCACAACCGCGTGCTTTGCCACGCTCGCCGTATTGGATCCCCCACACAGCAAGTCATGTCTGAAAGGAGACTGGCAATGGATTGACCTGTACGTGACACATAAGCAGCAAGGGCAATGCTTGCCTTGACATTGAAGGAGAGGGGTGGTGAGACATGACACGTGAAAAGAATAAATAAGATGAGCTGTCATCCCGTTCACACACATTGAATGCTGCTGTCATGCGCATTCGTTGTTGCCCACTATATGTCATCACTTTATAAATTATTTGAATGCGTGCTCCATGCTCCACCGTTATTCACAATCCCATCACAATAATAACCACGCAACAATTAACTTTTACGTTTACCGTTCCCCGCCAAATACGCAACGTACAGCCCTTCAAAATACGTCTTACACGCCGACGGCCGTTACTTTTCCCGCTTAATTGCATTTTCTGCCGTTATTTCTGCCGTTACTTTTCCCGTTTACCTGCATTTTCTGCGGGGTAACTGTAACTTGTAACTTGTAACGTGGTCACATGGTCACTGCTTAAACCTACTACAAACTTTGACAGCAATAAATTAACATAGAGTTGTTAACGAGTCACAATGGTCGTTGGATGGCCTGTAACTACCTTTCAAAAGTGAGTGGGCTCTCTATCGATTCAAAATCCCCATCCACCCGATAAACGGGAAGAACCGAAGCAACCGGTTTTTTCTCTAATTTACGCCTTTTGTTTCATTCCTATTTAATAATCAGAATTGAACAAGTCAATTTTTCTAAGTACAAACAAATTAATAATTCTTTTTGTCTAATTACTCCCTTGGTGGAAACCCCAACATTGGGTGTTGCAAACTTTCAATCCACTTGTATTTTAAATTATATATTTTAATATTTTATTTAAAATCCATTATCATTTGAAACCCTAACTAATTTGGGTTGACAATTAATAAATCAAACCTACCAGATTAAGTCAACTTAGGAGTCTTTTCCCAAAAGCGTGCAAAGTACTTGGACGTTTACACTTAATATCAAGGGGAGTTTAAATAACTTAAATTATGATTATCTTTTAATATATAATATTATATAATTTTAAGCGGACTATTTAATAAAAATATTAAATACAGTTGGGTAATCTCGTTATATTATCAAATATAGTTAGATATTTTGTTTATTGCATTAATAAAAAATTTATTATCCATTTTATTTATTAACCTTATCATTAATCATTAATAAAATATAATTATTCTATATAAAATATAATTTTAATATCCATTCAATTAATAACAAAATATTTATATTAACCATTATGTACATCTACATAAATAAATATATAATACACTAATATAATTTTATTTTAAATAATAAAATACATTCCTAAACAGGAAATATACATGGGCATGCTATCGTGTGCTTAGCTCAATTAAGCAAATGGAGCTATTTAAAAGATTGACAGGCTTGCCGATATTTTATTTTCATTACTTAAAAAAATTGTATCTTCCAAACAAATCATATATTCTTAAATTTAATATATAAAAACACTTATTTTTTTTAAATTTAAGACATCAAATTTAAAATCACTCACATATATTTTAACATTTTGTTTTACACTCTCTTCTTTACTTTTACGTAAAAATATTTATTATTTTAATATTTTGTTTATGTGCTGTTTCGTAGTATAAATTTATAGGCTCTTTCTTAGTATAAACAAATTTAATTGACGCTTAAACCAATCATATTTTTTTCCTCAATTTTTGTTTTAGACTTTATTAACATAATATAAAGGAATTTTATTTTAATTTTTTATTTTATATGTTGTTTTATAGTACATTGAAATATAATTCATACTTATGTTTAAAATAGTTAGTTTTTTATTTTTATTTTTAAGCAAAGTTTTTCGGTAGAAATCATATAATAGAAATTTTGGGTTAACTAATAAAATTAATAAATTTTTCAAAATTATATAAATATATATTATTGATTAATTTTTTTATAATCTAGTCGTTATAGGAATATTATTATTAAAATATTATTTTTCATAAACTAATCGTTATATGATCTCCACAGTAGCTAATCATTATATTAGTTGTTATAGGAATATTATTTTTCATAAACTAGTTGTTATATGATCTTTTGGTCTTTGTCTTGTCCTAATGATGAACCACACTAGTTGTTATATGATCTTTTGCTCTTCATCATCTGGTCCTCGTGATGAACCACACTAGCTGGTTAGAAACGTGTCAGCGAAAAAATTTACCCCCTTGGATCTCTTCTTAAATTTAAACATTCTTATTTTGCGATCTAAATTGAAATTGACCCCCTTCGAACAACCTCCATGCAACAATTTGACTGCTAAGTCTACAAAGGCATACATACTCTACCCCCCTGTACCTGTGACCTCTTAGGAGGAAACACATGCTCTTAACCATTAGGCCCACTTAAGCTATATAAATCTAAATTATATAAATAAATGGAGAAAACGGGCAATGATGACAACTTGAAAGTTAATACATCAAAGACATTTTTTAAGTGAACATAACTATCCATTTTTTTTTTCATCAAAACTAGTAATTATTTAATAATTTGGCATGCCTATGAAACTCTACCTCATATCTAGGCATGACATCAAAACACACCATTTTTTTCTAGAAAGGAAAATGCCATCTTTATTCAATTGAAATAAATAGTACAGTCTCGAGAGTTTACATAAAGTATAGTTAGCATGTTCCCAAGCCTAGGAGTAATAAGGCTAAAGCATCAAACTAGCATGCTTTACTTTACATTGTGCAAAAACATAAACAAAAGAACTCCTGAACCACAATATTATAGGAGGGCACTACCAATCAACAAAAAAAATGAGACTATGTATACACCAGTATAACTCAAAGATGCCTCATGACTTTAAATTATCAACATCCTAAACCAAAAAACAGTAAACAAAAATAGTTTTCTAGCAAAAAACGACATTAAGAGTCAAGTATTTCGAGACCAGACGAGATTTGTAGTCTCCCTTTGTGCAACAATTGAATGCCCTGCCATTTTTCATAAAAGATGTAACTCTCTTCAACACCAAGCCCTCTTTTGGATAGTGAGTCTGCTTGTTGATTAAAATCCCTCTAGATGTGCTTGAAGGACACAAAAGAGGAGTTGTTCCATAAGAAGTTGATTTTGTCCATCCAACAATTGAGAGAAAGACTCTTAATCGTGTTTAATACATTTAGCCAATCTATAACAATCTGGGATTCTCCATAACTTTGTAAGGAGAAGACATTGAATGTGACAGCACACAGCTGAAGGTCCTAGCACGAAATGATTTTCGCTTTTGTATTTGATCCCTTGCCCATGTTGAGCCAAAAAGTAAAAGATCTATTATCCTGTAACACCAAATATGCACCTCCTCTAGAAGCATTTTCATGTCAAGCTCCATCAAAAAATCCCACATTTTCAGCCAATGGAGCATGAGGAAAGAGAGGACATCGAGTTTTAAAAATTGGTAAGCAAGGGAGGTACTCATGAAAGAATTTGAGGATCTGATGAATAAATTTAGATAAAGAGATAACCCCTTCAAAAAGCAGTTTTTTCCTGACCTTCCATATGCCCCATGCCACAAACCTGGGCAAAGCTATAAATATGCCCATGCGTTGATCCCACCATTTCAAGCAAGATTCCAAGAAAATCAACAGACCTCTATTAGAGATATTAAGAACACAGAATCTCTTGCCACAGTTCAATTGGAAAAACACACTAAAAAAATAAGTGTGCAACCAAATCTGGACCTTCTCAACAGAGCAAGCACACATTTGGCAAAATCCCCTCCTCAGAAAGTTCTCCGATGTCAGAATCTTGTTTTGGAGTGCCAGCTAAATGAAGCACCTAATTTTTGGAGGTGCCAACCAATTCCAGAGTTTTCTAAACCACCATTTGAGCCGAAACTGAGGATGTGACTCTGTAATCACATCATAAGCTAATTTTGCAATCACCTATCCAGTAGCAACATTTCTTAACCAAACTAAAGAGTCCTCATTCAGAGAAAAGGATAATCCACTTGTCATGAGGTTGGAAATGAAACTGTCCCATTCATAAGTCGGTACACCCTGGATAGTCAGGTCAACTGATGACTTCCATCTATTAAAGGAGGGGTTATTATTAACATATGTATAAGCATTTGCTAGATAGAAGATCCTACGAGAACTTAGTTGTAATTTCAATTCTTCAAATACAAGATAAAAGGATTGTCCACCTAAAAAATAGTCCCTTCCCAACTTTACTCGATTTCCTTGACCCACATCCCAAGACAACCATGGAATGATCCAGGGGGTGGCTGCCAATAATCCACACCATATGTTGGAAACTCCAGTCTTGTTTGAAGGCATTCCAGTCCATAGCCACTCTTGAAGAGGACCTTGTTTAAGGTACTTGTTATAAATAATTTTGCTCCATATACCATTACTTGTAATCACCCTTCAAAGACTTTTCATGGCCAAAGCTTTCCAAAATCAGTGGAGGTTTTTAAAACCCCATCTCCCTTCAATACTTGGCTTTGATCAGGTCTCCCAATTTACCATATGTGATATACCATACTTTTGTTTGTTACCCCACAAAAAGTGAAACATAGATTTTCTGATCGTATCAATGGAAGATTTTGCAACTTTGGAGAGAGTAAACCAATATACATGATGATGGCAATTAACAAATTTCACTCTATGTCTATGTATATACCACTAATTTTATTATACTCTAAGCCACCATCAACCCCATTGAGGTTAGCTTTACAGATGGCATTCACATTCCTTCGGAATATCATGAAAGTTGGGTGATTCCAATGTTGTTATAGGGAATGAATCACACTTGAATATCTTATGCAACCTTGAAGAGAAAGGCAATTTTTTAGCACACAAATAGTTTAATGAAATAGTAGTTATTGTTGTCTTTAAAACTTCACTAAAGCTATAGAAATATAATATTAATGTTGCAACTTCCTTTTCATGTCTTGTTGTAAGGTGTGGTTGCATTTAGTGGTTTATTAATTGGAGGTAGTTTGTCAACGATCTATACTAATTGACTAGGTTGATGTTATTTCAAGCCTTGAGTTACCAAGTAAGTGTTGATTTTTGGTAGCATCTGATGTGCTCTAAGTCTCAAAATTTGTAGGGAGGCTTAGACACATGCATTCTCCAATACCCAGAATCGTTTTGGGAAATTCCACCCAGAGACAGTTTTATTAAAATAATTAATTAATTTTAATGGGACCCTAAGTTTAAACTTAGGAAATTAAAATAATTAATGGGTATTAATCTAAAGTGTGGGTGTAACTTCTAGAAGAAGGCGAAGATCAAGTCAATATGATCCTAACCATTGATTACAATCTAATTTAGGTTGTTGATTGATCAATGAGAGGATTATAAGAGAAGGCTTGATGGGCACTTGGAGGACACACAAAGAGAGATTAGAAGTTCGATATTCTGAAGCACAGTAGCTGCCAGAGAGATTTTTGATAGTGTTCTTTTGCAGTGAGGGGCAGAGATAGTATCCGGAAGAGGGAAGTTTTCTTGGGCCGGAGAGTACAAGGCAGAGAGGGCAGAACGACGTCCAGAGAGAGGTTGACGCTGGCCCACGCAGAGCTGACGTAGTGGTAGCACAGAGCCTAGAGGAAGGTCGAATTCTTGATGAGGAAATCAACTTTCAGATGCCGGGAGCCGGGTTGTGAGACCGGGAGGCTGGAAATCGAAGTTTTTGGGCAGCAGAGGATTTGAAGGAAGAGCGACATAGTCCCCAGCTGAGGTGATGCAGAGACTGCGTAGGGTTTACGTAGATCTACGTGGAGGTTGATGCAAAAGGGATGCAGAGCGTCCTTCCAGCGAGATCAGGGTCAGATTCTTCCAGTGACAGGGTGAGATCATCTCACTATTTGTTTTGTCCAGTTTCTCTCTGTATCAGATAGCCAATTGGGCTTCCAACGAATTCCTATTACAAGATTTTATCTTATGTGAAGTTTTTTTCCTAACAAACTGGATGATGATCATATAAATAGAAAATTTAAATTAATAGTGACAAAAATTTAAGTATATAGATAAAATAAAATGAAATCAAAGTATTGAATCAATATTAATAGCCAAACCTCTACTGCTATTCTATATAAGAAATAATATTCTTTTTCCTCTTCACGTGTCCAACCTTCACTTGTACAAAGTTCCAATGCATTGCATTATTAACCACTTATCACTCAATTTGATATCTTCTACTAGTAACTACTATAAATAGTTCATATATATCTCAAGCATTGCTCATATATATCAAACATTACTTGCATAGTAATGGGTGTTCATTAATGAGCCTACATCAACTAACTAGTGAAACTTCTTTAACTAGGGCACCTTACATTATTGAATACACATTGTAACTGCCTAGTGGACCTTATCAATAAACATGAACACTATACATAAATAACAACTTGCTCCTTTAACTAGGGGATTTAAGGTGGGACCTAAACGTGCTCACCCTTGGCTTTAAAATTAGCATTATGCTCAAGGCTCGAGATGTGGAAATTTGTGTAGGAATGTAAATGGTTCCCACAAATAATCTTTGGATGGTGGATCCTTCCACTAGATCAAGATTTCTAGGATAAGGCACTGCTACAAATGATGCTTTCTATTATCTAAAGCTACCTTTGTTTGTAACCAACTAGGACCCTCATCATCTAGTTATGGGAGAATCGTTTGAACTCAATAATTTGAGCCTACCACTTTCTTCAAGCATGACACATGAAATACTAAGCGAATCTTAGATTTGACTAGGAGAGCCAACTTCTAAGCAACATGCTCAATATCTCTAATAATCAGATAGGGTGAATAAAACTTAGTTGTGAACTTCTAGTGGTTATTGTCCTTAAGCAATGTCTACCAATAGGGATAGAGACAAATGAACACCTAATTCCCTTCTTCAAATTTACACTCAAGTAAATGTTGATCGATGTCAAGGCTCATTATTGACATGGTTCTTACTTCTAGCTCACCCCCTTTAACCTCTCAAAAATCCATTATTGACTAAGAATTATCCCTTTCTCGTGTAATTACAAGGAAAAATGTCACTAGGAAAGGTTCACAAGGTAATTTTTTGTTATTTCTCATTTATTCCAATACTCTCGCATCTTAGAAGGCATAATTGAGATTTTATGCCACTAATGCCAAGGTTTTTAGCAACTTGTAACCATTACTGGTTCTAGTAACCCACCTCTAGTGCTCCACTTTTGTGATGGTTGCACATATCCAAGGAAGAAAATGTGACTTAGGTCTTTCTTCTTTCATCCTCGACATGCTCCAATGTTCATCAAATCAGGATGAGGATTGTTGTGGAATGTGTTGCCTACCAATCAAACCTCCATTAACAAAACCCCAAATTTGGGGATGAACACAAAGTAAGCAGGCCTACATGAAATGATTCACTTGAATTCACATAGAAATAGTCGATTGTAGTTCAATGGTTGGTATCTAAGTCAATAATGCATGGGGATTCAGTCAAATTTTCCCTTGATAGTTTTGGTTGAGATTTGGTGATGTATTCCACATAGAAGACATGGGACTTTATGGATTTTCCTACTCATCCTTCTTCTTATGTAAAACATATATAGTTTTCCCTATATGCATCGCACAGGGAGAGATTGATTTATAAGACTTTAATTTGTAAATGTATCCCAATCAATCTAATTGTTGGGTTTGCATGCAACTCTAGCTTGATATGTAATTTTTGAGACAATAAAATAAAATGCAGTGTTGATTGGTGCCATATTTTAATATGTTTGTTTCTTAACTCTACACATGTTGTGAGGCTCTCTTTGTAGGCAAGATAACTAGTTGGGAGGGCCCCACAACTTAGCCAAGTCCGCCTTGCATTATACTTCTTGTACATAGATCGATGTGTGGTAATATTATGTGATTTATACTCTGTTTGGTTGGGTTTTGTTGGTATTCACATACTTATGTTTATGTGCTTTGATTCACGTTGTTTTATATGATTATAATTTCATGTGATTGCATAGTGACATATTTGATGTTTGCAGGTTTTTAATAATAACTCTTTTCCTGTGTAAATAGAGTAAACATAACCATAACTAGCCTGTAATCTTAAACCCTATAACCAGAATATTAGCCTACCTTTTCCCATGCATAGAGATATAGGGTTTGATCTCTTTCATAGTTTGGTTCTTACATTTTTTTTTTGAGTTTGCCTCTCTTTGATCTTGTATTACGAAGTGTAAAAACTTACCACTAAAGGAAAATGTCAAGCATTGCAACCCTCCTAGTTATCTAACTATTTGGTTTAGCCAGTGTGACAAATCTATGTCATGTAAAACATGGGCTCTATGGGAAATCCTAGTGATCTCAATAGAATTTAGTATTCTTTCCTTTTATTTCTCTTTATATTTCTGGGTTTGTTTGAAAGAGACAACTGCCTGAAAGGTTGGTTTGGCATTGCAACTTCTCCCTATAGCATGAGTGCCTTGTTTAGCCAGGGAAATTAGTGCAACCTATGAGAGGGATTTGTATTGATGCCCTTGCTAGCAAGACATATCTTAGGGCTTGCAGCCTTTTTCCTTACCATCACAATGAACTAGGGTATCTGGAGATGGGACTTTAAGTGTTTCTTATAATGAGATAGGAACACTCAACTTAGGTTGTATGAAAGATTATCTCTTGGGCCTAATAATTACCCTCCTTGAGCTTGTTGTCTAGAGAATGAGTTCATTGTGGATTTGATTTGAGTTTTGTTTATTTTCCTTCTTGTGGCAATAGAATAAAGAGCCATCAATACCTATGAACGTATATAATATATGGTGGGCCATTCAAAACCTATGAACGTATATAATATATGGTGGGCACATGACATATGGTTGAGAACCATATAATAGGCATATGTTAATGCTGCCAAGGAGATAATATTAAAATTATGTATTAAACATAGTTTATGGTCCAAATGACATGCACCGCTCCAAGCCATGGGATCCACCGCTCCAACATGTTCACATGCCACGGGTTCTAATGTGATACCATCGTCAGAGAAGTTGTAACTATATGCTAAGTTTGGAAACCATACAAAACGCGCCAAAGTTTAATATATGATATGGTAGATGTTAATATATGCCATATTTGTATATTTTCGTGCATAGTTACCCTTGCACTGAATGTAATGCTTTATGGTGCGGTTCTAAACAAATGTTAACAATAGAACCATATTGTTATATGGTTATAACAATGCAATATGTAATTTAATTCATTTGCTATATTTGGGTTAGCCACAAACACTATATATACATATAATGTTATGCCATGAAGGGGGCGGAGAGATATAGGAGAGGCAAGCTTGGTTCTTCGAGAAGAATTGTGAGACTCTATGCAACATAAGAGTTTTAGAGCAGCTTTGAAGACATGGAGGTAGAACTTTGCAGGTTTATTTCGGGAGTTGTAATAGGGCTTTTTCAGTGCCATCAGTTGCATCGGATTCCTGAGGCTGAGTAGATCACAGACCAGTCAGAAATTCCCTTGCTGTAACTTTAATATGTTGTATGGATTCTGAAGTTTTATTAATATAAAAGGCCTCCCCGTTGAAGACTGGGCCCGGAGGTGTAGGCTTTGAGATAGCCGAACTCCGTTATCAATTTCTTGTGTCATTTTCTTTCGCACATGTTTGTTGTTCTATGTTGGGTTGTGTTATATTCTTTCCATGACTAGCCCACATAGTTAACCGGGGGGTTAGAGGGGGGGTCACATGGGGTTTGAGGTGTACCCGTAACCCCACTTTATGGGGTCCGGGGCAGCTCCCTGAAAATTTTTGGTTCAGGACCCTATGTTAGGTTGGACGGACCCACCTATGGTTTTGTGCATGATTTTCGTACATGTTTTTTGGACGCGATGGTTTTCGGTCCATGGTATTGGACGCGATGGTTTTCAGTCCATGGTATTGGATGCTTTGGCATGTATAAATATGTATTATAACATTGAAAGGAACACAATGAAAAATCAAGCTGGTAGTCCCAGTTTTGGGATCTAGGGGAAAATCTCTGTGTATATGTGTTTTATGTGTTATGCTCTCGCATTGTTTATTTTCTGTGTTTTAGAATTCATATGCAGGTAATTTCTATATGGGGTTAAAACCTACATTCTATAATTTTGCTGCAACATTATTATTCAGTTCTCCATGATTTACAATTTAAGTGATTAAGTGGTTTTATAATAATGCATGCATTAACTTATTTTTTAAACATAAGCAAGTCACAATTTCAATTAAATAACTTTATGGGGATCATTTGGTATCAGAGCGAGTTGTTGATAATTGTGATTTGAAGTGTGCACGATCACCAAGAGAAAATCAAAGCTTGGTGAAGGAGAACGTTTTGAAGGTGATCCAGAAGTTAGCTCGAGAAGAAGGACAACTCGAGGAGAAGAGATGGCTGAAGAAGGAAGCATTGATCAGCTTTTTGGATCTGATGCAAGCTTCATGGATTCTTTCATGACCTTGAGAGACATGGTCAAAGAAATGTACTGACAGTTTAAGAAAGCAAAAGGTGAAGACGCAAAATTAAAGACGAAGAAGGACAACCATCACAATCTGGAAAAGAAGATGAAAGCGATGAAAGATACCATATCACTTCTCTCTTGACTCCACCTGAAACTTCAAAACCGTTGTTGAAACTCAATGTTAAGTTTAAGTTACCCATGTTAAATGGAGAAGTTGATGTCGAGAAGCTGGACAACTGGGTCAGACAAATGGAGGTATATTGTAGCGTGCAACGGATCACTGAAGATGAAGTCAAAATAAGACTAGCATCGCTTTGTTTAGCAGGCACATCGTTGATCTGGTGGTAAAGTAAGTTACAGAAAGGTACTCAGCATATCAGTAAGATTTTTCCATCCTGGTTTGATTTTATTACTGCACTTAGAAAGCAATTCTATCCATTGGGATATAAGGAAAAAGCTTTAAATGGCAAGGACAAAAAGTTAAGAAAGGTCATTCAATGTAGGAATATACAAATGAGTTTCGTAGGAAGGCATTGATGTTATATATTACTTGAGTATGTTCGCAATACTGTATTTATGTTCAGTCCTACTAACTTGGATGAAGTGGCAGTATAAGCAACTTACAATGAAGTAGGTAATTTGGATTTGGGGTATCATCAAAATCGATAGCCAGAATGGAGAAGAAGGGAAAGGGGAAAGCGAAGAAAGTAAACATCACTACGAAGGAGGTCGAAAATCTCTCTTGTAAACATTGCAAGAAAGAGGGCCATGACGAGGATCACTCTTGGCAATCGCATCCCAAAATGAAACCAAAGATGATCAAAAAAGGGAAGCAAAAGGTTGCAACAACAGTGAAATCGATGGACCTAGGGTCAAATTCAATCAATGAGACGCGGATCTCATCATTGATTATGACCGGTAAATCCGATGAAGGTAATGATTCTAACAGTTCCAGAGGCAAGTTATTTCATATAATGGTTTTTATGAAACATACAAAGATCGATAGATTATTAGATTATGGATCTCAAGCTAACCTAATTTTAGAAAAAGTGGTCAAGCAATTGAGATTGAAAACCATAAAGCATCGTAGACCGTATACTTTAATTTGGATGAGAAGAAATCATAAATTACGAGTGACTGAGCAATGCATGTTACCGTTTGCAATAACTTCTCAATTTAAGGATAAGGTGATGTGTGATGTGGTAAAATTAGATACATGTGGGATGGTCTTGGGTAGCCCGTATTTATATGATAGAAAAGCAATCTTTTACAGGGAGCAAAATCAATATCACTTGTTCAAAAAAGGAATTGAATATGTTGTACATTCTCATCACACAAAAGCAAATAAATCTCCTTTTATAGTTGAACAGTTAAAACAAGCAGCTTATGCTAGTAAAGATGTTGTTGTACAATCTAAAGAACCTAAGAAAGATATCATTAAAGTTAATTACAAACAGATAGCTCTGCTTAAGCAATACAAAATTGTACATCAACAAGAGTTGCAGGGTGATAAGTTGAGTTTTGTTTCAGTTATGAAAGGAAAGAAGGGTATGGTTTCAGCTATGTCAATACTTTCAATGTTGTTAATAGGTTTATTATTGTTTAGTGGTGCCTGGATATTAGTAGCAAAAATGAATGTACATGTGGGTGGAAAAGGACTTGATATATTCTGTAGCTTGTGTGTATTGCTAACGATTGCATGGATGAGTAAAGTGTACAAGTTTAGAACATGGTGGAAAGATACCGACCAAGTGGGAAAATGGAACCCACATTTTTTTTTTATGGAATTTAAGCCTTTTAGTGGTCCAAAAGATCTCAGTGGGGAGGAAATGATCTTAAATTGATCAATGGATTATCAACGATCTAGAAAATTCCTATAATTCAAAGTTATTGGATTCAACTGGAAGCAGCGCCATTGCGTAGAGCTTGTAGAAATGACTCCAATGCAACTTGAACAAGTGCATTTGGCCTCTAGATGAATGAGAAATTGCTTGTTGAAGTTTGTGTCGAATCAGTGCATGTCACATTTTTACTACTCGACACATGGCATTTACAGTCAATAGGTCAAAGTCAACTTCAATTTGGGTGCAGGTCTTCATTAAGCTGTCAAGTCTCATAACACAGACATGGTTTATGAAATATATAACAAGTGGTGTAGAGAAACCATATATTAAAACATAGGTTATGGTATTAAAATCGTACATTTATTAAGCCACATAACATATATTAAACTATATATTAAACATGTAGTGGTGCAAATGGATGGGAGTGGAATTTTAAAAGTCAAAACCTATGAACATATATAATATATGGTGGGCACATTACATATGGTTGAGAACCATATAATAGGCATATGTTAACGCTGCCAAGAAGATAATATTAAAATTATGTATTAAACATAGTTTATGGTCCAAACGAAAAGCATCGCTCCAAGCCACGAGATCCACCACTCCACCATGTTCACATGCCACGAGATCCACCACTCCACCATGTTCACATGCCACGAGTTCTAATGTGATACCACCGTTGGAGAAGTTGTAACTATATGCTAAGTTTGGAAACCATTCAAAACATGTTGAATTTTAATGTATGATATGGTTGCTGTTAATATGTGCCATATTCTATAGTTTCGTGCATATTTTCCATTGCATCGAATGTAAAGCTTTATGGTGCGGTTCTAAAAAACTGTTAACAATAGAACCATATTGTTATATGGTTATAACATTGCAATATCTAATTTAATTCATTTCTTACATTTGGGTTAGCCACAAACACTATATATACATGTAAGGTTATGTCATGAAGGGGTTAGAGAGATATAGGAGAGGTGAGCTTCGTTCCTTGAGATGAATTGTAACACTTTATGCAGCAGAAGCGTTTTAGAGCAGCTTTGAAGACTTGGAGGAAGAACTTTGTAGATTTATTCCGGGAGCTGTAAGAGGTATTTTTCAGTGCCGTCAGCTACGTCAGATTCCTGAGGCTGAGGAGATCATAGATAGACCAGACAGAAATTCCATTGATGTAACTTTGATATGTTTTATGGCTTCTGAAGTTTTATTAATATAAAAGGCCTCCTTGTTGAAGACTGGGCCCAAAGATGTAGGCTTTGAGATAGCCAAACTTCATTATCAATTTCTTGTGTCGTTTTCTTTCGCACATGTTTGTTGTTCCATTATTTTGTTGCAATGTTATTATTTAGTTCTCCATGCTTTAAAATTTAAGTGATTAAGTGGTGTTCTAATAATTCATTCATTAACTTGTTTTTGAAACATAAGCAAATCACAATTTCAATTAAAGATCTTTCTGGGGTTCATTTGGTAGCAGAGCGAGTTGTTGATAATTGTGATTTGAAGTGTGCATGATCACCAGGAGCAAATCAAAGCTTGGTGAGGGAGATTTTTTTCAAGGTGATCCAGAATTTAGGTCGAGAAGAAGGACAAGTTGAGGAGAAGAGATGGCTGAAGAAGGAAGCGGTGATCATCTATTTGGATCTGATGCAGGCTTTGTGGATTCTTTCATGACCTTGCAAGCCATGGTCAAAGAAATGTACCGAGAGTTTAAGAAAGTAAAAGGTGAAGACACAAAATCTAAAGATGAAGAAGGACAACCTTCACAATCTAGAAAAGAAGATGAAAACGATCCAAAAGACCCTATCACTTCGCTCTTGACTCCACCTAAAACTTCGAAACCGTTGTTGAAACTCGATGTTAAGTTCAAGTTACTAATGTACAATGGAGAAGTTGATGCCGAGAAGCTTGACAACTGGCTCAGGTAATGGAGGTATATTGTAGCATGCAACGGATCATTGAAGATGAAGTCAAAATTAGAATAGCATCGCTTCGTTTAGCAAGCACAACATTGATCTGGTGGTAAAGTAAGTTACAGAAAGGTACTCAACGTATCGGTAAGATTTTTCCATCCTGGTTTGATTTTATTACTTCACTTAAAAAGCAATTATATCCATTGGGATATAAGGAAAAAGCTTTAATAAAATGGCAAGAGCTAAAAGTTAAGAAAGGTCATTGAGTGCAAGAATATACAGATGAGTTTCGTAAGAAGGTGTTGATGTTGGATATTTCTTTGTATACTCAAGAAACTCTAATGAAATATATAGGAGGATTACCTGAGTATTTTCACAATACTGTATTTATGTTAAGTCCTACTAACCTAGATGTAGTGGTAGTACAAGCGACTTACATTGAAGCAGGTATGTTGGGAGTTGGGGTATCATTAGAATCGACAACCAAAATGGGGAGCAAGGGAAAAGGAAAGCAAAGAAAGTAAATATCACCAAGAGGGAGGTTGAAAATCTCTCTTGTAAACATTGCAAGAAAGAGGGCCACGACGAGGATCACTATTGGAAATTTCATCCCGAAATGAAACCAAAGTGGATCAGAAAAGGGAAGCGAAAGGTTGCAACAATAGCGAAATCGATGGACCTATGGTCAGATTCAGGGGATGACACTCAGATCAAATCATTGATTATGACCGGTAAATCCGATGAAGGTAATGATTCTAATAGTTCTAGAGGCAAGTTATTTCATATAAGGGTTGTTATGAAACATAGAAAGATCGACACATTATTAGATAGTGGATCTCAAGCTAACCTAATTTAAGAAAAAGTGGTTAAGAAATTGGGATTGAAAACCATAAAGCATCGTAAACCGTATACTTTAATTTGGATGAGAAGAAATCATAAATTACGAGTGACTGAGCAATGCATGTTACTGTTTGCAATAACTTCTCAATTTAAGCATAAGGTGAAGTGTGATGTGGTTAAACTAGATACATGTGGGATGGTCTTGGGTAGCCCATATTTATATGATAGAAAAGCAATCTTTTACAGGGAACATAATCAATATCACTTGTTCAAAAAAGGAATTGAATATGTTATACATTCTCATCACACAAAAGAAAATAAATCTCTTTTTATAGTTGAACAGTTAAAACAAGCAGCTTATGCCAGTAAAGATGTTGTTGTACAATCTAAATAACCTAAGCAAGAGATCATTAAAGTTAATTACAAACAAATAGCTTTGCTTAAGGAATCCAAAATTGTACATCAACAAGAGTTGCAACGTGATAAGTTGAGTTTTGTTTCAGCTATGAAAGGAAAGTAGGGTATGGTTTCAACTATGTCAATACTTTCAATGTTGTTAATAGGTTTATTACTATTTAGTGGTGCCTGGATATTAGCAGAAAATATGAATGTAGATGTGGGTGGAAAAGGACTTGATATATTTTGCAGCTTGTGTGTATTGCTGACAATTGCATGGATGAGTAAAGTGTACAGGTTCAGAACAGGGTAGAAAGATACAAGCCAAGTGGGAAAATGGAATCCACATTTTTTTTATGAAACTTAATCCTTTTGGTGGTCCAAAAGGTCTCAACGGGGAAGAAATGATCCGAAATTGATCAATGGATGATCAAGGAGCAAGGAAAAGCCTAAAATTCAAAGTTACTGGATTAAAGTGGAAGCAACACCATTGCGTAGAGCTCGCAGAAACAACTCTAACGCAACTTGAACTGGTGCATTTGGCCACCGGATGAATGAGAAATTGCTTGTTGAAGTTTGTGACGAATCAGTGCACGTCACATTTTTACTACTTGACACATGGCATTTACAGTCAACAGGTCAAGGTCAACTTCAGTTTGGGTGCAGGTCTTGATTAGGGTATCAAGTCTCATAGCACAGACATGGTTTATGAAATATATAACATGTGGTGTAAAGAAACCATATATTAAAACATATGTTATGGTATTAAAATCATACATATATTAAGCCACATAACATATATTAAACTATATATTAAACATGTAGTGGTGCAAATGAATGTGAGCGGAATTTTAAAAGTCAAAACCTATGTTGAACGTATATAATATATGGTGGGAACATTACATATGGTTGAGAACCATATAATAGGCATATGTTAATGCTCCCAAGGAGATGATATCAAAATTATGTCTTAAACATAATTTATGGTCCAAACGACATGCACCGCTCCAAGCCATGAGATCCACTACTCCACCATGTTCACATGCCACGAGTTCTAATGTGATACCACCATCGGAGAAGTTGTAACTATATGCTAAGTTTGGAAACCATAAAAAACGCGTTGAAGTTTAATGTATGATATGTTTGTTGTTAATATATGCCATATTTGTATAGTTTCGTGCATAATTTCCATTGCACCGGATGTAATGCTTTATGGTGCAGTTCTAAACAAAGGTTGACAATAGAACCATATTGTTATATGGTTATAACAATGCAATATGTAATTTAATTCATTTTCTATATTTGGGTTAGCCACAAACACTATATACATGTAATGTTATGCCATGAAGGAGGCAGAGAGATATAGGAGAGGTGAGTGTGGGTCCTTGAGAGGAATTGTAAGACTCTATGCAACGGAAGAGTTTTAGAGCAGCTTTGAAGACTTGGAGGCAGAAATTTGTAGGTTTATTTTGGGAGTTGTAAGAGGTCTTTTTCAGTGCCGTCAGTTGCGTCGAATTCCTGAGGCCGAGTAGATCACAGATAGACCAGTCAGAAATTCCATTGATGTAACTTTGATATGTTGTATGGCTTCTAAAGTTTTATTAATATAAAAGGCCTCCCCGTTGAAGACTTGGCCCAGAGATGTAGGCTTTGAGATAACCAAACTCTGTTATCAATTTCTTGTGTTGTTTTCTTTCACACATGTTTTCTATTCTAGTATTTTTCTGCAACATTATTATTCAGTTCTCCATGCTTTACAGTTTAAGTGATTAAGTGGTGTTCTAATAATTCATGCATTAAATTGTTTTTGAAACATAAGAAAATCACAATTTCAATTAAAGATATTTCTGGGGATCATTTAGTATCAGAGTGAGATGTTGATAATTGTGATTTGAAGTGTGCATGATCACTAGGAGAAAATCAAAGCTTGGTGAAGGAGATCCAGAAGTTGGCTCGAGAAGAAGGACAAATCGAGGAGAAGAGATGGTTGAAGAAGGAAGCGGTGATCATTCGTTTGGATTTGATGCAGGTTTCGTGGATGCTTTCATGACCTTGCGAGCCATGGTCAAAGAAGTTTACCAAGAGTTTAAGAAATGAAAAGTTGAAGATACAAAACCTAAAGATGAAGAAGGACAACCATCACAATCTGGAAAAGAAGATGAAAGTGATAAAAAAGACCTTATCACTTCTTTCTTGAATCCACCTTAAACTTTGAAACCTCTGTTGAAACTCGATGTTAAGTTCGAGTTACCCATGTACAATGGAGAAGTTGATGCCGAGAAGCTTGACAACTGGCTTAGGCAAATGGAGGTATATTGTAGCGTGCAACGGATCACTGAAGATGAAGTCAAAAATAGACTAGCATCGCTTCATTTAGCAGGCACAACATTGATTTGGTGGCAAAGTAAGGTATAGAAAGGTACTCAGCATATCGGTAATATTTTTCCATCCCGGTTCAATTTTATTACTACACTTAGAAAGCAATTCTATCCATTGGGATATAAGGACAAATCTTTAATAGAATGGCAAGGACTAAAAGTTAAGAAAGGTCATTCAATGCAGGAATATACAGATGATTTTCGTAAGAAGGCGTTGCTGTTAGATATTCCTTTATATACTCAAGAAACTCCAATGAAATACATAGGAGGATTACATGAGTATGTTCACAATACTGTATTTATGTTCAGTCCTACTAACCTGGATTAAGTGGCAGTACAAGCAACATACATTGAAGCAGGTAAGTTGGGAGTTGGGGTATCATTAGAATCGACAGGCAGAATGGAGACAAAGGGAAAAGGGAAAGCGAAGAAAGTAAACATCACCAGGAAGGAGGTTGAAAATCTCTCTTGTAAACATTGCAAGAAATATGGCCATGACGAGGATCATTGTTCGCGATTGCATCCCGAAATGAAACCAAATTAGATCAGAAAAGGGAAGCAAAATGTTGCAACGACAACGAAACCGATGGACCTAGGGTCAGATTCATGTGATGGGACGCAGATCGCATCATTGATTATGATCAGTAAATCCAATGAAGGTAATGATTCCAATAGTTACAAAGGCAAGTTATTTCATATAAGGGTTGTTATGAAACATACAAAGATTGACAGATTATTAGATAGTGGATCTCAAGCTAACCTAATTTTAGAAAAAGTGGTTAAGCAATTGGGATTGAAAACCATAAAGCATAATAAACCGTATACTTTAATTTGGATGAGAAGAAATCATAAATTACGAGTGACTGAGCAATGCATGTTACCATTGCAATAACTTCTCAATTTAAGGATAAGGTGATGTGTGATGTGGTTAAACTAGATGTAGGTTTTAACCCTGTACAGAAATTGCCTACATACGAATTCTAAAACACAGAAAATAAACAATGCGAGAGCATAACACATAAAACACATATATACAGATATTTTCCCCTGGATCCCAGAACCGGGACTACCAACTTGATTTTTCATTATATTCCTTTCAATGCTACAATACATATATATACATGCCGAAGCATCCAATACCATGGACCGAAAAACCATCGCGTCCAAAACCATGGATCAAAAACCATAGGTAGGTTCGCCTAACCTAATATAGGGTCCAAAAAAAAATTTTGCCGGGGCGCTGCCCTGGACCCCGTAGAGGGGGGCTACCCGCCCCCCCTAAACCCCCTCTGTGACCACCCCGCTGCACAATCAGCGCAACGAAGGGGGGGCTCCACCCCCCCTCTAACCCCCCAGTTCACTACGTAGGTTAGTCGTGGAAGGAATATAACACAACCCAACACTAGATACATGTGGGATGGTCTTGGGTAGCCCATTTTTATATGATATAAAAGCAACACATAAAGAAGCAACTTTAGGGTGATCAAATGGTTAAGCTTGGAACAAGGGAAATTAGATTGTTCATGATTATTTCTTCACAAGATTTATTAAAGATCCTAAAATTGGTTTTCCAAGGGGGAAATAAAACTAATGTCATTCTATGCTTGTCAATATTGATATTGTATTATAAATGGTTCTTTGAGAAAATGCCAAAACAAATGGGAATCATGAAGCCAAAGAATCAATATTTGATTACATTCATACCAATGGTGATTCTCATTGTCAACTCTCCTATTTGTCTCATTGGAAATGCATGATCATATTCAAAATTATCACCATCAAAAAACTGTGGTGATATCATCCTTTTTATATTAGTCATGAACAAAATCACACTCAATCAATGTAAGAATAAAGTATTATAAATATGTCCAACAAATGGAGGGTAGTTGCGACACCCCTTTCATTATCTCAAATTTTGTAATGTAATTAAGAACATATAATGTTGGGGTGCCCGCTTTGATGTTATGATGTCAAATTCTATTATATGATGTAATGTTTATTTTTATTAATAAAAATATTAGAGTTGAAGAAAGGGGAAAACCAATAGATTATGATGCCTTGGGGAGGGGGAAACTTGAATTAAGAGGAAATTTTTACCTTCGGTGTATATTTTCCTTTGATGTGATGGTTAGTCTTCACAAGAAGTTGAAAAGTTGTGAGGATGAAGAGTCAAGTTGTGATTATAAAAATAAGAGGGAAGAATAATCAAGAGGTTCTTCTTCTTGGTTATTAAGCTTCTAGTTTTTCTCTCTTCTATTACTCTCTCATACACTCATTTTACCTCTCTCTCTCACTCAAAAATTCGAATTGGCATGAGAATTGGTGACAACTTGTGGAACATGAATTGATTGTGTTCAAGTGCTTTTTCCTTAGATTGGAAGGCTCTGAGGACTAGGATTTGTTATATTTATGTGTGGCATAGAGAGAAATGGAGAAGGAAGAGTTGAGGGACAACAAAGATTAGAGAATGAATTCCTTGTGTTATGTAGACCTGCATTGTCATTTGTGAATGTCTATGGGCCTAGTCAAGGAATGTATAGGTTGAACACTGAGATGTGTGTGGAGGAGAGTGACCTTCACTTTTGTGTTAAATATGGTTTGTAAATTGTATGTTAAATCTTGAGTTTAGTTTTCCCCTCAAGGCACCAAGGTCCGGCTCAGGGGTGGCCAACTATAAGAAGTACTGCAACATAGTTGATCCTATGGTTGGGTGGAGAGTAGCTCACCATTCTTCAATTATAGATTGCAAAATATTTGATTCAAGGTAATTATCTCTTGTACATGACTAGTTAATTACTCTTTTCAATAAGTTTACATGTACATGCATTTACCCTTCAACAAATTTATCTTGGTTGTAGTTGTTATACTATTTGGGTGTAGATTTTTATATGTATTAACATTTGTAACATCATTGGTTGAGGAAGATAGGCTTCTTAAATTCATCTTTAAAGATGTCATGTTGGAATTTATGTTATCAGATCTCTTCTGGGAGGTTGCAGAAGTTGAAATTTAGACCATAGTTAGGGGAAATCCCGAAGACCCTTTGGCCCAATTTTTAGATCTTGGGTTGAAAATTTTTAGGAAATATGATCAAAATAAGTTGGGCTTCCTAAATGCATCTTTAAACATGCCATGTTGGCATTTCTTCTAGAAGGTTCGAAAAACTGAAACTTGGACCATAGTCAAGGGAAATCCCATTGATCATGTAGTCCAACTTTCAGATCTTGGTTCACAATATTCTAGGAGGTATCATAAGACAAAGTTGAGCTTCCTGGATGTTCCTAAAATCATGCATCAAACATGTCATGTTGGCATTTTTGTTATAACTTTTCTTCTGGGAGGTTCTAGAAGCTAAAAATTGGATCATAATGAGGGGCAATCCCACTAATCATTTGGTTCAGTTTTCAGAACTTGGATTGCTATAATTTAGGACATATGCCCTGAGGAATCCACTATATTAGTTTGCATGCAAAATACTTAAATAAATGCCTAAATGGTTTGATGATTCATTGCATATAAATTGTTTGATGAAATGCCCCAATGAAAATGTTGTTTTGTGCATGGGGATAGTATTTATGCATGTTAACATTATTTTACGATAGTATTGTTATAGCTAATCTATGCCTATTTGCATGCAAAGTATTTGAAGAAATGTGTTAAAGGTGTTTTATTACAATTTGCATACAAACTACTTGATAAAATACCTCAAAGACATAAATCAAAAGTTGCATGATTGAGTGGCGTATTTTAGTTAGTATGTTACAAGTGGAATCAAAGAATGTTTCTTATTTGATTTCATACAAAATGTTTGACAAAACGTCTACAGGAAAAAGTCTACTTAATTGGTTGTATACGAAGTATTTGAAGAAATGTTTCATGTAAAGTGTTTGACAAAATGTATGAGAGATAAAAATCAAGCTTTTGCAAGTGTGGTTAGGATAAATTTAGTAGGGGTATGTGAAAAGTGGTATTTGAGCTTATTGTCAAGCTAGTAAAAACAAGGAAAATTTTGCATACCCTGTAACCTCTATAAGCCATTGAGAGAACTGGCTGGGTATGTGACCATAATTAGAGATATATATTGCCTTAGTGTCTATAGAGATGGCAAAAGATGCAAAAAATATTAAAAATGTGATAAGAATTTATAAATAGAGGACATGTCTAAGCCAATGTGGACTACCACTCCCATGTTTTCCACTTCTCAAAACATCAAATGGAGGAAAAATCTACTGAAAATTGATAAAAAAAACCTAAGCTCATATGTATGTTGGAACCCGTGATTCTAATGCAACATAAAATGAGGAGATAACAATATTCTTCACTCTATATTTTTCATTTTCATACCAATAATTTTTTGTTTTTTTCCATTCTATCTTAAATTATTAATTTGCTAACAATGATTGACTACATACTTGAGTAAATGAGTTTTTGGTTGATTTGATTAAATTTTCATTAACAACATATGAATTGGTCTAGAACAATCATCTAAGATTGAATAATGTTATGTATCTATATTTAAAATATTATAAAATTCTTTATATTACAAAAAAAATAATATCATATTGTAAACAATTTCTCTTCACACAGTAAGTATGAATTAACTGTGGGATATTATGTTTGTTAATTTGATAGTCTCTCAATGTTTCGATCCTTAACCAGGGATAATGTTCATGAGTCTATTGAAGCTCAAAGGAAAATACAATCTTAAATAGACTCTTGAAGATGATCCATGGTTTAAGATCAAAAGGTTGAGAGACTATCAAACTGACAACCATAGTTTCCCATCGTTAATTTAACAATGATATCAATAATCATTTAATTGAAGTTGTACATCTAGCTATCAGAATAATTACCTTTTGTTTTCAAATGCTGGAGGATGACCGTCCTAATGAAAGAACATAAGTAATACTATGAAATCCAAAGCTTGCAATGGTTTCCTTCAACTTCCATTATTTGGGTAGAGGATTTCTCCTCCTCCCATAATTTGTACCATTACCTAATACTAAACCCAACTTTGGAGTTGGTTGGTGTGATTTAGGTAGTTAGCCAATAGTGAGTTAAGGTATATTTCAGTTGTTGGACTAGAGAGATTAAGGTGATCCCAACCAAGTTAACAGGAACTGGTTGTGTAGAAAAGAATGATAAAATAACAATTTGTTTAACTTCTTTGGGGCTATCTTGAGTGATTAAAGTTAACCACATCAAAGGGTATAATCAAATCAATTATGAATAATATTTTGGGATATCTTATTATGTTACTTGTGCTTCGACATTGTAATGGTTTTTATTAACACCACTAACTTATATTGGATTTTCAGTTATCTACTTTTGCAATACCCCTATTTTCCAACATACTATCAAAGCTTGAACTAGCTTAAATTTGCAAGTAAATGGATGTTTTCAGATCACAAGGACATTATGGATCATAGCTGCACTCTTGGAGAATTAGGATCCCTCAAGGAGATTGAATTAATTAAAATTGTAGGGTTCATATATTGGATCATGGTTTTTTTATGTGATATGAGTTCTAAGCAAGAAAATGTGGTGCTCAATGGGCGCAACTATGGCATGTGGGCACAAGATATGGAGATTTTGTTGAAGAGCAAGGTATTATGGTAGCTTTCAAATACCATTATTCCTAATCTAAATGAGCATCATGAGAAGTCTTGCTTAGTGGCAAAGAGGGACAACTATTAGTTGTCATGACAGCCTACATATTAAGGGAGATTTGGTTCCATGTTAGTGGGCTCAACTGTCCCAATGGATTCTACAAGAAATTGATGAAGTTATTCAAGCTCGGTCATACAAATCAAGAAAGAGTTGGTCTCTTTATAATTTATATTTTCATGCAACTCAAGAAGTACTTGATCTCTCTATAATCTCTCTCTTTGAATGAGATTTTGGATTATCTAGCTTGTATCATGGAACCACATTTGAAGCTACGGAAGGTGGAAAATACTTACCAAAGAAGGAAGGCTAATTGATATAATTAATTCTCATGCATTTGAAAACACATTATGATGTTTTACGATACACAGTGATAAGTCATAAAGTGTTTTTCATGAAAGGAAAAGGTAGGAAGACTTATAAGCAATGAGGTTGAGATGAAAATATGGGAAGAATCCTTGGAAGAGACTATGATCTAAATCACCATGCTCAATTAACATAGGAAGTAGCTAAGTAACAATGATATATTGACCAAGAAGTGAAAGAAACAAGAAGTTGTCATTATTGTGAAAAGATAGAACATATTTAGAAGACTTGTTGGAAGAACACCAATGATCTAGAGAAGAAGGCATATCTCTAACTGGGAAACAAAATTTATGCCTTGATGAATCAATGTCTTATTTTGTATCAATAAAAATCTTGAAGTTGGTCAATCAATGATCCAGGAGGATCCTAAAAGGCCAAATTTTCAAAGTCCTCAAAATGAAACAAAACCAATCTCGAATCGAAGAGCTCATCATTTTGAATCCAATGGCATGAATGACACCTCAATCTGACATCGTATGAAGAAGTTATGGCCTGTTGAAGGTTTTTGGAAATAACTAAAATTTTTGCAGGTAGGACCCACAGGGACTCTTGGCATGCAGACGCCAGTAGTACACATGCTAACATCAGTCTTACAGATGATGATGTTAGTAAGGGTGATGTGGAAACCCAACTAGAGCACGACACATGGCAGGTAACGTCAGCAGCCCAGTCATCCATATAGACCAATCAGAGCATGACACGTGGCAACCCAGTTAGCATCACCAAATTTTCTTAAAGAGGCGACAATTTGAACCTTTCTAGCGGTCAACAACAGTGAATTTGTTGCTTGTTTAAAATGTCTGGTGACCCCCAAAGCTTGACGAAAGAAAAGTGTCGGTATGGCCTATATTAAAATAAAATAATAAAAAATTTGTCGTTGGCCGACAGGTAGTCAAACCTCGCCGACTGGACCGGTGTGGCAGTGAACACATATACCTTAATCACATATAATAGTTGGGTTGATGGTCACCATTTAGCTAGTGGTTTGTTACATATGCCATATTACAACAAAAACCAACGACGAGAGGGGTTGCGGGGGTTTGAACCCCCGACCTCCCCGCACCACTTGTGTTTAACAATAGATCGTCGACTGTTGGGCCAATGACTCGGCTGTTGAAAAATCTATTGAGCCACACCTATAAAATGATGATTCATTCCATGGACGGGGGGAATAGGCTACGTTGCGGAATTGGGACCAATGAACTGCGCGTGCGGGAAACAAGACAAGAGAATATTATTAGAATATTCCAGGAATATTCTAAGGGGAATCTTCTAGGGAATCTAAAAGATTCCCTAGACCTCTAGAGGTCACCTGCACGAAATTGGGCCAAATTTAAAGTCATTTTTCATGATTTTTCGCCAGGAATCCAACTGTGCAGTCTGTTTCTTCAACATAAGTCTACATTTTCAGGCCATCCCTGGGAGTGGAGGTATAAGGTGTCATTTTGTAAGTGATTGTAATTTGATTTCGTTGTCAATTAATGAAAGAGGCCTCCCCACATTAAGCATGGCCTGGAGACATAGCCCACACTGGGAGAACTCTGTTATCAAGTTGTTTGTGTGCCTTTGATCTCATGGTTTCTTTTGATTTCCACTTCTTTCATGTGTATGTGTCACTTGGTTACATGTTATTTTAAATGCAATTCTGTATGCACCATTGAAGTAAAATAGCTGGATCAGTCAATCAATTTATTATGTTCTTAGTAATGCTAATTTCAATAAGGTAAGCATGACAATTGTACTTTTTTTGTTCTTCTCAAACTATGTAGGCCCATACCTCTCTCAGGGAATGGATACTAGACTCTAGTTGATCCCACCACATGTCTAAGGATGCTTCTTTATTTGAGTCTTCTTTATATAAGGTCAAAGAAGAGAAATTTTGTTGTAGATGATTATGCATTGACTATTGTTAGTAGTGGTTGGGTTGAATACGCACATGCCATGACAATGGATGTTTACCATGTACCCCAACTTTGTGTAAATTTTCTATCTGTACCACAACTCAGTAGGATTGGAAAGAAGGTTGATTTTTGGCTTGAAAATTTTGTTTCAGAAGATATGAACTATGATTTTGTTATTTTTGATGAGGGAATTATTAACCTCCATCATAGATGATACAAGCTCTATGAATTCAAGGGTTTTAGTAAAGAAAATGACCATGTTCTCTTGTGGCCAAAATTAATGATATAAATATAGTTTGACATGAAAATATTAGGCCATCTAAAATTTAGGGGTATCAAGTTTATGTTAAATTGAATATCGATCGTGACTTCCTTAGGGTAGTTCCTCTATAAAGCATGTGTAAGAACCTTGTGTTGTTGGAAAACACCATTGAGGATAGTTTGAAAAAGGGAAGGACGGAAGTCGAAGATGTGGTTGTAGCTTATGCATACTGCTGTTGATGTGGCCCCAAGGGGCCACATATGGGGTTATATATATATAAATATATATATATATATATATAAATAATAAAGGGCCCACATGTGCAATGAGTGAGAATATATGGATACAAACATATATATTAGGTATAGGCCAAATATATATTCATTATTGGGCTACAAACATATAATTAAGATATATGGATGTAATGGGGTTAATTGGAAGAGATTATCCTATTATATAAGGATTGATTATGTAACTCTTTCTATTATCTCTCTTCAAGTTGTAGTTCATGCTCAAACCTTATGTACATTGTGTGTATTACTGTTTATTATGCTCTTTTAAGGATTTAGTACATAACATTTCTTTGAACAATGAATAATCCTTCTCTTGTTGGCATAAGGCATATTCTAATATTTATTGGTGACTTTTCCAAGTTCCTTCATTATCGTTTTTAAAGACAAAGGATGTAGTTTTTTAGAAATTCAAGGAATTTGGGGCATTGCCTAAAAATTAATATGATTGACCTATGAACTATTTAAGGTTTGTTAATGGAGGAGAGTATGTTGGTCATGTTTTTGAATGATATCTATCCCATAATACTATCACATAGATACATATAATACATTACACCCAGCAAAATGTAGTTTATTATAGGAAGAACACAACTTTGATTGAGATGGATATGTTTACTTCAGGCAAAATGAATTTTGATTAATTTTTGGGCAAAGGTTGTTTTCTACTTAAATTACCTTATGAATGGAATATTGATCAAAGCACTTTGCGATGTGACTCCTCTGAAAAATTGGAGTGGAATGAAGCCTTTGGTCATACATTATAGATCTATATATTGGATGCATTGGTTGGGCTTATATTCTAAATGATAAGAGAAATATGTCAAATCCAAAGAGTCATGCTTTTTTTATGGCAGGTTATTCTAAAGAGTCAGAAGCCTATAAATAATTTGATCCAGTCAAACATGAAATGATTTATCAAAAAGTTGCTATATTTGATGAGTCCACTTAATGTACTACTTTGTTGACATCTTCTTTGAGTGCCTTGAGTAGAAATTAAGTGGAAGCCTTCGGGAATTATGAAATGAATGATTTACTAAACGGACAAGTTTTCTCTTTGGATTGACTGGGATGATCAAGTTCACTTCCAATTCAATTTCTATTTTTCAACGAACTGTAAGTTACAACTTACAAAACAATCTATGGATAATGATGGAATTAATGCAGGGCATTCTTCTACATGAGAATTTCATTATCCTAAGTGAGTAACAAAAATGATTGAATTATATATTCTGATGTATGTAATGTATTTGATTTAAGAAAGACTCGAGGTCAAAAATGACAAAGAAATATTCAATTAATGGCACATGTTCTAGAGGTAAATGATCTTGAGACCTCTGCAAATGTGCCACATGACCAACCAAAATAGGAAAACATTATGGATGAACAATAAGGTTCCTTGATGAAGAATAAAAATTGGGACATAGTTTGTTGACCACGAGGAAAAGAAGTTATTGAATGCAAGTGGATCTACAAGACTAATATCATGTTGAACTCTAATGTTGCGAAACATAAGGATTGACTAGTAGCAAAGGGTTTCCTCAAGAATAAGGTATCGATTCCATAAAGACCTTTTCTCCCATAGCTAAGATGAATTATAGTAATGCTTTCGCGTTGTAATTTTTGGTTAGATGGTACACCATATGTATGTGAAAAGCGATTTCCTTCATGGGGATTTTATCAAGGATATTTAGATGGAGAAACCTCCAAGTTTTACATATGATTATAGTCTTCTATGTAGACTAAAGAAACCCTTGTATGGATTTAAACAAACCCATATGGCATGGCATGAGAAGATTAATTAGTTATTTCTTAGTTTTAGTTTTAAACATTGTGAATTAGATCAAGATATTTATGTGTGCATACAAACTATAAAGTTTTAATTATTGCAGCATAGGTAGATGGTTTAATTATCATTAGGAGTAGTGGTGATTTGATTATGAGTCCGAAGGCAAACCTGAAGAAGATATTTGAGATGACAGACTTGGGTATGCTACATTTCTTTCTTAGCATCCATATTATGTAGTTGGATGACGATGTCATTATTTTTCAACCCAAGTAGGCACTGGACAATTTTAAGAGATTCAAGATGAGAGATTGTAAGTCTTTCTCTAGTCCATTTCAATTAGGAATGAAGTCAATTAAAGAATGTGATTCTTTGAAAGTTGATGCTACTAAGTATGAGAAACTTAGTGGTAGTCTTATTTATTTGACTCATAGTATACTTGATATTTCCTTTGTTGTTAGATTGATCTCTAGTTTCATATAGGAACTTAAGGAGAGTGTATGAAGGCTATAAAGAAGATTGTTAGGTATATCAAGGGCACACATCAACTTGGTATTTAAAGTATTACAACTAGAACTTGAAAAAAGTGGGTTAGATATATAGATTCTAATTAGGAAGGCGATGGACATGATATGAAGTCAATTTTGTCCATGTGTTTCCTCTTGGATTTGGTTTAATTGTTTTGTCATGTAAGAAACAAAGGTCATTTCCTTGCAAATCACCGATGTTGAATACAAAGGCACAATGAATGCTAGAACTGAGGTTGTATGTATTCATACCTTGATGGGTGAGCTCATATTTCCTTCTATGGAATCAATTGTAGTGTATTATGACAATCAAAATACAATACAAATGACTACTAACCTAGATGCTCATAGTAAGATGAAACATGCAAACTTCATGCACACAATATTAGATAGTTGATCCAAAAGAAATGGGGTCTCTCTTCTCTATAATAAAACAAATGATCAAATTATGGAGATTTCTACAAAGATGTCAAAGAAGTTAAATAAATTTAATCATTATTTTGGCTTTAGGATTTTGTCTTGGGGGGGGTGGTGAGAAAAAAATAATGTCACTTATTGGATCTTTAAGGTTGTGTTGATGGGCATATGTTAGGGGGTGTTAGAATCTAATATTAAACTCTTCTTTGGCGTCAATGAGCATGCATGATTTAGGTAGTTAATTGATAGTCAATTAGTTGATAATTAGATAGTTGTCTAAAATGGATTTCCATTTGTTGGATTGGGATGATTAGGGTGATGAAATTTAAGCATATCAAAGGGATTTGGTCACATTCTCAAGTGTGTGCACCACACACACATACATAAGTGTTAGTCATTAACAATGAAATTGTTGCCAACCATCAAATACTAAAACTATGTTATAATCTAAAAGTATTCGTTAAAATGTGAATTAATCAAAAGATCTTTCTCTAGAGGACTTATAGTTTTATTTAAGACTAAAGCCAAAAATCAAGTTCGTGGAGTGAATTCATAGGTTATTACAAATTAGCCAATATCATTACGATTGGGTAAAAACCATTGGCTAGAAGGTTATATGCCTAACTCAACCCTAAAATTATTCAATGCTATAATGATGCCTTTTAACATCACTAACTCGTTTGAGACTACACTATCACAATTCCCCAACATTAAATTAATAAGAAGCTTAGTAATATTTATGCTTTAAAAAAATAGAAGCCCCAACCACAATGTAAGTTTACAATAAATAATATTTTTCAACTAGTGTTTTTGAAAATGGAAAATCTATATAGTTAGCTTAAGGCTTCCTATTTCAACACAAGGTGGATGAGGATCTATTGACTTTTTATTTTTAATTTTTTAATTTACGACCTAGATTGATTCTCAAGGGAATATTCTCAATATATGCTTCCTCTGAATTTTTGTCGAGTGTTAGAGAGTTTGTTAGGTTGCATTGACTTTTAATAAATTAAAAGAAATTGATGACCCAATGTCCATCAATTTCTTAGGGATTTTCAAAGCATACCTAATTTTAGAAAAACTGCTTTATCTTGGTTGTAAAGGATAGAAACTCTTCAACACTTATGTTTTTTTATCAAGACCTAAGATTCTTAAAGAATAAGTAAAATAAAAATTAATAATAATATTTTGTTGCAATAATTTTTTTGTTATATATTTATCAATGATAAATACAATTGAAGTCTTCAACTATATCAACCACACTAATATTTTTAAAATAATTATACTAATATATTTATATAATCATATTTAAATACATAAAAATACATAAACATAAAATCCATATATTTCTTAACCATTAGTTTATTTTTTAATTGAAATACCCATTCAAAAAATGTTAAAATCATTTAACTTCCACACAAAAGGCATGCCGATTTGGTGTTGCCACACATTCTTGAAATCCATTTTAGTAATATAACCATTTGTTTATATGTTTTACAATTTTGCTAATTTTTTTCATATACATGTACTAATTAATCTCCTAAAAAAATAAAAACCTCCAAAGAAATCACTAACATAATTTATTAGAGATAATGTTAAAGCTATGATATGAAGTAGTGAATTAAACCATTTAAATATCAAATAAATGTATAATGAATATGATAAAAATACCATCAATGTATAATAAATATGTAACATTTCATGGTATTTGAAGATGACTTCACTGACGTTGGTTAATATCGACTATTAACATCGCAATTCCACTTCTACTTCTGAGTATATTTGTAAAATATTAATGGGTCTATCAATCCGACCCATGACCTAAACAAAGGAAGTTTGATCCTATCTTGTTTTAGTAATTGAATTGATTTATATATAACCAAGGAAGTTTGGTTATATTTTGTTTTATCTTGGTTTAGTAATTGTATCTTAATAATTATATTCGCTGAATACCAATGCAAATCATGATATCTAGCCAAAGATGTTTGGCCCCATCTGGTTTTAGTAATTGAATTTATTTTATAGCTTGACAGGTTTAGTTGTGAATATGAATGCAGCCCATGATATCAAACAAAGGAAGTTTGGCCTAACTGAATTTGTTTCATATATGGGCAAAGGAAGTTTGGCCATATCTTGTTATACTAACTGAATTCGCTTTATATATTGACAAAGATATTTGTAAAAAAAATATACAATCCATTATAATCATTTAGGGGAAGTTTGGCCTTATCTTGTCTTGGTAATTGAATTCGTTTTTTTTATTTTTATCTTGTCTCATTAAGGGAATAAATCAAACAATTAAAATAACACCTTTGTCTTTTAAAATCATTTTTCTTAATAAAATGTTACATGATTGTACGCACGCTCATCGAATTACTTCACTTCAGCACATTTGCTCAAACATTTATCTCGCAAATGCAATTCGTTTTTAAGTAAATGTTAATTAATGCAAATTAATGTTTAAGTTTGATATGAATGGTTGGGGTCTTAATCATATATTCTTTATTTGGTTTATAAAATGAAGAATATTATTCAAATCACATTATCGATTGAGATTGGTAGAAAGAGATCTGATTATTGCAATTTGTAATTGAGATATATATATATTCTTTAGTTTGTTGATAAAATGTGAATAATATTCAAATCACATTATTGATAAGGTGAAGTTGAGATTGGAGGGAAGAGATTTGAAGTTGAGATTGGATGAAAGAGATTTGATTATTGCAATGGAGGGTAGATTTAGAGTGCACAATAATATTTATTTGATTGGTTTTTAGGCGTATAAATGTGTTTGGTCATTTTATCAAATAAATTAATAAGTATGTATATATGTTTGTAGTGTAAAGTTATTAGGAATATTTCGTTTGGAAATATTTAACCGGGGAATGTGGTGCTCTTTGTTGAGTATTCATATTCTCAAAGTCAAACTTAGTATCATTATTAGCAATATATATCTTTGATATCAATAATTAAATCAAATCACATAAGGAAATTAATAGAGATATATATGTAAATGTTACTCATGGGAGGTTTGGGAAAATAAAGCAATGGCCCCCCTTTTGCAAGTAGTGAGATCAATGATGGTGTTGAAGCTAGGGAAAGTATTGACAACCATAATGGAGGTCGAATATAGTAGAGGTCTTTCATTGGGTAGTTATTGTTTTTGCAAATTTAAACTCATTGAAAATGTTTCTTATTATGATAGTGACGGTTAATCCTTGTCCACTGGAAGAGGGTGCCAGAGTCAATCATTCACATTATCTTTGGTAATCTTCCTTGTTATCACCTAAAAAATACTCACATAGTTATACAAGTGAGATTCATTGGAAAATGTCATTAATGTAGCAAGATAAAGGTTTCCTAAGCCAATTAATAATTGTCACACACTTTTGGGTAGTTTTTTCCATTCATGCGTAGTAATAATTTGGGATTTGTGCAATTCACACAACTATTCCCTCAACAATTGCGTAGATCCATAGAAAGTGACACTTAAAGAGCAACATGGGAAACCATCAAGATCCCATTAGATGTAAAGTACAAGGTTCAAACAGGCCACCTCTGAGCCCCCCCACACATTTGGGGAGGAATAATTGGAGCCCCTGTAAGGACTCCTCATGGTTCCTTCAAGCATGAGAAAGCACACAAAGGAATCCACACTCATTCAATGAACCAAGCCCATGAATACCTTGGAAATTCTTATAAATACCACTCTTGGGGAGCCATCTCAATAAGAGAAGAATTACATGGTTATGTTGCCAAAATCTAGTTGCATTTCATCCTTGTTTTCAAGCTTGATTGCATGTACCTTGCAAATTTATGAGCCTTCACATTTGAAGCCACTTACAAACTTGTTGAGGAGACAAATAATTTGCATAAGGAGAAGGAAGGAACCTTCATTGGAGGATTGCAGAGGGCTACTCTAGCTCTACATCTTCCTTTGTGTCCCATTCAACAAACCATTATTATCTTGATTCACAATCAATAAAAGAGTCTTCGCTTCCCATTTCATATTGTGTACACAACTTGTTTATTTTGTTTATGTGCTTATTCACCCATGTTTGAATGTTGTAATACTTTATTTATGTTTTTGTGATTGCTTCTAACCACTACTATGATCTTGTGCATGTTGCAACAACTTGCATAACAAGTGGGATTTGGTCCATCCTTCCAACAAATTCCACCAAACATACCCTCTAATAGGCATTGTATGTGTTGTCACACCATCCCTATTTCATGTAGTGTAAGCCACAGGGGAAAAAATCTATGCCTACATTTTTATGCAAATACAAAAGACAAACTTATCACACCATTGCACTTATGATGACCATTCCAACAACCTCATTGACTTCATTTTTCAAAGTTTAATTTACATGGGAGACATTGAGTCTATGTGACAACTTGCACAATAATGACACTAACAAAATTAGATCCAACGAACTCTTTTAAATCTTTGTCAATTTGCACCTTAACTACTATAACCATTAAACTTAAGATGGGCCTATATTGTTTAAGTCCAATCATCAAAATTCCATGAGAAATGTCCAAAATGACCAAAGCTCTTCCTTTTGTTGTGGAATATATCCATGTCCAATTCTCTAGAATGTCATATTCACCCATTTCTCATTGTATTCCTTCGACAATTTTTGTTTTCAAGGTAGCAAAAATTATCATAATTCAATTGCCAACTAACATTGATGATAACCTTCTTTAGCTACTATTTTTGGATGAGATATGGCTCATTACTATTATTCAAGGAAAATCACACCATCTAAAATGAATCGGTGGTGGTTTGTATGGGTGTCAACTTTCATTCGTGCCAAATACCTCTGGATCTTAATTTGTTAACATGTTCGCTTACATTTAAAGAAGACAAACTTTGAACCGACTAGAAATAATTTTACGTCTTACTCTAGGATGAAAAACACAGTTTCAATCCTAATCTATATCTAAAAAAACTAGTATCTAATGCTAATACTAACATCCATAAGCATGCCACTCTAAACTATACTATTAAAATTGGAAGAATTGTTACAAACTCTAAATTACCAAGAATTGCTAATGCTCTAAATAACCATAATTGGAAGAGGTGCTACCTAGTCTAAATATGAGATTAGTTAGAAGGTCCAGCACATCAAACAACATGACACAATAATAATTTGTTTTACCATTAAAGGAAAAAAACCTAGATTGTTCTTAGTCCCTTAGAGTATAAACATGTATCTTTTACACTTTTTTTTGTATAGGTTAAATGTATGGTTAGTTTGTAATAAGTTGAATATATGTAGTGAAAGAAGGTTTTAAATTTTCTGAAAAAGGATTGAAATTGAACATCAAATGTGGAAATTACACTTAGACCAAATCATACAAAATTCTCATAAAATCATTTTTTGCTTTGGGCAAATTGTTTTTCCGTTAAACCTGTAAACTGGCCCTGGTCCCGGCTTATTAAAAAATAATAATAATAAATGAAAATGTAACGGCGTAGTAAACTGATTTAGTTGGAATGAGTAGGTACCACTTTGTTTCGTTTCATTCCTGGCGACGCCTTACAATCTGTTATTTCGAAACTGACGCGGTAAAATAAAAAAGCATATATATACAGTAAACCACAATCTACCGGACGATGTTATTTCGAAACTGACGCGGTAAAATAAAAAAGCATATATACAGTAAACCACAATCTACCGGACGATGTTATTTCGAAACTGACGCGGTAAAATAAAAAAGCATATATACAGTAAACCACAATCTACCGGACGATGTTATTTGGAAACTGACGGAGTAAAATAAAAAAGCATATATACAGTAAACCACAATCTACCGGACGATGCGATTAACTAGACGTATTTTTTACTCTTTTAAACAATGGCGGTTTTGCAGTGCGTAGTCCTCCGCGAAGAAAGGCGGGTTGCGTGGCACCATTCTCCGTACCTTCCGCGTCAGACAGCTGGCTTGACGGACGCTCCAGCTAAGCGTCAATTGGCATCCCGCGCGATCTTCATTTTGTTGTACATTTTTCCTGGGCTTTGAAATTCACCTGCCCAAACAGGAGCGAGTCTCGTGAGCGGACATGACTACAATCTCCGCAAATGGTGGTTCACCAAATAGTACATGATTTATTTATTTGCTGCGCACAAAACTGACCAGACATCCCATTCCAAGTCCATGTCAGAAAACATGCTGTTGCAAGCACACTGTCATAAATGACATTTCCCTATCGTTTACCTTTTAATCAAATACACAAGAAATCTGGGTCATGTCCTACCACTGACAGCGCTACCGTTTGAAGAAAATATAAAATTAAAAAAGAGTAGCAGTGGCAGACTGGTTGCAGAGTGGCTGGTTTTCGCTGGCCACATCGGGCACGTTATCTATGGTAACAGGAGAATAGACTTTGACGGCATCAATACGGTGGGCCGTCAAAGCCACTGGATTGGACAGACCAGTCCACGACATGCGCAACAGGTGGAGGGAAAAGCGGTGGTTGGAATTTCGGTGGATTCACATTCAGTTTCTTCTGTGCTTTGATTTACCTGCGCGAAGAAGTGTTGAAATTTGCAAACCGTTCACATTGTTTAATTAGACAATTTCAACATCTTGTTTTGATGATGAACTATATAAGTTGGTTCTAAATATGTTGATTTAATTTTTTTTGGTGTGATTTCTTTTTAAAATATTTTTATTCAAAATATGGATCACAAAAATTTAAATTGAAATTTCCATATCATTAAATAATAATAATAATAATTATTATTATTTTAAATTTAAGGCAGAGTGAGAAGCTTTATTTGCGGAACAAGTTTTCATTTTAATGTAGATTTTTTACTGTTAAAGTTTATAAAGATTTATTAATTATTAATAAAATGAAAAAATTCAAATTCTACTTTCATTGAGCCGTTGTGATAAGGTTAAGTTGTAGGTTCATGGTTTGGAGTTTTGGCTCTTGCTAATTAATAAATTCATGGCATATTTAGCTTACGTTTAGATATACTCTCTTGGTGTTATAGTGGCAGTCACTAGATTTGATTTTGGGCCTAGCCCATATTACTCCAATTAATCACTGATTCAACATGGTGAAAAAAGGGTTATAGAAGTGTACATATTCTATCCCTCAAGATCTGAACTAGTGACTTCTTAAGATTTGAGCCAATTGAGTGTTCACAATCTCGGAGATTTAAGATTTGAGCCAATTACCTCATGGTTTTTTTATTTTTATTTTTTATTTTATTTTATGTGGTTCACAAAAGGAGATAGGCGAATGCTACTTCAACCTAACCTCTCAATAGCAAAGGTGCTTTAACGATGAAGATTTCATCAATTGAGCTAAGCCAATTTCTTCTTACATGGTTTTATATTTGATGAGGCACAGGGAAATGCCGTTTTTGGCTTGTAAATCATGAAAATTCTGGCAAGATTTTTGATAAAATCAGGCAGGGATTTACTTTTGTAAATCCAGGTTATAGTTGTCAAACTTCAGGATTTTGGATGCCCCATAAATTTTTGATGATGGTGAATCCATTTCCACCTTCAAAAACACTATTCAAACACTGTTACTGCAAAATTTCTTGAGTTTTTTTTGTCTGATAACCACTTTTGATTGTTCAACCAATTCCTTCGCTAAATAAACACAGCGAAATGAGATTTGACGAATAAAATGCCACTGGCAGAATCAAGTTTTATCCCCAGTAAAGTGACAGAATCACAGAATGGCATCTGCGAACAACAAAGGGAATGAACGTGAACAACTGACTTTCCCTAACTGCTTGGATGTAAAATTCTTTATACGACAGCAAATTGCCGGTTCAACCGTAGATTTTGTCCCACCTACGATACAATTCTTGTTATGACGATAATTATAAAGAGTGTTCATGCTTTTCTTATGTCATGATGTGGCTTTTCCTTTATGGAGGGAAAGCTTGCAAGTTAAGCAAAGAACGTTCGAAAAGTTTTCCTCTTTGGGGGGATTCGATCTGCCATCCACCGAGCCGACCAGGGCAATGTGAATGCTAACTTGCTATTCATAGTAAGTAGTTATGATAAAAATAGACCGGCGAACTAAGGGGGGCCTCGCCTGGCATTCAGCGTTCATTTGGTTGATGGGAATGTTAGTTGGGACGAAAAAAGCACATGGTATATCCCGCTCCCCAGATTCTATGGGTGTTGTGAAGTAGATAAAGCCAAGGAATAAATAATGAACCAGCGGCCCCACGGTTGGTGTCACAAGGAAGGCGAAAAGGTGAAGGTGGGTGTTGGGTAATGGTTGGTTTTGTTAGCTTTAAGGAGAAGACAAAGTCCCATTGGCCCCCATAGATCTGTGACAGGATGATACTGGTCACTAATGGGTTGGGGTAGGGTTCCTCACTTCATTCGACTTCACCACGTAGCAGGTTGCAGTGCCTAATCAAAGCGAAATAGTACGAGGCGTGAATATAATGAGTGTCAGAATATATTTATTAATTAACTACTACGTGACAGTCAGAATATATTTAGTAATTAACTACTGCGTGACAGTGGCGTTGCTCTTGATTTTATATTATTGTCGTGGAGACTATAGATTCGATATTCCGGTTATGAAGCAAGAGTTTTGCATTGTCCATTCGAAACTCTAAAATTGAATAGGACTTTCGGATCCTCCAAGTAAATAGCTAATTGTAGGCATAATAATTTATTGATTAATTCTCACGACGTGTTCATTGCTCGGCCAAAGTTGAAACGACGAGAGTGAGGTGGAGGCGAACTTGGTTTTTTTAATTTTATGATACTCATCGCATGGAATGTGTAGCATGTGCAGGGATTCCGTGTTGCCATCACGTCATGTAACCAAACATTACACTCCACGTTCGTTGAATGGATCGATGATTTTCTATTTCCAGCGCGAAATCAACATCAATCTATTGCGCTGCGTCGCAATCCCATTTTCAAATTTCCCTCCCATTCCCATCAAAGCAAGTCAACTAGGAGAATGTGGGAACATTTATTTTTAAATGGACTGAAAATTTTGATACACAAACAAGTGAAATCAGCGCTACTGTTTCTCCCCAAAAACGGAAAGCTCTTAATAGAGTGACTATGAACGAAACTAGGGTCGTTTTGTCCCACCTTGAACCAGAAATTCATAGGCTTGGCTTTAAATAGAAATTCATAGGCTTGGCTTTATATAGAGTTACTGTGAATAACGCTTTTAGGTATGGTGAAAAATGATTTGTGAAAGCTTATTGTGGGAAAGGAAGGCTAAGCAATTAGTATATCTATCTCGAACTAATTCGTTATTATGTTAGTAAGGGGTATTATTTTATTAATTATTTTTATAAGTAACGTAATGAAGTTTATGTTCTTGTGAATCATAGATGTGAGGAAGAAAAGTGTTACCAATAATTATATAAGTACATAATTTCTTTTTTTTTCATTTAAATTATTTTAACTAAAAACCAAATTATAATATAAAACTTAATTATTGAATTTATCAAAGCATTTTGTGGGGTGTCTCCATTTTCTTTTGGGATGTTTTTTTTTTTAAATCTCTCAAATGCGAATCTTTTGGGATGTTTTTGTTTTAAAATCTTTGGAATATGATTTTTTTACATAGAGTTTTCTTTATATTTTGAATTTCTTTCCTATTAGTGTTTAAATAAAAAAATATTAGAAGGGTTTTATGGTGAATCTTTTTTTGAAGTGTTTTCCAGATATAAAGTGATATATTTACCAATAATCAAATTTATCTTAAAGTTTTAGTTCGATAGTTTTAAGAGGTAATTTGAGTGAGGAATATGTTTATAAGAACCTTGGAGATTTGATAGAGGAGATATTCTCAAAGCTAAAAGCACACGTTCATTATAGATATTCACTGTAATATGAAGGTTCTTATGGTTGTCTAAGAAATAAGCTTGGAACCAGAGAAGATGTAGGTTTCAACTCAGAGGTTATATCAGAGGAAAAATGAGGGGAATAGAAAGAACCAGAGGAGGAGTCCATGAAAGAACCCAAGAAAGAGCATCCAAGTTCGAGAGTCATTGTCCATTCACAATTCTTGCTCAAGATGGAAGTGAAGGTCAACATCGAGTTGTACAAATGTATAAAGGCGAGATTGATGGTTTAAAATTTAATCATAGGATGTAATAGTTAAAAATTTACTTTTACATTCACCGCATAGATAAGGATTATAAAATATCATTTCTTAAATTGAAATCAGATGGCCATGCCCTAACTTAGCGGGAAAGCCATAAAAAGATACTTAGGTTGGAAGGTGATCCACCGGTAACAAAGTGGGGGGACTTTAAAAAACTCATAAAGTCCTTATTCTACCTGATTGGGTATATGGAGGATTCGAAGATCCTATGGAACTACTTCAAGTAGAGGTAGGGGCAAAGTGTATAGGAGTACACCATTAAATTCAAGATGATGGACATCATGTTGGGTATCTCTTCCAAGAGGCTAGATATACTCTTTAGGTATTTAGGGGGTCTACATAGCCAGTTATGAAAGTAGGTCATTTTGTTCAAGCCAAGAATAATGGATGAGCCTTATCTACAGGCACAATACTTAGGCCAAAAGAAAGGCAAAACAAGTGGTTTGAAATAAAAAGAGCACTAGGAAGCATCCATGGAGGGGGAGAAGAAGTGGAAAGTGGGGAAGGACAAGAAGACAACCACCACTACACATTATTGCAAAGATCCTAGTAATCACTGCAACATTGATTACCACACAGAGAAGAAGTGCTAGACAAGAACTAAACCTAAAGTCGAAAGAGAGACATGAATAAAAATAATATTCTTGCCACAAATTCGAGCAATAAGGTGGAAAGCATCTCTAATGTGGACGAGAAAATTGTCTACACCTCAGTGCAGAAGGAGGTGAATTTGAGTAGCCTTCATCACTAGGAGGAGAAGGAGACGACCAAGCTCTTCCATATTAAGATCTAGGTCAAGAAGACAAACGTTGATGCTTAATTCAAATCATTCATTCACAGGCTAACCTCATAGAAATAGAGCTCGTAAAAAAAAATGGATTGGAGTTTCAAGATCATTCTACCCCATATACATTGGGATGATAAATAAGGATGCAAAAATCAAGGGAATAAAATAATGTGGGATAAAATTTACTATCAATAATTATTTTATTGATAAAGCATAAATGAATATAGTTCCACTTGATGTATGTGGAGTTGTTTTTGGGAGTCCCTAAATATATGTTGGATGCAATCTTTATGCATAGAGCCAACCAATACCACCTCATAAAGGTTTGGAAATCATTCATCATCAATACACACAAAGGTATGTAAAATTTCATTGGAAAGTGCCAACCAAGCTAGGAAAATGATTAGTTCTAGCAAGAAATATGTTTTGTTATTTTAAAGAGAAAATCAATTTATTGAGGAGTTAACAAGGGCAAAGGAATCCTTGGAGTGGTGTATTAAAGATGTAATATTCCTAACCCAGAATATTCCTCAAACCCCAGCAAAAACACCAACCAAATATGTGCAAATGATATAATAACCCAGAAGTGATAAAATAACAGTGGAACAACATATAATAATGTAAACCGGAAATATAAGCAGATACACAAGAAATGCAGCGGGAAATGCTTGGCCATTTTATTATACTGGGCAATAAAATGAGTACAAGAGGTGATTAGACAGATGGCACCTCTACTTGCACAAGGCAAGTGAAGAAATACTCTTAGAATGACAAGAATGGCCTCTTTGCGTGGATGCTGCTGCTGTGCTACTAGAAAATAAATGATGATTTTGCACTGCTCCCCTCCTCGGACAAAGCTGAAACTCTAGATTTGGGCTCTACTCAAGAAACCCAGAAAAAACCAGAAAGCTTTCCTAGAATGGCCGACCCCCGAAAAACACCCTCTTGGGGTTCTGCACAGTTCCTCAATGCCCTGCGCTGCCACTGAAGAAAACCCCTCTAAACTCTGCCTGAAACACTACCTGAAACCCTACCAAACATCCTCCAATGAGACAAGAGCTGGACCCCTGCTTAATCTCCCAGCATAACTCCACCTGCAAAACCCCAATCCAGCACTACAACCAAAAAGAATTGTGTCCCTCTCTAGTGCTGCACAGTCCTCCAAAATGCTGATAAAAATACTGCTGAAATACCGATGGAAATACCTTGCCCGAGCAGGCACTCAAAGTCCCCCGGGGCTAAGGGTGAGATCTTCGAACGAAGACACTCAATGCACTAAAACAGTGTTGCATACCAGCTAAACAGCCAGTGCGTTTAGAAGTCAAAACGACTAGCTCAAAATGCACATAATTGAATGATCCAAAATGAGGGGGCCCCTCTATTTTATAGCCTCTACCTCTCACAATCCCTAGGCTCACCTCCTCCTGCATGATTCCCCTCTTGCCATGTGTTCTTCCCTCCTACACAGTCCCTCCATGTGTTTGCGTGGGCCCCATTTTTGCGTCCCCCTTTGGCCCCCTTGGCTCCTCCTTAAGTCACAACATTGCGCTACTAGGAAGTGACTTTTTTATCTATTCTTAAAATGAGTTATGTCCCCCGTCCTCACTTTTTTATTTATTTATAAATAACTATAGAAGGCAAAAATTGGGCAAAATCGAATATTCCAATTAGCCATGGCTAATTAGGAATATTACAGTCTCCCCGGAAAAATGTTGCTTGTCCTCAAGCAACTGAAGTGATGGATGCTGCAAAATCTTCTCACTCTCCCAAGTGGCATCCTCATCCGGCAAATTCTTCCACCTCACCAAGAATTCCCGGACCGTCCTACTCCGCAGTTGCCTCTCCTTGGTATCAATGATGGCCTCCAGCTGCAATACCAAATGCCCCTCGTCATCCATGGGTGGTAGCTCATCCGTCACTGTCACCTGCTGCCCCAATGCCTTTTTTAGGCATGATACATGGAAAACGTTATGAATCTTGTTGCCTTGGCGCAGCTCCAACTCATATGCAACCTGTCCAACCCTGCGTATCACCCTGTATGGCCCATAAAAGCGGGGCTTAGGCTTCTCACCCCCCTTTGGTTTTAGTGTCGACTATCGGTATGGATGTAACCGTAGGTAGACTATGTCCCCTACCTCGAACTGTCTCTCCACCCGACCCCTGTCGGCATATAGCTTCTGCTGGTTCTGTGATGTAGCCATGTTATCCTTGAGAGCTTGGAGAATATCCTGACTCTCTTGGATCCATATCTTGGCTCTGGGAGCCTTGCTATCACCAAACATCATGTCAGCAAAAGATAAAGGATGATACCCATATAAAGCATAGAACGGTGACATACCAATGGACATGTGATGTGAAGTATTGTAGTAGTACTCCCCTAGATGCAGCCACCTCAACTAGGCTTGCTGCTGCCCAGTGACATAGTTACACAAGTATCCCTCCAGCCACTTGTTAACTATCTCTGGCTGCCCATCCGTCTGTGAGTGATAACTGGTACTCGGTGTCAACTCCGTCCCCACCAACCGGAAAAGATCCTGCCAAAACCCGCCCATGACATGGCTGTCCCTATCACTAACGATGGTCTTAGGAAGACCATGTTGCTTGAAGATCTCTCTAAAGAACAGCTCGGCCACCTGTGCTGCTGTATAGTGTGCGGATATGGCAAAAACGTGTGCGTACTTTGTCAGTCGGTCAACGACGACAAAGATGCAATCCTTTCCCTGTACCATGGGAAACCCTGTGATGAATTCCATTGAAATACTCTCCCATTTCTCCTCCGAAATGGCAAGAGGCTGCAATAATCCCGCGGGATGGCTCATCTCTCCCTTGTTCCTCTGGCAAACATCGCACTCCCGGATGTTCTAGAGTACGTCCTCCTTGAGGCCCTTCCATGAGAACCTCTCCCTAATGGCCCTATAGGTTTTGGTAAACCCCTGGTGTCCTGCTAACGGTGAATCATGTGATGCCTGGAGTATCTTCTTCTTGAGCTGAGACCCCTCAGTCAAGAAGATCTGATCCCTGTAATAGATGATCTCATCGACCACCCTGTACTTGTCATCTGCCACCTGCCCATCCAGAACCTCACATGCAAACCTGTCCTCGGAGTACTCTACTAAGAGTCGAGCCCTCCAGTCTGTATCCAAGCTCATAAGAGACAACGTGGCTGATCTACGTGAAAGGGCATCTGCTACCACGTTGTTCTTACCTTTGACATACTCAATGTCAAAGTCATATGCCTGGATCTTGCTGATCCACTTCTGCTATCTCTCCTGTAGCTGCTTCTGCTCCAAAAAGAACTTGAGGCTATTGTGATTAGTCCTCACCCTGAACCTGTTACCCACCAGATACTGCCAGTACTTAGCCAATGCATGCATTGTGGCTAACATCTCCTTGTCGATATAGAGTACAACCTCTCGTGTAGAAGGAGCTTCCGGCTCTCAAAGGCTATAGGGTGACCTCCCTGCATCAACACTGCACCGATCCCCTCTCCCGACGCATCACACTCCAAAACAAAAGGCTGCGTAAAATATGGCAATGCAAGTACTGGGCAGCTGCTCATAACCTCCTTGAGCCTGTCAAAGGCTTGCTGCGCTGTATCTGACCAATTGAAAGCCCCCTTCCTCGTCAAATCCGTCAGGGGTGCAGCAAGCTGTGAGAAACCTTTGACGAACTTCCGGTAGTAAGTACAAATGCCAATGAATCCTCGAAGTTCCATCACATTTCTCAGCTCCAGCCATTCTTTGATGGCCCTGATCTTCTCCTCGTGGACTCTCACTCCGTCTACTCCTATGATGTGTCCCAGATACATCATCTCCGTCAACCCAAACTCACACTTGGAGAGTTTGGCATAAAACTGCTGCTTCGGTAAGATACGCAATACTGTCTCAATGTGCTAGAGATGCTCCTCCAAAGTCCTGCTGTAAATGAGAATATCATCGAAGAATACCAACACAAACTTCCTCAAGTGACTATGGAAGATGTGATTCATGCAGGATTGAAATGTAGCTGGGGCATTGGTTAGCCCAAAAGGCATAACCAAAAACTCAAAGTGTCCATAGTGACACCTGAAGGTGGTCTTGGGAATGTCCTGCTCCCTCACGCGAATCTGATGATACCGCGATCTCAAATCAATGTTTGAGAAGAAACCTGCCCCTCTCAACTCGTCCATCAACTCATCGATCTTGGGTATGGGGTAGCTATTCTTCAAGGTCTTCTTGTTCAGGGCCCTGTAGTCAATGCACATCCTTAGCGTACTGTCCTTCTTCTTCACCAACACCACATAAGAAGCAAAAGGACTCATTCTTGGTCGAATGTGCCCAAGAGCCAGCAACTCCTGGATAGCTCGCTCGATCTCATCCCGATAGGCCTTGGGGTGCCTATAGGGGGTGGTGATCACTGCTTGGATGCCCTGCTCAAGCTCAATAGTGTGCTCAAACCCCCGATCCGGTGGCTGTCCTGGTGGAATATCTCCAAACACTATGGCATACAGATCAAGGATGGACTGGATCTTTGGATGTATCGTCTGCCCTATAGTCCCTGCCTCTGATGCACGCAGATCCATTGCCCACTCTATGTCTCCCTTCTAGAAGACATGTTATATACCTAGGGGGGATAATATGGGGTACCAAGGGAGGTACCCAAGGTAATAATGTAATAATGGGATGGGCCATAGTAATAAATAAGGTGGTTAACCCATGTCATGTAAGGGACCACAAGTAGTTAATAATAATGTAATGGGCCCATGGTATTAGTTGATGGTATGAGGGAACCATGGTAATGACCCATGGTATTGTATGTATGAGGCCTATATAGAGGCTAGAGACTCCACATGGAGATATATGAAGAGAAGTATTATTGTATGAACAGGCATATGGCTTGTGGAGTGTTCTCCTTCCTTAAGGAGTGAATGTATGGTGTTGCCCTACCACAACGGTTTTGATAATAAAGACGAATTTCTATCTATTTTGATCTTGTTATTCTTGGGTTATTTGTATTCTCTATATTTTGGTATCAGATCTACAACAATTGGTATCAGAGCTACAACAATTGGTATCGGAGCTCTTTCTTGGGCAAACCGTGGAGAATTTTTTTTTTCATTTTTTTGTAGGGATTTTTGGGTGGTGAAATTGTAGATCAGATCTGTACGTTTTGGTGCAAGATCTGTAAAATCTAATTGCAGATCTATATTCCTGGTGAAAAAATAGCCGATTTCAAAAAAAAAATCGGTTGAATCGGAGTCCGGATGAAGGAGATATCGCTGATTTAAAAATCAGTAGGGTTGCAGACAATTTTCGGGGCAGCGAATTTGCGGCACAGATCTAGACATATTGGCACTAGATCTGCAAAATCTAATTGTAGATCTGGAATCTTTGTGAAAAAACACATGATTTCAAAAAAAAAAAATTAGTCGAATCGGAGTCTAGATGAGGGAGATATCGCTGATTTAAAATCAGCTCTTTTTGCAGAAATTTTGGGTGACGGCGGGAGAGTAGCAGCGCAGATCTGAAATTCCAGTGTCTAAATCAAGGTTTCTATCACATGGGTAGATGCAGAATGGTTGTTCCATTTCCAAAAATAGGTTATAATAGAAATTCTGAGCAATATTGACGGATTTGTGGCCATTTCAAAATTTTCGCCAAGTAAGTGAATTTTTTCAAAACTCTCTTCATGGCTTCTAGCAAGGTTCTATACTTTACAGGAAAAGATGATGGTCCTACTATTGAAGAATGCATAAAACAACAGAAGTGGGTATGGAAAAACCTTTGGAGGGATTCATGGGGGTTGGGTTTCAAAGGTGAGACTTATAAATGGTATCTCTCACTTGATGACAAACAGTTGACCAAACTCTCAGATGCAGAATTTGAAAAAGTCCTTTTAGACAAATGGTCTCGTGCTAGGAAAAAGGAGAATGAGACACAGAAAGGGTTAATTCCTACTGGTATATATTTATTGCAGATTCATGGATTGATTCAGAAAGAGAAGATCATTGTTTCTATCAATCCTAGTTGTAAACATAATTTTATCAGTGTTAATTTGGCAAAAAAATTGCAAGTCCCAGCAAAACAAATTGAACATGCACAGGTTGATAATGAGGATGTTCAAGTGTAAAAGGATTTGAAGATTTCTATGGATAAATATGTGTTGCATGGTGATTTTTATGCTTCAGAAATGGATAATATGGATGTTGTTTTGGGATATCCTTGGATGGAATCCGTGGGTACTATCAATATTAATGTGCAGAAGAAATTCCTGAAGCTATGGTATAAAAAGAAGAAAATTACATTACAGGATATTTCCATCCATAAACAGGTAGAGCACATGGAGGCTGAAGCAGAAGATGTTCAAGGGACTGACATATCAGATGATGAGCCTTTGATGATCGACAATCAAACACAAACAGAGGCTGTAGAAGAAAAGGTTACAGGTGATGATACATCAGAGGAGGGCTCAGTGGTTGAAGTCATATTGAAAAAGAAGACACCACAACAGGCACCACAGCAGGGTGATGTCAAGCAAAAGCCATCGTGGATTAAAACTTCAACATATCATCACCCACATCACCTCGCAAGACAACCATCATGGAAACCAAATAGTCACATGATGGATAGAAAGGAGAGACGATCCACCTACTACACATCAACACAGAAGAGCTGCCACGGTCAACTTCCATCTCAAGCGAGCGAGGCACCAACGAGATCGAGGGTTCACCTTTCTCTTGGATGGCTAGATGCACGTGCATGGTATCAGTGGACTACTCTTTTGAGTAGATCTTATTATTTGTGTTCTTCCCATGTTTCGGGGACGAAACATGCTTAGGGGGGTGGAATGTTATATACCTAGGGGGGATAATATGGGGTACCAAGGGAGGTACCCAAGGTAATAATGTAATAATGGGATGGGCCATAGTAATAAATAAGGTGGTTAACCCATGTCATGTAAGGGACCACAAGTAGTTAATAATAATGTAATGGGCCCATGGTATTAGTTGTTGGTATGAGGGAACCATGGTAATGATGCATGGTATTGTATGTATGAGGCCTATATAGAGGCTAGAGACTCCACATGGAGAGAGATGAAGAGAAGTATTCTTGTATGAACAGGCATATGGCTTGTGGAGTGTTCTCCTTCCTTAAGGAGTGAATGTATGGTGTTGCCCTACCTTAAGGGTTTTGATCAATAAAGAAGCATTTATATCTATTTTGATCTTGTTCTTTCTTGGGTTTATTCTGTTATCATATATTTTTGTATCAGATCTACAACAAGACAGCCTCCATCCGATGAGCTGACACAGTCTGAGACGGATATGTATGCTGTCCCTGTATCTTCTCATGCCTCCCTGTCTTCTCATCATCCCACTCCATCTCTAGGGTCTTCCAATCCGTCGTGACCTTCCCTAGAGTAATAAGCCACTGAACACACAGTATCATGTTGGTTTCCGGAATATCGACCACGAAAAAGTGGTCAGTCAATGTGTAGGTGCCCATCGTCACTGAAAGCTCTGGGACATAACGAGCACAAGTCATGGTCTGATCTCCTGGGACCAATACTGAAAACCCATCGAAGCTCTCTTTCTGAATACCTCTCCGCTCAACCATTTGTGCATCGATGAAGTTGTGGGTTTCCCCATTGTCAACCAAAACTGATACGCGTTGGCCACGTACTGTCCCTCGTACGCATAGCGTCAGATACTTGGGAACTCCTTGCAACACTACAAGGGCCCCTCCGGTGGGTGCAAAAGATGTTCCACCTGCTGCTGGTGGAGGTGGCAAAGGCCCCTGTATGGCATGGCTATCTCTTGCCTCCACATCATACTCATCATCCTCTTCTCCACTGCTCTCGGAGAAGACCTCAATAAAATGTGCTTTGCCAGCAGCACATCTATGTCTTGGTGCCCATGGCTCCTAACAGGTGAAGCACAACTGCTTCTTCTTCAGCTCCCTCCTGGCATCATCGTCAAGCTGTACTCTTCCTAGATTCCCCTTTGGAGGAGGAATCCTCACATCCTTCCCCTTAAACTGAAAAGTCTGTCTCTGGGGGTAAGGTGTCCGGGTCCTGGTAAGACATCCTGTAAGTCCTGTGTCCTTCTGATAGCGTCCTGGAGTGTGGCTGGTTTAGTGGATCAGACTAAACCCCGAAGTGGCTCTGTTAATCCCTCAACATACATATAGACCCTCCGCACCGTGGATAGGTCTGGCACCATCACGGAGACCCTCAAGAAATCTGCAATGTAGGTCTCTGGGATCCCTGTCTGTTTGAGCCTTGTCAACTCAACAAAATGTTGCTCTGGATCCCTCCGTCAAATCACTCCATCAATCTCCTGGTAAACTCAGCATATGTCGTCACTATAGAGTGCCTGAGTGTAACCATCCCATGAAACCACCAATCTTGGGCCTCGCCATCCAAATGCAATGTTGCCACCTTGATGGTCTTTGCCTCCGACATCTAGCTAAGCTGGAAATAAATGTCCAGCTTCTCCACCCAAGACTTTGCCGAACTGTTTGATGAGCCATGAAACATAGGCAAGTGGAATCTAATCACTGCACGGTGGGTGTCGCCATCATGGTAATGCCAGTACCCCCTGTGATGGTCACGGGGTCTGCTATCCCGCTGGAGCTGAACAAAATCTCTGAATGAGAGGGCTTCCTTGAACTCCTGCCCATAGGCCTGGTACTCTGCAAAATAATCGCCCATATGTCTGGGCTCTGCCTCCTGCTGGGCTACGGCCCCCATATCTGCTCCTAAGAAAGTGGGCATGGTAGAGCGTGTAGGGGCATGTGAGGCCACCTGCTGCACAGTATCACGCTACTCTGGCAAGTGATGGGATGCACCTAATCCCTCACCAATCTGAAAAACTCGTGGGCTCTCTCGCTGTCTGGCCTCTACTGCCATGAATCTCTGCCCCATCACCTCAATCTGCCTCGACAGATCCTGCACTGATTTGAGGAGCATATTCGCAAATCTCTTCCCATCCTCGTCGGCCATCTGTTCTGCATCCACTACTAGCTCTCTCTGTTTTGCGTCTACCACAGGCTCCACCTGTTCTGCGTCCACCATAGGAACACAGTCTCCTTCCCTGTAGGTATTCTCCAACCTACGTCCAGTGTCTCTGTACCTCCTACCTCTGTAACAAATGTAGGGTTTTTCCCCTGGTGTCATAGATTTCTAGCTCCACAGGCTGAGCTAGATCTATGCTCTGATACCACTGTAATATTCCTAACCCAGAATATTCCTCAAACCCCAGCAAAAACACCAACCAAATATGTGCAAATGATATAATAACCCAGAAGTGATAAAATAATATTGGAACAACATATAATAATGTAAACCGGAAATATAAGCAGATACACAAGAAACGTAGTGGGAAATGCTAAGCCATTTTATTATATTGAGCAATAAAATGAGTACAAGAGGTGATTAGACAGATGGCACCTTGACTTGCACAAGGCAAGTAAAGAAATACTCTCAGAATGACAAGAATGGCCTCTCTGTGTGGATGTTGCTGCTGCTGCTAGAAAATAAATGATGATTTGGGGCTGCTCCCCTCCTCGGAAAAAGCTGAAACTCTGGATTCGGGCTCTACTCAAGAAACCCAGAAAACCCAGAAAGCTTTCCTGGAATGGTCGACCACCGAAAAACACCCTCTTGGGGTTCTGCGTAGTTCCTCAATGCCCTGCGCTGCCACTGAAGAAAACCCCTCTAAACTCTGCCTGAAACATTGCCTGAAACCCTGCCAAAAATCCTCCAATGAGACAAGAGCTGGACCCCTGCTCAATCTCCCAGAATAACTCCACCTGCAAAACCCCAATCTAGCACTACAACCAAAAAGAACTGCGTCCCTCTCCAGTGCTGGGCAGTCCTCTAAAATGCTGATGAAACTACTACTGAAATATTCATAAAACTACTACTGAAATACCGATGGAAATACCTTGCCCGACTAGGCACTCGAAGTCCCCCGGGGCTAAGGGTGAGATCTCCAAACGGAGACACTCAATGCACTAAACAGTACTGCAGATCAGCTAAACAGCTAGCGTGCTTAGAAGTTGAAACAACTAGCTCAAAATGCACATAACTGAATGATCCAAAATGAGGGGGCTCCTCTCTATTTTATAGCCTCTGCCTCTCACAATCCCTAGGCTCACCTCCTCCTGCGTGATTCCCCTCTTGCCATGTGTTCTTCCCTCCTGCGCAGTCCCTCCATGTGTCTGCGTGGGCCCCATTTCTGCATCCCCCTTTGGCCCCCTTGGCTCCTCCTTAAGTCACAACGTTGTGCTACTAGGAAGTGACTTTTTATATTATTATTCTTAAAGTGAGTTATGTCCCCCGTCCTCACTTTTTTATTTATTTATAAATAACTATAGAAGGCAAAAATTGGGAAAAATCGAATATTCCAATTAGCCATGGCTAATGAATATTACAAAAGAATAGAGACAACAACTAGAAGGGTTGCTATAGACATACAGGGAGGGTTTTAGAGCCTAAAGGGATACTATCCAAGAGGAAAGTGGAGCATGATATCTAATTGTTGTCTCAATCTCCATTGTCAAACATTGGGTTGTAAAAATAGATTATTTCTAAAGCAAGTGAAGTGAAAACATAGTTGCAACACATGCTAGAGCAGAGTGTGATTTAATTGTACCTCACCTTGTGGCTCACCCATCATACTTATGCCAAAGAAGGATGGGATTAGAGAATGTGCATCGATTATAGAGCGTTTACCATGATTAAGCTCAAGAAAAGGTACCCCTTTCCCATAATTGATGATTTGTTGGAAGAGTTGTAGCAAAGAAATACTTCACCAAGCTAGATTTAAAATCAAGGTATCACTAGATGCTAATCAAGGAGGAAGCCACTTGGAAGACTATCTTCAAAACAATACACAACTTGTATGAGTGGTTTGTCATGCCATGTGTCCATGCAATGCACCAACTACGATCACGAGATTAATGAATGATGCACTATGCCTTTATCTAGATTCATTTGTTATTGTTTATTTGGATGATATATTGGTTTACAATGCTTCTTGGGAGTAGAACATATCACACTTGATGCAAGTGCTAGAGACTTTGAAGAAGTACTAGCTACCAGAAAATCTAAAAAAATGTGAGTTTACATTGCACTCATTAGTGTATTTAATATATGTGATTGGTGGAGGGGAGCTTAAGATAGATCTTGCAAAGTTGGAGGCTATCATGAAGTGGTCAATGCCTAAAAATGTTTATGAAGTTAGGAGTTTTGTTAGGGAAACATAGTTCTTAAGGAAATTCATAGCTTCATTTTCAACAGTAGTTGCATCATTTTATGCTATAACAATGTGTGGCAAGAATTTCCAATGGGCGAACGATTAATAAAAGGCCTTTGAAGAATTAAAAAGAAAATTAGTCAAACATTGGTTTGCATTACCAAACTTGCACTAGCCCAACTGGGTATGCTATAGGAGTAGTTTTGATGTAGGAAGGAAGGCTTCTATGCTATTATTTTGAAGTGTTTCATGGGGAAGTTCTCATTTACCGTACCCACGATAAGGAGCTCTATGCCTTGGTATAATTTCCAAAAAGTGGAAACACTATTTTATGGGAAAGGAGATAGTCATCCACAAAAATCACCAGTCGCTACAATAATTGCAGGTCTAGAATAAGTTACAACAAACTAAACCTACAACTAGATGATGTTTTTATAATAATTTCATTTCGTGATTAGGTATAAGAAGGGTAGCGCAAGCAATATGGTTGAGATACTTTCAAGGCTACGCACATAAACAATATAGCTTTGGGAACTTTGATTCATATGGAACCTCTCACTCATGATGCATATATAGAGGCATATATAAAGGATGAGGACTTCAAGGAGGTGCTTCAACAATTGCAGAGCCAAAGTTAGGAAAATGGAGATATCATAGCTGGTTGTCATATCCAAAATGGGTTACTCTAAAGTTTGGACAAGCTATATGTTCCTAAGGGTGAGTGAATACAACTCGTTAGAGACGTTGACACCTCCAAGGTCACATGAAATTTTGGTGTAGGGAAGACAATGGCCAACTTACAAAGGTATGTGTATTGGCTAGAATGTAAGAATATGTAGCTAGGTTCATAAGAGGATGTATGTTTTGTTGTACTAGCTAGCCTAATAATAGGAAACAAGGTCTATACCATCCCTTACATGTACCAACTCGTCCTTGAGAAAGCATTTCCATGGAGTTTGTGGGAGGTTTACCAATAATAAAGAAGGAACATTGCTACCTATTTGTGGTAGTTGACAGGTTCAAAAAGATATGCGTTCTCATGCCCTGTAAAAAACCATAAGAGGGAAAGAAACAATAAACTTGCTCTTGAACAGGTCAGGGTGCACTTTGGGATACAAAGGAGCATCATTTTAGGCAAAGAAATTTGATTTCTTATTTCATTTTAAACTTTATTATGGGAGAACATGGACATGAAGTTGAAGAGGTATAAAAAATTCCATCCACAGATCGATGAGAAAATAGAAGTACTCAACATGACTTTGGTGCATCTTTTGAAGGGTTACAATTAGAAGTATATGAATACTTGGGATGAAATTATGGTATATATACAACACTCCTCTAGTATCTTAGTCCTCACTTCTACTGATATTCCCCATTTGAAACTTGTTTTTGATATTTTCCACCTTCACCTTTGGCTATTGCATATGGGAAATAAGGAGGAGTGAGGGAGGATCTCATAGTGTTAAATTATGAAACTATGGTCAAATTACACTTTGGACAACTCATTTGATGGAGATGATGATTTTATTAAATTTATCTTTTCGAGAGGACCAAAATCAACCTAAAGATCACTCAAATCAGATAAGGGAAAGTGTACTTATGAAGGAAATCCCACATATGCACATTTGGACAAGGTCGACCCTAAAGCAAATTGGACACCCATGGAAGCCTATAAATACAAGTGACCTCAAGCTCATTTGGACATCACCAATCATCTTCTTCTCTTATTCATTTGATTGGCTCACATAGATATGAGGCAGGGATGACAACCGAGGTTCACAAAGCTTCGAAATTATAGGGTCTAAGGCTTGCATCTGTTTTAGGGTTTTTGGGCTACGGTCATAGGCACGTCATAGAGAAAAATCATCCATAGTCACTGGTTTGCAGATATCAAGGGAGCGAACAAAAACATTCAGCTGCTCGTACAACCTCTTCATGCATGCAACCAAGAAGTTTGACTCAGATTTGACCGAGGACTGAAGTTGACCGTAGTTGATCACATGCGGGAAAAGTTTTCTCTAATATATTTTGATGCTAGAAACATATTTTTGAATATTTTTGGGTTGTTTTGTTGGATGATATTGTATTGGGATCATTGTACTCTCTATTGAACATTTTATGACAATCTAATAGAAGAATAATTTCAAAGGGTTCCCCCCTAGTGGGGTTTTTCCTTGGTCTTTGACCAAACTTGATGTCTCTTGTTGATGTGTTGATTATCTCCTTTTTCATTTCATTTTTTGTTCTATCTTCAATTACTATTGATGAATTGAAATACTAGTTGTAATTGAAAGATTGCTAATTGAAGTATTGAATTGGGCTAAAGTAATTGATACAACATAGAACAATATGAAAATTTGACATATTATCAGAGTTAAGGTGAAGGAAAAGCCCAAAAGGAGACAAACATTGAAGCAATCATCTTTGGAAAGTTGAAAGAGTTGATCTAGCCAAGTCAATATGACTCCCGTATTCAAGGAAAATGAGAATTTGGGTGACTCATTCAATTTTGTTGCATGGAAAGTCAAGTTGGAGATCATAGATGATAACAATGATGTTTTCGACTACTTTCAAGGAAAGGTACCTGAGCCTCTAGAGAATGCTTCTGCTGCTGCCAAGAACAAGCACAATAAAGGTGACTTAAAAGAAAAGAAAATTATAGTTGTTGGTTTACAAGATAATTTACTTGCATATGTTGGAAACTTGAGAAGGTCTAAGGGTATGTATGATAATATAGATGACATGTATGAAGTCAAAAATTTGAATGAAATCATCTCTTTGAAAGATAAACTCAATTACACAAAGATGAACAAAGGAGAATATGTGAAAAAATACATAATGAGGATATCTCGTCTTAGAGATCAATTGCAAAGAGTTGGAGAATATGTGCCTAATAGGGAATAGGTGATAGTGACTCTAAGAGGTCGCCCTCCTATTTGGGAAACCTTTATTACTACTATAAGCAACAACAATGTCCTCCCTTCATTCGATGAAATTGTTGGAAATCTCACTCAAGAAGAATCAAGGATTATATCAAGAGGAAGGATTCAAAAGCATGAAGAAGGAGAGCCCGCTGCATTCATCACTCATGAGAAAATGAAAAATAAAGGGAAAGGAGGTCCATCAAATTCAAGAAAGCCTCCTCCTCGAAATACCAATAGAATAAATGAATACACACACATCAAATGCTATAATTGTCATAAGAAAGACCACTATGCTCGAGATTGCCTCGAGAAGAACAAAGGAGCATGCTACAATACTAAGAGAAACAAAATCAGGTTCAATAATTAAAGAAGAAAAGATGATCGAAGGAATGAACGAAATGGAATAGATGAAAGAAGAAGAAGAGATGCTCTAAGTGATCATGAAGAAGATCGTCGTCAAAATAATTCAATATTCTCCAGGTATGAAAGGAATGTTGCAAATCAATTTGAATATATTCTTATTTCCACCCTTACTAGTTCATCTCCTCTGGATTTGTGGGATAGTTGGTTGGTTGATAATGGGGCCACTCATCACTTCTCTGGCTATAAGGAAGTTCTCTCTAATTTGGTAGAGAGGGAGTCAAATTTGAAAATCATTCTTGGAGACGACTCCACTCATCTTGTTAAAGGTTTTGGGTCTGTAAAATTTCATTTGAATTTGGGAGAATATATTTTTCTTCATGATGTAATGTACATGCCAGGGTTAAAGAATAATTTGGTGTCAATATCTACATTGGGAGACAAAGGGATGAGGGTTTCCTTCATCGGAGGAAAGGTTCTTACTTGGCCTAGTGGATCACCTATGAGAGATGCATTCGCATTGGGATCAAGATATGAATGACTCTATAGGGTTACTGGAAGACCATTTCTAGAATTGGTCCGTGATACTAATCATCTAAGAGAGATATGACAACGAAGATTGGCCCATCTACATTATGATGCTCTTTCGAAATTGGAGAAATTGGTCTTAGGGATTCCCAAGGTTCAAGCCTAGCATGATGGAGTATGTCCAGGTTGTGCTAGTGGAAAGAAGACAAGGGGACCATTCCCCTATAGCGAGAATGAGACAAATGACATCCTACATCTCATCCATTCCGATATATGTGGTCTGATGCCCATACATTTTATTGGTGGCAACCTCTACTACATCACCTTTATTTATGACTTCTCAAGGAAGACATGGATATATTACTTGAAGCATAAGGATGAAGCCTTCAAAATTTTCAAGGAGTTAAAAACTTTGATTGAAAACAAAATAGGGAAGGAAATCAAAATATTTAGGTCTGACAATGGTGGAGAGTACACATCAAAGGAGTTCATTGATTTTTTCAAGAAGGAAGTTATCAAGAAAGAAACAATTGTGCCCTATACTCCCGAACAAAATGGAGTGGTTGAAAGAAAGAACAGGTCCATTATAGAAGTTTTCCGTGCCATGCTCCATGATAAAAAATTTGTTGAAGTTCCTTTGGGGAGAAGCTACAAATACCATAGTATATGTTCAAAACAGGGTACCTCATCAAGCATTGGACAGAAAGACCCCCGAAGAAGTATTCACAAGTGTCAAGCCTGGTCTTGGTCATCTCCATATCTTTGACTTCCATGTATACTTTCATGTGCCAAAGGACAAAATGAACAAGTTGGAAGCTTCATGAAGAAAAGGTACGTTTGTTGGATATTGTGAAAATTCTAAAGAATTTAGAATATATATTTCTGGTCAAAGGAAGGTTGAAATTATCATGTTACTTTCTTTGAAGATGTCGCCCTTGGAAAAGAAAGGGACCTTCCTCCTAAGAAGAATGATGATATGGATATTTTAGAAGGTCCTTCCGTGCCCAAATCTGAGACATGTATTGTTGATGATCCCATGGAGCCCATGGATCCCTTAGATTCTCCTCCATGTGATCCTCCCACCAAGGAGAGGCCACTTTGGCTTTGGGCCACATTACAGGATGATGAGAGACGAGCTCCTGTATGAAGATTATTTAGAGAAAGGAAGAATTCGTTCAAGTACTAGGGATATGTTGCATCCATGAGCAGTATGATTCAAGCTGAACCTCCCACATTCGAAGAAGACGAGAAGGAACAAGTTTTGAAAGATGTTATGGCCAAAAAATATGAATCAGTTATGAAGAATGATGTATGAGATATTGTGCCAAGATCGAAAGGGAAATCTGTGGTGACTTCAAAGTGGCTATTCAAGATCAAGCATGGAATTAATGGTAGGATTAGAAATACAAGACAAGGTTCGTGGCTCAAGGATTATCATAGAAAGAGGGACAAGATTATGATGATATATTTGCACCTGTGGCTCAATATAGAACCATTCATTCGATAGTTTCCCTTGCTGCAAGTCAAGGATGGACCCTTCATCATATGGATGTGAATACTGCATTCCTTCATGGCATGTTACAAGAAGAAGTGTATGTTGAGAAACCACAAGGATTTGAAGTGGAGGATCAAAGACAAACATTTGTAGGTTGAACAAGGAATTGTATGGTTTGAAACAAGCCCCTAGAGCATGGTATGCCTGCATTGACATTTATTTGATGAAGCTAGGATTCACAAGAAGTAATGCCAATCCCAACCTCTACTTCAAGGTAGTCCAAGGTATGCCATTGATTTTCATTTTATATGTTGATGATCTATTCTTGAAAGGTAGTGATCCCCTGATGATCTAGTGTAAGAGGGAGCTAGCCTTTGAATTCGAGATGAAGGACCTTGGATTCATGCACTAATTTTTATGCCTTGAGGTGTGGTAAAGGACCAAAGAGATTTTCCTTTCACAAGGAAAATATGTTGTGAAGATGTTGGAAAGATTTGGAATGACAAAATGAAAATCCCTCCCACACTGATGGAAATGAACTTCAAGAAGTTATGTGGAGAAGCTGGAGGACCCGATTTGGAAAATCCATCTGAGTATAAACAGTTGATTGGGGCTTTGATGTTCCTAGTGAATACCCATCCAAACGTATGCTATGCACTGAATACGTTGATTCAATTCATGACCAAGCCTCTCCATGCACATTGGATCGTTGCAAAATACATTTTGAGATATTTTCAAGGGACGATCACACTTGGTCCAAGATATTCCGTTGGAGACGTTTGACTTCATGGATACACCTACGCTGACTGGGCAGGAAATGTTGTCAACATGTAGAGTACATCTGGATGTTGTTTTCACCTTGGATATGCCATGATATATTGGATGAGTAGGAAGCAGAAGTCCATAGCATTGAGTACTGCCAAGGCAGGTTATATCGCCACTAGTATGGCTAGATGCGAAGCAGTTTGGTTGAGGAATATCTTTGGAGAGCTATTTGAGAAGGTCCTATATACTACAATGATATATTGTGACAACAAGAGTGGGATCCGCTTGGCAGAGAATCCCGTATTTCATGACAAGTCCAAGCATATAGAGATCTGATATTAGTTCATTTGAGACATGGTGTAGAGAGGAGCCATTAGACTCCATCACATATCGATAGATGAGTAGATTGAAGATATTCTCACCGAGGCTTTGCTAAAATGGAAGTTCTTGGTCTTCACAGAGTAGCTTGGACTGATGGATGTGACCCGTCCTGATAAGGGGCGTTGCTGATCGAGGACACTGAGCCAACTCTTCCCCCCTTGTTTGAGCTCCCAGGGTATGGAATTGAGATGGGCTCTTGGGGTTGAGGTATCTTTAGATAATAGGTACCCATAGGGTTGAAGTAGTAGCTCCCCTATCTTGGTCTTTGCAGAGTATACCCTAGTTGGCATCATACCCACAAGCTAGGCTTGTCGGGATTGTCCCTCCCCATCTGGCTAACGAGTTGAGGAGGCTTTGGGGTGTGTTATCCTTACCTTTTGGTATGTTGGGTATCTTGCCCAAGCTCAGATTATGACGTAGGTGTTATACCGCATGACTCTTGAGGGTCATTGTTGGGAATATTGGTAGGCAATAGGATGGTTTGAGATGTGCTCCCTTATATCACCTATTGATCGATATGGGGTCAGAGATATTTAACCCCCCATGAGATTCAGGGTTGAGATGTACCCCCTGATGTGGTTTTGGATTGAGATATGCTATCCGACGAGATAAAGGGTGGTAGATTTTTCTCCCCGATGATTCTTCTTCTTTATATTCGAGAATGTTTCAGCAAATAGAGTTGAACATAGATGGGACATATGATGACAGGATAACATGTTGATCGATGGACATATATTGACAGGTGGAATTATCCCTAGTTGAGAGGGAGTGTTAAATTATGAAACTATGGTCAAATTTCACTTTGGAAAGCTTATATTATGGAGATGATGATTTCATTAAATTCCTCTTTTCGAGAGGACCAAAATTTACCTAAAGATCACTCAAATTGGACAAGGTAAAGTGTACTTATGAAGGAAAGCCCACATATACGCATTTGGACGAGGTCGGCCCTAAAGAAAATTGGAAACCCATGGAAGCCTATGAATAAAAGTGACCTCAAGCTCATTTGGACATCACCAAACATCTTCTTCTCTTCTTCATTTTATTGGCTTGCATAGGTCTAAGGCAAGGATGAAAACAAAGGTTTGCAAAGGTATGGAATTACAGGGTCCGAGGCTCACATCTATTTTAGGGTTTTTGCACTAGAGTCACAGGAACATCATAGAGAAAAAACATCGATAGTCACTAGCTTGCAGGCATAAAGGGAGCGAAAAAAACCTTCAGTTTCTTGCACAACCTCTTCATGCATGCAACCGGGGATTTTGACTCAGATTTGACCGAGGACTATAGTTGACTGTAATTGGCTACATACCGGAAAAGATGCCTCTGATATATTTTGATGCTAGAAACATATTTCTGAATATTGTTGGGTTGTTTTACTAGATGATATTGTATTTGGATCATTCTACTCTCTGTTGAACATTTTATGACAATCTAATAAAAGAAGAATTTCAAAGGGATTTCTCCCTAGTGGGATTTTTCCCTAGTCTTTGACCAAACCTGGTGTCTCTTGTTGATGTTTTGATTGTTTCCTTTGTCATTACATTTATTTTTCTATCTTCAATTGTTGTTGATGAATGGAAAGGATAATTTTAATTGGAAATATTTCTAATTGAAGTATTGAATTGGGATAGAGTAATTGATACAACATAGAACAATCCAAAAAGTGAACACAGTTAACACATAGGGGATGCTTTAAGGGAAAAAAAGGTTATGAGGAAAGTTAGGCAGATACATTTGCAAGTACAGGAGGCACTAAAGAATTCATAAGAAAAGTAAAAATCTAGGCATGGTCAACACATAATAGAAAAGTCATTCTGAGTGGGAGACAAAGTATGGTTAAAATTGAATAAGGATAGACTATAAGGTATTAATTAAAAAAATCAAGGTTTTATGATATGGTCCTTTCAAGATACTAGAAAAAGTGGGAGACAATGCCTATAGACTCAATCTACCCCCATACATGCACATTAACTTAGTAGTAAATTTCGAAAATCTCAAACTTTATGATCCTTCTATGTTAGATTAGGAAGGTTAGAAGTATCTTTTATAAAGGACTTAAACCTAGATGCCCAAGTAGAATTGATAGAGGATACAATTTTTCAAAACAGGTCTAGAACTATAGGATAATGTTAACATGACCTTTGGAAAATTGGGTTGAATGGACAACTTCCAAAAAGGCTTGGTACTCTATGGAGAAGGTAGAGGAAAATTTCCTCACCTCATTTAATAAAATATTCTTGGGACTAAAATCTGCATAAAATGAGGAGGTATCTAGATTGGATCATTATATATTATTTTTCATCCATCTTGATACTTTCAAAGTGGAAAATTTGGAGGAATTATTTCACAAGGCCTTTTTACGAGTGAGTCCTAGTTTAGAGAATTAGGGTTTGAAACATTTTGGAGGTCATTTGAGGCATCAAAGAAAGTTTTTTGGGGTATAAAATCTCTCATTTTTGTTAGATCCTCTTGTGATTTTTTACACTTATAGACCTTTCCAACGGTGTAAGAAAGGCATCAAACATAGTCTATATGCAAACGTTATGCCTATTAGAAGTAGACCCATTGTGATTGACCACCATAATTCGAGAGGATGCCATGCCAACCCTAGTTACTAATGAAAAACGGGTTATCCACATGAAGACTATGAGTAAGAATTTAGAAGGGTCAAATTTGTAACAGTAATTGAGAGTTTCATGAGTCAAATATGACCCCTAGTTGCATATTGGGTTATGTTATAACTAGGCCACTAGGAGGAAAAAGGGCCCATTCATTTTTTATTATATATTGTTCTATAGTAGAGTAGAAAAAAATAGAAGTGGGAGTTAGAGAGGATAACATAAGGGGTCTAATTCTTGTTTGTAGTATCCTTTCAAGCCATATGTCTTAGGGAAGAACAAAAAGAGTTCCTTCACCTTGGTGTGTTCATTATTTCCATTCCAAACAAAAGAGAGTAGAGATACCTCACCTTCTAGTTGGTTTTTCTCTTGAAAGGGTTTCCCAAAGCATATATTGTGTTCATTGTGGTTGGTGAATGATTATATTTTTATTGTTCTCTATTTTACAAATTTTTTGTCTTACATGCGTAAGCAAAAAATAATACTTAACACATTTGGAATCTATGGAAATTAAGCCTCATAGTATAGATTTCAGTCTTTTTTTTATAAGATATTGTTAATTTTCAAAGTGTTTTATGCTGTAATAATCACTTAAAACAATTTCATTCACTTTCATGCACCCTAGTAACAACTAAGTAATCATTGCTGGAACAATAAACGGTAAATGCACAATAGAAGATAGCCAAGCACAATGAGACATAGAGATTTTGGTCAAAGACCAGGGAGAAACCCCACAAGGGGAAAAACCCAGAATCAATTCTTCTTCTCTATTATTTAATCAATGTTCAACAAGAGATACATCAGTCCATTAGTACATCCATAAACTAGCCAAAGTCAAACTTTGACTTTCCAAGTCAACCAAACCAAAAACAATTCCAATCACAGAGAGAGAAAGTCAATTATGGTCAAAGATCAAATTTGCAACAGAGCGCTGAAATTCAGCCTATGGAAGCTCAGTGAACCACAACCAACAACCTGCAATTTTTGGTCACAGTCAAAGGTCAAAATTTCCTAGAAAACTTTGGTCAACCTAGCAGAATATTCAACCTTCTTTCCTCAATCAAAATGTGGTCAAACAAGGTCAAATTATCCTGCAACGTTTCAGTCAAATTCCATAGTCAAACCCTATGTTTAAACACTAATCAATCCTATAGTCAACCTCATAAAATGTGGCCAGGTATTTGGTCTTGTCAATATTTGGTCAAAAGTCTCCTTCCAAGAACTCGGTTAAAGAAACAAAGAAATAGCTTGGTCAACAGAAGTCAACACATAAAGAAACATATCAAAAAAGTCAATTGCAATATAAAAAAATGTCCTCCTACTCCTTCGCACGTGTGAACTTGTTATGCAATTTTCAAATCAAATTATGTGTTGATGTGATGTGCCAAATGAGGAATCAATGAGGGTTTATTTATAGTTGACTTCGGAGGGTGAATTTCCACATGTGGGGAAAACATGAACAACTTGAGGCTGAATTGGTTAAGGGAGAAAATATGACTTGTCTACATAATTTTGATGGTGAAATTTCAACCATAGTTGCCCAATTTTCAACACTCCCTCTCAGTTACGGACGAATTTCTAGCTGCACCATAAGTCTCATCTCGGATGTACATGTCTTAACATAAGAGAAGCTCATCTCGTCTCATCTCATCTCATCTAATATCATCTCATACCAACTAAAAAATGATGACTCAATCCATAGAAGAAGAGTACTATTCCACAGAACAATAGGGGAGATACATTTATGGCAACCAAGTTCATGGTAGTCATAAATGACCTTGGTAAAGATCACACACGCCTTATGTCCACTGATTGACCCTCACCCAACTCTATCCTCGGTAATCAAGTGGTAGAACACCTACATCCAATGCATAGGGAGATCAATTTAGCATAACCAAGTCCATGGTAGTCACGTCCGACATTAGGTAAAGATCACACACACCTAAGTCTCCTCACCCATTGGCTAAAGGGGTGGAAATCCCAATAAGCTTAATCAATTCCATGGCCCTTGGTCAATAAAGACATAAGGTGACTTGCAGGTAGGATGCATATTGGGCATGTGCTCAACCAATTCCATGGCTTCAAGGAGCACCCTCGCACTCAGGAGCCTTTCTACTCATTCCCCCCTCACCAAGTCCATGGGTAGTCAAAAGACTAGGGGGAGAGCATATGCTCAATGTTATCGATCAACAATGTTCCCTGTCAGGGAGGGATACATTCTCTTATACTCCAAGTTACTCCCAGAAGAATATAAAAACTTTTCTTTAGGAAAGGCTTAGTGAGAATATCTGCAACCTTCTCATCTATCGAGATGTGTTAGCGCCTCACTGCTCCTCTCTAAACCATATCCATGATGTAGTGGTACTTGATCTCGATGTGCTTTGACCTGTCATGGAATATTGGATTCTCTGAAATTCAGATCCCTCTTTGATTGTCATAGTATATCATAGTCTTATCTAGCACATGATCAAATAGCTCTGCAAAGAGCTTCCGTGACCATACTGCCTCACAACTAGCTAGACTAGCTACAATATACTTTGCCTTCACTGTGCTGGGAGTGATGGATTTCTGCTTCCTGCTCATCCAAGAAATCATGGTAGATCCCAAGCTAAAACAACACCTTGATGTGCTCTTATTGCCAATAATGCTCTGATCCCAATCTACATTTGTATATCCATGCAGTCTCAAATTGTTGCCAAAGGTATATCTTAGTCCATAATTGATTTTCCCATGTATATATCTCAACAAATATTTTGCATCCACCCAATGAGAATGCAAAGGTTCCACCATGAATTGGATCGAGGTGTCAATAGGGAAACATACATCTGGTCTTGTTTTGACCAGAAACATTAGAGCCCCAATCAGCTGCCGATACAAAGAAGGATCTGCTAGATCCGGCCCTATAGCTTCACCACATAACTTCTTGAAGTTTTCCTCCATCCGTGTGGCCATGGATTTGCAATACACCATCCAAAATCTATCGAAATGTTTGAAAAAATTGTTTTACTTGGATAAGGAAAATCACTCTAGGTCTCTACCACACCTCTAAGCCCATAAAATAGTGCGTCAACCCAAGGTATTTCATCTCAAATTTAGAGGAAAGCTCCCTCTTACACTGGATGATTAGAGGCTCTTCTACTATCAAGAATAAGTCATCAACATACAAAACCAAAATCAAAGGCATATCTTGGAAAACCTTGAAGTAGAGGTTCATATTGGTATTGCTTTGGTTGAATCCAATCTTCATCGGGTACCCATGAATTTAAGCATACCAAGCCCTAGGGGCTTCCTTCAATCCATAGAGGGCTTTCTTAAATATATATACAAGGGTTTCCTTGTCATGTTTCTCAAAGCTCTGCGGTTGTTCTAAGTACACCTCTTCCTTAAGTTTGCCATGAAGAAAGGCTACCTTCACGTCCAACCTTGATTAGTAGCAAGAGAAAAAATGAACCAGATGGTAATGTATCGGTAAGTATGTAAAAATATCCCATCATAATATTCTCCCTCTTTCTGGGAGAATATTTTTTCCATGAACCTCACTTTGAACTTCTCAATGATACCATCAACTACATGTTTTATTTTGTATATCCACTTGGAAGTCACAAAAAACTTCCCCTCAAGTCTTAAAACAACCTCCCATACATCATTTTTCATGATGTACTCATATTCTTCAGCCATGGTATCTCTCCAAACCTTTTCCTTCACTGCTTCATTAAAGATGCAAGGTTAAGATTGTATGATGTCAGTCATTAATGCAACATATCCCTGATATTTGCGAGGTTAAATTCTCTCTCTAAAGGTGCCTCTCGGGGCTACATGTCTCTATACATCCTGTAAACTATCACAAAGCCACAATGGTCTCTTCTTCGTGGGAGGATCATAAGGAGGAGGATCTAAGGGATCCATGGGTGCCATATGCTCATTTATAAGGTCACGCTCTGGCATGGATGGTTTTGCATCTAAATCTATAGTATCATCTATTCTTTAGTGTTGGCAAGTATACGAGAGTCTCTTGCTTTTCCAAGGGCATCATCTTCATCAAAATTGATGTCCTAGATGAAATCAATGTTCCTATGACTTAGCAAATATATCCTGTAAGATTTAGAATTTTCACAATAACCAAAAAACATACTTTTCTTTCCTAAAGCCTCTATATTAGACCTATTCTCCTTAGATACATAAAAGTAGATAGGGCAGCTAAATATTATCAAGTCTCCAACATCCAATTTCTCACCTATAAATAATTCTTCAGGAGTCTTGTCTCCCAAGGCTTGAAGAGGAATCCTATTTTGGACATAAACAACAATATTTGTAGCTTCCACCCACATAAACATTGAAAGTTTTCGATCATGAATCATGGCTTTGAATGCTTCCAATATGGAATTTTTCTTCGTCTCAACAACTCCATTTTGTTGAGGGTTGTATGGAACAATCACCTCCCTCTTAATCCCGACATCTCTACAAAAATATTTGAAGTCATTTTAAGTGTATTTACCTCCATTATCAGTCCTCAGGATCTTGATCTTCTTTCCAGTTTGATTTTCCAATAGAGATTTGAAGTCCCTGGACATGCTGAAAGCCTGATCCTTGGTCTTCAAGTAGAAGATCTAAGTTTACGGGAGAAGTCATAAAAAAATATTATATAGTATAAATATCCTCCAACAGATGTCAGTGACATGGGCCCATAAATATTAGAATGAATGAGTTGAAGAATATATTTAGATCTGATGCTACTACAAGGGAATGGTAACCTTGAAATTATTTCCACTGACACATCCCTCACATACACCTTCATGATCCACCTAAATCCTGGGAATCCCTGTAACCATCCCGCTCATTTAAGGAAAAGCCTTATAAGGAAGGTGAAAAAATCTTCGGTGCCAAGCTCACACTGATTAGAAATATCATTGACCAATGCTTGAATTGGGTGTCCACAAACTCTGTATAGTCCTTCATTTCTAAAACCAAGTGTGAAGGTTACTCTCAAGTTAGATCTCCTTGGCCAAGCAAGGACCTTTCCATTAATGAATGCAACTCTAAACCCTTTTTCTTCTAGAGAAAAAATGGAGAAAAGATTATTCCTAAAGCTCGACACATATAACACATCTTATAGATGGAAGGCTTTACCAAATTCCAAAAGAAACAAAACCAGACCCTATGACAGGATGAGAAGAATTATCCCCAAGTATGATTTTTAAATTAGTCTCCCTCTCAACCAAATTTGAGAGGAGTTCGTGATACCCAATAAAATGTCTATATCCCCCACCATCCACTAGCTAGCTATCAATGTTATCTAAAGATGAGTTAAAAAGATCAACAAGAAGATAATATTCAGATTGAGTATTAACAACATTATTGTCATACCTTGTGTTCTTGGACCTCTTTTGAGGGCTATGTGACTCTTCAACACTTACATTGGCAATATTATTTACTCTTCTCCCTCTACTGTTGAATTTTTTATTGTTGTTTCCATTTGTTGTTGTTGTTGTTGTTGGAACTTTGAGCATTTCTTCTATCAGGACAATCTTGGGCTATGTGGCCAAATTTGTCACACATGTAGCATTGGACTTTGGACATGCCCCTTGTATTGTTTTTGAATGTTGGATTTAGATTCTTTGGCTTCCATTTAGAAGGCATTCCTTTATTGACATTGGCTGCAAAGGTTGAAGGCTTTCCTTCGTCTTGTCTTTGAATTCTTCCTCTGGAAACAAGCCTAGATTCTTCTTGAGTGCAATTTCCCAAAAGTTCATCAAATATAGGGAGCTCTTTTATGCAATTAATGTTGGTAATAAATGTCTCCCAAGACATGGGGAGTCCTCCAAGGGTCATCTGCACCAACTCTCTATTAGGTATGACTTCTCCAATGGAAAGAATTTGATCTTTTATTCGAGAGATCCTCATGAATTAGGTTGTTATAGATTCTAACTTGTTCCTCTTGATGTCACGAAGTTGACTCTTCTAGGAAATGATTTGGCTAAGATTGTTGACCTCATACAGCCCAATCAATTTGTCATACATCTCCTTTGACATCTTCAGCTTGGACACATAGGTGATGAGATGGTCTCTAAGAGAGTCAATGATGATGTTCTTGGCCTTGATCTCACCGTTCTTGTATTGGGATTTGGCACTAACATTGGAATTCTCAGGGGGTTCAACTACTTGGCCTTGCATATTTTCCATCACATCATTCTCTTCCAGGGTAAGATCCAATCTAGCCCTCTATGCTACAAAGTTGGAAGCATCATTCAAGTTCTATACAACTTTGAAGTAAGAAGTAGTCATCTTTTCCAAGTATTTGATTCCCAATCAGCAAGAAAATTGTCTCAAAGGGGTGTTCTCTATTCTCTAAAGCCTAATATTCACCTCAACTCTGATACCATGTTAATCTTCATAATGTTCTATGTTGTAATAATATCTTAAAGCAATTTAATTCACTTTCATTCACATGAGTAATAGTTAAGAAATTATTGATAAAAAAATAAACAATAAATACATAATAGAAAATAGCCAAGCACAATGAGACACAAAGATTTTGGTCAAATACCAAGGAAAACCCCCACAAGGGGGGTGTTGACGGCACTGAAAGTCAATCAAATAAGGGGGTATCCTTGATGTGAAGTCCCAATTAGATCTCACACCGTTTGGAATAGGAGCCCCATCCAAGGTATCGGCCCAACTACCATATATTCTTACAGAATTTCCTTGGCTCTAACTGTTAGCAAGAGGGAGGAGTGAAAATGTGCCTTCGAAAAGCAAGGGGGTATGCCTAGTGAGTGTTTGGTCGTCTATGTGTCAAAGTTCTTTTACTGTGGAGGGGGAAGAGAAGTGAGCCACTAAGAGAGAGGTAATAGTACCACCCTAGTAAAGACACAAATAAGCAAGAAGAATCCGCTCATCATCCAATGGAATAATCCACAAATATGTGACGGTCATTGCACCCATTATAAAAATAAAGATCTATCCAATATCTAGAAGAATAGTCCATGAGGATGCCACAATGATAATTACCACTACAACACATTCTCAATATGATAAGTACCAAAATAACTAAAATAGTTCAACTACTTTAGCACAAATGAAAGCAAACATGAACTACAAACATCGACAGAATAGTCTTACAAATATTCATAATCCATGCATGAAGAACGTGCTGGCCATAAGGCTTCTGTTATTAAGTAAAAGTTCCAAGACACAAGTATACAATGAACACTATTAGCTCCAATAGTGGAGCGTTGGAGCCACTCCTTGCTCCCGAAAATAACTAGTCTGTCTCTCTAATGCCTTGCGGGAGGAGCCAAGGCGGAAAAGTAATTTTCTCATACACTGAGGCTATTGTTGGCATTATGATACAGGTGTTGTCCTTGATGGCAACTCACACAGATGACAATTCACAGCGCAACAGATTAACATCAAAGGATTACAGATCAAACTTCAGAGATTGAAGAAAGAGAGTGGTTTAAGAAGTATACGCTGGTTCACTTTGTCCAAGAAGCTTATACACGTGGGTTAACAGAACAAAATGAGCATATACGTATACACACACTTTCACAGAATGAAAAGCGCGTAGGGGATGGAAAATCAAGGTTTTGGTATATGGTATTGGTCCAAGGTATTTGGTCATAGGTATTTGGTTCAAGGTATTTGGTCCAAGGTATTGGTCCAAGGCATTTGGTCCAAGGTATTGGTCCTAAGTGTTTTTGGTCCAAGGTATTGGTCTGAGGTATTTGGTCCAAGGTATTTGGTCCGAGGTATTGGTCCAAGGTATTGGTCCTAAGTGGTTTTGGTCTGAGGTATTGAGAAAGGCCTAAAACTATATAAGGAGGAGAAGATCAATAGGCCAAGGTGTGAAAGTAATGAATATCTTATGAAGAGTGATATCAAAAGAAAATATGCATGTTATGGGTTTTTGGTGCTTTTCTTGATCTGAACTAAGGATGAACCTTAGTGGTTGATGAGGGATGAGATCTAATGATGGATCAGGATCATAAGACCTGAAATGAATTATCATTATGTGGTTTGATCATGGATAGTCTAGATCTGAATACTAATGCATGATTTAGACTGTAAATGTTCTGATATGGGCATGACTGAAGTCTGGAATAGTTTTTATGTTTTAAGTTAGTATTTGCAGATCTCTACGCTGGTTCGCTTTGGTAAAAGCACGTATACACGTTGGTTTGGCACATCGAAGTAGCGTATACATTATGAAATATGATGTTTGAAGTTGCAGTTGGTTTTGGTTGTTGATGCAAAGTTCTGGGTTTTGCTTTGTGTTCTGGTGATTGTATTCTGGTGACAGTGTTTTGAATGTTCAGATTGATTGATTGTGATTTTCTTCAGTGATGATGAGTTTTCAGTGATTGATTCAGTTGTGGTTGATTTAGTTATTGATGATTGAGTTTCAGTAATTGGTTGATGTAGATGTATTTGATGGTTTTATTGTAGTGGTGATTGATTCTGAGCTTCAATCTCACTGATGGGTCCAGTATGAAAATATGATGAAACAAGGCCTTCAGATTGTGGTGTTGTGTTCAAGGAGTACCTAGTCTGAAAATTTATGAAACATGGTCCCTGGAGGAAGAGAGAAGGTTGTAGCCTTCTGTAGGCTGACGCCTACGTATTGGTAAACATATCGACCAATACAAGAGCCAGGGGGTTGGAACTCCCTTCCAGTAGCAGTTGGAAAGCGAGTGAAGGTTGGAGTCTTCTGTAGGCTGGAACCTAAGTACTGGTAAACATATCGGCCAGTACAAGAGCTAGGGGGTTGGAGCTCCCTTCCAGTAACAGCTGGAAAACGAGTGAAGGTTGGAGCCTTATGTAGGCTAGCACCTACGTACTAGTAAATGGATTGGCTAGTACAAGAGCCAGGTAGTTGGAGTTCCCTTCCAGTAGCAGCTGGAAAACAAGTGAAGGTTGGAGCCTTCTGTAGGCCGGCACCTATGTACTAGTAAATGGATCGGCTAGACAAGAGCTAGGGGGTTGTAGCTCCCTTCCAGTAGAAGCTGGAGAATGAGAGAAGATTGTAGCCTTCTGCAGGTGGGTGCCTATGTACTGGTATGAGTCTCCACCAGTACAAGATTGTAAACAGGTTTTTCTTATATTAAAAGAAGACATAAATAGGTGGTTTTGTCCCGCATTGGGCTTCCACCTTAAATCTTGGTGTTCATGTGTGATGGTTTATTTTGTTATTACTGCACATGGTTACTATTTATATGGTTAATGAAGTACTATTGCACTGATTAAAGATCAACATATGGTGAATTAACTAAATCATAAGTTTGTTGGATATACGTTGGTTGCTTTAAAGACAGTTGCGTGTACATGTGAGTTACCTTCATTGAAGTAGCGTACATAAATCTGAGTATGAAATGAAAAAGTTATTGAGTTGAATAATACTGATTCACCCCCCCTCTCAGTATTATTTCCAACAATTGGTATAAGAGCAGGTCCTTTGGCAGAAGCTTGATCGCTTGAAGGAGATCCGTAGAAACAATGGGAAAGAAGCTAAAGAAGAAAGTGCCTTAGAAAAGGAAGACATCTCAAAGGAACAGTGACAACAGGAGAGACAATGGGTCATTAGGTGGAAGCAAGTATTCAGATTTTGAATCACCTCAGATTGAAGATGAACAAGCAAAAGAAGTATCGGGTACAAATTTTTGGTCTTCTAGTGATACTTTTCTCTGTTCATGCAATGTTGAAGATATTGAAAGTGGTCGTGAAAGAAACATAGAGACAGAAGTTAAAAGACTCATCGATAAAATCAGAGATCAACAAGATCTATTTAAAAAAAGGGAGTATGCCTTCAGAGAAGAAGTTACCAGATTAAAAGCTCAGTTGGAGGAAGGAAACAAAGTAAGGAAGCAATGCAAGGAAAAGGAAGATCAATGTCAAAAGCTACAGGATGAAGTGACATCACTAAGAAATGAAGTAGATGAAAAGAGTACAAAAATCAAGAGACTTAAAGATAGATCCAGTTACTATGAAAGTCTTGAAGCTACGCTCATCTCTCTAAAAGAAGATCTTGAAAAATCAAATAAGCAGAATGAAGAACTACCTCAAGTGGATAAGGAAAAAGAAAATGAGATTCTCAAATTAAGGCAACAAGTGGAAGAAGGAAGAAAAGCTGAAGAAATCATGAAGAAGCAATATCTTGAAAAGGAAGAAAAATATCAGGTTGAGGTAAATATCTTAAAAGGTACATTAGAAGAAAAGGACAAACTGTTACGATTTCAAGATAGTACTAAGATTTTGGATAATATTCTTAGCAGTCAAAGGTCTCGTACCATCAAAACTGGTTTTGGTTTTCATGAATCTATTGAAGGTGAATCTAGCTGACAAGATGAGGCAAGGAACTCCAATGCAAAATCTGAAATGCTCAACAAGGAGATGAGAGGTCAATCCCATCAACAACCAAGGAAAGAAATTCTTCAAATAAAATATTTTACTCCTAACCATGGAAGTGATAGTCGGTTATTTTCTCTGATGAATAATGTTGAATGTTTTATATGTCATAATTTTGGACAAGTTGCAGCGAGATGCAGAAATAGAATAGTTCAATACCATCACACAGAAAGATCATCAGCTTCCAGGTACTTTAAGGGATATTGTTTTTCTTGCAACATGTTTGGTCACAAAGCCATTGATTGTTGTAGAAGGAATATGAAACATGTAAGATGTTATGCATGTAACAAATTTGGACATATATCAAAGGAATGCACGAGCAAATTTCGGGCACCATACCAAAAGGAGAAAACATCATCACACTCGAAGATATGGAAGAAGAAGGAAGTATAGTCAGAAAGATGTGGCATAGCACAATGTACAGACATAACAGACTCAAAGGGAGCTAAAAGTGTGAAACTTCAGTGTTCTAAATCTCATACGCAATTTTCATGAAGACAAGTCATGCATTTACGCGAGTTCGAAGCTACACAGTCGCGTATATGTTGGTTTGAGGAAAAAGCAGTGGGACAGACTCAGAAAAAGGGGTCTGATATGGTTCAGTCAATTATCAAATATTTGCTCTTTTATGATTGATGATGATTACAGTCTGCTGATAATATGTAGAAGTGCTCTTGGCCCTCATAAGTTGTTGATGACTTGACATATATCTGATTGATAATGATGCCTTGATGATTCTTACTGATATTGGAAATGATCAAATCTGACAGTGAACAACTAGCACAGGTTTACGGGGAGCATATGCTTCGAATAATGCATTGTTGGAATTATGTTAGAAGATATTGGTATATGAAGATGCTTATATCTCTTGATCCACATAGTTGTTTTGATTCAGGTGAATCTTTTGATGATGGACATATATAGGCTGTTGATATTGATGATGTTGGAAGATGCTGATGGTGCAGTTCATATATGATGTATGATAGTTGTTGATGACTATCATGGTCTTGTTTAGATTGTTGGTCCTTGCTAGAAATGTCATGTATATCAGTTGATGTAAAGGTCCTGAAAAGACCTAATTTGTGTTGGGAACGCTTTTCCCCAAGAACAGTTTTGGGGCTAAAAGCCCATATTTTGGGACAATTTGTAATAAAATTTTAAAGTCTCTACATATTTTGGTCACGGAGCGTGAAGGTGTCAAGAGTCATAAAGGGTTGTCCACCCTTATTTTGTAAAGTGTCAAGTCGGCTGTAAATATCTACCCATGGTCTGTGGACCATGGGATTGTATAAAAAAGAGCTAAGTAAGTAAGCTCTAAGCAGTTGGAGAGAAGAAAGCATTGGAGTTTTGGTAGAGAAGTCTAAGTGTTTTGGGGGCTTAGCGTAGGTAGAGGCTCTACAGCTGAGTACGCAGAGGACTAGGGTGGAAGTCCGCATCTGAGTGCGCGGACCCCTGCAGCTGTGTGCACAGGGCAGAGAGAGTTTGTATTAAACTGGAAGATATCAATAAATAGAAGTATTATGCAATTACTGTGTATTTATTCTGTGTTAATGCATTTGATTATATTACATTCTGGGTTTAATTTACAATGTTTATTTGATGCGCGAATATATGTGATTATATATCTTAATTGAACGCAGGTAAAGATATCAATTTATGCGACGCTAATTGTGATTGATTAGTAAGATAAGTAAAACACTTGAGGTAACTTGGGAACCTATACAATACATTGTCATAGTTGTGCGAAAGTACCTGAACCATGGGTTAGGGCTGCGCGAAAGTACCTGAACCATGGGTTAGGGCTACGCAAAGGTCAATCGTACACCTTCGCAGAGGTACTGAAGGGTGGAATAAAGGGTAGACTGATATAGCCCTAAGGCTTAGCGACCTTCACGAAAGTAGGGGTGGAGGGTATAAATCGACATCACGACCATATTAGGGTGCAGAAAGTTGGTTCCAACAACCCCCCATACTGCTTCAGGTGAGACTTCGGTCTGCGTTCCGCGTGCTGATGCCGAAAGGGCCAGTAGTGTAGGAATTTGTTTGGCTGATTAACGCTGAACCTGGGTCAAGGCCAACAAAGCCAACAAATGGTTCCGTTGCCGGGACCATAATTTTCATAAGAGATGTGTGATGTCGTATCAATGGAATCCAACCAAGAAAGAGGTCGAAGACTGGTTGGATAGGAAGATCCATGAATTTGTGGCATAGGAGAACAAAAATCCACGACTGACAAAGGAACAGTGGCTAGATAGGTACCTATATATAGAAATCCACGAGATATTTTCTTGTTCCTTTCAAGTTGAGTTATACGAGTGGATCACGAGGCTAGTGGATAGCTATTGAAGGTGGAGGCTTGACGGTCCTATTGTCTGGACCCCAGAGTTAGTACAGAGACTGGAAGCCTCTGAGGATAAGATCACCCGCGTTGTTGATCACTGGCTTGATCGTATCATAGGAGGTTTTTTGACAGAATTCACGATCGATACCTCAGTCAATTACAGCGAGGCGGAGCGACGCTTTTTCAAAGGTCTGCGAGGTAAGTACTTGAAGTCTTTAAACACTTGGATTAAGATGTTATTGTGCGAAAAAACGGGTTATGCAAATACCTTGACGTTTGGAGCTACACGAAGTGGAAAGACTTATAGGAACGAAGAAAGAAAGGGTCCTGAATATACCCCACTGATTTCACCTCCTTTGAGTGATGAAGAGGGAGTAGCGCAGGCTTCTCTGCGAAGTGCAGTTCAGTTGATAAAACGAGGGTTCCTACGACTACCACCTCCACCCACACCACCTCCACCTTCACCACCATCGCCACCTGTGGCTTCACCCACACCACCACCACCTCCACCCCAGTTCAACATGGCGAATTCAGTGAAGCTACCTTTGTTTAAGGGCTTGGGAAATGAGGACCTAGACTAGTTCTGGTTCGTCGTAAAATGATCCAGGTGGATATTGGTGGCCACCCATCAATTCCACTTGGACACCCACCATTGCTTCTTTCAGTTTTTCAGTTCCTTAATTGTAGCATAGTTTACTATTTTTAGCAGTTTTTTGGGTCCTAAACTTCCAGAGCCGTTTTGAGGCCCTAAACAACGTTTTTTTGGAAATATACCGCTAATGGTTTTTTGTCTAAAATCGTCTTTTCTGTCATAGTCCTTGGAGAGATCTTTCCAACAGGCTATCATGCATGTCAAACAAAGATAATATGACCAAGTCACAACCTTGGGAAGTTGGCTATCCAACTCACCCAACGGGGCCCATAAACTCTTGGTGTTACATCTCCTCGAGTTAGGGTTTTGGTTGTTTAGGGTTTTCTCTTATTGTTCAATAATAAAAAGGCCCTTGAGCCTCATTGTAGCTCAGTTCAGAGGCATGCAGTCGCCACATCTCTTCTCAGAGATAAGATACCATCTCCCTAGCTGGTGTATTTCCATTTCTGTTTGTAAGCATATTTCAGTATTTTACATTAATGAAATGAAGCATTATTTCCACTGCATCTCCATGTTTATGGTTATCTCTGTAATTTTTTGCGTTCCTGTTTAAATCTAGATCAGTGGTATCAGAGCGGTCTGATTTTTTCTCTGTTTTTCTTTACATGTCCCTAACGAGGTTGGGATATAAGGAGTTAGGGCTTGAACTGGTCTAACCTTTGCAAGACCAGCCTCGCAAATCCCGACAGCCTCCCATGGCGGATGAAAAGAAAGACGAGGGGGTAGGAGATCCTATCAAAATCTTGCTCGAAGAAGCCCTTGTTACACAGTAATTTGTCACTGTCTTCACTCCAGTCTTCCTACTGTGTCATGTGTCCAAGTTGTACATGCTCATGTTAGACAAGTGCTCTCTGATGTTGCCAAATGACCCACTTTTCCAAAGGTTTCTACATCATCGCGTCTATTTTCCAAATAAACGCGCTGATGGGCGCTCTAAAATAATCCAGAAGCGCTGCCATTGCGGAAGTACACGTTATTCCCGCGATGGTCGAATTTCATGTGCCAACGCAACTATTGTTTGTAGTTTCCCGCGATGACATGACTATATCCATTATGTAATAGCGATGTCAGTGCGGCTGACCAGTTATGTGCCCGCGATGATCCAGTTTGGGCGACTTTGTTCCAACAGTCGGCCTTCCAGATGACTCCAAACTTGGTTGTTGGTCTTGTTTATGTCGCCCTCCTTTCTCTGGCATGGCTGTTTCGTCATTTGTGCTACCTGTTATAGCTCCAAATCTCACTCTTATGGTTTGTGATGCTGCACTTATGGCCTAGGGCAACCCCTCCTTCCAGACCTGGTCCAAAAATTTAAAAAACAGTGTTTTATTCCCTATACGCGACTTTGCCCTGTGTTAAACGCGTGTACACGCGGGTCTGTCATACCCAACCCGCGTGTATCTATTAAAACACTTAAAAAAATAATAAATTCCTCTTTTTCGGGCGGTGATCGCGGGTTTACCTGCTGGATCACCTGTTAGTGCCCGTGGCCCAACTGTTCCCAACCAACTCCTAACTAAAAAACTACTTTGGAGAGGGTATAAAAAGACATCAAAGGGAAGGCCAAGGGGAGAGAGAAAGGAGAGCAAGATTATTATGCTGAGATTTTTCCCCTTTGACCAGGTCTGAAGTCCTTGGTGCTTTCTGCACTTCCCCCATCTTGCATAGGAAACCTTTGTTTCCATGTGTATTGGTGATCATTCATCCTTGATATCATCATTGAGTAAGACTTGGAAGGAGCTCTTGTCGGAGGCTTGAGGCTGGAACGAATCCGGGAGGAAGCTTGCTTGGAGCCTGCTGAAGGTGTTCAGGTGATATCTTTCCGATATATGTACTTTATTTGCCTTTATATATAAAGAAACACGTCTTTGTTCCCGAATAATCTTTCTTTATGCTTATGAGTTTCTTGTGTTGAATTCTTATGAAAGTGGTTACTTAAAGATTTTTTTATAACTAACTTTATAGCATGAAGATGATTTATATATAAGTTTCTATACATGTACTGTTGTGTTCTTTGATTTGTTTGTCTTGCGGGTCAAAGAAAGAAGAAGGGAACTCCAAGAAGGGTTTGCACCCTAACGGTCTTCTCGAACGTAGGAACTTAGGTATGTACCCTAAACATTAGAATTTGCTTAAAAGTAAAAAAAGATGGCTGTGTGTGTGTGTTTCTTTGAATAAGCAATTTTCAGTCTGGTAGAGTCTTAGCCCAAAGGACCCTAGGGGTACTTTCCCTTCAACCACTACCTTCCTTGGAGATAAGCTCACCCTCCCACCTTTCATGGAGACTCCTTCTCCTATTTAAACTCTCACCATTGCTATGTGCTGCTAGTTTTTGGATAGTTTTGGAATTCTTAGTCTTTGGAGTGTTGTTGTTAGTACTTGTGAGCTTGTTAGATAGCTGGTGTGAGTGTGACAAGTGTGGGATTGTTTGAGAGCTTGAGGAAGGTTGTGACGTGCCTTTGATCTTGTGTGAAACTTGTGAGTGAGAGAGACTTGTATTGGGAGATCCATCTTCAAGAGTGAATGCTTTAGGAACATGATGGCTGGACCCTTCTGAGGAGGCTTGTGATGTCAAGACCTTGGTTGTAAGCTTACTCTATTGTTAGAAAATTATATATTACGGAGCAATGGAACACATAAAATATTGCAGAAATATAAACACAGAAAACACACAAAACAAGAGAGACACAGATATACGTGGTTCACCCAGTTTGGGCTACGTCCACCCCGAACAGCCAGTCCTTCCTTTCTATTATCCAACAAAATGAAGAGACACAACCTACAGCAAATCCGCTGTAATATCCTCTGTTTTCTCTCACAGTCTCACTTCTCTATTTCTCGCTCACAGAATACACATCTATTACACAGCCTCAAATACAATGCCCTCATACAAAGAGAGGGGTTGCCTTCTAGGGCAAAAAACCCTAAACTAAACATAAGTTCTACCGTCAGATCATCTGCCTAATGAACGGCCTAGATTGACTAGAAATTACTATACTTTTACAAGGAAATTTTACAGCTGTTTTTAGCTTCGGGGGTGCTGCCCCCGAAACCCCCGCCAGGGGGGGGCTCCCAAAGGTTGCAGCCGCCCCCCCTGCAGCGAATATTTTACGGGCAGCAAATTTTGAACTGGGGTCCAATGTGGCGATACATTTGAATATAGAAGATAATCATGTTCCACACCCAACATCTATTTCATATTTAATGCAATCAATGATGTTTTCCTATGTCTTGTATGCAATGTACTTGATAGCTCATGACTTCTTGACTTTATGAGTAAATAGATCATTCGTTGTATCCGGTTACGTGCTTTGTTGTATTTCCTTTTCTTTGTTTCAAGTTGATTACTCATTAGTGTTATAGACATTTTTGTGCCTTACAACTATAAGCATGAAATGTCCATAATCCAAGGGATCCAAAGTCCCTAAACATGTTGTTCCTACCCCTAGAGGAACAAGGCTAACAAACCACAGCAATTCACAGAAGTTCTCCACCAGAAACTGCTCAAAAACAAGTCAATTCAGGATCAATTCAGAAGCTCCACTAGCTGCCTGCGTTGAAATGCAGAGGCTGCACTGGCTAGTTGCATTGCAACGCAGGTGGAAGCACTACCAGGGTGCGCTGAGCGGGAAATGACAAATGTCAGGGTCTCTTGTGAGAGGTGTCAAGACTGTGGAAGCTTCCAGAATCTTCCTCCATGACACTTGCCTTGCTGAGTTCGACTAAGTGATGAGTAAGAGGCTCTTAGTCTCCAAGTGGAAGTAAGAACTGACAGAGAGAGAGGACACTAGTCAGATCACAAGCTGACTCATCCTCACTCCAAACATCTATATATGGATCTCTTCTCCATGAGATCTAGAGGCTGGAATTTGGTTATTGCAAAGAATTGCTGTTGGTTTGAGATTGGAATCATTGGGTGCTTAATGCTTTGAAGGGAGGTGAAGATAGGAATTTCATTTGCTGGGAAGGAGATGCTGGATTGGAACTCTCTTGGTTGTATCTCCTCCTGAACCTTGTTATTCATCAACAAAGCTATATTGGTTTCTCCTATATGCTGATGTGTCTTTGATGTATGATTTCATTAGTGTATTTGGTTTATTTCTAATCCTGAACTAGTTATGAATATGAATCTATGTCTTTGTGTAGTGTTCCCTTCTTGTGATCTTGCAGGAACCTGTTGAAGCTGGGCGAGCGAGAAGGCAAGTAGCTGGGAACTCCCAAAGAGAAGAGAAACTGGATCGAGGGACAAACGGAAGACACCGGTTAGTCCATCCATCTCTCTTCATTCTTAATTCATAAAGGAAGAATACTAGAATAGCTGTTTCTGTTTGTTGCTAAGGCACTGTCACACCTTAGGTGGATAGGATCGTCCTGCATAGGCATTTTTCCCCACAACAATTAGGAGAAGGAAGCGGAAGCTGGAGCAGCACAACGGAACTCCATCGACCACCGGTTGAGGTAGGCCTCTAACTCGAACTATTTAAGGAAAATTATTGTTGATTTGTCCTTGTTTGTGACTAGACCCACTCTAGGGCTAGAGGGGTTGCCTCTGTCCGCAGAGGGAACACTTTCCTACATCACCGTACATCACCGCTTTACCATCAAACTTAGCAATCTTTGTTGATAGGGCTAACAAAACAACCTTAGTTGAAAATATGAAAGAAGCAATAGCAGTAGAGAAACGTATTATGGCCCTAGAAAAGAAAAATGCAATAGAAGAAAGAAAATCTAAGAAGGTTTCTTTCAAAGAAGACCCCAAGAAAAAACAATCGAAAGATCCATTCGATTTAGAAGGATTACAAATCTTTTTGAAGACCATGTCTAACGAAATGGTTGACATTAAGAAACAAGTAGCAGAAACTTCTTCTAAAAAGCCATATAGGCCTTTTAAAAGGAATCCTTCAACCAATTCCAAACCCCCTAACACAATTACAAATGTTGAATCAAAAGAAGAAGAAGAGGAAAACCCTACTGAAGAACATACCGATGAATAAGAAGTTGTAGAGTTACAAGGTATGTGGGGTTTCATCCTCCCAGATGAAGAGGATCAAGAGGCATTCCTGGTTAGTACTCGCAGCAGAAATCAACTTGATCCTCCTCAACCTACACCTAAGCCAAAGAGCGCAAGCTCGATGACTAAAGATAAAGTTGTAGCCAAGAAAACATCACCTAAAGCGACTCAAACTAGCCCAGTCCAAACAGACACATCAACTCCATCTAAAATGCTAATCGTTTCGGATGAAATGGAGTATAATATCATAGAAGACATGAAATAGACTAGGGCCAACATTACTCTTTTTGAATTGAGCAAGTTAAAACACCAGCAAAAAGTACTTTTGAAAGAAGTACATGCTGTACCAGTTGCACCTTTACCAGCTGCTGTAATCTCTCAAGCTTCCCATGATATGGGAAGACCTCCAACTAATACCATGAATAAGGTTGATCCAAATGATATTGCCTTAATTGGAGGTAGATCGAGATCTCATACTCCCCCATTTCTCCTTACTTACAAAATTTTCAATAAAAATGTGCATAATTTCTTAGTAGATTCTGGAGCTTCATCGAATATTTTACCAAGATCAATATGTGCAAAATTGAAGGTTCAACCACAGAAATCCACTGTGCGCATAGTTCAGCTAGATCGATCGCAAGTCAAAGTGATTGGCGAATTAAATCAGGTTACCATAAGGTTGTCATCCAACCCAAAGGTATGTCAAGTTATCGACATTTTAGTTGCTGATATTTCGGAATTTTATGGCTTAATTCTTAGCAGAGATTGGTCAGAAAAACTTCATGGATACTTTGCAACTGACTGGTCGCATATGTGGCTCCCTTACAATGGTAAACCAAACCAAATAAAAGTTGAACGCGAACGACATCAGAAATACATAGTAACAGAACTCGAGGGAGAAAATGAACCAGTAGCATATAATTCTAACATCATTGGCAACTATTCAGTAGATTCTTTCTTAGGAAATTTTAATGCTCATACTTCACCTTACTTAGAACATTTTGTTTTATCTCAAGTAGAAAATTTCTCTCAAACAGATAGTTCTAAATGCATTAATTTTATAGATAGTCCTGTAAATAAATCTTTGTTTTGGAAATTATTTTTTGATGGTTCTAAGTCTAACGAAGGAGAAGGAGTAGGATGTGTGTTAGTAAGTCCATATGGAGATAAAACTATGCTAACTTGTAGACTCGAATTCGATTGCACCAACAATACCGCAGAATACGAGGCTTTAATCCAAGGGTTATACAAAGCAATCGAATTAGACGTCAAATACCTGCAAGTTTTTGGAGATTCTGAAATTGTAATCAGACAGGTACGTAATAATATACACTGTTTATCAGGTCATTTAGAGCATTATCAATCTTTAGTTCAAGATATGACTGAACACTTTATAGCATTTAATATTTCATCAATTCCCAGACTCTAGAATGCTAGCGCGGACCTCTTAGCCAATGTAGCTTCCAAGCTCATTCCTTCAGAAGATTTTAGCTCTGACCGATTTTCAATTGAGTTAATTTTTAGACCATCTATTCTTGATAACATTACCAATTGGAGGATTTTCAACGACGATCCTGATATCGTGAGTTTTCCCACATCTGAAGGATCCTACACCAATCAAATAATTGACGAAGACCAACATGACCAACAATTGCAACATGATAGTACTAACAATTCTATACCTAAATCAATAGTCAAATTAGAAGATCTTTATGATTTGAAAGATCGATTCAAAAGATCTACCAATTCAAAACTCCAAAGTTCAACTTTGAATTATGAATTAGTAAATCTAGGAACTGATGCCAAACCGCATAATATCAACCTAGGCCTTGGCCTAGCCCCTGAAGAAAAATTAGCGTATATCCGTCTCTTGAGACAATACAAAAGTGTCTTTGCTTGGAATTACGATGAACTCAAAACATACGACACCTCAATCATCCAACATACTATCCCAATGATCGATAATGAAAAACCTATCCAACAAAAGTTGAGAAAGATACATCCCAATTTAGAAAATCAAATCAAAACTGAACTCAATAAGTTCTTGAAAGCCAAAATAATCTTTCCCGTTAGACATTCTAAATGGGTCTCCAATATGGTACCTGTTAGAAAGAAAAACGGATATATTAGAATCTGCATTGACTTTCGAAACCTTAACAAGGCCTGCCAAAAGGATAATTTTCCTTTGCCTCCCATGGAACAAATACTGCATGCAGTTGCGGGCTCAGAATTAATGTCATTCTTGGATGGATTCTTAGGATACAATCAAGTGTTGGTACATCCCGACGATCAATTAAGAACTACATTCAGAACTAAATGGGGTACATATGCTTATCAAAAGATGCCATTTGGATTGATCAACGTGGGTGCCACATTTCAGAGAGCCATGGACATCACATTCAAGGGGTTATTTAATAAATCAGTGGTAATCTATTTGGATGATATAACTGTTTATTCCAAGAAATGAAACAATCATCTTAGAGATTTAAAACAAATCTTCCAACGTTTTTTAAGGTATGGGATTTCGCTTAACCCGAAAAAATCCTTTTTCGCATTAAGTGAAGGAAAACTTCTAGGATTCATAGTGTCAAAATCTGGAATTCACATAGATCGTGATAGGATCAAGGAAATTTCCACAGTACCCCTACCTCACAACAAGAAAGCCATGCAATCTTTCCTTGGCTAGATTAGCTTTGTAAAGAGATTTGTTCCAGACTTTTCAAGAGTCGTATCTCCTTTACAAGCAATGATTAAAAAGAATGCAAATTTTAAATGGGGCCAAGACGAACATGAGACATTCAATCTGATCAAACAAGCAATAATTAATGCTCCATCTTTAGCAACTCCAAATTTTTCCGATCCTTTTATATTGTATACATTTGCCTTGGATAGATCATATGCTGCGATACTCACTCAAGCAAATCAAGAAAAGGCGGAAGCCCCAATTTCTTTTTTCAGTTCCAATTTACAAGGAGCTGAGTTGAATTATTCAGATGTGGAGAAACAAGCTTATGCTGTTTTCAAAGCAATTAAATATTTCAGACCTTTTTCATTCAAAACACATACCAAAATCATAGTACCGTTTCCAGCTGTAAGAAATCTTCTAGTACAGAAGGATGTGGGTGAGAAAAGGGCCAATTGGGTTACTGCCTTACAGGAATATGACGTAGAAATCAAACCAGCAAGTATTGTAAAAGGTCAAGGCTTTTGCAAAATGCTGGAAGGAGCATCGCTAATGTCCGAAAATCCATCTGCAGAGGTACAAGTGTACGAGGTAAGCCTAAACGATGTTGAGTCATTATACGCTAATATTATTTATTATCTAAAGAATGGATATGCTCCTTCAAACCTCGATCATACCAAGAAAAGAGCCCTAAGGTTAAAAGCCAAACAATATCAGCTCGTGAATGACGTTCTTTTTAGAATAAATTATGACTCTGTTCTCCATAGATGTCTTGAGAAATCTGAAGCCGAAAAAGTCTTGTAGGAACTCCATGATGGGCCAGCAGGTGGACACTATGCCAGAGATGCAACTGCTCACAAAATCTTACGTGCAGGCTATTACTGGCCCACAATATTTAAATACGCACATAATTATGTAAGGAAATGTCAAGTCTATCAAACCGCTGCTGGGAGACAAAAGAAACCATCCTTGCCACTGCAACCAGTTATCATTGAACAGCCTTTTGATCAGTGGGGATTGGACATAATAGGTGAGATCGTTCCTCACTCTTCTAAACATCATAGATACATCCTTACAGCAACATATTACTTTACTAAATGGGTAGAAGCAGTTCCACTCAAGACGGCTAACACTAAAAATACCATCGAGTTCATAGTTCATAATCACCAGGTTTGGGTTTCCTTCCGCTTTAATGTTTGATAATGCATCATATTTTTCTGGTAATACAATGACTGAATTTGCATTCAAAAGGGGTTTCAAGCTTAAATACTCAGCCAATTATTACCCACAAGGGAATGGGTTAGCTGAATCTACAAATAAGAACTTAATTAGGATCATTAAGCGAACCATTGACCAAAATCATAAAAATTGGCATAAATCTTTAATATATGATTTATGGGCAGATCGAATAATGCAGAAAGCCTCCATCGACACTTCTCCCTTTAATTTAGTTTATGGGAAAGAAGTCGTTCTTCCAACACATCTGGCAATTCCCTCTTTAGCCTTGGTTCAATATATTGATGAAGCACCAACTTCTTCCTTACAACTAAGGCGGCTCGAATTAATTAAGTTAGAAGAACAACGAGAACGGGCTAAGATAACTCACGCCCATCACCAAGCATTAGTGAAGGCTTCTTTTGATTCAAACATGATATCTAGAAAAGACTTTCAGATGGGAGATCTAGTTTTAAAATGGGACAAGGCTCATGAGGAAAAGGGGAAACATACAAAATTTCAAAGAATGTGGCTTGGTCCTTTCCAAATCATAGAAGTCATAGGTCCATCTACTTTCATGTTACAAGATTTAACAGGAAAGATAGATTCTTTACCTGTTAATGGTCAGATCCTTAAAAAATATTTTCCATAGAAGATTATTCTTCTATTCTTGTAGAGTAGTTGTTTTTCTTTCCATACTAAAATCGGTTGTAAATGGTTACATTTGAGATTCATGAAAAAGACACAAATTCTCTTCTGAATTTTATTTTTTCACTTGTATAAATATAATTCTTTCTGAAAAATTAATCATTACTATTGAAAGATACAATTAAAGACTATAGGCCTAGAAACGATATTAGTTTCGACTTTATAAATTTTGATGAAAAACCACCTTTAGTTAGAAATTATTTTATTTTAGTCCAATGAAAGGTATCAATAAGAAAATGAAGATTCTCTATAGAAAGGCTCTTTCCAAAAAACTCTATCATTGTCGTCCAGAGCTGTCTTAAGGAACAATGACTTCCTCCCCACCTAGGAAGCTACAATATTTAGAGAATGATCCAAAGATACACTTTAACTTAAAGAGTAAGAGGTCTCATCATGAGCCGACTTATCATGATCATAGATGTATAGCTTGCTGACTTTGCCAAATACTGCATACCACAACAGGGCAATGACTCAAGATTGTTGCAATCAAAAGACAAGGGGTCTCATCACGAGCCAGCTTGTTCAGCAAAGTTATAAATCAGTGAATGACCGTGTCATGAATTGGCTACCAAACCAAGACATTGTTCTTTAAGGATAAAAAAAAAATGAAAACAAAAAGTGTGGAAATGAATTTTTCTTTGAAAAGTTGTAAATTTCTCTATGTAGGATATAGGATCATTGTTGGATAATAGGTAACCCTGTCAAAGCTATAAACGCTTAAAAGCAGCAGAGGCTCTACCTACGACAAATGAGCATATTTAAAACTGATTTACAAAGAAGACTTTGTTTTTATCTTTATAAACCAAGTAATGACTGATGTAGATACAAGGACTAGCTTGAGGCAATAAATAGTCAAAGTTGGAAAAAGAAGAAACGAAATATCATTGATAGGAAAAAGCATAATGTACTTAGTCTTTCTATAGTAAAGTTTAATTTTCTGGAAAATTTTCTGTTTTGGAAGTTTTGAAAATTCAAAAGAACAGCAGAGATAACTGGTTCTCCCAAGTGAATCGCCAATTTTTGTGGCCAGCAACAACCCCCCTTCTTATTTAGTGTTATTCCTAATACTAAATAAGTGGGGACCCTTAGCAAAAAATTTAAAAAATCAATTAGTGCTTAAATTTCCTTTTCGAATAAAAGCTTACTAACATAAGCTTAGGAAACCCCCTTGCAAAATCTAAAAAATCTAATTTTTATGATAAGGTAAGACAAAATCTTTCCTTAGGAAATATCGCATCCCAAAAGAATAAAAGGATACCTCCTTACAAACCCAAGTTCTATCATTGCGAGATCGCGATACACGATAATAAAATATCGCATCGCATACATCAAGCACAACTTACATTGAAACATCTTAAATTGCCAATATGCGATGACCCATATCGCAAATCACATTTCGTAGAAAACAGAATAACAACGATTGTCATATATCACGTTTCTGCGATCTGCGATATTGCGATATTTCGATTTCGCGATATCAGCGATAATGCGATGTCACGAGCGATCAACTCAGCGATGTTATGATTCTGCGATGTTGCGATCTGCGATATTGCGAAGCAAATCGCAAAATCGCAAAATCGCAGATCTTTCGGGCGCGTGGTTCAAAAAAGTATTTTCCATAAACTGACACCTGGTTATGCGCTTTAATGCTAATAAATAAGTTAGTTGCCAGTCATTAATGGAATATGGTTTCGTGCTTATCAAAAAATCATCTCACGTAAGGTGGTATACTTTATGCATCTTCGACATTTAAAAATTTCCCATCACCCTTCCTTGTCATTATTTCACTTCACTTGTGAATTGCAAGAACGAAGAACAAAGAACGATACAAAGCACTACGCAGGATAAAATGGCAAAGAAAAGCAAAGCTCCGAGCTCTGAAGAGAAAGAAATGGCGCCCTTGTATACAGACACAGCCTATAACAGAGACACAGGAATTGCTACGTGGGAAGGCATGTATAATCTGCTTGAGGAGGAGAATCCCATAGTAATGGAAGTTATTGCTACTGCGGGCTCACATAGTTCTTCTGAGGCATCCATCACAGAGCTAGCTTGCTCATTCTTGCACCGGATAGCAGCAAGGCCTGAAATTCTCCCATATACGAACATGGTTAAGTGGATACTGGACAGTGTTGATATCAGAAATAGACAGTTTAAGACTTAGGGTCAAGAGCTTATGGAATTATTATTTTTACAAATTTTTAGCTTTATATCCGCTAAAAGGAAAATGTGCAAAAGGCGAAAAATGCATCAAGAAAGCCCGAATCAAGAAATAGAGGCAATTTCCGATGCGCGATTAGCTGAGAAAAATTTCTTGAAAAGGAAAGCTTCTAATTGCTCAGTCACCTACAAGCCCCGAAAATTGCAAGAAAGCAACGATAGAGACCGATTGGAAGCAGAAGGCTCAAGAAAACGCAGAAGCAATCCAAGGGTTAACCAAGTTGAACTGGGATTATTACTGGGAATACTTGGTAAAGCCACATATCCAGTGGATGACACTTAAGTGTATTATCAATTCGGCCAAAAAGATGGCGCTAGCTCTTATCGATTCTGTTTCTCAGCTCAGCTAAAATTGGAAATCGGCCAGCCGACTCTTCTCAAACAGATGCTGCATGCATGCGATTTCAAGGACCAGATACAGAAGTAGTTTTAATTTTAGATTCAATTTTAGTTTTAATTTTGTTTTATTTTCCTGAAATGAGGACGGTCATTTAAACCGCATCCTACATTTTTGTAATAATTTATTTTTAGATTTAGTTAGTAGTATTTAAACCCTTCTCATGCATTTAGAGAAGGGTCATGAAATTTGTCAAAAACTTATCCCCAGAACATGCATTTCTGTACCCTCTGAGGAGGTTTTGATGAATGAATGGAACATGATTTATTGATATTTGCATTTGATATCTGCTACTAATGTTGCACTTTTGTACTCTTAGTGGATGTTTGATCAAGAAGAGATAAATCATTATCACTTGAAGCTCATGAGTAGGACTAGTTATAAATGGTACTTCTATCTCTTAACTATTTCTGCCCTTGTGTTAAAGTGATTTTCATGTTCAGTTATTTATATATTGATGTATGAATGCCTGAGTTATCATTTGGCACTTTTGTACGGTGATAGCTATTTATTTATGCTTGGTGTATGAATAGCTTATTATACGATATGTTTTTCACAACTGTTTCGTCTAACTTTTTATACGAAGTGGTTCATATTTATTGCATTCTTTTCTCATAACAGTTGAATGATATTTATTACCAATTGTTATTTGAAATCATTTTATATCGCATAAAAGAAAGGTTACACCCCGGGTTAGTGTAGATTTAGATATTTCTGCTTATTAGAATACAATTTCCATATTATTAGATTAGAGTTAGAGTAAAAGTATACCATTTAGCAACTGTTAGAAAGAGAAATATTAGTCCATCATACACACACACACAAATTGGGAAACTGGTCCCATATCCCTCGTCGGACCCACTATACCAAACGGAAAAGGAGCTACTAACCAAGGTCCGGACCGAGTGGGTATCCCCCTTGTTCTAGACCCGATTTTCGGGGCTTCAACAGGACCTAGAGAAAATAAAGACCATCATGGAGTGGCCAGTACCAAGGGATGTGGCTGACATAAGGTCATTATGGACCTAGCTGGGTATTACTGGTGATTCATTGAAGGTTTTTCTAGGGTAGCATACCCTATTACCTCATTGCAAAAGAAAGGTAAGATATTTAAATGGAGTATAGAATGCCAAAACAACTTTGAACAACTTAAACATTTACTCACCACTGCACCTATATTAAGCATTGTTGATCCAAACAAAGACTATGTGGTGTGTACTGATGCTAGCAAAGAAGGTGTGGGTGGTGTACTAATGCAAGAAGGCAGAGTCATCACTTACGAATCTAGAAAGCTTAAAGAGCATGAGAAAAGGTACTCAACCTATGATTTGGAACTGACAACTGTTATTCATGCCTTAAAAATGTGGCGGCATTACCTATTGGGTACGAAATTTCTGCTAATTACTGATCGTCATAGCTTGACTAATTATTTTAAACAACCCACTTTGAACGCCAGACAAGCACGTTGGGTTGATTTTTTGAGCGGGTTCGATTTTGAAATTAAAAATTTAAATGGTAAAGAAAACCGTGTCGCAGATGCACTAAGTAGAAAAGCTAACTGTTTATATGAAGTTTGGAATGCCAGCAAGTTAAAAAAGAACACCGTCACCCAGCCAGTTTACTCCACCCATTACCCATTTCAGAATGGAAATGGGAAGTTATTTCCATCAATTTTATTATGGGCATGCCTAGGTCAAGAAAATAGAATGACTTAATAATGGTGGTAGTGGATAAGCTGAGCAAGTTTGCCCACTTCATACCGGTACAATCTACTTATAAGGCAGTGCAGATTGCTAATATATTTATGTAGAATATTTTCAAGTTGCATGGAATACCGAAGGCCATAATTTCAGATCGTGATGTAAAATTTACATCAGCATTTTGGAAAGCCTTATTCGAAGGGCTGGGTACTCAACTACAGTTTAGTACTACTTACCATCCTCAAACAGATGGGCAGACGGAGCGAGTAAACCAGGTGGTGGAGGATATGTTACGGGCTTATGTAATGCAACAACCATCTAAGTGGGAAGAATATTTGCATCTTGTAGAATTCACTTATAACAATAGCTATCACACTTCTACACAAATGAGCCCTTTTGAAGTGCTTTATGGGCGTAAATGTAGGACTCCCTCAAACTGGGGTGGTCTGGAAGATAAGTTAATGTTGGGGCCTGATATGTTAGCAGAGATGGAAGAAATGGTCAAAGAAGTGCAATCTAATTTAAAGGTCGCTCAGGACTGACAGAAGAACTTTGCTGACAGGAAAAGAAGCTTTTGAGAATTTCAAGTGGGTGACCATGTCTACGTGCGTGTTAGAGCTAAGAAAAGTACACTTCAGTGGATGGGTTGCACCAAGTTGGCACCCAGATTATGTGGTCCTTTCCAGATTTTAGCATGGATTGGGCCCATAGCTTATCAACTTGCTTTACCAAGTCATATACAGGTGCACAATGTTTTTCATGTTTTGGTTTTAAAGAAATATGTTTATGACCCCAAACACATAATAAACTAGCAAGAAATACAGGTGAAGGAGAGAAAATTTAAAATTTTTCCTCATCGAATTATCTTATATATATGAATATGTAATTATGCATGGTAAAAGTACATTATGATTTTACCAAATAATTGAAATAACTTTCCTTTATCTTGACTATACAGGTAGAACCGGAAGGCGAGTTCCTAGTCGAGCCAATGGGTATACTCGATCAGAGAGAAGTAATGCTGCGGAGATGAGTTATCACCAAAGTTAAAGTACAGTGGCAACATTTCGGGCCTGAAGACGCTAGATGGGAGGATGAAAGGACCATGAGGGAGATATTTCCTGGGCTATTTCCGACAGAAGAACATCGGGACAATGTTCAATCTTAAGGGGGAAGATGTGATGTTCCCCATATATGTGTAAATATTTATTTTACTTCATATTTTTTTTTGGACAAACTGAATATTGGTTAAATTTGATATAAATAGTAATTCTATTTTAATTTATAAAAGTGAATTACTGGAATCTGGGAAATAATTAATGAGTTTAATTCAAATGAGCTTAAGTCATCTAGGGATGACAGTTTATTCTCAAATAGTTAGGCTGGGTAGTTACCCAAGCCCTAACTACTTCCAGAAGAAAGATTTATTCCATGAATCAAGAGGATGGGGGAGCATCTAAGATACCTGGAAGGAAAAGAGGAAAAGTGTGCAATGAACTGGGCAACTGTGCTGACAGTGCTACCTGGGCTATGTCTGGTTAAGATCAGATAGCTGCTGCATTCAAGAACAATAAATCTTAAAGAGAATACCCTGTGAAGGTTTGATCGGGGGGAGACTTCAGGCAGGTAGCAGGGGTCTCAAGGTTGGGAGGCAAAGAATCAGAAGAATCTAATTCAATATATCTGGAAGGGTGAGTACAGATAAGTAAATCTGAATATTTTCTCTTAAAATTTCAGAAGGTACTACTTACTTGTATGATTTCTAAATAGTAACTAGTTTGTTAATTCATTTAAGAACTGTTATAAATAGAACCAGAACAGGTTGGGTATTATTCTTCATTCAAGAAAAGAAAATTAGAAATCTATAAGTAAAATTCATTTTACCACAATGATACTGAAAACAACCATAGCAAAGAATTATTGTAATTAGAAAAACAGAGGAGAAACGAAGAGATCACAACTCCAAGAAAGAACAGTAGGATAGTTGAACATACGTGACTGAAACCACCACAGATAATCAGAAGAGATTATATCCAGTGATAATTTATTCTAGTACAGGAACCAAGGGAAGCCTTACAATAATGAAACAATCAATACAACTTGTATATAAACCCAGAACTTAGTAAGGGTTTGACTTATCTATGAATTAATTTAAGAAGGAAAACAAACAACCCAAGCACTGGATAATAATTCATAAAGAGAATAATAGTAATGATCCCATTATGGGAGAGTAAATAGAAGATTATTGCGCTGTCAAGCAGGTAAACCAGACCCAGAAATACCCACTCGAACGAATTGATAGAGGGTTTCCGGAAAAACCCTCAAACCCAAATCATAGAGTGATAGAAAACTATATTGCGTTTTGAAAGGAAATTAAGCAAAACAACTGTATATATATTGCACTTTAGCAGAGTAGTAGTACCAATATTCATAGCTTGTGAAATAGAGGCTTTCATATAAATGAATTTGTTCCATAGGCCGCGGACAAATAAAAATAAGTCCAATAGAAACTACGTGACAAATGTGAGCTCTACATCTAAATGGAGTCAAATACCCAGAAAGGGATTATATAGTCAAGCCATCGAATTCTCGGTTTCAAGCCGAGGAATCTTAGAACCAAACACAACAGCAGAGTCGGTAAAAGCTTATGAGAATAACCATAGGGATATACTAGTAGAAAAGCCATGGACAATATTGTCACGATGATGATGTAACAGGATCCCGAGAGTTCCGCACAAGAGCCAAAATATCCTGCAATAAAACAAGCATAGGATTAGATTGTAGCCATCTTGCAATTACAAAAATAATCGAGCAAAGAGGAGTTTGACAGAGAATGACACTAACAGATGATATCTGTTTGAATGTCGAACCATACAGGACAACCCTCTCCAGAGAAAGATGCGAACTCGGAAGACGACCACTACAACCAGCAAATGTAATGCAGTTCATTAACAAACTCAAAGAGCCAGAAGTTGAGCTAGAAACAATGAGAATAAGTCCGCAGGTCATAATCCCCTTACCAGAAAGGGGGTTTCCGACCCGCCAAAGGACCAGGAGAACTTTGCTAGAAACACCAAATGACGAATTTGCCATTATAGGCCACCCTATGTCCAACAAAACGAAACTTTGACCATTCGATTTGGAGGAGGACCAGATGCCGTAGACCAGGCACGCTTTTCTGCATAAGGAATACAGCTGGAGGTGCCAGGAAAATCACTGCAGAAGTGGATCATAGCCCTACGGAATTCACAGCCCGAGAACCATTAATGCCACCGTAAGGTTGAAGTTTCCATAGTCAATTCATAAGTTATTTAGTTAATACGAATAAGATTCGAAGATATGGCTAATCGCTGTAAACCATGTAAGGGTACCATAATATGTATACAACCACATAGATAACCCTCTTCCTCAGGGTTCAAAGAATGGCACTGACTTCTAAACAAGATTTGTAATTATTGTAAAGTGAATTACCATAGAAAACTTTATATATTAAAATGATGAAAACTGCATATGTTATAGACTTGTTTAATGATATAAAAACCTAGTAAATATACATAGTTTGGAAGTATTCATATAGTTAATATTTTTTTTTTACTATGGATTATACTAATTATTGGGTGTGTGACATGTGGTATTAGAGCACTCAGGTTACCAAAACTGAGGCCTCTAGAAAGACAAGAATTAACAGTATTTGTGTAATGTGCATAACAAAGAGCCAGGAACAGGCATAGCCAGTATGAGAATAATGGGAACCATACCACACCAAACTGTGATAGCATCAGGAGCAACAACATTTCAGGAGACTAATCCTGAAGTATAGGTGCGGCTGGGAGAAGAACCACAAAACACCAATCCCACGATCTTAGAAACTATACAAGAATTAGAGACAAAAATGGCTCAAATTCGAGCAGATAATGAACGACTGATGCTGGAACAAGAAAATATCATGAAAAGCCTGTTAGATAGATAGAACTAGAGACACATAATTCCCAGTCCTGAACAAGGAAATATGACTGGAGAACAAGAATACCATACAGAACGAGCAGAAATTGAGGGTGGTGAAGAAAACTAGGAAGAAGAATATGGAAATGCATCAAAGCACAACAAGCATAAGAGACAAAAAGTAGAACTTCAGGGGGAATTCCGGAAAATTAAGCCTCCATTTTTTGGCAACAAACAGGAGGAGGCAGCGGAAGCTTGGCTCATTAACATGAACAAGTATTTCCAGTTGTACGAATGTGATCATAATATAAAGCTAGATTGGCAATATTCGAGTTGTAGGGATAAGCCACCTTATGGCGGGAGGAGGTAAAGATAGTTCATGGTGTAAACGAACAAAGCATAACCTGGGATAAGTTTCAAAAATACTTTAAAGAAAAATATATGACTGAAAGATTCTATGACGAGAAGGCCAAGGAGTTTCATGACCTTCATTTGGGACAATTATCCATGGATGAGTTCATAACCAAGTTCACCTCCTTGTTGCGATACGTCCCATATATACGGGAAGAAAAGGCTAAGGTACAATGGTTTGTCAGCAGTTTTCCACAATTTATGAAGGAATGCCTTGAGTTCGATAACCCAAAGATTATGGACGAGGTCATACACAAGGATCAGGTGTGCTATCAGAAAAATAAGCAGAAAGGGGAAGGAGGAAAGAAATGGAATGACAAGAAAGGGATTAAATTTTCCTCCGGCCATAAAATAAATAAATTTGTGGTCAATAAGATTCCTAGAGGACAGATGAATAGAAATCTGAATAGAAATCCACCCAGATTCAAAACCCCTAGTGAAACCAAGACTAATGAACAATCAGTAAGGACTGAAGTGGAAATGGTAGCCAGACCACCGGTATAGTGTTGGGGATGCAGAGGGCCTCATTATGTTAAAAACTGCCCACATCGCAGGGGAACTGATCAGATAACACAGATTCAAGAAACATCAATAGTTAGAGAACTATCAAGAAGCATGATGAAAATCAATGCTGCTCTCGAGGACCACCAGGCAGAGTACCAACCGACTATGATTGAGTTTGAAGGTAAAATCTTCAACCATACTGTGTCTATTTTAATTGACCCCGGAGCCACCTTAAGTTATGTTAGCCCCAAAATAATAGAACTATGCAATCTTCAAACTGTTAAGTTTAAGAATTCCTGGTTAGTACAACTGGCTACTGGGGCCAAAAGGAGAGTGTTGGCCAAGGTCAGTAATTGTCTCCTGCAGATAGGAGGACAACCTATTATGGCAGACTTAAATGTGTTGCCCTTAGGGTCATACGATGTCCTCATCGGTATGGACTGGTTGGAGAAACACTGGTCTCTCCTTAACTGTAAAACAAAAATCATTAATTATATGGATGAGGATGGAAGAAGGCAGGAAATTCAAGGGATCATAAGACCTGTAAAGCTGAGACCCGTGACAACCTCCCAATTGGCCAAATGCATCTGAAAAGGGTGCCATATTTATGCCATTCAAGTAGGATATTTTGATTCCAAAGAAAAATATGCTACCATAGAGGATATACCAATAGTACATAATCTCCCAAATGTATTTAGATAGGACATCCCACGACTCCCACGAAAAAGGGATATACATTTTACTATTGAATTAGTGCCAGGGGCTGCACCTGTATCGCGAGCTCCTTATCGTATGAGCATACACAAATTAACAGAGTTGAAAATGCAATTGCAAGAACTCCTTGACAAGAAATACATCCGATCAAGTGTATCACCGTGGGAAGCCCCAGTACTTTTTTTAAAAAGAAGGATGGAAACATGTTAAGGTGTATGGATTACCGTCAATTAAATAATTTAACTATAAAAAACAAGTATCCCCTACCTCGTATTGATGAATTATTTGACCAAGTAAAGGGGGCAACCATGTTTTCCAAGATTGACCTTCGATTGGGCTATCATCAGATTAGAATCAAGGAAGAAGATATAGCGAAAGCTATTTTCAGGACTCATTATGGGCACTATGAGTTTGTGGTGTTACCCTTTGGGCTAACCAATACAACGACAACTTTTATGTGCCTTATGAACATCGTATTCTGTCAATATTTAGACAAGTTTGTGTTAATTTTCATTGATGATATTTTAATTTACTCATGGACTGTGTAAGAACACAATGAACACCTCCAAATTGTTTTACAAGTTTTGAGGGAACACCAATTATATAAGAAATACAGCAAATACGACTTCTTTAAGGAACATATCTGATATCTCGGTCATATCATTACTAAAGAAAGAATAGCTAAGGACCCAGAGAAAATAAAGACCATAATGGAGTGGTCAGTACTAAGGGATGTGGCTGATATAAGGTGATTTATGGGCCTAGTTGGGTATTACAAGTGATTCATTGAAGGATTTTCCAGGGTAGCATACCCTATTACCTCATTGAAAAAGAAAGGTAAGATCTTTAAATGGAGTATAGAATGCCAAAACAACTTTGACCGACTTAAACATTTACTCACCACTGCACCTATATTAAGAATTATTGACCCAAATAAAGACTATGTGGTGTGTATGATGCTAGCAAAGAAGGTGTGGGTGGTGTACTAATGCAAGAAGGCAGAGTCATCACTTACGAATCCAGAAAGCTTAAAGAGCATGAGAAAAGATACTCAACCTATGATTTGGATTTGACAACTGTTATTCATGCCTTAAAAATGTGGCGGCATTACCTATTGGGTAAGAAATTTTTGCTAATGACTGACCATCATAGCTTGACTAATTATTTTAAACAAACCACTTTGAATGCCAGAAAAGCATGTTGGGGAGACTTTTTGAGCAGGTCAATTTTGAAATTAAACATTTAAAAGGTAAAGAAAATCGTGTCATAGATGCACTAAGTAGAAAAGCTAACTGTTTATATGAAATATCATTTAGTGAAGCACAAAACACATTTAAGGAACAAATTAAGGAGGCAGCAATGCAAGACCCAAAATATCAAACTTTGTGGCAGCAAACAGAAATTCCAAACAGAAAAGCACAACAGCTTGGGTATGAAGTAAATCTTGAGGGTTTTCTGATTTATAAAACAAGAATACCGAATATAAAATCCATTAAGGATTTAATTTTAGATGAATATCACAAGGTCCCATATGCTGGTCATCCTGGATATCAGAAATTACTAACAGCTCTTAGAAAGGAATATTTTTGGCCCGACATGAAGAAGGAGGTGGCTGAATATTTGGCTCGCTGTTTGGAATGCCAACAAGTTAAAACAGAACACCATCACCCAGCCGATTTACTCCACCCATTACCCATTCTGGAATGGAAGTGGGAAGTTATTTCCATCGATTTTATTATGGGCCTGCCCAGGTCAAGAAAATAGAATGACTCAATAATGGTGGTAATGGATAAGCTGAGCAAGTCTACCCACTTCATACTGGTACAATCTACTTATAAGGTAGTGCAGATTGCTAATATATTTATGTAGAATATTTTCAGGTTGCATGGAATACCGAAGGCTATAATTTCAGATCGTGATGTAAAATTTACATCAGCGTTCTGGAAAGCCTTATTCGAAGGGTTGGGTACTCAACTACAGTTTAGTACTGCTTACCATCCTCAAACGGATGGGCAGATGGAGCAAGTAAACCAGGTGGTGGAGAATATTTTATGGGCTTATGTAATGCAACAACCATCTAAGTGGGAAGAATACTTGCATCTTGTATAATTCACTTATAACAACAGCTATCACACTTCTACACAAATGAGCCCTTTGGAAGTGCTTTATGGGCATAAATGCAAGACTCCCTCAAGCTAGGGTGGTTCGAAAGATAAGTTAATGTTAGGGCCTCATATGTTACCAGAGATGGAAGAAATGGTCAAAGAAGTGAGATCCAATTTAAAGGCTACTCAGGATCGACAAAAGAACTTTATTGACCAGAAAAGAAGCTTTCGGGAATTTCAAGTGGGTGACCATGTCTACCTACGTGTTAGAGCTAAGAAAAATACACTTCAGTGGATGGGTTGCGCCAAGTTGGCACCCGGATTTTGTGGTCCTTTCCATATTTTAGCACGGATTGGGCCCATAGCTTATCAACTTGCTTTACCAAGTCATATACAGGTGCACAACATTTTTCACATTTCACTTTTAAAGAAATATGTTTATGACCCCAAACACATAATAAATTGGCAAGAAATACAGGTGAAGGAAAGAAAATTTAAAAGTTTTCCTCATCGACTTATATTATATATATGAATATGTAATTATGCATGGTAAAAGTACATTATGATTTTACCAAATAAATAAAATAACTTTCCTTTATCTTGACTATACAGGTAGAACCGGAAGGCGAGTTCCTGGTCGAGCCAATGGGTATACTCGATCAGAGAGAAGTAATGCTGTGGAGATGAGTTATCACCCAAGTTAAAGTATAGAGGTAACATTTCGACCCCGAAGAGGCTACCTGGGAGGATGAAAGGACCATGAGGGAGATATTTCCTGGGTTATTTTCGACAGAAGAATATCAGGATGATGTTCAGTCTTAGAGGGGGAAGATGTGATGTCCCCCATATATGTGTATAGATTTATTTTACTGCATTTTTTTGGAGAAATTGAATATTGTTTAACTTTGATATAAATAGTAATTCAATTTTAATATATAAAAGTGAATTATTGGAATCTTGGAAATAATTAATGAGTTTAACTTAAATGAGAAGTCATCTAGGGATGACAATTTATTCTCAAATAGTTAGGCTGGGTAGTTACCCAAGCCCTAACTACTTCGAGAAGGAATATTTATTCCAGGAATCAAGAGGATGGGGAAGCATCTGAGAGACCTAGGAGGAAAATAGGAAAAGTGTGCAATGAACTGGGCAACTGTGTTGTAGGGATAGACAGTGCTACCTGGGCTATGTCTGGTTAAGACCAGATAGCTGCTACATTCAAGAACAATAAATCTTGAAGAGAATACCCTGTGAAGGGTAGCTCGGGGGAAGACTTCAGGCGGGCAACGGGGGTCTCAAGGTTGGGAGGCAAAGAATCAAAAGAATCTAATTCAATATATCTAGAAGGGAAAGTACAGATAAGTAAATCTGAATATTTTCTCTTAAAAGTTCAGAAGGTACTACTTGTATGATTTCTGAATAGTAACTAGTTTGTTAATTCATTTAAGAATTGTTATAAATAGAACCAGAACAGGTTGGGTATTATTCTTCATTCAAGAAAAAAATGTTGGAAATAATACTGAGTGGGGGGGGGGGGGGGGGGTGAATTAGTATTAGTCAAATCAATAACTTTTTCTTTTCATACTCTGATTTATATATCCTACTTCAATGAAGGTAACTCGCATGTACACACAACTGTATTTAAGGTAGAGAGCATATATCCAACAAAATTATGATTCAGTTAATTAATCATATGTTGATCTTTAATCGATGCATCAATTGTTGGGCACGGGATCCCCCAACGGAAATTTTGGGGATAAAAGCCCGAATTTTGGTCATAAATTGTATCTTTGATGTAAAGACTCCACATTTTGTGGGCGTGGAGCACGTAGCTTGTAAATGAGTCATAGAGTTGTCTGCCAATAATTTTGTAATGTAATGTTGGCTATAGAGATCTACCCATGGTCCGCGGACCATGGGATTGTATAAATAGAGCGAGGCTCTAAGTTGTAGAAAAGGCAATTGATGATCATAGAATAGAAGCATAGAGGAAGATTTGAAGTGTAAGGTCGAGTCTTTGGGTGGTAGAGTAGGAGAAGGCTCTGCAGTTGAGTGCGCAGAGGCCTAGTAGTCTGCAGCTGAGTGCGTGGACCCCTGTAGCTGAGTGCGCAGGGCGAGTTGAGTCTGTAACTATTGAAACATTAATAAAGAGAAGTTTTACATCTATTCTATGTATTTATTTCTTATTTTTTGCATCAAATATATTGGGTATAAATTGCATTTCTGTTGTTTATATGGTGCACGAACATATATAACTGTCTATATTAAGTGAATGCGAGTTAAAGTATCTGTTTACGCGAAGTTGACTAACATATATAAAGAGGATAAGTAAGATATGCGGTGTAACTTGGGGAAACAATGCAAATCACTGCCATAGCAACGCGAAATCACCTCATCCCCTGGTTAGGGCTGCAAGAAGGACAATTATAGCAAATCGCGAAGGTATCACAGGTCAAAACAGTGCACGAAGTGACTTGCGTGAAGATAGGCACAGTTGGACTAAATCTACACCTCAGACATCTTGAGGGTGCAGAAACTTGTTTCCAGCACCCCCTCATACTACTTTAGGTGAGACTTCAGTCTGCGCTTTGCGGGTTGATGCCGAAAGGGCCAGTAGTGTAGGGATTTTTTTGGCTAATTAAATCCAAACTTGGGTCAAGCCCCATCAAGCCAACAAAAGGTTTCGTTGCTAGGACCGAAATCTGCATGGAGATATCTAATGTCGTATCATTGGAATCCAACTAAGAAGGAAATTGAAGGCTGGTTGGACAAAATAATTCATGAGTTCGCGGTGCAGGAGAACTGGAACTCGCGACAGACAAAAGAAGAGTGGTTAGACTGCTACCTGTACACAGAGATCCACAAAATCTTCTTCGCATCTTTCCCTACTGAGCAGTACGAGTGGATCATGAAGCTAGCAGATAGCCAAGGAAGGTGGAAGATCGACATTCCTATTGTGTGGGCCCCAGAATTAGTACGAAGGTTGGAAGCATCAGAGGATAAGATCGTGCGTGTTGTTCATCACTAGCTTGATCAGATTATAGGAGGATTCATTACTGAGTTCGCGATTGACACCTCAGTTAGCTACAACGAGGTAGAGCGATACTTTCTCAAGGGATCGCGAGGTAAGTACGTAAAGTCTTTGAATACTTGGATTAATATGCTATTGTGCAAAAAGAGGGTTATGCAGTTACCTTGATGTCCAGGGCTACACGAAGTGGAAAAACTTACAGGAATGAAGGAAATAAGGGACCAAAAAATCGCCCCTTTATTTCACCTCCGTGAGGGGACGAGGAAGAGCTCACGAAGGTCTCTCCACGAAGTGCGATCCATCTGATAAGGCAAAGAATTCTGCAAATACCACCCCCACCCACACTGCCACTAGCTTCCCCACCATCACCTTCATCTTCACCCGTACCACCTCCGCCACCACCACGATTCAATATGGCAAGCACGATAAAGTTGCCTGTGTTCAAGGGAGTGGGAAATGAGGATCCAAACCAATTTTGGTTCGTTGTACATGCTGTATGGGAAGCACAAGTAGTTGCAGATGAAAATATAAAGAAAGCGACACTGGTTAGTGACCTGCAGGACCATGCACTGACCTGGTATACTAAGCACTCCAATGATAATCCAAATGCGGGAATCACGGATATACAAGCAGCACTAAACAGAGAATTTAGTAGGCCGAAGTCTGAAGCACGATCGATCTTTGGATTCAAAGAGATCACGATGCTACTAGGCGAGACTCCTTAGGAGCTAGATCAGAGATTGAAATGCACAATTTGCGAAGCTAATATTGTAGGTTTTAACCCTGTATAGAAATTACTTGCATACGAATTCTAAAACATAGAAAATAAACAATGCAAGAGCATAACACATAAAACACATATACACAGAGATTTTCCCTTGGATCCAGTGTGCATCAACAAAGCCATGGATATCGAAAACTCTGTCCAATCCTGGTCTTCCTTGGTAGCACAAACCATAATCACTAGTACCACACAAATACCTGAAAACCCGCTTCACTACTGTCTAATGCTCCTTCCCTGGTTTTGACATAAACCTGCTCAACACTCCCACTGCATGTGCAATGTCTAGTCTAGTACAAACCATTGCATACGTCAGGCTACCGACTGCACTTGCATATGGAACACAGGACATATCCTCTTCCTCTTCTTGTGTCTTGGGACACTGTTCAATAGATAACTTTACACCTACATGAATAGGAACCTTCACCGGTTTACTATCCTGCATATTAAACCTCTGCAGTATTGTTTCGACATACTTCCTCTGGTTTAACTAGAGATTCCTCTTTGCCTGATATATTTTAATTTCCATGCCCAAAATATAGTTTGCAGCACCAAGATCTTTCATGTTGAATTTGGAGGACAATTGGGTCTTTAAATCCTGGATAATTTGTTTGTCATTTCCAACCAGCAACATATCATCCACATACAAGACCAGATAAATAACACAATCACCAATTAATTTAAAATACACACAGTGATCTGCTTTGCTTCTGGTGAAGCCAAGTCCCCATATAAATGTATCAAATTTCTAATACCACATCCTTGGTGACTGTTTTAACCCATACAGAGACTTCTTTAACTTGCATACTAGTTCTTTCTTACCCTTCACCGCAAATCCTTCAGGTTGCTTCATGTAGATCTCCTCCTCCAGATCCCCGTGAAGAAATGTTGTCTTCACATCCATCTGTTCTACCTCAAAATCAAAAGAAGCAGCAACAGATAAAAGTAATCTAATAGAAGTTACCTTGGCAACACGAGAAAAAATATCACCAAAATCAATTCCCGGCACCTGGGAATAACCTTTTGCTACCAACCGAGCTTTGTATTTCTCCACCTTTCCTTCTGCATTTGTCTTCTTCATGAACACCCATTTGCTGTCAATAGGTTTCTTTCTAGCCGGCAACTCCACCAGATCCCAAGCCTCATCTTTGTGCAAATATGCCATTTCATCAACCATGGCCTCTTTCCACAGTTTTCCATCCTCTGAATCTACTGCTTCCTTCACAGTTCCATGATCATCATCAGTAATAGATAAAGAAAAATTTGAATAGAAGGCAGATGTACTATACCTTTCTGGTTACCTTCTTTCTTGAACTGATCTTCTTACACCCAGAGTTTGTGGCTCTTCATCTTCTGATTCCTCCTCTGTTGTAGAGTCTGATTCTTACTCCTTTAGCTCAAACTCTATCTTCTCAGGTTCCTTTGGTTGGACTTCATGTTTAATAACATCTTTCACCTATTTGAACACCACATCTTAGCTGTACACAACCTTCCTTGTTGCTGGGTTCCAAAGCTTATAACCCTTTAAACCATCCTTATACCTAATAAAGATGCACTTTTCAGATTTACTATCCAACTTGGTTCATTTCTCCTTTGGAACATGTACATATGCATTACATCCAAATACCCTCAGATGTGAAAGAGAGGGTTTCTTACCAGTCCATACTTCTTGTGGAGTCTTATCCTCCAACGCTGATGAAGGTGATCTATTGACCAAGTAACATGTTGTCTCCACCGCCTCTGCCCAGAATTCCTGTCCTAACTCGACACCACTGAGCATGCTTCTTGCCCTTTCCATCAACATCTTGTTCATTCTTTCTACAACTCCATTTTGCTGAGGTGTATATGGAGAAGTTTTCTTCTGTGCTATACCACACTTCTTACAGAATTCTTCAAATTCTTTACTACAAAACTCTCCACCATTATCTGTCCTCAACACCTTTATCTTCTTCTCTGTCTAGTTTTCCACCAGAGCCTTAAATTCTTTAAACCTGTCAAAGACTTTAGATTTCTTCTTACGGAAATATATCCATGTATTCCTTGAGAAGTCATCTATAAATGATACATAGTACACAGAATTACCCAGTGATGGAACCTTCACAGGTCCAAACACATCACTGTGCACAAGCTCTAATATCTGTTTCACCCTCTTACCACCAGAGGGGAAACTCACCCGATTATGCTTCCCATATACACAATTTTCACAGAAATCAAAATCTAGAGAGCTATTACTCATACCTTCTATCATACCTTTACCATGAAGTATTCGAAGGCCCTTCTCTCCACTATGTCTAAGCCTTTGATGCCACAACATGGTCTTCTCTCCAAAGACCACTATATTTTTTGCTCCACTTTTAGGAACCATAGAAGTATTGCACCCATCAACAACAGTGCTACCTTGCAGCTTGTAGAGAGTTCCAGTCCGAACTCCCTGCATCAATACCAGTGCTCCTCAAACCATCTTGCAGGTATACTTCTTGAACACTGTTTTTACACCTGCAACATCCGACTTGCTTATAGAAATCAAATTTCTGGCTAATGTAGGAATATGTAGAACACCCGGAAGTGTTCTAACCCTTCCATCTTGTAACTTCAACTTTACTTTTCCGCGACCAATGATTCTAGCCTTCCTATCATCCCCTAAGAATACATCACCACCATCGTATTTATCATATTCGCAGAACCACTCTCTATGGGGAGTGAAGTGAAAGGATGCACCTTAGTCAATCAACCATGCCTCATGATCTATGTGTGTACTTGAAGAAGCCAGGTACACATCCCCACCTTCATCTGAGGTGGTTTTTGCCTCTGCAAAAGAAGCATGATCAGATCCCTTTCCTTTGTTAGGAGCTTTAGCTTTACAGTCCCTTTTGTAGCGCCCCTCCTTTCCGCATTTCTAGCACACCACCTTTACAGGCTTTCCTGGAGATTTTGATCTCCCTCTAGATTTAGATCTACCACTCGATAACTTATTCTTGTTTCTGTTCTGGGACTGTCCTCATACAGACAATGCATCACCATTCTGGCTCTCCATATTTTTCCGTCTCATCTCCTCCATCAGCAAGGATGAGACTATTTCATCAAACTACAAGGCAGTTGCATTGCTACCTATTGCAATAACCAGACTATCCCATGAATCTGGTAGAGAAGACAACAAACTGATGCACTTATCTTCATCTAAAATTTTAATATCAATAGATAATAACTGACTTACCACAATATTAAATGTGTTCAAATGCTTTGTCACCAAGTCTCCATCTTTCATCCTTAGGTTATACAACTTTTTCCGTACAAACAGTTTATTCACCAGAGACTTAGATTGGTACAAAGTCCCTAACTTGTCCCACAAAGCCTTTGTTGTAGCTTTCCCTGATACATTAAGCAATACTGAATCTGAGACACACAATCGTATTGTGCTATTTGCCTTCTGATCCAACTTCTTCCATTCTTCATCGGACACTCCCATTGGTTTAGTACCTGGATCTACCATGATCCATTGGTCTTTATCCACCAACAGATCCTCCATATTGAGTTTCCATAACTCAAAACTCTGACCATTAAATTTATCGATCTTTATCTTTCCACTGCTCGTCATCTTCTTTCACCACCAGAATCGATCCTGCTGATCTCCCACTGAACAGGGTCTACCATAGGCCCGAGTGAAACCCCTCAGCAATAAAGGCATCCCTGTGAAGCCAAAACAGCTCCGATACCAAACGTAGGTTTTAACCTCGTATATAAATTACCTGCATATGAATTCTAAAACACATAAAATAAACAATGCGAGAGCATAACACATAAAACAAATATACACAGAGATTTCCCCTGAATCCCAAAACCAGGACTACTAGCTTGATTTTTCATTATATTCCTTTCAATGTTACAATACATATTTATACAAGCCGAAGCATCTAATACCATGGACCGAAAACCATCGCATCCAAAACCATGGACCGAAAAACCATAGGTAGGTCTGCCCAACCTCCAATTTTTTTTTTCTCGGAGCACTGCCCCAGACCTCGTAGAAGGGGCCTACCCGCCTCCCTCAAACCGCCCAGACAGGGGGGGGGGGGGGGTGCTGCCGCCCCCCTGTGACCCCCCCACTACACAATCGGTGCAACGAAGGGGGGGCTGCGCCCCCCCTCTAACTCCCCGGTTCACTACGCAAGTTAGTCATGGAAAGAATATAACACAACCCAACGAATATGAATATGACGGATGGACAACATCGCAAATGGTTTGTAGCGTCGCTAATGCCACATCTGAGGAGTGCGCTATCGCAACAGAAGTTAACGACTCAGGCAGAGGCCTTCGAGATTGCGATGAGGGTGCATGAGACCCCGATGTAGGATCCTAACTTGGGAGTTCAACAGATCCACGCGCAGCTGAAAAATTTATGCCTTGAGAAGTAGAGTTTGAAACAGGATAGGACAACCCGACCAGAAGTATGCAAAGAGGTGTGGTGTGTAAAATGCAAAGGCCAAGGTCATGACAAGGACCACTGCTCAGTTTTCGTGAATTACCTCGCAGAAGGAGGACCAATGCTATTAAGGCCAGATGCATAAGAAGGACCTAGCGTGTTGCACACGATTTGTCAAATAGGAGGAAAACACGCTACGAAAAACTGCCATTTGTTACAGAAGTATACACAAAATTCGCAACAATTGTTCTATAACTTTTGTAGGTTGGTGGGACACGATGAGTGCACTTGTAGAAGCTATGAGTTGATGATGGATAGAACTCCCACCTACAGAGTTCAGGCTGAACCACGGCCCCTAGAGCAGAATGCAGGAGTGGCGAGAACAAGATTTCAGGGGCACGGTCGAGGCCGAGGTGGAGGAGGACCTGGAAGAGGTCGTGGGCAGTTGATATGCTACAATTGTGGAGGGCCAGAACATTATGCCCCTGATTGTATGAATCCAACGCGCCTATCATGTTTGTATTGCAACTTGTTTGATCATGAGACAGATGATTATCTTATGCTAATAGCTAGGATACGCAACAAATGAGTGCTACCACCTCCCCCGACTTAGAACCTGTAGATGATGAGGTCTGAGCCGTGCGAGGAAGATCCAAATGTGAACATTGTGCTTGATCCAAGATCTTTTGCTTATAGATGTGTTAAAGAATTACATGCATAAATTGTAGGTTAACATAGAAAACTTAATGTGCACATGAGACAAAAGGAAAAACACATAAAGCATGAAAGAAGACAACAATACTTGATAACGGAGTTCGTTTGACTTGGACTACATCTCTGGGCCATGCTCGATCAATGGGGAGGCCTTCATTCATTAAGTGGCATGAGAAAGAAGAGTACAAGCATTAGTTACAAAAAAGGAGTTTTATACCTCCATAATGTAAACTGGCTGAAAAATGCAGAACTCTGATGGAGAAATGGACAACACCATTGTGTTCATGGCATCAAGAAATGTTGAGACCATAAAAAATCTGTCAAAATCTTACAAAGTGGAAATTCGGCCCTCCTGCAAAATTCTGCCTTGAACTGCATGCACTGCCTCTTCTACCTGGGCGCACTGATAAACTGCGTTTAAAATATAAAAAGGTGATGGATTATTCAAGGATTCTGTTGTGGTGCGTTGGTTGAGGATTCGGTTAATAGGGAGGAGGTCGGCCGGTCAAACCCCGCCTTCTCCTTTTTACATAACAATTTTTTTTCTAAATAATGGTTGGGCTGGGCCCGCCTTGGGTGGCCCGCTCCCTGTACCTACCTTTTCCAGCCTCTTGTAATAAATGATGGTGGTTGGCTTGTTTCGGGTTGCATCTGTGCCCCAAGGGTCGGCCCACCCAACTCCACATTGTTTGTTTTATGTGCCTCGTGGTTTCATTGTGGGTTGGCGGGGTCATGGTCGCCCACCGCAATTTCATTGTTGGTTCCATGGGAGGGGCTGGGGGTCGTGCCCCGCCCCTCCACCTATATACATTTTTTACATGGTACGGGTTGGGGTGGCGGGGTTGGTGGCTTGCCACCCCCTTTTTTTATATTTTTTTTTGTTTTAATAGAAGCAATATGCTATTTTTGAAAAATTAGATTTTTGACTGAAGGAGTCGTTTTAACCAGGCAACGATTTTGCCTGGAATCTGGCTGGAGTTGGTCGGATTCCATCCGTTGGAAAATTCCAAATTGTTCCTTCATTAATCCTACCTAGTCATTAAAAAGTCAACCCAACTTTGACTACCTCTATCTCCTTCATCTGAACTCAGATTGGAGTGTCGTTCGCATCGTTGGAATTAGGGTGACGAGCAATTCGATTTGATGTCAATTTCATCGTCTTTACGCAACTTTGAATTTTGAGCCTTTTCCATGCCACTGGTGTCTGGAGATCCACTTGGATCAATCCTCCCCATTGAGGAGCTTTTGGACCACCAAAAGCTTTATCAGTCAATTGGCACGTGAGGGAATTGTAACCTCACTCTTTCTTTTTCTAGTCATTTTGCCTTGCTAGGGTACTTCCCCTTGAAGCCAATTCGAAGGTATTCCACATCTCCTCGTCGTGAAGTTCTAGTTCTACTATCAAGGATGATGTCTTCAGGTAAATCATCGAGATACTCTGGTGCAAAGTCATCAACTGTAGGAACTGTGCCCACCTCTTCGGTGTCCATAATCAATGGTGGCTCATACAGCTTTAAGTTCTCCACATTCACTACAGAGTACATTTGCATATATATCGACAAATCGAGACGAAAGGTATTGCTTCCAATATTCTCCAAGATGGTGAATGGACCATACTAGATTGGTCACAAATTCTTCCCTTCTTCCTTCATCCTGTCCTTGTTGATATGGAATCACACTTTGTTGCCCACTTGAAATTGATGGTCGACATGGTGTTTGTCATGTCAAGCCTTGTACCGAGCTTGACTTTTCTCCAACTACTCCTGTACTGCTTGGTGAATCAACTGGATTCACTGAATGAACTTCTGTGCTTTGTCCCTATCATTACATCCACTGGAGTCATCTTCCCTTCCAAAGACCATATCAAAAGGGTCTTTTGGCAGGTAGCCAAAACATGTCTCAAATGGTGAACAATGCGTAGATGAGTGTACTGCTCGATTATAGGAATGTTGCACATATGGAAGATGCTCATCCCACAACTTAGGATGTTTCCCATAATAGCCTCACAACAAGTGTACCACGGTGTGGTTGACAACCTCTGTCTATCCATCAGTCTGTGGATGAAATGTCGTGTTTTGTTTCAACTTGGTGTCCATCATCTTCCAAAAGCTGGTCCAAAAATCTTCGAGAAAGTGAGTGTCCCAATCAGACACAATCGATGTGGGAAACCCAAAATGGACCCAATATGCTGAAAGAAAATATAAGCAGTCTAATATATAGTGATCTTCTTTTTACAAGGCATTAAAATATACATCTTACTAAAATGGTCAACAACAACATACAAATAGTCGTGACTTTTTCTAGACAAAGGCAAACCTCCTACAAAATCCATCGACACACTTTCCCATGGACGACTCGGAATAGGGAGTGGTGTGTAGAGCCCGTGTTTTCTATTAGAGGGCTTTGAAACATAACACAACACACATCCCTTTACATAGTGAGTCACAATGTTATTCATATGAGGCCAAAAACAAAATCTTTGTACATGACACAAAGTTTTTTCAATACCAAAAAATCTAGACACAAGGGAGGTGTGGACCTCCCGGATTACATGTACCCTTTCTCCTATGGGTATGCACAATTTGCTAAGGTGATACAACAGTTTCCCCTGCAAGTGATAGTTGTCCACCTGTGAACCATGGGTTAGTTTTACATAAATCTCCTTAAAGTCATCATCATTAGCATATTGTTCAACATAACTTTCAAAAGATAACGAAGCATTATGCAAAATAATAGAAGCAGAAATAGGAGGGAGAGATAGCATATCGACCACTTTGTTACTAGTGCCCTTCTTATACTTTATTACCAGATGAAACTGTTGAAGAAAACCCATCCACTTGAAATGACGAGATTGCTGTAACTTGGTTTGTGACTGAAGACACTGCAAGGGATGATGATCCATATGGATGATGGTCTCCTTGCTGATCAGGTAGTGTTTCCAATTTTTCACACTCTAGACCAAGGCATATAACTCCTTGTCATAAGTGGGATAATTTATCACAGCTTGAGATAACTTCTTTGAATGGTAACATATTGGCTTCTTTTGCTGCATCAGTATAGCTCCCATGGCAAATCCGTCGACGTCTGTCTCGATATCAAATGGCTGTTGGAGATCTGGTAAGGCCAAGACTGGTGCGGTGCTAATCTTTTCTTTCAATGTTTTGAAGGAATTCTGATGCTTTCCTCCCCATTAGAAGACTTGCTTTACACTTGTCAATGCGTGTAAAGGTGCTGCAATAATAGAGAAATTGTCAATAAATCTCCTCCAATACTGTACTGCACCCAAAAAGTTGTGAACCTTGATTACACTAGTAGGTTTAGGCCAATTTAAAATTGCTTCAACTTTAGAAGGATAAATTTTTAGCTGACCATGACCAACAATATGACCTAGGTAAACCAAAGAGGTTTTCCCAAACTCACACTTTGACAATTTTACATAGAGTTTTTCATTTTTCAATACATCAAGCACTTTCTTCACATGACATACATGTTCATTCCAACTTTTACTGAAGATAAGAATATCATCTAGATAGACAAGAACAAATTCATCAATGAAAGGCCTAAAGAGATCATTCATGACCCTCATGAAAGTGGATGGAGCGGTGCAAAGTTGGAATGGCATCACCATCCATTTGAACAACCCTTGTTTGGTCTTGAAGGCAGTTTTCCACACATCCTACTCTGCAATTCGAACTTGGTGATAACCACTATGCAAATCGAATTTGGTGAAATAAATAGCATTCTTTAACTGATCTAATAAGTCATCAATGTGGGGAAGAGGGTAACGATTTTTCACCATGATTTTGTTTAGTGCTCGATAATCCACGCACATCCTCCATGTGCCATATTTCTTCGGCACTAAGACAATTGGTGAGTCGCATGGATAAGTGCTCGGTCTAATGACCCCTTGGTTCAATAGTTTTTTCACCTTCTTTTTGATCTCCTCCATCTCAATGGTCGACACCCTATACATGGAAATATTTGGTAAAGGATCATCATGCTGCAAATGGATCTCATGTTGGATTTCCCTCCTCAGAGGTAATCCCCTTGGTTCCTAAAACATCTCATCATAGTTAGAAATTAATTAACATAATTCCTTTTTATGCACATGATCACACCCCTGGAAAGCATCGGATAATTCTGCATCTTTTCCCCTTACAACCATAAGCATGCAACCCTTACTGGAATTTACCAACCTTTTCATTTGTCTTGCACTTACAAGGCTAGCATTGGTTTTAGTTTGATGAGTCCTTACAATATATTCCACCCCATCTTTTGTGATTTGGTATTTGTTTTCATGACGGAAGAAGATTGCCTTTCTATCATATAGATATGGACTCTCTAACACCATGCCACATATATCCAATGGTATCACATCAAGTTTTACCTCATCCACTAACTTAGAAGTGATCACAAATTTAACCTTGCACTGCTTAGTTATATTCAGTTTTGCTTTATCATGTATCCATCCAAGTGGGTAAGGTCTTTGATGTGGTTTGGTTTCTAAGCCTAGCTTCTTTACCAAGGACTCTGAAATTAAGTTTACTTGGGATCCGATATCAAATAGAGTTTCTAATTTTGTATGAGTTATGATAACTCTAATATGGAATAGCTCAATTCTCTTTCGTTCATTAGGAACATACTTATTTATTGAACTAGTGCCTTCATGTGATTCATAATTAACATGAGGTGTAAGAGTACCTTTTGTTCCTGCTGCTGTGATCAATGATTCATCTCCCGAATCAGATCCAAGGTCTTGCTGCATAGTTTCCACTGTCTTCTGCTTGCCTTTTCGTCCATACTCCTTTGGTCTCTTTTCCAGGTATAGTTTCCAATAATGATCGTCGTCATGACCTTCCCTTTTGCAATGAGTGCAACAAGGTCTTTCTCCTTCATCTTTCTTGGTTGATGCCATCCTCTTCTCCTTTCCTTTCCCTTTCACTTTGGGTTTTCCATTTGGAGGTTTGAAAGGTGGTTTCTTGAAATGATCATCTCTTTCATTTTTTCCCCTGTTCTCAAGATGGATGGCCTTTACACTGGCCGAGTCAATAGTAGTTGGTTCAAACAATAATAATGAATGTCTAAGGTAACTATGTAATAATCCAATATACTTAGTTACTACTTCAGGTGAGTCAAGTGCAATGCCCAAATTAAGTGCCTATTTTCTAAATTCCTCTGTAAAGCTTTGAACATCCTAACCTCTGCCTTGCCTTAAGTATTGCCAATCCATTAAGGCTTTTTGTGTATAATGCAAGGGATAGAATTATTCCTTTAATGCAAAAATGAAACTAGGCCATGAGGAAAAAAGATTACCCACACTCTTATTGCTTCACAATTTTCTCTCCCATCAGATGAGAATGGTGCTACTTAGGTGAAGAGAGGCCAGTTGAATCTTTGCCTCGTCCTCTTCAATCTACTGAATCCTGCAGTGGATTTCAGTTTTCCTAATCCATTTCTTAAGCTTTTCTGCATTACTTTCACCGTTAAACACGGGAAGATCAAATTTGACATCTAATTTAAAGAAAGGTTTCTTAGATGCATCCCTTGAATTTCTATGATGATGGTGATGAGAGGAAGAAGAACTTTCACTCGTGGAAGGAGAAGGAGGGGGTTCTTCTCCACCATTTCCATGCACTGAACCTTGTTCTTCTAGATTTCTCTCTTATGCTTTCTATAGCCTTCAAAGCAACTGACCGACATTATCTGCCATTATATAGAAGGTTTTGTAGAAATTGTGCTCGTCTTCATGAAAATCCTCTTCATCTACCATGTTTCTCCTTTGATGTGCACGCCCCACTTCGGGATAGAAAGACTTTAGTTTCCCTTCGCCTCTTCGGAGCCTGTTTCTTGTTAGCATACAAACATGCAATTCACATCTAAAAAGGACCTAGTTTTATACCACTTGATCCATGATCTTTTGCTTATAGATGTGTTAAAGAATTACATGCATAAATTGTAGCTTAACATAAAAAACTTAATATGCAAATGAGAGAAGAGGAAAAACACATAAAGCATGAAACAAGACAACAAGACTTGATAACGGAGTTTGTATGATTTGGACTACGTCTTTGGGCCCTTCTCAATCAATGGGGAGGCCTTCATTCATTAACTGGCATGAGAAAGAAGAATACAAGCATAAATTAAAAAAAAGGAGTTTCATACCTCCATACTGAAAAATGGCTGAAAAATGTAGAACTTTGATGGAGAAATGGGCAGCACCATTGTGTTCGTGGCATCAAGAAATGCTGAAACCATATAAAATTATTCCAAATTTGATGAAGTGGAAATTCAACCCTCCTGCAAAATTTTGCCTCAAACTACGTGCACTACCTCCTCTGCCTGGGTGCACAGAAATTGTGTTTAAAATACAAAAAGGTGATGGATTCTTCAAGGATTCTATTGTGGCGCATTGGTTGAGGATCTGATTAATAGGGAGGAGGTCGGGCTGTCAAACCCCGCCTCCTAATTTTTACATAACAATTTTTTTTTTTTTTAATAAAGGTTGGGTTGGGCCCGTCTTGGGCGGTACGCCCCCCATACCTCCCTCTGCCAGCCCCTTGTAATAAATGATGGTGGTTGGCTTGTTTCAGGTTGGGTCCATGCCCCAAGGGCCGTCCCACCCAACTATGCATTATTTGTTTTATGTGCCCCGTGGTTTCGTTGTGGGGTGGCGGGGTCATGGCCACCCACCCCGTTTTTGTTGATGATTTCATGGGAGGGGTTAGGGGTCGTGGCCCGCCCCTCCACCTATATACATTTGTTACATGGTATGGGTTGGGGTGGCGGGGTTGGTGGCCCGCCACCCCCTTTTTTTATATATATTTTTTTGTTTTAATAAAAATAATATGCCATTTTTGAAAAATCGGATTTTTGATTGAAGGAGTCATTTTAACCAGGCAACGATTTTTCCTAGAATCTGGTCGGAGTTGGCCGAATTTCGTTCACCAGAAAAGTCCAAATTGTTCCTTTATTAATCCTGCCTAGTCATCAAAAAGTCAACCCAAATTTGACTGCCTCTATCTCCTTCATTTGGACTCATATTGGAATGTTGTTCAGACCATTGGAATTAGGGCGACGAGCACTTCAATCTAATGTCAAGTTCATCGTCTTTCCGCCACTTTGAATTTTGAGCCTTTTCCATGCCCTTGGTGTCTGGAGATCCACCTAGATCAGTGCTTCGAAGTGGAATCATGACGAGAGATGACAAAGGCAAACAACCAGAGGATAGTACTTGGGTTCACAAAGCTCCAGTGAAAGAAGCAGAGTTTGATTTGGAGCATGCTCAGGAAACCTTCATGGAAGCTAAGAAGAGCTTCATGGAGGCCTCCACTTCAGGAAGAAAAGATAGACCGGAGTGGGAGATGGACCCATCCATGCTCACGACATTATTGGAAACATGTATGAAGTTACTGCGCGATAGTAAAGATGTAAAAGAATTACAAGAGCTCATTAATAGATGCGCTGGGACCGCGTTAGGAGAACTACTCATAGTCAGGAAGATGGGAAAGCATAAGAAAAGAACGGGAAGAGAAATGAGGTTAACCACGTAGATTGGAGAATATGAAATGGACCAAGTAATTCTGTATTTAAGATCGGATGCGAATGTTCTGCCAAAGCAGACATGGGATCGAATGGGGATACCTAAGTTGCAATGGTCTTCTATTCAGTTGCGAATGGAAAACCATCAGAAGATAATACCCATGGGGCGATTGCAGGGAGTCACTGTGGACATTGAGGGAGTGAGCGCGCTAGCAGACTTTGAAGTGATAGAGATTGTTGATGACAACAATCCCTACCCCACGCTCTTAGGAATTGATTGGGCAACAGAAATGAACATGGTGATTAATATGAAAAAGTGGAAAATGATTTTTGAAAAGAAGTCACTACACGTAGTTATACCCCTGGACCCTGAAAGTGATGATGATTTGGAATGCATCTATAAGATAACAACACAAAACTAGGACTGGGTGAATCCCACCGCAGATGTGCGCCTTGCATGGGAGCGTGAAATCTCCTGTTCTTCAGTTTCAAATGAGGAAACAGAGCGATGACATAATCAGTTACATGAGGTGACTACACTGAATTGTAATATGATGACAAGATCGTTGCGCTGCATAGCGACAGAAGTAAGAGACCTGCCTACTTATGATGGCCTAAGTGAGGTAGATACCTTCTTGAATAAATTTGAAAGGGAGGTGCCAGAAAAGTGATGCTTCCAGGCCTTGGATTGGGTATTATGTGCTACGGCCGCGAGGTGGTGGGGTACGCACAAAGGGAGCTTTGACGATTGGCACGAATATAGAAGGATGATGCGCACATGATTTGGGAAGCCTAGGGTGCGATTGACAGACAAATACAATGGACGAAATGATCCATGCGCGAGTCTGGTCGGGTGGATGCAGGCATATGGAAAAAAACCTACGCGGATGCACATGAACTTCGTGCTGAATAAGTATGTGTTGGGGGGGACAAATGTGCAAATGGCTCTTAATGTTGGAAAGACAATACGTAGGAAGGACAATCGCACAGAAGGTTCTCTACGTGGAAGAATTTAATAAGGTATGCAACAGATTGAACAAGGTATGCAATGTGCAACAAAGTGATTGGGACTTGCACGTACTAGTAGTACTATGGGCTTATAGAATGACATGCAAGAAACTGATGAGACAGACACCTCTTCGGCTTGTCTATGGAGTAGAAGTTGTAATACCTATGTTGGGTCCCTATAATACTAGTGATTACCCCATTACTATTGTAGTTATACCCCTTATTTATATTGTTGTGCCCCTATTACCCCCATGTTGTTATTTCTGTGCCCCATGGAATCCCTCTATTGTTATTTTTGTGGCTTTATATTATTATTGTTAGGTCGGCTGGATTATATTGTAACTCCTTAGACTCATATATATAGAAATGAGGTTTTGTCATTTGAATCATCCAAGAATTGTTCATTTATGTAATGTAAAGGAGGTTTCCCCCTCGAAGAGGCTGAATTCTAAGGCGTTGATCTATCTTTTCTATCTTTTCTTGAGCTGGTTTCATAACATTTGGTATCAGAGCTTTGGATTCTAGGGTTTCGCTGCTCCAAACAGGTCATCGTGGCATTTTCATTATAACGTTTTTTTCTATGACGTTTCAGAAGTCGAAAAAAAAACCCATTTGAGAAGAAATCGCGCTGAACCTTGGGTCTAAATTTCAGAGCTTTTAGCGCGATATTTACGGAGATATGATCTGAGGAAGTTGGTCTTTTTGCAGACTCCTGAATTACATTCAAAACAGGTGACTTGGGGAAAATCGTCATAACTTTCTCTCTGGGGATCGGATTGAAATTTTGTAAGAAGGTACAGAAAGAGGACGAACTTTAGTTTCTTGTATGCATGTTTCAGATCGAAAGGTTGAAACAGTGACTCGTGGCACGTCGTACAAGTTCGCTCTATTGAACTAGTCTAGAAGCAAGTCACTGTGGGAGATTTCACATAACTCTTCCTTGGAGAATCCAATTTGGGTCAGAATTGTGGCATTGGAAAGAGGACACAGAAGGCTACTATAGGTTGCAATTTCAGAACTCGATGATCCGAAATTACAGAGATACATCAGACTCAATATCAGGCTTCTACAAAGTGAAAAAAGGTGTGTAGTTTTTCTTAAATTTTTGCGTAAGCTTGGTTTAACGAAATTCAAAGGGCATAGTAAAGCATTATTATCGGTAACTGATGCCCCGAGGAAAGAAAATGCAAACACCTAGTAAGGAACCTGAAAGCTCTAGCATGACTCATGAAGAAGAGGAATAAATGCTACATGATATATCAAAATTACAAGAATAAGTGCAACAAATCTCACGCTCACAAAAGCTAACAGAAGCTAAGATAAATGGCGTGGAATCTAAGATAAATGGCGTGGAATCTAAGATAAATGGTGTGGAATCTAAGATAAAGGGCATGGAAGCTAAGATGGATGATTCAAAGACATATTTGAAGAGAGGCATGGCAGATTTGAAGACAGATTTGAAGACAGACATGACAGATTTGAAGACAGATTTGACAAATTTTCTACAAGAAATACTTAGTAATGGTGAAAAGGTTGTAAAGGAAACTCATGATGTGAACAAAAGTAATGTTAATCATGATTCCATAGACTCTAATGTTGGATCTAAGACCCACCATATTCCAAATATCGATATGAGGAAGTTTGATGGCAAGGATCCCGCCACATGGATATTATAGATGGAGCAGTTCTTTGATCTCAATAATGTGCAAAACACACAAAAGGTACGTATGGCAACTGTATATTTGGAACCAAATCAGTTTGTATGGTATCAATGGCTTTGCTCTCGTAAACAATTTATCACTTGGGCAATTTTTACAGAAGAATTGATAGCACATTAAGAAGATACAAAAAGCAACACTTTTTTTAGCCAATTGATAAGTCTCGAACAAAAGGGTTCAGTAATGGAGCACATTGAGGAGTTCCAAAAATTGAACATAAGGGTAAAAGATATTCCAAAGGAGCATAGGATTGATGTGTTCATAGGGTCTTTAAAGGATAATATCCAACATGATGTTCGCCTTTGGGAACCTGATTCATTAGAGAAGGCATTCAGGTTAGCAAGAAAAATGGAAAGCAAAATTATGGCAACCAGGAAGCATACCACTCACAACTATAAAGACGGAAGTGTTGTTGCCCCTAGTCTTACACAACCTATAAGGTTGACACCACAAAAATTGGAAGAAAAAAGAGCAAAAGGGCTTTGTTACAGTTGTGATAGCAAATACACTAAAGGTCATAAGTGTGTTGAGAAGAAATTATTCTACATAGATTGTGAAGAGGAAGAAGAAAAGGAGCAAGAAAGGTCAAAAGAAGAAGATATACTCCAGGAACAAAGCCTAGATGAAGAATAAATAAATCCGACCATATCTTGTAATGCATTGGCGGGAATTACCACTCCTCAAACCATCAAGATAGAAGGACAAGTCAAGAAGAAAAAGGTAATAGTGTTGATTGATTCAGGAAGCACCCACAATTTTATTCATTGTAGGGTAGCAAAAGAATTGAATTGCTTCCTATATCCAGCACCAGAGTGTCAATTGATGATTGCAAATGGAGGAACAATAAATTGCTCTGGAAGGTGCCATAATATCAAGCTATCCATGGGAGAATATGTATTGACTAGCCCAATGATTTCCATTCCAATGGGAGGTGCTGATGTTGTACTAGGAGTCCAATGACTACAATCCTTGGGTACAATAGCTTTTAATTTTCAAGAACTTTTCATCAAATTTTCTACGGAAGGAAAGGAAGTTGAATTAAGGGGTATTACAGGGAAACCAGGAAAGATAATCAGCTCTAATGGTATGACAAAGCTTCCAAAAAAGGAGCAAAGAGGTGTAATTGCACAATTATGTTCGCTAGATGTTTCCACATCGGAATCATCTATTTCTCCAGATCTCCAAAAATTCCTGGACAGTCATTCCAAGGTATTTGAGACTCCCAAAGGTATCCCACCTATGCGTGATCATGATCATGCTATCCATCTGATTCTAGGAAGTGTTCCTCCAAACATCAGGCCGTACAGATATCCCTATGTCCAAAAAAGTGAAATTGAACGTATGGTTGCAGAAATGCTAGAGGCTGGTATAATTCAACCAAGTCAAAGTTCTTTCTCTGCTCCAGTAGTATTGGTGCACAAGAAGGATGGATCATGGCGCATGTGTCCGGATTATAGGGAGCTCAACAAGCTCACTATTAAAGATAAGTTCCCCATTCCTGTCATTGATGAATTACTGGATCAATTGCATGGATCAATTTACTTCACCAAGTTGGATCTTCATTCGGGATATCATCAAATCAGAATGAAGATTGAAGACATTCCAAAAACGACATTTAGAACTCATGAGGGTCATTATGAATTTTTGGTCATGCCTTTTGGCCTTACCAATGCACCTTCAACATTTCAAGGTTTGATGAATTCAATTTTCAAACCATTCCTTAGAAAATTTGTGTTAGTATTTTTTGATGATATACTAATCTACAACAAGTCTTGGAAGGATCATGTTGAACATGTTGACAAGGTGCTACAACTATTGGAGGAGAAACAATTATATGCAAAAAGATCCAAAGGTTTCTTTGGAGTCCAGGAGGTGGAATATTTGGGTCATATTGTATCTCATGAAGGAGTTAAGGTAGACCCTAGCAAAATTAAAGCCATTAAGGAATGGAAAATCCCCACATCCATAAAGCATCTGCGAGGATTTCTTGGGTTGACAGGGTATTATCGCAAATTTGTTAAGAATTATGGGAGAATAGCAGCACCTCTAACAACATTATTTCGGAAAGATGCATTTTCATGGACTCCGGAAGCAACAAAGGCCTTTGAACATCTTAAAGAGGCAATGTGCCAAGCACCGGTCCTAGCTACACCGGACTTCACAAAAACCTTTATTGTGGAATGTGATGCTTCAGGAAATGGAATTGGTGCTGTTCTAATGCAAGATGAAAGACCCATTGCTCTTGAAAGTCGTCCAATCAAGGGAAAGTTTTTAAGCAAAGCTATTTATGAGAAGGAAATGTTGGCAATACTCCATGCACTTAAGAAATGGCGACCCTACCTAATGGGAAGACACTTCAAGGTAAAAACGGATCATGATAGCCTTAAATACTTTTTAGAACAAAGATTATCCTCTGAAGAGCAACAAAAGTGGGTCACAAAGATGTTGGGTTATGACTTTGAAATCATCTACAAAAAAGGGAAGCAAAATGTGGTGGCAGATGCACTCTCAAGAAAGGATGAGGATGTGGAAGCATTGTTGTGCGCCATTTCTATTATCCACCAGATTGGATAAATGAAGCAAGGGAGGAATGGAAGAATGATGAAGAAGTGTGGGCACTTATTTGAAATCTACAACAAGATTCCAATACGTCTGATACATTTAGCTGGAAAAATGATTCGTTATGGTACAAAGATCACTTATACCTCTGTAAGAATTCCCAGCTAAAACAAAAGATTCTTATGGAATTGCACACTTCTCCCTTAGGAGGGCACTCAGGATTTTTAAAAATTTACCACAGGGTTAAGAAGGAATTTTTTTGGGATGGCCTTAAATCAGATATTCAAAAGTTTGTGGCAGAATGTTTGGTTTGCCAACAAAATAAAGTTGAAACAATTAAGACACCGGGTCTATTACAACCTTTATCCATTCCAAGCCAACATTGGGAGGAGGTTTCAATGGATTTTATCACAGGTTTACCCAAGTCTGAGGGAAAGAGTGTAATCATGGTGGTAGTTGATAGACTTACCAAGTATGCACACTTTTGTGCATTATCACATCCATTTAAAGCCAGTACAGTTTCTACTGCATTTATGGAAACAATTCAAAAGCTACATGGAAACCCAAAGATTATTGTAAGTGACAGAGATCCCATTTTCACTGGAAATTTTTGGACAAAATTATTTTCTTGTCTTGGTACTCAGTTAGCTCATAGCTCATCTTATCATCCTCAATCTGATGGGAAAACTGAGATAGTAAACAAATGTTTGGAAGGATATCTTCGTTGCTTTGTATCTGATAAACAAACACAATGGGTCAAATGGTTGCCTCTGGCGGAATGGTGGTATAACACTTCCTTCCATACAACAACAAAAATGACCCCATTTATGGCACTTTATGGGTATCAACCACCATCCATCACATCATATTTAAGAGAAAATTCTAAGGTTCAGGCAGTGGAACATCACATCAAACATCAACAACAAGTCCTCCAACTCTTAAAGGATAACCTCGTGTTGGCACAAAATAGAATGAAGCAACACACAGATCAACATCGCAGTGAAAGAAGTTTTGATGTAGGTGATTGGGTATTCCTACGGCTACAACCATATAAGCAAATGTCCCTAAAGCAATCTAAGAAGGATAATAAATTATCACCAAAGTATTATGTTCCGTACAAGGTGTTGCAAAAGATTGGTACTATGGCATACAAATTGGAGCTTCCTGCAGCTTCTCGATTGCACCTAGTTTTCCATGTTTCATGTTTAAAGAAGGTTATAGGCGACAAGCTCCCAGTTCAAACAATATTGCTAGAACTTGATGAGGAAGGAAAAGTTTTATTGGAACCGGAAGCAGTCACAGAAACAAGAACTTGACAGCTACGAAATCGATCAATTTCAGAGTATCTTACCAAGTGGAAGAACTTATCCGCTAAAGATTCCACATGGGAGGATGAGAATTTTATGCAGAAGTATCCAGAACTACTCAAGCGTTGAGGACAACACTTTTTTGTAGGAGAGGGGCATGTTGGGTCCCTATAATACTAGTGATTACCCCATTACTATTGTAGTTATACCCCTTATTTATATAGTTGTGCCCCTATTACCCCCATGTTGTTATTTCTGTGCCCCATGGAATCCCTCTATTGTTATTTTTGTGGCTTTATATTATTATTGTTAGGGCGGCTGGATTATATTGTGACTCCTTAGACTCCTATATATAGAAAGGAGGTTTTGTCATTTGAATCATCCAAGAATTGTTCATTTATGTAATGTAAATGAGGTTGCCCCCTCGAAGAGGCTGAATTCTAAGGCGTTGATCTATCTTTTCTTGAGCTGGTTTCATAACAACCTATGGAGTATATCATGCCTAGTTTGCGCATAGTGACACTCACAGGTATGACGAATCGTGGAGCCCTAGAGGAGAGGCTTGTGCAGTTGGAGGAGCTCGAAGAAGAATGATTTTTGGCTGGATTCCACTAGCAGGTGCAAAAGCAGCTCGAAAAGGCCTGACACGGTCGACATATTAAGTTGTGCACCTTCAAGGTGAATGATTTGGTGTTGCTATACGATAGTAATTTTGATCAATTCCCAAGGAAGGTTAGAATGCATTGGTTGGGACCGTATGTTATTAAGGAGATCACAAATGGTGGCGTGGTGTAGTTGGTAAAGTTAAATGGAGAACTATTCCCAAGAAAAGTCATTGGCAGTCATTTGAAGGCGTACACAGGTGGCTCAGCCATCTCACTAACCGTAGGAAGCATGGTCTTAGAGCTCCAGGCAGCTGAAAGGAGGTACGGGACTATAAACTACTTTGCTCGGGAGCTGTGTGGTGATAGGACTGCACGCAGTAGCGAAGTGTCACAAAGAAGTTGTTTTGAAGGTGTGCGTACAACCATGGATTGATGAGGTGTTCATCATTACAACCTCTATTGAAACAAAGTTCACATAGATGCAAGGTACACAGGAACAGGTTCAGGGAAGCAGTTCAGCTATAGTGGTTTCTGAACAACGTGTCCAGGAAGTACAACATGCAACTGCTCAGTGTGATGTTTACCTTGTAGCTGTCCAGGCAGTGTTGGGAGTTCTACGCGCAAAGATCTCCGCATCGACAAAGTGACTCGAGGGATAGTCACGATGTTTGTTTTGGGGCCCTGTTGGGCACGGTATCCCTCAAGTGAATTTTTGGGGATAAAAGCCCAGATTTTGGTCATAAATTGTATCTTTGATGTAAAGACTCCGCATTTTGTGGGCATGTAGCTTGTAAATGAGTCATAGGATTGTCCGCCCTTAATTTTGTAATGTAATGTCGGCTATAGAGATCTACACATGGTCCGTGGACCATGGGATTGTATAAATAGAGCGAGGCTCTAAGTTGTAGAAAAGGCAATTGATGATCATGGAATAGAAGCATAGAGGAAGATTTTAAGTGTAAGGTTGAGTCTTTTGGTCATAGATAGGGAAAATTTTAAGAACCCCCCCTAAATTTATATGTATAATAAATGGGCGAATCTCCATGGTATATAGGAACAATGGAAGGCAATTTTATCAATAATATAATATGTATATATAATTTTTTGGCGAATCTCTCACCAGGCATGGTGAATATTTTACTCAATTATAAAATCTTGTAAGATCTTGGCAAGTCTTTCACTAAATAATAAAACTTTGTAAGGTCCTAGTGAATCTTAGCATTGTGAACTCTTAAAGAATTTTTTGAAAAAGTATAAAATCATATATGACAAAAGCCACATGGTGGCAATATCACTGTTTTTTTTCACATTTCCACGACATGCAACTTGTTTATAAAATTATAAAAAAGCCAACCAAGTCCCTTATAATATGCAGGTAAGCTTATAACAGAGTCTGTTATATCTACTATGCTTGTCTTCATTCAAGTGTCATAGCTGTTATAGTTAACATTGTGAATCACAACTCTCTCAGAACTCAACTCTATAGTGTAATTAAAACCTTTGGAAATTGAATCTGCAACTCTATAAAAAGGATTAGTGAAATAGAAGCTTTTGTGAATGAGCCCACTAATTATCACTGCTAAACAATCAATCTAGACTATGAAGTCTTCCATCTTGATCACAATCGTGCTTACAATCAAGGGAGTGTGACCACCTAGCCTAACATAATGGCCATCATAGCTTCCAATAATCAACAACCACCTTGCAAGGACATCCTAGCTCATGTCTCATGAATTTTATTCATCAATCTTAACTGATATAAATCTTGTAAAGATAATATTAGAATCCTCTCTGGATTCACTGTTAATACAAGGGTAAAGGAAATTTTCTAGCTCAAGGCACTAGCCAATACCAACTTTGGTATTTGTGACCCCTTTGTGGGGATGCACCTACCCTGCCCCGTTGGGTTTTTGCCTTGTAACATTGTTCAAGGATCACAAGACTTTCCAATCTTCCTACTCCATTAGACACACTTTATATGCTATACATAGTGAATGGAAAAGAAGCATTATAGAACACACAATTTCACAGAAGGAAGAAAAATCTTAGCCAGTTCAATATCAAAATCTTAACCACTTATTAATAAAGAATAACAAGTAGTGTAATGAATTGTTTCGAGTTATTTATTTACAAGCTGTAAAGAATGTAGTGGAATGGAAAATATTACTTAGGCAACCCTTCAATATTTTATACTAATATGTCTATGCATGTACATATGAAATTAAGAGCATTGTTGAATACAAAGTTTCCTTTTCTCTTGCCTCCATTTTGACAAATCAGTGTGAAATCAGTGTCACTTTGAATCTCCTTTCCTGTGTGGATGTTTTGACAAATCAATGTGAAACCAAAGTCACTTTGAATTTCCTTTCCCGCGAGGGATCACATCCACAGTTGATTAGTAAAATATAATCTACTATATATTATGTTCAAGAAACTGACTGCAATCTACAGTGGAAATGAGACCTCAATTCTTATTCTGAATTTGAATATCTCAGGACAACATAAGAGATAAAAATGCATATGGCCTTAGTAGCTAGAAAGCAATCACTCCATCATTACAAGACCACCTAGATTTCGGCACTTAATCTAAATAATGGCACTAGTTGTAGTGCTTATTTGCATTAACACCATGGAAAAGCAACAATAATGTTTCAAAGCACACTTACTAGAAAAGTTGTAACGTTTTGAGAATATTTATTGATAGCATCTGAACCTCATAGCTATGGTGGGGAAACTAGGGAACCCAAATATTGGAAGATATCTCATACCAAATCTGAGAAAAAAATAAAAAAGGGAAAAAATCAAAATCTATAAATCAAGCAATGAATTGTTTACAAATAAAATACAATTCCTTTAACCAAGAGTTAAATTTTGGTGATATATTTAAATATTTAGTAAGAGGGTAACTTCAAACCATGGAATATTACCTTTGTCATTACTGTCATCCCTCAATGACTGAGATTACAAATCAATACTTATGGAAAGATTGTAAAAAATTCTGTGAAATAGGAAAGTGTAACCTCTATTTTCAAGCAACAAGATCAAGACATTGTTACATCAAGAGCCATAATTGATACATAATGAATGAATCAAGTCCTTGTATGGCACAAGCTTGTTTCACAACCTCTATTTTCTCAATAACAAAATCAAGACCTTGTATGTGGTTATTGCCAAAAAGAAATTGCGTTCTAATTTGGAAGAGGATCTTATCAAAAGACATGGATTTATTCAAAGCTACAAAGCCTAATGGGTTACTGAAAAATAAGTTGGAATATGGGATCATGATACTTAAATTGAAAAAATATGCTTTCCTTTTAGAAACATTACAGTTATACAATGCTTTTTGAAAGCATTAGAATTTGAAATTGGGCCTTTCTATCAAGACAAATTTTCATTAACAGAATGTACTTTCCTACCTGAAACGTTGTAGATATCCAAGAAAAACTTGAAAAGAATAAGAGAACTTAGCATAATGTACTTTCTTTCATTCCTTAACATTCTTAAAGAGTTGAGGTTCTCCAAGTCATCAGGTAACTTTCGAAGGAAATGACAGTTAGTAATAGTCCAATTCACAACTGAAAATGTGTCACAAATACGAGGGGGCATCTCCTCCAAATCACAAAAGTGCTCCAGGTTAAAATCTAGCATTATTGGAAGCTTAATGCTCAACTGGTTGTTATTGAACCCATAAATTTTTCCATTATTCACTAAAAGCTTAAAGATAGCTTCTCTAAGTTCTACATGACTTTACTATGCCCTTGAAGTGGGGGCACATGTAGGCTCTCCAAGTGAATAGTCTTAAACTAAGTGAAGATAAGGCCGATAGATCATTCAGTGTGGATCGATTTAACCCATAATTGAATACTATGTCTCTCTTGAACCCATAATTGAATACTATTAGGACTTTCAAATTTTTCATGGAACTCAAAAATGTTGGAAGAAAGTATTTGCTTCCAAAAAGAGTAAAACTAAAGCCTCTGCTTGAGGACAATTGATGTCACACCACTAACACTTCTCCATGGAATCTATATAGGTAAACCACAAATCCAGAATTCCATTAGAATATTGTGTTTATTGAATATACAAATGAAATCATTGCATTTCTTTAAAATATCTTTTGAAATCAAAATTACCGAAATTACATATCGATAACCTAGTGGGTGTAGGATAAAATTCACCTGTGTCATTCACAGAAAGCATGAGAAAAAATCTAATACTATATATAAAACCAAGAAAAATTCAAATTCATCACTTCTAGGGACCTCGTAACCACCTTGCCAATACACAAGTATGTTCCTGTTTGCAGTTAGAAAAATTACCCAAATTACAATCTTTTTACTCCAGCATATGTTGGAAAGTTATAGAAGGATGACTAGTGCAATCAATCCATTCCTTTTAGCCCTCGATTTGTTTCAATTTAAAACAGAGGTATACAAATATACTTGTCCAATGTCTATGCTTTAACCATTCACCTTAAGATGTTTTTACAATATAATTTCCTAAGTCTATTTAATATCTTCATTATCATAAAAACCAACCTATATCCATCTTAACTCCACATCTACCACTCTTAGGGGGATGAAATCTATTTATCCCTCTGAGCACTTGGTAGACCCAAAATTAAGATGGATCTAAGATGATAGAATTTCCCCTTTAAATAGTTTATGCTCACATGAATACCATGGTATTACCATGGGTCAATACCATGGGTTATCATAAACCTGGAGCTTAAAAATTACTATTAGTAATTTATAAAAATTAATAAAATTAATAGTTGAATTTTATTTTATTTTTTATTTTAACCAAGCTAAAATGTTTAACATACATTAAATCCACCAAGCCCAGAGAGGGATCAAATATTTTTTCACTCTATGCTAGTTTGCATATCACGATATTTTATACCTCTCGGGGGTTAGTAGATCCGGAGTAAAGATGGATCTATGTTGGTTTAATTCCCCCATTTAAATAGGCTACATTCTAGGTGAATACCATGGGTCAATACCATGTGCCATTTTGGTGAATACCATGGGTCAATACCATGTGCCATTTTTATTTTTATTAATAATAATATTAGGGTTAATAATGTTTTTTGCATGGTATTAATAAGAATCTAATCCATGGTATTTGTCCCATAATATTTTGCCCATAGGTTTCACCTAAATATAACACATTTTTTGAGTGTTCGTTATAAGGTGACTTATGGAGTAAATATAAAAAAATGTTTTATTTGTTTACCATACCTCTCGTTTATTTATATTTTTATTAATTTACCATACCTCTTTTACAAATATGGTATTTGGCCCATAGGATTCACTTAAACAAAACCTCTTTCTTGAGCCTTCATAAATAGAATGAGGGTTATGGACTAAATATAAAAGAGGTTTTATTTATTTACCATACCTTTTGAGTAAGTATAAAAGGACGTTTTATTTATTTACCATACCTCCACTTTACTTATATTTTTATTTGTTTACACCCTTGCATGTATATAAGGTGACTTATGGAGTAAATATAAAAAATGTTTTATTTATTTACCATACTTCTCATTTATTTATATTTTTATTAATTTACCATACCTCTTTTATAAATATGGTATTTGGCCCATAGGATTCACTTAAATAAAACCTATTCTTGAAAATGGGCGAATGGATTCACTTAAATAAAACCTATTCTTGAAAATGGGCGAATGGAAGGTTGTAACTCCTAGTTTCAAGGGCTAAATTTACCTTTTTTACCCTCTCCCTTAAAATAAGGTGGGCTATTTGAGGTGATTTGTAAAAATGTGCTACGATACAAAATATTGGCCCACGAAAAATTTAGAAACCCCTTAAGTTCGCTAAAGGGCGAACATTCGCCCCTAAAATTTTCTATGGTCGTAGAGTATGAGAAGGCTCTGCAGCTGAGTGCACAAAGGCCTAATAGCCCGAACTGAGTGCGCGGACCCCTGCAGCTGAGTGCACAGGGCGAGTTGAGTTTGTAATTGTTGAAACATTAATAAAGAGAAGTTTTACATCAATTTTGTGTATTTATTTCCTATTTTCTGCATCAAATATATTGGGTATAAATTGAATTTCTATTGTTGATATGGTGCACGAACATATATAACTATGTAGATTAAGTGAATGTGAGTTAAAGTATCTATTTACGAGAAGTTGACTAACATCTGTAAAGAGGATAAGTAAGACACGCAGTGTAACTTGGGGAAATAGCACAAATCAATACGAGAGCAATGCGAAATCACCTCAGCCCCTGGTTAGGGCTGCGCAAAGGACAATTATAGCAGATCGCGAAGGTATCGCAGGTCAGAACAATGCGTGAAGTGACCTGCGTGAAGATATGCACAATTGGATTAAATCAACACCTCAGACATCTAGAGGGTGCGGAAACTTGGTTCCAGCATCCCCCCATACTGCTTCGGGTGAGACTTCAGTCTGCGCTCCACGAGCTGATGCAAAAAGGGCCAGTAATGTAGGGATTTGTTTGGCTAATTAACTCCGAACCTGGGTCAGGCCCCATCAAGCCAACATTAGTACTTCATTAACCATATAAACAATAACCATTTGCAGTAATAACAAAATAAACCATCAGACATAAGCAACACACATGAACACCAATATTTAAGGTGGCAACCCAATGTGGGACAAGAACCACCTGCTGATGTCTTCTTTTAATATAAGAAAAACTTGTTTCTAATCTTGTACTAATGCAGACTCATACCAGTATGCAGGCACCCACCTGCAGAAGGCTACCACCTTCTCTCGTTCTACAACTTCTACTGGAAGGGAGATACAACCCCCTAGCACTTGTGCTAGCTGATCTGTTTACTAGTACGTAGGCATGGACCTACAAAGGCTCTAACCTTCACTCGTTTTCCAGTTGTTACTTGAAAGAAGCTCCAACCCCCTAGCTCTTGTACTGGCCAACATGTTTACCAATACGTAGGCGCCGACCTATAGAAGGCTACGACCTTTTCTCTTCCTCCAGGGACCACGTTTCATAAATTTTTAGACTGGATACTCCTAGAACACATCACCACAATATGAAGGCCTCGTTTCATCAAATTTTCATACTAGACCCATCAGCAACATTGAAGCTCAAAATCAATCACCACTGCAATACAACCATCAAATACATCTGCATCAACCAATCAATGAAACTCAATCATCATCTCTGAATCTACCATAACTAAATCAATCACTGAAAACCCATCATCATTGAAGAAAATCACAATCAATCAATTTGAACATTCAGAACACTTTCACCGGAATATAGTCACCAAAACATAAAGCAGAACCCAGAATTTTGGAAAAACAACCAGATCCAACTGCAACTTCAAATATCATATTTCATAATGTATATGCTTCTTGGATGTGCCAAACCAGTGTGTATATGCACTTTTATCAAAGTGAACCAGCGTACAGATCTGTAAATACTAACTTAAAAACTTCACAGCTATTCCAAACTTCAGTCATACCCAGATCATAACATTTTCAGAATAAAACATGCGTCAGTATTCAGATCTAGACTATCCATGATCAAACCACAAAATGATAATACATTTCAGGTCTTATGATCCCGATCCATCATCCATCATCAACCACACAGGTGCATCCTTAGATTGGATCAAGCAAAGCATCATAAACCCATAACCTACATATTTTATCTAACACTTCTTAATATATTCAATACTTGCACACCTTGGTCTAATGTTCTTCTCCTCCTTATATAATTTTAGGCCTTTCTCAATACCTCGGACCAAAACCACTTAGGACCAATACCTTGGACCAAATACCTCGGACCAATACCTTGGACCAAAACCTTGACTTTCCATCCCATACGTGCTTTTCATTCTGTGAAAGTGCGTGTATACGTATACACTCCTTTTGTTCTGTTAACCCGCGTGTATACGCTTCTTGGACAAAGTTAACCAACGTATACTTTAGAAACCAATCTCTTTCTTCAATCTCTGGAGTCTGATCTGTAATCCTTTACTGTTAACCTGTTGCACTGTGAATTGTCATCTGTGTGAGTTTCCATCAAGGACAACACTTGTATCATAATTCCAACAAAGAAAATTAACAATCTATAAGTAAAATTCATCTTACCACAATGATACTGAGAAAAACCATAGCAGAGAATTATTGTAATTAGAAAAATAGAGGAGAAATGAAGAAATCACAACTCCAAGAAAGAACAGTAGGATAGTTGAACAGACATGACTGAAACCACCATAGATAATCAGAAGAGATTATAGCCAGCGATAATTTATTCTAGTACATGAACCAAGGGAAGCCTTACGATAATGAAACAATCAATACAATTTGTATATAAATCCAGAACTTAGTAAGGGTTTGACTTATCTACGAATTAATTTAAGAAGGAAAACAGACAACCCAAGCACTGGATAATAATTCATAAAGAGAATAATAGTAATGATCCCATTACGGGAGAGTAAACAAAATATTATTGCGCTGTCAAGCATGTAAACCAGACCTAGAAATACCCACTCAAACGAATTGACAAAGGGTTTTCGGAAAAAACCCTCAAACCCAAACCATAGAGTGATAGAAAACTATATTGCGTTTTCAAAGGAAATTAAGCAAAACAATTGTATATATATTGCACTTTAGCATAGTAGCACTACCAATATTCATAGCTTGTGAAACAGAGACTTTCATATAAATGAATTCGTGCCATAGGCCGCAGACAAATAAAAATAAGTCCAATAGAACCTAACTGACAAATGTGAGCTCTACAACTAAATGGAGTCAAATACCCAGAAAGGGATTATACAGTTAAGCCATCGCCCTTTTAAAACATTACATCATGAATTCTCGGTTTCAAGCTGACAGATCTTAGAACCAAACACAACAACAGAGTCGGTAAAAGCTTATGAGAATAACCTTAGGGCTATCCCGGTAGAAAAGCTGAGGACACTGTTGTCACGACGGTGATGTAACAGGATCCCGAGAGTTCCGCACAAGAGCCAAAACAACCTGCAATAAAACAAGCATAGGATTAGACTGTAGCCATCTTGCAATTACGAAAAATAATCGAGCAAAGAGGAGTTTGACAGAGAATGACACTGGGATGATACCTATTTGAATGTTGAACCATACAAGACAACCCTCTCCAGAGCAAGATGCGAACCCGGAAGACGACCACTACAACCAACAAATGTAGTGCAGCTCATTAACAAACTCAAAGAGCCGGAAGTCGAGCTAGCAACCATGAGAATAAGACCGCAGGTCATAATCCCCTTACCAGAAAGGGTGCTGTTGACTTACCAGAGGACCATATTAACTTCGCCAAAAACACCAAATGACGAATTTGCCATTACAGGCCACCCTATGTCCAGCAAAATGAAACTTCGGCCGTTCGATTTGGAGGAGGACCAGATGTCGTAGATCAGGCACGTTTTTCTGCATAAGGACTACAACTGGAGGCGCCAGGACAATCACTACAGAAGTGGACCGTAGCCCTAGGGCATTCACAGCCCGAGAACCATTAATGCCACCGTAAGGTTGAAGTTGCCACAGTAAATGCATAAGTTATTTAGTTAATACGAATAAGATTCAGAGATATGGCGAATCGTTGTAAACCATGTAAGGGTACCATAAGATGTATACAACCACATAGATAACCCTCTTCCTTGGGGTTCAAAGAATGTCGCAGACTTCTAAACAAGATTTGTAATTATTTTAAAATAAATTACCATAGAAAAATTTATATATTAAAATGATGCAAACTGCATATGTTATATGACTTGTTTTATGATATCAGAACCTGGTAAATATACATAGTTCGGAAGTATTCATATAGTTAATAATTTGTTTTTACTATGGATTATTCTAATTATTGGGTGTGTGATAGTTTATGTCTAATTTAGAAACTCATCACATTCTCACATGTGGGCGCTGAAAATATGTGCTATCTATCATGATCCTAAAACAATTAATTATAAATAGCATTGGGAACAAAACACCCACATAAAACCACCAATAATCTTATGATGTAACGTGTTTAACCTAACAAATGAAATCCATTAATTTTTACCAAATACAACATTATCTTCAAATCTCCTTATACATTTCAAACATTTGGTTTACTTATATTAAAGTACCAAGTCAAAATTATTAGATATATCAATATCATAAAAATCATTAAATAAATTAATTATATCCGATAACTTTTTGATTTTTTATTAAATATATTAAAAATATATAATCAATTTTCATAAATCACATTGATTAAAAAAATAAAATTGATTAAAAAAATAAAATAAAAAAACCTTTATACAGTACATAATAAGAACAATATTTGAATTTAATGAGAAAGAACCTTTATGCAATACATAATACAAAAAAAAAATTGAATTTTTTTCATAGAAAATGCGTTGGGCTTATAAATCTTTATTACAATGATTGCATAATTTCCACAAAAAACCTTTATACAATACATGATAAAAACAATATTTGAATTTAATGATAAAGAACCTTTATGCAATACATAATACATAAAATATTTGAATTTCTTTAAATAGAAATTGTATTGGTGCTAATAAAATTGACTTGTTTTTTTATTTTTATTGTTTCATTGGCAAGGTGAATAACAAACACCTAATTAGAAAACATTTAATATTTTATCTACTAAAATGTAGTTTTGATTAAAATGATACATCGCAATGTAAAACATTAAATGAATTGAAAGTGCACCATCATAACTATTCGTATGATTTCCAATACTAAGATTTATAATAAACTCCTAACAACATTTTATGTCTTAATGTTAATGTTTTGTAGGCTGAAATGTAATTTTACATTTAATCATATACACCCTCACAATATTAAAAACTTTCTAAGGTAAAGGATTACTGCTAACGGCTAAAATCGAGAGTGTTTGTGTTCAGAGTTGGAATTTTAAAATAGATACACTTTTTAAATTGGATGGTTTTTAATTTTTTTTTTATTAATATTTACAATTTTAATAAAAAAAAAACACTCGACGGTTTTGCAATTTTGTTACTTGTATTTGATAGGTAAATGTCAAATTCCATTTTTGTGTGCTTTTTTTTTTTTTCAGTAACTGCTTTCTTTTTTCCTATCCCTGCAGCTGGATCTTATGACATTAATTGTCCAGTAGTTTAAAGAGATTCTAATTTTATCAGGAAAACAATATAAATTTTGCTAAATTTTAACAAAATTTTGTGAATTTTTTTAAAAATCTCAGCTACAATTATTATCCGCATTAGATTTTATAAAAAATTTCTTAACAGATTCTAACAACAAATGTGCTGTCCAAATAAAATTGACAAACGCCCATTAATTGTTTATAAGTCGCAGTGTACTAAATTAGCATGTGGGAGTATAATTAGTATGTACCATTTCGTTTCATCTGTAACTATGCGTTACCAGCTCTTTATTTCCAAAAAAGAAGGCAGTAAGAAATGCATGCTGTTGGCTTGAACTGACGTTCCAGCTAAGCAGCAGTTGGCATTCCTAGCGACCAGAGAGCATGGACAGTAAATAAAATGAACGCAGTAAGAAATGTATGCTGTTGGCTTGAACCGACGGTCCAGCTAAGCAGCAGTTGGCATTCCTAGCGACCATGGACAGTAATGGTGGTTGATGAAAAATTCAAACAGAAGAGAAATCTGGGCGAGACATAAATCAATTGTCAGAAGTCAGACAACGTGTTGTCTTAATGATAATGGGATACGAACTTACCTCTAAAGATTATGTAACATAAAATGGGTAGCAGCTTTCATAGCCACGTCGAGAACGGTATCTGCACCAACCAGAGAATTGAATTAACAACCAGTGGATCAAATGGACCACTCCACAATTGCAGGAAGAGATTCCTTCTAATAGATAGTTCCACAATTGCATGAAGAAATTCCGTTGTTTCAGTCAAATTAAAGTGGACCAAAACCACAGCGCCATTTCATTTGGTTGAATGATGATGCTACTAAATTGCATTTATTATACCACTCCCTGCACAAAATCAACGATGTCGATCTTTTTCAAAGCTGTTAGACATTTCCAAAGCTTTCTAAAGGCATCTGCAGATAAAATTTAGCGTAGAAATTCGAAGTTTCTGGGTTTGCGAAGCCCCTCGGATAAAAATATCATGATAATCAGGGTAACTGAATATTTGCAATTATTAATGAGAGTGAAAGTTGTAACTATAAATAATGTGAGAATTATAAAGTTGAAGGAGTTAAATTAATTATAAAGTTGAAGGAGTTAAATTTGATTTTAATTAGTTAGCAATTGGGTTGTGTTATAATTAGTTTAATGGGAGGAGAAAAGGTTTGATTTATTTTTGTTTGTATTTTGTTAAAAAATTTAGAAGCTAGAGCAAGAGGGGATAATAGAGGGGTCTAATGTTTGTTTATGGTAGTTTATCAATCTATATATCTCATGTAACAATACAAAGAATGTCTTCTTTTTGGTGTTTGCATCCATTCCAAATAAAAGAGAGTAGAGTAACCACATTTTCTAGATGGGTATGTTTGTTTGTGGTAGCTTATTAATCCATATATATCATGTAACAACACAGAGAGCGCCTTCTCTTTCGTGCTTGCATTATTTCTGTTCCACACAAAAGAGAGTAGAGCAACCACATCTTCTAATTGGATTTTCTCTTGAAAAATTTCACAAAGCATATATTGTGTTCATTGTAATTAGTGTGTAATTATATTTTTATTGTTCTCTATTTTCTGCATTTTATTTGTTATATAGATAAACAAAACACAATACTTAACAAATTTAGAATCTAAAAAGATTAAATCTCATAATATAAATTTCAATATATTTTTATAGAATATATTATGACTCAAAAAAATTAAATGTACTTTTATAAAATCTGAAGTGACTAATTATCCATTAAAATATCAACAACAATCTACAAATTATAAAAAATAATATTTAACATTTTTCCTTCTTTCTTTCTAATAACTTATTTTTTTGGTATACCTCCCATTTTAATAACTTATTTGGTTAATATACATACCACTTTTTAAACATTAACTCTACTTCTACAATGTAGAGTAACGACAGTCACATTTAAATTTGGTGAAGCATATTTATATCTCTCAAAATTAATATATTTTTCTTTTATTTTAATCATGAGCATATATTATATTTATTTTTGTTTTATATTAATTATTTTGTTGAGGTTATATGTGCTAGCATTATCCAAGTTCTCAGTGTAATGAATTTTAAGAGATTCTCTATAATTGCTATCCAAGTCTGAAGGTATTTATATAAATGATAGTGAATAGGCTGGGATATGAGTTTTGTTCATGAAATTTGGTAGAGGGATTTTGGTTTATTTTAAGATGATCTAAAATTTGTTAATTTTTCAAAAAAATATTAAAAGTTTAGAAATTGGATTGGTTGTAAAAAAAGTTTATTGAAAATGAGGAATTTGAGTTTTTTATATCAAATGTCATCATATACCACAAAGAAATAAAGTGAACATAATAGTTAATATATTTATTAAACAATGTTGATTAGTTCCAAAATGGTTTAACCAATTAATAATAGTAATAATCATTATCTAATTTTAAGGTCATGACCAAGCTAGACACCAAATTGGTGTATGATACCTCCTTGTTTGTGGGACAAGGGATCCACCTTCACACAAGGATTCAACTACTAAAGTATACGAATGTGTACATACTCTACATCCCTTTGGATTTGAACTTATGACCTCTTACGAGAAAGAACATGTTCTTCTTAACCATTAGGCCTACTTAAACTATACAAAGAAATATAAGAGAATTGGCATAAGGATCACTTCATGAATTCCTTCTCATAGATACACTTCCACCTTCTCCCAAATGCACTTTTTAGGTCCATCATGACTTGGCATCTAATGATTATCTCATGCATAATGGTTGAATTGCACTGACCAATACCTCATTGCCCTTTCATTTGTTCCCCTACATACCATATCCCATGCTCCATTGAACAATTTTCAAGGTCATGGCCATCTTTTCCTTGTCCTTGTTATGTTGACCTTGAAATATATTGTAAGCCATTAACCTTGTCTCAATCCAATGATTAGCTATCCAAAAACGCCTTGACACCATCAATGGATTCATGCTCCATGTGTTGTCCTTATTAGTTGACTCAACTACAAGTAAGGTTAGGCTATACCGGTGACATCCTTATCAAATCGAGGTTAAGTTCCATTGTCATACATCTTGTCTTAGTTACCTTGATTGTGTGTAGGTCATTCCTTCTCACTTGTGGGCACTGAGAATGTGTGTCATTCATTTTTATCCTAAATGAATCAATGATGAGTAGTATTGTGAAGAGGGCACTTGCATAAAACCCCCCAATAATCTCGTGGTTTAATGTGGTTCATCAATCCCATTATTTAACTTGGCATATGAAAGCCATTATTATTTACCACATACCACATTGTCTTCAAATCTCCTTATGCATTTTCAACATTTTTTGTATACCTTGTTGTTTGTTTTAAAGTATTAAGTCAAATTGCTCCATATATCAATATTATAAAAAGACTATTAAGTAAATTCCATTGAATCTTTGGGGTGCATATCATGTGGATTTTTTTGATGAGGCAACTAAAAATATTATATATGGCTATGGAGCGCACATAGTTTTAAAGCCTCACAATTATTATCATTTCAGTTGGAACAATGGTGTAGGTTCCAACAACCATGTAGAGGTCACAATCATATTGGGGGTCTTATATTGTGCAAAATGGTTATCTATCGAGACAATGGATGTATTTTGAGATTCAAAGGTGATTATTGAGTGGGTTGTAAGCAGAACTTCGGCGAAAATCACATGAGGAAAGACCTTTGTCGACGCGTTTCGAACCAACCAGTGTGGTTCATCGTCAGGACAAGTTGAAGAAACAGATCCAGCTAAGCATGTTAAATAGTCTGAGCAGAGACTCCAACGGCTAAATCGACCAACGGCTAATTTTGACCTATGGACCCAAGTCAAATTACAGTTCATTAATTTAATTTTATTATTATTTTTAATATTAATACATAAAATATTTATTTAATGGTTAGTTAATTAAAAAATATATATATATATATATATATATATATATATATATATATATATATATATATATATATAATAAAGTACTAATAATAGGTTATTAATAAAAGTTAGGATTCAAAATAAATAAAATACTATTAGGGTTAGTTTAAGAAGGTAATTTACTTATCTATTTATTCACTAAATAAAAAATAAATAAATAATATAAATAAATAATAAATATATATATATATATATATATATATATTCTGATTAAAATATATAGTTAAGGTTAAAATTATCAATAAATAAAATAATATAAATGGTTAGTTAGAAAAAGTAATATTTAATTTAATTAAATTATTTGTTATTATATATAAGTAATTTTTTGTTTAATTAAGTTATTTATTAATTAATATTATATTAGTAAAATCGTCTTGATATTAATATATTATTAAAATTGGTAGACAAAGTATCAATATTAATTTAATATTATTAATATTAATATTAATATTATTCTTATTCTTATTAATATTAATATTATTATTCTTATTAATATTATTAATATTAATATTAGTATTATTATTATTAATATTATTATTTATGGAAAAGAGTTAAAATAGGTAAGATAAAATACTTTAAGGGTTAGTTAAAAACTTTAATTTAATTTATTTATTTAAATTATATATATATATATATATATATATATATTAAAGTAATAATATTCGGTTATTTAGATAAAAGTTAGGTAAAAGACAGTTGAAAAAAATAAATAAATAAATTAAAAAAAAATAGTGATAATAGAACTAATAATAATAATGCTTTAAAAAATAATAATAAATAAATAAATAAAATAAAAATAAAAAATAAAAATAAAACTAAAAATAAAAATAAAAATAAAAATAAAAATAAAAATAAAAATAAAAATAATGATAATACTCCTAAATACTTGTAAATATAAGGTATTTAAATGAATAAATAAATAAAATAGAGAGAATGACAAAAAAGAAAGAAAGATAGGAAGAAGATCAAAACCAACCTCTTCTTGAGTAGGTTTTGAAGCGGTCTTCTTTCAGCCTCCTAATGCTCATTAACTGGATACAAAGAATTATGCGACTGATTTATCTTTTCCATGGAGTGACCTTCTCCCATTTATACCAAGAATAAAATAACATCTTGAATGCACTATCCAAAAAAAGACACATCTACCAATCCAAGGAGATTATATTCATTGCCTTCGTAAATAATAAATTTCAAGTAAGTGGGAATCCTCTTCACATAAGCGCTTCCTCTATTGTTGTGGATCTTTTGTTTCTCCTTTTAACATTATACGATGGTTTTTAATACGATGATTTGAATTTTATTATGATCTATTTTGTATACTTTTCATAAAGTCAATTTTTCAATACTGGCACTGTGATATCAATATTATGAACTTAGGTTATCCACAAGTTTTTTGGGTAGATATCTTAGCTTTTGCTACAAGTAAATAACTTGTATTACTAAAAAGTTAGTTTTTTCTTTACTTAAAAAAAACTATTAAATAAATTAATTGTATCTTATCACTTTTAAAATCTTTTTTGGTTTATTATATATCTATATAATAATAAAAAACATATAATCATTTTTCATAAATCTTTATTATAAAAATTACACAATTACAAAATAATTATACAACAGAAATGATAAAGAATCTTTATGAATACATTAAATTTTTTTAATAAAAAATGTGTTTGGGTTATAAAATTGACTCATTTTTATTATTCCATGTCAATATAAATAATAAATAACACATCGTTATCAAACATTTAATACTCTATCCATTGAAATGTAATTTTAATGAAAATGATATACTGTAATATAAAACATTAAATACTTATAAAATATATTGAAAGTGAACCATCATAACTATTCGTGTGATTCCAATGATAAGATTCAAAAATATAAACTCCTTAACAGCATTTAATGTTAATGTTATGTCTGTTGAAATGTAATTTTACATTTAATCATATACACCCTCATAATATTAACTACTTTTAAGCTAAATGATTATTGCCAACTTTTTCCATCCTCGCAGCTGGGTGTTATGACATTAATTGTTTGTAAGTCGCAATCTACTTACTTAACATGTGGCCAAGGGGTGGGGTATAACTAGTAGGTACCGTTTCGATTCATAACTATGCACTATGGGCTCTTTATTTCGAAAATTAATGCAGCAAGAAAAGCGTGCGGTTGGCTTGAACTGACGGTCCAGCTAAGCAGCAGTTGGCATTCCTAGCGATCTTCACGCATACTGCTGGCTTGGGGTGACCACCCAGGAGTTGACATTTCTTGTGATCACCATTAAAATGGTCGTTAACAAATACAAATTTGTATTTTTAAATTGAGTTTTAAAATTATTATTAGCAAATTTGTACTTTTAAGTGGATTTTTATTTGGAGAAGATTAATGAACCTTTAAATTTTATTTTAAAAATATTATTAATTAAAATTAAATATTTTTGTTTTTCATGGATAAAAATTAATTGAGGTTAGGTAACATATTTAAATGTTATAGAAGATAGAAACTAGTTAACTTATTTAAGCTGATGCAACTTATCTAAATATAAGAGAGTACAATTTTACCTAATACTCCATTCAATTACTTCTTACAAATAAGTTAGAATTCTGGTAATATAACCATTTTCAGTTGTGGCTAATTTATGGAGAGCCATCTATTATTTCACCGAGAATGTGATTTGCGTCTATGTTAAAAGTTATTTTTGATATTTTAACGTAATTATTGGGTTTTAGAGTGAAGCTAAAGTATTTTATTTCTTTATTAATACTGAGATGTTAAAAAGATTTTTTCTTCCCATTTTAACAAGAACTAAAAATTAAGAAAATAGAAATGTTGTCAAACATTAATCCTATATCCACCAAAATCACTTTTTACATTCAAATGTTTTTCCATCCCCCACAATTTCACTTTCAACATGGAGACTCAATAGAAATGTGAGGAATCTCTTATGAAAGAACAACTTGAAATTGTCTTTTCACCCCCATAATTTTGCATAAAAAACTTGTCACAGTCTCTAAGAACATGGCAATATTGGTGGCATCTCACACAATAGAAAGGTAAATTCATATAATCTAGAGTCTAGGTGTAGGTTTTATTACGAATAGGATTGACTCAAACAAGCCCTAACTAATAGCCATTTCTACTATTACTACAAGATTTGTAAATGTCATATGATAGAATAAAATTACCTAAAGTGTAACCAAGAGCATGGTTGGATCACATCTCCAAACGAAAACTTGATAATTTTATCCAAACTAAAACACTAGGAGATAATTTCTTTCTTGCATAGAAACAAGGATGCTAGTGTAGCAACCCCTGGTTGATTTTCCATGTAAATAAAATAAGACCAAGGTCATAGGACACATATTCCAAGCTGAATGATGGGTAAACATTATAGTGGGCATCACTTGTGGTTTGTTTATGGCTATGGAAATTGGCAAAGGCATTGACAAAGGCAAAGAGGTAATAGATGACATTTAATTAAGGAAATAAAGGAAAATGAGAGAAAAAAGAAAGTGAAGAGACACAAATAAGCATGCAAGGGAAATTAGAGAGAAAATTAGGAAAATGAAAGAAAAATGAGACATCAATGATAAAAAGGCATCTGAGAAACAATTCACAACTTTTTGTTAGTTTTGGCTTTGGATCAATTTCAGAAAGAGAGAGCTCCAAGAGAAGAGAGAAAACAAGTAAGAAAAGGAAAGAAAAGGGCAAACAAACGAAAGCAAGGGAGTTGAAGGAAAAAGTTAGATCAACAACTACATTGGGATTACATTGCAGGTAACAGGTTGCATGTATGGGTTCCTTGTTGATATTTGGATGCATGATACATGCATGTGGTTCCTTGGTTATTTGTTGTCATTGGCATGGAGATTTGCCTGGATTGATAGTGGTTTCAACCTTGCCTTGCCATTTCCTGGATAACCATGATGTAGTGGGTTCTCTATTTGGATTTATGATTGGTTCTCGGGTTCCTTATGGCTATGGGTTAGGATAGAAGCTCTGGAGCCTTGGAACAACTTGGGTTCCCTAGAGGTTCTGGGTTGAGATGGGAGATCTCTAGAGCCCTGTAACAACTTGGGTTCCATGGAGGTTGTGGGTTGAGATAGAATCCCTGGAGCCTTGGATAGCTTGGGAAGAGACCGATTTGGTTTGTATTAGTGATTTTTGGACTGATTAGGTGAAATCACTATGGTTGAAGGTTGAGTTGGTTTGGCCTCTAGAAGCCCTGGTTGGTTCTATTTTGGTTTAACCCATATGATCCCACATTCATTCTTGGAATATCGCACAAGGGTGATTGGCTGAAAGAGAGATTTGGTTAAGCCTAATCTACGATCAGGTGGTATGTGGAAGTCCCTGAATTGGTTGGCATTTGCATATGCTATTATGAGCTATTTTCTTATTGTGATTAATGAGCACATGTATTGGTTATCATGTTGATCTTGTGCCTAATTTGTCATGGTTTACTTTCTGGTTATATGCTTGGTTAGATGATGTGCTCTTACTATGGATTCTATTCATGATTCGATAAGTTATTGTATGGTTGATGGATGTATGGGCTAACAAGTGTTCTTGTAGCTACTTGAGGGGGCATTGGACCTTCTTGATGATCCTCTATTGAAGTTTAGAATTTTATGATCGAATATGAATTCATGACCTATATCTTCTATGTTTACTACATGTTTGATGAAATGTTTATCATGAGACAGACATGTTTTGAGTGAGTTCTAGCCTTATTATTCATTGTTTAGACTTGTTAGCATATTAGACTTGTGTTGACGGTGTTGGATTCCACAAACATTGTAAGGGGATCTCCTCGATGTGAAGTCCCAATTAGACCTCACACTAATTGGTGCAAGAGTCCCATCCGATCATACGGCCTAGCTGCCATTGGAAATGTTTTCCAAGAAATGCCTTGGTTATAATCAGACATAAGAGAACACAACCCCCATTTGGGTCAACAAGAATGTGAACTTTGTGAGACTCCCAATATAAGGTGTATGAGGGAGACTTACATGGCTAAGGAGAGAAATGAGCCATCTGTTAGAAAATTAATAGTACCATCCTAAAGGGGGACCTGGGGATAAGAGACAGATTTGTTGGGTACCTGCAGATTAGTCAACATAAGAAGCAACAATCGTTGAAACATAACAACATTAATTCAATAATAGCCATAACTAAGCAACAAAATAATTCATTAACCTAGTATGTGAATAAAGAAACATATACCATACACATAACCAAAATAGTCCAGTTACATCTATGGTACATGTATGAAGGAATGCCGACTCATTGAGCTTCTTATTATAAGTGCAATATCCCAAGTACACGGTTACATGAGTGAATCACTGCATCCAATAGTGGAACAAAAAACCACAATTGCTTCTCCAAAGAATAATCTATCTCCTATGTGGTACAAGAGAAGCCAAGGCTAGGCCTCTAAAAGCGTGAGAAAAAGCCCCATTGTTTGAGTTATGAGGAGCTATTTATAACAAACACAATGACTTTTGAGATTCCTCATGACTCTTAAATTCCTATGATTGTTCATGTTCTAGTATGACTCATTACATTCCAATGTGTGTCTATTCATATTCCACATGTGTCCCTTGGATTTCATTACACAACATTTATTACATAAAATAATTTACAAATGAGATGGTGGCCTAATAAGACGAATGGAGAAGATTAATGAACCTTTAAATTTTATTTTAAAAATATTATTAATTAAAGTTAAATATTTTCCTTTTCTATGAATAAAAAGAGGTTAGGTAACTTATTTAAATGTTATAGAGTATAGAAACTAATTAACTTATTTAAGCTGATGCAACTTATCTAAATATAAGAGAGTATAATTTTACCTAATACTCCATTCAATTACTTCTTACAAATAAGTTAGAATTTTGGTAATATAACCATTTTCAGTTGTGGCTAATTTATCGAGAGCCATCTATTATTTCACCAAGAATGTGATTTGCGTCTATGTTAAAAGTAATTTTTGATATTTTAACGTAATTATTGGGTTTTAGAGTGAAGCTAAAGTATTTTATTACTTTATTAATATTGAGATGTTAAAAAGGATTTTTTCTTCCCATTTTAACGAGAACTAAAAATTAAGAAAATAGAAATGTTGTTAAACATTAATCCCATATCCACCAAAATCACTTCTTACAATCAAATGTTTTTCCATCCCCCACAATTTCACTCTCAACATGGAGACTCAATAGAAATGTGAGGAATCTCTTATGAAAGAACAACTTGAAATTGTCTTTTCACCCCCATAATTTTGCATAAAAAACTTGTCACAGTCTCTAAGAACATGGCAATATTGGTGGCATCTCACACAATAGAAAGGTAAATTCATATAATCTAGAGTCTAGGTGTAGGTTTTATTAGGAATACGATTGATTCAAACAAGCCCTAACTAATAGCCATTTCTACTATTATTACAAGATTTGTAAATGTCATATGATAGAATAAAATTACCTGAAGTGTAACCAATAGCATGGTTGGATCACATCTCCAAAGGAAAACTTGATAATTTTATCCAAACTAAAACACTAGGAGATAATTTCTCTCTTGCATAGAAACAAGGATGCTAGTGTAGCAACCCCTGGTTGATTTTCCATGTAAATAAAATAAGACCAAGGTCATAGGACACATATTCCAAGCTGAATGATGGGTAAACATTATAGTGGGCATCACTTATGGTTTGTTTATGGCTATGGAAATTGACAAGGGCAAAGAGGTAATAAATGACATTTAATTAAGGAAATAAAGGAAAATGAGAGAAAAAAGAAAGTGAAGAGACACAAATAAGCATGCAAGGGAAATTAGAGAGAAAATTAGGAAAATGAAAGAAAAATGAGACATCAATGATAAAAAGGCATCCGAGAAACAATTCACAACTTTTTGTTAGTTTTGGCTTTGGATCAATTTCAGAAAGAGAGAGCTCCAAGAGAAGAGAGAAGACAAGTAAGAAAAGGAAAGCAAAGGGATAACAAAGGAAAGCAAGGGAGCTGAAGGAAAAAGTTAGATCAACAACTACATTAGGATTACATTGTAGGTAACAGGTTGCATGTATGGGTTCCTTGTTGATATTTGGATGCATGATACATGCATGTGGTTCCTTGGTTATTTGTTGTCATTGGCATGGAGATTTGCCTGGATTGATAGTGGTTTCAACCTTGCCTTGCCATTTCTTGGATAACCATGATGTAGTGGGTTCTCTATTTGGATTTATGATTGGTTCTCAGGTTCCTTATGGCTATGGGTTAGGATAGAAGCTCTGGAGCCTTGGAACAACTTGGGTTCCCTAGAGGTTCTGGGTTGGGATGGGAGATCTCTAGAGCCCTGTAACAACTTGGGTTCCATGGAGGTTGTGGGTTGAGATAGAATCCTTGGAGCCTTGGATAGCTTGGGAAGAGACCGATTTGGTTTATATTAGTGATTTTTGGACTGATTAGGTGAAATCACTATGGTTGAAGGTTGAGTTGGTTTGGCCTCTAGAAGCCCTGGTTGGTTCTATTTTGGTTTAACCCATATGATCCCACATTCATTCTTGGAATATCACACAAGGGTGATTGGCTGAAAGAGAGATTTGGTTAAGCCTAATCTACGATCGGGTGGTATGTGGAAGTCCCTGAATTGGTTGGCATTTGCATATGCTATTATGAGCTATTTTCTTATAGTGATTAATGAGCACATGTATTGGTTATCATGTTGATCTTGTGCCTAATTTGTCATGGTTTACTTTCTGGTTATATGCTTGGTTAGATGATGTTCTCTTACTAAGGATTCTATTCATGATTCGATAAGTTATTGTATGGTTGATGGATGTATGGGCTAACAAGTGTTCTTGCAGCTACTTGAGGGGGCATTGGACCTTCTTGATGATCCTCTATTGAAGTTTAGAATTTTATGATCGAATATGAATTCATGACCTATATCTTCTATGTTTACTACATGTTTGATGAAATGTTTATCATGAGACAGACATGTTTTGAGTGAGTTCTAGCCTTATTATTCATTGTTTAGACTTGTTAGCATATTAGACTTGTGTTGACGGTGTTGGATTCCACCAACATTGTAAGGGGATCTCCTCGATGTGAAGTCCCAATTAGACCTCACACTAATTGGTGCAAGAGTCCCATTCGATCATACGGCCTGGCTGCCATTGGAAATGTTTTCCAAGAAATGCCTTGGTTATAATCAGATATAAGAGAACACAACCCCCATTTGGGTCAACAAGAATGTGAACTTTGTGAGACTCCCAATATAAGGTGTATGAGGGAGACTTACATGGCTAGGGAGAGAAATGAGCCATATGTTAGAAAATTAAGAGTACCATCCTAAAGGGGGACCTGAGGATAAGAGACAGATTTGTTGGGTACCTGCAGATTAGTCAACATAAGAAGCAACAATCGTTAAAACATAACAACATTAATTCAATAATAGCCATAACTAAGCAACAAAATAATTCATTAACCTAGTATGTGAATAAAGAAACATATACCATACACATAACCAAAATAGTCTAGTTACATCTATGGTACATGTATGAAGGAATGTCGACTCATTGAGCTTCTGATTATAAGTGCAATATCCCAAGTACACGGTTACATGAGTGAATCACTGCATCCAATAGTGGAACAAAAAACCACAATTGCTTGTCCAAAGAATAATCTATCTCCTATGTGGTACAAGAGAAGCCAAGGCTAGGCCTCTAAAAGCGTGAGAAAAAGCCCCATTGTTTGAGTTATGAGGAGCTATTTATAACAAACACAATGACTTTTGAGATTCCTCATGACTCTTGAATTCCTATGATTGTTCATATTCTAGTATGACTCATTACATTCCAATGTGTGGCTATTCATATTCCACATGTGTCCCTTGGATTTCATTACACAACATTTATTACATAAAACAATTTACAAATGAGATGGTGGCCTAATAAGACAAAATTGCTAAAGGAAAAAACTCATCAAATGGATAGATCATTTGCTTCTTCATGGAGTTCACTTGTGATGTAAGTGTTCCATGAACTCCTTCACGATGGCTTCGACCCGGATTGGAAAGTCCCCTTTGTAGCACACCTTCACCTCCAATGCCTTTGTTAGTTTGTTCTTGGAACTTGATTGTACATTATTCCACAACCATGAAAGTTTCATGTGTACTTTTACTGGTGCAAAGTCATACTGTTGAATAATGTCCTTGGTTACCTCCAAGCCTTCCCTTTTCATTTCATGTTTGATCTGTTCAATGTATTCCCTGATCTCCTGAAAGATGACTTCCCTATCCTTAATTTCTTCAAGAGATCCGATGGCAGGCATCCCGTGCTTCTGTGTAAGAGACTCAAATCCATTATGTTGCAGGTTGTAGGCATCCATGGTGTTCACCGACTGTGCTCTAAGATGTGAGTAATTTTGTAGGTGGAGTCTCAACTGAACTCTATCAATTTTTGCAATAATAGTATCCTTTTTTTCCAAGTGTTGTGGAGAATTTGGATATTTGGCATTCCACTCCTACATCTGGTTAACTACTTTTTTTTCTATCTTCAGGAGATTCACCACTTCTTGTTCGTTCTTCTAAATGCCAATGAGAAGAGCCATGACTTGATGTATAAGTATCATCTCATAATATAGTCGTGCCATGGTGTCCTCCATTGGCCTCAGCTCTTCTTGCATGGCTGAATGGCATTCCACGGTGTTGAAGTTTTGTGATGACAACCACTAGTTTTCCGCTACAAGATGTTCTACCTATTGCTTCACCACAACCAATTCTCTTCCCAATATGGCATTCTCATTCAACAAGTATTCTGAGTTATCCTGCGTCACAGTAGAGAATGCGAAATTTTCCGCCAAAACTACCCTCGTATTTCTTTTAGTGTTGGAGGTGATCACCTTTTCCCTTTCTATTGAGACTGGGTTCTAAGGATCATTGGGAAAGTATCTATGCCTTTTCTTCACGATCCTCTTCTTCAATTGATGAAACGTTACCCCGCATATGTCCATGACTTAGTCTGCTGGTGGAGGTGTAATCCCCATCTCTCTGAATGGAAGATGTCCTCCTGTGAGTTGTTCTTTATCTGGGGTATTGGGCTCATCATCCATGGGCTGGATGGTATCTTCTTCCTCTAAATTCTTTTCCTCCATCTCTTGAGTCAATTTTTCTTCTTCGAGTCTCAACACTACTTCCTCCTCCTAGGACTTCCTCTGCTATTCTTCCTCTATCTATCTCCTCTCTTCTTCTTCTACCTATTTATTCTCAAGCAACTCATCCTTCTTACTTCTTTCCTCTTCTTCTTCCCTGTCTCTCCACTCTAATTTTGTTTGTGTAGTTCCTATGTTTAAAGGATCGACCTTCCATTTCCCGCTACTCTCGCCTGATGAATACCTAATCCTTTTCCAGGGAGCTAACTTCTTTACTTGAGGTGTTGTTTCCTCCTCCTCCTGCTCCTTCTCTGATAAGTCCCAAGCTGATGGATCATGGGGTCAACTGGTCTTCATGGATGGATGTGTGTTTATTCTATCATTGTACTAGTTCTTTATCTTTTCATCTTCTGGTCTACGTATTGATGAATACCCTGTATTATGACTAATCGTTTGACAATGCTGCCTAAAAATTTGCCTGGGATCATATAAGTGGAAGTATTTGGTGGTGAAGTATAAGCGATTTAGCTCTTCGATATTGGCTACTAACGCATTGTGATTCTTTAATTCATACAATCTGATCCTCAATGGAAATATAGGCCAAGGGGCTTTCTTTCTCTTATGAAGAGTTCCTGGCAGTTCCTTGTCTAGTTGATTTTCCACTTCCTACATGATCACCTTATTTGTCACATATTGCGGCATAAGATGAGGGGTTGTTTAACATATGAAGCATCTAATATATGTGCCCTTAGGAGCTGCAAACCAGTCCACAATATCTTGAAGTGACTCCTTCACTTGATCTGTCATGCATGGCAAATCGCTCTCGAATATCATTCAAAAAATGGCTACAAATAAGTGTTCGATCAATATTTTGTATGTGCCTCTAAAGCTTCCTTCTGATAATGCCCTGCAATGGAAATAAATTGGGAACTTCTCTTTAGGAGTCCAGTTTCAATATAGTTTTGGGAACACATACCATTGAGGATTCCATCCAATAGATATGAAAACATGTAGAATTCTTGAGCTTGATTTTTCTGTAAAGATGATTTGGTCTACCCCACCTGTCGTTGCAATTAATATGATAATATATCTGCCCAATATAAATATTTACCACGTTTCACCACCAGATTGAGCATATATATCTAATTCTCTTGGAACACCTCAACGTTCTTAAGTCCATAAATATGACAATACATAACTATCAGGTAATGATATACGTCGCTTAAGATATTTGTCAAATAAATCGCTGATGGCCGATGGGGGAACTTGGTAGGTTCTCGACACCATTGTTTGATAATATCTGTTGTGTCGAGGGTAGACCATTTCATGTAGAATTTTTTATTTTCGTAGTCATTCGGCTTGAGCATCTTATAATATGTTTGCATATCCTCACCATAATAGGTGGCAAGGTGACTACCACTCTCACTCAGAAGCACAAGGTGAGAGTCATTCATGTGTGTGAGGATCCATTCAATAGCTTCAACACATGCATGACTAGGAATCTGCATGCGTTCCTGTGTATCCTGGACTTCTTAATGTTGATGTATACATGCACGTCTTTTAAGTCCTTAGGAAACTTCTCCTGCATGAATGTGTTGTAGATCGCGCTCCAAGTAACCTTTGTTGTCTTGCCAATAAAAAACTGAGTGTCTTCATATATAGGAATACTTAGCTTTGCAACTTCATTGGGCTCATTGGTGCTTGCTTGTGAAAGTTCTTTAGAGGCTATTTTACGCGGAGGAATGTATCCAACATATGATGAAAAAGTGTTCATACTTGTAACACAAACACCTATTTGTGGAATCACACTCATAATGACAAGATCGAATTAAAACAACTAACGACACAACAATACTTGTAAATCACGTTCAAATATCCATCATGGATGATAGATCATGAAAAAATATGAATGACAGCCAAAAATAAATTTTGTGCAAGAAAAAATACACATGCAAACTAGGAAGTCACACTTTCAAAGCATGAAGGGGCATGCATGGTCATTCAGGGATTCATAGTGCACTCATGTGCTCAAGAAAGAGGAAAAAATCATCCCGGGTGCACTGTCACACCTTGAAGTGTCGTAGGAATGAGAAAATGGGCCTTCAGGTGTTCCCTATGCAGCCATGCACCCAAGGAGACAAGGAGGGCACACTGTCGCACTTCGAAGGGCTGGAGAATGAAGGAAACAAGGTTTTGGGTCTTCAAAGTGCGCCTATGTGCTCAAGGCAAAGGAGGGCGCACTGTCACATGCCGAAGGGATGAATGGATGGAGTTTTGTGCCATCGTGATGCGCCCATGCGCTCAGGAAGAAAAATGGGTTACATAGGGCACATTTTTCAAGGTTGAAGGAACTTTGAGCTTAGGAAGTTTGCTATGCTTGTAAAAATATCAGAAATAGGCTTAATTAACAAGATTCGATGATAAGATGAGAAAGAGAAGAGCCTGCAAGGATTTATGTTTGTGGTCGCATGCATGGTGGAATATGGATGGTTTGAAGAATGTGAAGAGTCTCTTGCATGCGACAGTGGATTAACACTTACAAGATGAAGATTCAACAAAAACACCAGTTAACAATTTGCAAAAGAAGTGATCGACATAAAACAAAGAAATATTTGGCAGTGAAATCATGAAAACAATGAAAGATTGATTGTTATGCAACCAACTGTTATAGAAATTTTTGGGCACTGCAACCCCAATCATAAATGTCCATAAATCAAGGGCTCTTAAGTCCCTAAAAGTGTTGTTCCAACCTCTACAAGAACAAGGTAAAATGATTACATCTTCTCCCAGAAGTTCTCCGTGAAAAACTACTCAGAACTGGTCAAAACTGGACCATCTCACCTGCTCCATGGTCAAAGTGCGCTACATCCCACCTAAATACACACGGGAGGTGCGATGCATACTGAAAAGCCCTTCTATGGGGTGCGATGGGCGAGAGTGGACAAATGGCAGGGTCAATCTGCAAGGTGGAGGATCATGGAATCTTCCAGAAACTTCTCCTGTGACACTTGCCCTGTTACACTAAAAAATGTCACCATGACTATTTACTGTTAGTATGGCTCAATCAACAGTCATGCTACCCTCTTAGGCAAGTCTTATGCCTCTGCTATCCATCTCAAACTCAAAGAAGGGAGAAAGTCTTGTAAAAAATGTGTTTATCTCTGGGGACGCAGGTTCTCTCAAGCCTTACCTGCGGGGACGCTCACAATGTTCACAAAGGCTACGTCCTTGGACGCTCTGTATATTAAGGGACAGGTGTGTCCTTCTGTAAAAGGCAAAATGCGCAAGTTTCATCTTTAAAAAGTTACTTGTGGTTACTTCTAGAACTTTCTAGAGGTCGGTTTGATGAAATGGATGCGCCTCCAGTTGGTTCATGTATCCCTATTAAGGAGGAACTTATCCCATCAATAAGGGAGCTATCCCACCCAAAGAGGGGGATTATCCCATTGATGGTGGACCTGAATAACCTCTTTACAGCACTATAAATAAAGGCATTGAGCCAGAGGGAGGGGAGGTTGAAGCTATACATTTTCTTTGGGTAAATGCTGCAGGAATTAGGACTCCCATTTAGAACCTTGTGAGGAGAGATTGTCTTTGCTTGATTCTACTTGGAAGTGGGTGAGTTTTGTCAAAGTAGAGGAAAACCCTTGATGGACCCTGGGAGGAACTTGCACAACACCAAGGCCAGGTTGTAAGAGTTTCTTTATTTCGTTATTAATACAAACTGGTTCATTTTTCTCAATAGCTTGTGTTAATGAGTTATTTCATGTGTTCCTTGGTCTGCATGTTGAATATATGTTTTATTATATGAGATGCAAGTGCTTGGTAATTGTTTGATTGTTTGTGGTTGCAGGAATTGATGTGAAGGAGGAGCTCATCCGGATCGGCAAGGACGGACTACAACAACAGCGTTTTGGAATAAGGTAAGCCTAAACACTTTGTAGTTTTCATGTTTTAAAAGGTGTATTTAGAGAAAGATCGTTCCATTTTGTCTTGTTTGTCGCTAGAGAGTTTAGACTCCTAGGGAGGTCAGTTGTGTCCACACAAACGACTTTTTCCGCCACGACAAATTGGCGACTCTGCTGGGGAATCCATTAATGTGAAAGTCTTTTCCTTTGTGTGAACTTTGCTCTGAGAAAATCATTTTTATTTTCTGGTTTTTGACTGTGAGAATTAGTATTTGGGTGGCTTAGCTTTAGATTTAGTTAGATTTGGTTTTTCTTAACTTTTCCAGAAGGACGCACCCTCTGAGTACTGCACAGTGCGTCTTTGGACGCGCTGTTGCCGTTTGCACAGAGCGGGCCCGCGCCTGTTCTAACGGGTTGCCTGCGTCTTCCTGTAAAAATTTAGGAAAACTCCATTTTTGCTTTAATTGCTTTTAGATTTTGGTTTTTCTTAGTGTTTTCTGCCCAGATCCTTTAGTACCCTGTCAAAAATTTTCACCTGAACTTGTTTCATTAGCATTCCTGCTTTTAGCTTTCATCAATTGGGTGTTTTGAGTCTCTTTTTTGAGAAATTCTTAATTTGATTTCCTTTGGTCATTACTTGGAGGTTTCTCTCAGTCTTTTCACAATTTTGCATCTTTTTGCTTTTGTTTTTGCAAAAAAATTTCCCCTTCATTCGCCGGGGGGGGGGGGGGGGGGCTAAATTGTGTATGAGTGTTAATCGCCTTTGAGTGTTTTTATGTTTTGATCTTTGGAACTCTCACCCAATTTTCTCGACTTGCACTTGATTGGTTCTTAGATTACATTAGAATCATCTTGTGTTTGAGAATTCTCTTGCATAGATCACATTTGCATAATTAGAGTTCTCAGTTTCAGAATATGAATGAAAAATGTGCATAGATTACATTTGCATACTTTTCATGTAAATTGTGCATAGATTACAATTGCATAGTTTACATTCTGAAAAATCAATCGTAGATTTAGATCAGCTTTCTTTGATTTGAATTTACACAAAAATAAAAATAAAAATTGGTTTGGAATTGATTTGCATTAGTTTTTCTTGATGAAATTAGTGCATTAGAGAATTTGTTAAATTTTCTCTTAATGATCAATTTTTTGCATTGTTGGAAGTGAATGGAAACTCTCTCCTTACTCTAGTTAGGATTCATCGAATTGAAAGGATTGCATTATCATATTCGATTGCATTCAGTTGAGTCGGGTCATAACACCATTGGTTTCATCTCCATTTACCCATTTGAGTAATAACATCCTTAATAACACAGCGCTTAATTAAAATTCATCTAGTAATTTTTACATTTCTAGGGCTCTGAAACACCAACATAGCTTAGGCTAGGGTCTTGGAGTAGGTGAGTACTTAACTCTCCAAGACTACAAAACCAAACAGATAGTTTATCTTGAGTAGAATAAATCCAATTGTTTCAATTGCACTCTGGGAAAGCTCCTCTTAAAGGAGAAGCACGAGCTCGTGTTCGAACCAGTGAGGGGATCATTCCCCCCTCGTTGGGAACGATGCCAGACAGTACGTATTACAAATGGTAAACCTCGGATTAACCATTGTCGAGGAGCCAGGGGTCACTTATCGGTAAACCTTGGATTGTTGTCAAGGAGCCGGTAAGGGGATTGAGCTTGCTACTCTGCCCTTGCGTGCTGTCGGAGTTTAGACTGTTCCCCCAGGTGTATTTGTTACTGTTGGTGACCTTAGTGACCATAATCTTTAGGGTTCTACCGAGGTGACGGTGGAGGGAAGGTCCCACTGTACCTGGAGCAGATGTCGGTTATACTCACTTGGATTTTCCGGGGGGTTCACTTCACTTCGAGACGGTTAAAGTGGAGGAACTTGTGCCGGTCTATTCATTAAGCAGGTTGCCGGGGTAACTGTTCCACCCGCCATTTCTGTACTGAATTCTGCGAGGTTGGGCTTCATCACCAACTAGTGTTTTCGGTCCGGAGAGCTTACTGTTTGTGTGTGGTTTGTCTCCTAGATTTGACAGCGCGTGTTAATTTGTTTGTTTTTACTTTTAGAGACCATAGGTGTGAATTGTGAATTTTAGTTGTTAAGTGTGAATTGTGAATTGTTAATTTTAGTTTTAAATTGTTAATAAAATTCACTGAAGTTGAATATAATGGCAAATGTTCCGGAATTTATCAACCTAGGAACCCCTCCTAATGAGAATCCTAGTACTTTTCCTTACTTTGGAAATGTTGGTCCTCCTTATATGGCTACTTTGTCATTACCTGGATTTACAATAGGTTTACCGATATGGTTATTTTCAACTTCGTTGGCCCAAAATACTCCAATTGTTCCATCTCAACCGGATGCTTCACCTCAACAGAGTTCACCATCTCAACATCACCAACCTTCTGTTGACCCTTTACCTTCTTCGCCTAATTTTTCTTCCTCCATTTCTTCCTCTTCGCCTGGTAAAAGCCTTGATGCTAGTAACCAGGAGGCTAAGAAGAAGAAGAAAGGGAAGAAGAAGAAGAAGAAGAAGAAGCAAGATAAGAAAGAAGTCAACCAACCAACCATGGCTGTAAGTGTTAGTTATGTTGAGGAAAATTCCGACATGCATCGTAAACCCAAATACCCTTGCAGGCTTTGTAAGGGTGACCACTTCCTTGTCAATTGTCCTGGTATACCAAAGGTCTTGGAAGTATGGTCAGAAAAATCTCATCAACTTTCCGTTGATCCATCAACCAGTGATAGTCAGGTTCCTGGGAAAAAGGGTAAAGTTAGGTTTCCTTGTAAGTTATGCAAAGGGAGTCATCAAACTCACATTTGCCCTCACATGGATGAAGCCTCAACATTGTTGGAAAACCTTACTGTTCCACAGCAAGAATTTCCAACTGGTTACTGTAAACTTTCTCCCAACCTACCGTCAACTGACGGAGTGATTGATCTAAATTCAAGTACAGTCGATCACACTCTTCCATTGGAGAGTGAAACTCATGTCACTCAGGTTGATGATCCATTAGTTGATCAAGTGGTCGATTCAATTTCACATTCAGTCGATCCCACTTTCCATTTAGAGAGTGAACTTCATACTGCTCAGGTTCTTCTTGTTACATCAGATTCTTCTATGCTGGGGGGTATTTCACCTGTTTCTACAGAACCCCCTCCAAGTACTGAGGTCTTTTCCTTTGATTGGAATAGACTGACAGAACCTCGTCTTCCTTCCTCCATCCCTTTCCAAATCATTGTCAAGGCTGGTGGTAGGGACATACATCGTACTCAGGTAGATGAAGGTGCTTCTGTTAGTATTTTATCCTCAACTGTTTGGAAAGCTTTGGGTTCCCCTCAGCTTGCGCCTATTACGCAGAATCTGAAAGATTTTAACAGAACCATTAGTGAACCTTTAGGGATCCTTCCTAAGTTTTCTATTACCTTGGAAGGCAAAACTGTCTGTATTGATCTTATGGTAGTTCGAGGTCCCTTGGATTTCAATTTACTCCTTGGGCGAGACTATGTTTATGCAATGAAAGCTATCGTATCGACACTCTTTCGCGTGATGTCTTTCCCTCACAATGGCAGTATTGTGACTGTAGACCAGCTTTCGTTCCCTAGTCTTGTCTCAACTACCAATAATATGACACCCCTAAAAGTTCCTGATTCTAAAGTGGTATCTACCCTGCCACGGGTTAATTATGTGGCAACTGGTCCCATGTTTTCAGTTACCGATGTAAGTGAGCCTCTCACTGTTGATTTAGATCCGGTAATTGACATGGAAAACTCTATGGGATTACTGGAACACGATGTTCTTATCCCTTTTGAGTCCCTTGACATGTGTTCCTTCCAAAGAAGTATTCTTCCTTCTGATGAAGACCTCTTGGAAGCCATGATCAAGGTGTGTCCATTGACATGTCTTTCTACCAGTCGGAAGCCATGATCAATGTCACGAGGATAGTTTCTTCTAGTCTCAACCTCGTTAAAAAATGAAACTGGAAGTCATGAGCATAGTTCCTCGTCTTGTGTCAAGCTCATTAAAAAATGAAACAAGGAGTTGCGAGGATAGTTTGTTCCTGTATCAACCTCGTTAAAAAATGAAACAGGCTGTACGAGGATAGTTTTTTCTTGTATCAACCTCGTTAAAAAATGAATCAGGCATGAGGATAGTTCTTTTACTGAGTCAACCTCATTAAAAAATGAATCAGGTAGATTTTGGGATATGTAGGTGGATTGTAGAAAATAGGATTTTGAGGACAGTTCCTGTCACTGAGTCAACCTCGTTAAAAAATGAATCAGCTATGAGGACAGTTACTGAGTCAACCTCGTTAAAAAATGAATCAGGTATGAGGATAGTTCTTTTCTTGTGTCAACCTCCTTAAAAATGAAACAACTCCCTTTTCAAGTTAAATATTGAAAGTAAACCTTCATTTCATCCAGCCGGTTGAATGCAATGAAGCCTGGGGGGCATGTACCTCGCTTTGCATCATTATGCTAGGGGCATGCGAACTTTTTGAGCATAGTTCCTTTTTTTGTGTCAAGCTCGTTAAAAAATGAAACAAGGGTAGGTTAAGTAGGTAGATTGTAGAGAGTAGTCATGAGCATAGTTCCTTGTCTTGTGTCAAGCTCATTAACAAATGAATCAAGGATTTTAGAGCACAGTTCCTTGTCTTGTGTCAAGCTCGTTAAAAAATGAATCAAGGTTTTTTAGAGTCGAGTTTTTGTTAGGTAGATTGTAGAGAGTAGTTATGAGCATAGTTCCTTATCTTGTGTCAAGCTCGTTTAAAATATGAAACAAGGGTTTTGAGGATAGTTCTTTTCCTGTGTCAACCTCACTAAAAAATGAAACAACTCCCTCGAGTCTTTCCAAGATTTCGAAAGTAAAGCTTCATTCCATCCACCTCATTGAATGCAATGAAGCTTGGGGGGCATGTACCTTGATTGGCATCATTGTGCCGGGGGCATGTGAACTTATAACAAGCATAGTTTTTCGTTTCAAGCTTGCATAAACATGAAACCGGATCCGAGCATAGTTCTTTTCCTGTGTCAAGCTCGTTAAAAAATGAAACAAATCCTCCTCTAATTAAGTCGAGAGTTTGACTAGATCTCATAGATGTTAAGTTGTATATTTAGGTTAGTTATTTCAGTGTTTTGCATAATTTTCTTACAGTTTTAGGTCGAGTCTTTCAAACGATCTCGTTCATGAACCTTCATTCCATGCAGCTTGTACTTGGTTGAATGAAATGAAGCTGGGGGGCATGCGCTCTAGCAATCATGCTTAGGGGGCATCAAGCACAGTTTTCTCTCTGTTTCAAGCTTGTGTAAAAATGAAACTACTTTGAAGCATAGTTTTTCTCTGTTTCAAGCTTTTGTAAAAATGAAACCTATCTCGAGTCAATTTCAGTTATTTTCAAGACTCGTTAAACTCATGAAAATCCCGAGATTATTTTGCTATCTTTCATTCTCGTAAAACAAATGAAAATGCCGAGTTCTTTCTGTCTTTTCCTGCTCGTAAATTAAATTGAAAGTCGGTCATATGAGTACATTTTTATCCCTTTTTCGAACTCATTAAAATTTACGAAAAAGTGAAAACCATGAGTACATTTTTATCATTTTTTCGAACTCGTTAAAACTTACGAAAAAGTGAAACCTCAGAGTCATCTTTTAAGCCCTTTTCTGACTCCTAAAACATGAAAAGATTGCCGAGCGTTTCTTTTTACACTCGTTAAAACGGAATTAAAAGACGGTCCCCTTATAGCTCTTTTCTGACCGTAAAATCAGGAAAAGATTGCCGCGTTTTTGTCGTTTCAAACTCGATATGGAAATAAAACGACGTATCCTTGATCGCTTTTTACTTTTCAGGTCAGTGACACTAATTATGAAAGTACTCCTTGGTCGCAAGATCAAGCGGTTCCCCCAGGTAATATTTTATACTTTTTTGGGCTTGAGGGACACAAATCTACGAAAAAGTTCAACTTGGAGTCTTCTTAAGTTTTTCAGACTCTCTAAAATTGAAAAACGCCGAGTTTCTCCTATACTGGGCTCGTTAAACTTTTACAGTAGAGGACCTGTTCAATTACAAACAGGAACGAACCACTCCTTCCTAGGGTTCGAATTTAAACTAGGTTGGACTCGTCCGAAGGATGAGCTTATAATCAAGCATATGTTATCCTCCTCAAGCTTGTTAAAAATAAAGAGGTACTTGCCAGAAATGGTGGGGGAAAAGAGAGAAGAATGAACCTATTTGTCACCTTTTGTCTCAAAAGAAACTTTATTACCACTCTTGAACACGACACTGTTTCATTCACCTGGGTTGGGAAATCTTTTACCTCACAGTTGATCAAACCACTTTGAAAGTCTTTAACCGGGTTCCGGGGATTAACTTTGAGTTATTCGTCACCAAGCCATCTGTCGTGTCATTATGTGTTCAAGAGGTCTGCAAGCAAAACTTTCATCTGCAAAATACTTGTCATCCATTTGACCATCCCTGAGTCAGTCCTTACAGCAACATTTCTTCAACTTGAACAATGATTTCGTGTTGCGGGCTTGCCTGCAACGGGTCGCTTTCTATCGACATCGACACATTATCTAGAAAGATGACTTAGGAATCGACAGTACCTTGAAGTCTGCATGCATCAATGGCAGGTTTCTCGCCTTTGACGTCAGTTTACATCATTGACTTTCGATCAAAGGATTCCGTGAAGTGTTCGACATCAAAACATCTATTCACATTTCACGGGTTGTGCTTGGTACTTTGAGAACCATTGACATTACTGGTGGTCTCTCTCACCCTTGTTAACAGTTTACATCATCGACTGGTAATCAAGTGGTTTCTAACATGTTCGACATCAAATCATTTAATCACATGGCTAGGATCGTACCAATTCGGGAAGTAGAAGTGAAGACCCTGGATCTAGTTTCTACCATCCAGGCTGCGAGGAGTTTTGTATTCATTATCTATGTAGACTAATCATAAACAGATGGTTGCGTCCATACTGTGTCTACAAAAGTCTATTAAAATGATGTACTGCAAGATCATTCCTGTATCAGAGTAGTTAGTCCATTAGTTAAAGTTTTGAATCTGAGTATGGGAATGCCTACCTCAGTGATGATATAATCTTATACATGTATTTTGTGTTGAAAATTGCAGGTTCCAACCAGGTCATCCACAAGACAATCCTTGAAATGATAAAGCGCTTCACCCTTCCTAGAATTACAAAACCCTAATCTATTCCAGGCTTCACACTTTAGGGGGCAATCTGTTACACTAAAAAATGTCACCATGACTATTTACAGTTAGTATGGCTCAATCAACAGTCATGCTACCCTCTTAGGCAAGTCTTATGCCTCTGCTATCCATCTCAAACTCAAAGAAGGGAGAAAGTCTTGTAAAAAATGTGTTTATCTCTGGGGACGCAAGTTCTCTCAAGCCTTACCTGCGGGGACGCTCACAATGTTCACAAAGGCTGCGTCCTTGGACGCTCTGTATATTAAGGGACAGGTGCGTCCTTCTGTAAAAGGTAAAATGCGCAAGTTTCATCTTTAAAAAGTTACTTGTGGTTACTTCTAGAACTTTCTAGAGGTCGGTTTGATGAAATGGATGCGCCTCCAGTTGGTTCATGTATCCCTATTAAGGAGGAACTTATCCCATCAATAAGGGAGCTATCCCACCCAAAGAGGGGGATTATCCCATTGATGGTGGACCTGAATAACCTCTTTACAGCACTATAAATAAAGGCATTGAGCCAGAGGGAGGGGAGGTTGAAGCTATACATTTTCTTTAAAGGAAAATGAAAGTGGTTTTAGTTTGTTTGTTTCTAAGGTAGCTACCAGCCTTAGTGGGACTAGCAGTTCTGCATAGACACTAGATTTCCCGATAACAAAATGGCGATTCCACTGGGGAGGGAATATATTGTTTGTCTATATTTGTTTACTTTATAAACGTACAGACGGAGCCTGAAGTCAAGTCAGCTAGCCTTCGAACTGCATTTTCTATGCAAGTGTAAAGTAGATCAATGCTGCTTCACTCTATCTCCGGGTTTTGTTTATGAACTGAAAAATCGATTTACAAGCTCTCTAATTGCCCTTGTGGTGGCTCTAGTAACCTCCTTAGATCTACCCCTGTGATTTATTTACTGATTACCACTTGCTCGGCCTAAATCCCTGAACTAAGTTGCAAACTGTGACCCGGAACCCAGTTGAAGTCTCATCCCTGGACCATCGCACTGTCTCTTCTTTGGAATATGGATGCATCGCACTTCCCGAGTGTAGTAGGTGCACTGCATCTCACTTTCCCTGTGCTACAGGTGTGCTGATCAGACAAGGCCTCTTCTGCTCTTAGATTTTGGTTTCCGTGTTCACTCTTTTCAGCTCTATTCAGGAGTTTTGTTGTTTGTAGTCAGTATACCTCTATTGAAACCCCCTTCCTTGCCATTATTCCCCCTCCATTGTGGAATGAACTGTAAATGTTTTTGTGTATGGTAATCCATTTTCAGTTCTCTTTACAAAGAAGTAGCGTAATTGAACTGTCGTTTCTTGATTTGAAAGTGTCGCAAGTGTCGTTTTCAGTCATAGAAGAGAATCCGATTGTTCTTGATAGTCGATTACACTGTTACTCTTGTATTTGACTTGAATTAGTAGTTTTCAAGTGTCGAAAGCAAGTTTTGAATTCCAAATCGCAAAGTATCATCATTATCTTCATTTTGTCTTGAAAAGAAACTTGTTAGTAATGTCGCTTTGAAAAATAATTTAGATTTGTGCTTAGCTTTCTTTTTATCATTCACACATTAAGAAGGCTGAAAACAAATACATGCATGTGCATTTGCATTTAGACTGTTTGTTGGTTTGATTTAGGACAGTGCATATAGTGTGTGCTCTCTGCTCTATGTTGAAAGAATATCATCTCTCTTTCCTTAGTAGCTAGGATTTTCATTGCAAAAAGAAGATTAAACGATTGTTTATCATCTTAGATTGCATTTTAGGAATTGTACATCTACATCACGCGATGAACCTGAAAGGAAAATTTCTTAAGCAAGATCAACTGTAAAATAAATTTAATGAATCTAAAAACGCTTTGGAACCTAACGCACAACATTTATAAGTCTAGGCTAGAGACGTATTCCGACATCGTAAAGCCTAGTAACTATTGTTTTCATTGATGGTTGGGTGATTCCTCCACTTTGAGACGATAAGTGCCAGTACAGACTTGTTCTCCCACGTACTGTCGAGTATATATTGGGAGACCACAATAGGCTTTATCCTTTATCCATAGGAAGCCGTGTCTGTCGCCCTATCGATCACAATGCACTGAACATAGCATTCAGGAAGATTGACTATCGTACCATAAAAAGTATTCTGCAGTTTTACGATTGGTTTGGTAATCCCTCTGTGTAGATTTCCAGAGCAGTCTCTTTCGTTCCTTTTCAGACTCCTTAAAGGAAAATGTCCATCTGAGCATTTGTCACTTCAAGCTCATTAAAAATCGAAGGCGACTAGAGTCATCTTTTGTTTTTTCTCGACTCTTAAAAATTGAAAAAAAAAGTTGTGTCAAAGCGTCTAAAATTCATTTAATTCGGAAACATATTTCCCCTTGATTTTTAGTTGATCGAGTAATCCGCAATCGTGGAAGAAAGTCAATTGAATCCCTGTTGTTCGCGGAGGCTTACAAGTCAACCGTCTTTGTCTCCAGAATCGAAACTGTTACGAACAAAGCGAACTCGTTTAACCGGTTCCAAATCCCCTGGTAAAGTTAGAAAAAAGTGTTCCAACACCATCGGAGACTGCGGTTACTCCAAACATTTCTGTTATCCCTGCCTTTATAGAAGAAGTTCAACAACCACCAAAGGATAGTAGAACTGATCCTAGTGTGAAGGTAAACACTTGTATTACTGAACCAGCTCCATCTACAGCTGATTCGGAAGGTGTTATTCCCCAAACATCTGTCGCTACAGATTCTATACCTTCTTCGGCACCAGAAATATTTTACGGACCTGACGGTCTACCTCTTCCACCTGGTCTTATTGCTATAGAAGGGATTGTGGAGGATCCTCCATCTAGTACTCCATCGCGATTTGGAGTCGGGATCACTCTATATCCTTCTTCATCAGAAATTAGTTTACCATCATCAGAAGCTCCTGTAGAATCGCTAGGAAATCTTTTGGATAGACTAGAAATGTCTGAAAAACCGTCGACATCTAGGACTATGTCATCCGACACAACAACGACAGAACTTCCTGTTGTCACTCCAACAATGTTTGTCGGCATACCATCTGTCCCAACTAGCTCTCATTCGCTAGAAGGGGCCCACTCAGGGGCTATTTCGACAGTATGGTCCGTTCCTGTTTGTTCATCCGGAATAGTATCCGGGAACTCTTATGTTGAGTCTTAGCAAATTGATCCTTCATGGTGTCAATTTGGGCAGTCCGGTCCTCAAGGACAAACAATTCCTTTGAGTACTGGATTACCGCCGTATGAGGGGCAATATACCCTTTCATTGTGTCCTCCAGGACGACAACCATACGAGAGTTCACAACAAAATTCAGGTTATGCTGGAATTACATCTAGCGGTTGGGTGCTAATACTGCCTCAACAACCAAGAGTTGTATATTCGATGCAAAAATGTTTACCTATGTCAAATATACCAACTACGCTGGCTATTGTGACGGTGTCGCAAGTACAAGCATTGCCTATTGTATGCCAACCTCAGGTTTCTCAGGTTGTAATGCAACAGCCTCTTGTCCCTGCGACTCAACCACAATTGCCAACTAGTGGAATGACATAGGCCCAAATGGGTACAATTACCCCTCATCTTGGTCAAACGGCCAGTATTGGACAACATCACATGGCTTCACAACCATGGCTGGTGCAATACCAACAACCGCAATTCCAACAAGTTACCATGGATCTGAGCAACAAATCTTTGCAAATAATGGGCAGCCGTATATTCAAAATGGTCAAAATCAACCATTCTTCAATGGTTATGCCCATCAACCTTACCAAAGTTACCAGCATCAAATGCATTATGCTGGTATGCAAAGACCAACTACTCAGGCCATTCCATCCTATCCTGGGTATGCTTCGTCAAACCTGAATCAACAGTTACCCTTCGTGGCAACTTTAGAGTTACCAGACCTAAATCGGCTAATGAACGATCCAATTGCTTACGCCCCTTGGTGGCCAACGATTCCGCATAAACTTCCATCAGATATTCCTAAATTTAATGGAAATTCGGGTGAAGACCCGTCAAATCATGTGATGACATTTCATCTGTGGTGTTCATCAAACACCCTAAATGATGATTCGATTAGGCTTTGCCTTTTTCAAAGGATGTTAACTGATCCGGCAGCAAAATGGTATATCGAGTTACCCAGAGCTTCGTTTGACAACTTCAGTGCCCTAGCCACAACCTTTTTAACCCATTTTCAGTTACCGATAAAGTACGAAACGGGAACAGAACTTCTTACCAATTTCAAGCAAACAACGACCACTCACAGATCCGATCATATTCATGAGTGGCAACGTCGTCGTAGAATGGTAAAAACGTATGTTCCTGATCAGCTTTTAGCTGAATGGTTTATTAATTCATTATTACCTTCCATTATAGAAGATGTGGCAAAAGGAGGAGTCGTCACTAAAGAGCAAGTTATTGCTCGTGCAAAATATTTAGACTTGATTTATACTCAGTCTGGCACGCTCTACGATAAAATCCCTGACGCTCCCAGACTGGAATTTTTCGTCCCTCCTCCTCCTAAATTGAACAATGACTCTCATGCCGGTGATGGCATGATTGGTACGACAGACACGAAATCAACAAAGGCTACATCTAAAAAGGCCCATAAGATTTCTAGTCAAAATTCAAAAGAAGAACTTCTCGCCTAGGAAGTAAATGCTGTCTCAACGGATAAAGGCAAAGAAACCAAGCAACCAGGAGGCAAGAAGAAAAACAAAGGGAAGAAGAAGAAACAGGAGGAATCATCACCTGAAAAATCTTCTGCAAACCCTTCTGGAGATAAGAAATCAAATATTCCATGTCTTATATGTGATGAGGATCATTGGACAAGAGATTGTCCATATAACGCTGAGTTTAGAAAATTCTTCAAGAATTCAAAAACCTCGGCAGTATTGACTGATCCGTTTCCAAATCCAGGAACAAATCTGGTTGCTAGTGACAATGCTTCCCTGTCCCAAGTGCTGATGTTGTCGGTTTCAAAATAGCAAAATGATGCTTTGATAACGACAAGGAATAAAGATTACGTGAATCCACAGCTGTCGAACAACAAGGATAAAGATCAACTTAGTAGCTCGACAACAACTTCGACAGAAGTTGCACCACCCATCATTCCATAGCTAACAATAAAACCACCAAAGGGAGTAGTACACAAGTCGACATTTAATCCTCATGCCAGAGCAGCACAACATTATAATATAGTGGAAGATTTGACCCAATTGCCATCCGCTATGTCGACACTTGAGGTACTGCAAAATTGCCCCTCCCAAAAGCAAGCTTTATTATCAGCAATAGGTGGGATTGACCCAAAGGATTCTAATCTTGTGTCCTTTAATCACAAAGGATATGATCCTTAGTTGCCAGCTCAACTAGCTTTCCTCATTCAAGTGAAAGCCCTCAACAAAGCTGTTCATCGAACAATTATTGATGAGGGGGCATCTACATGTATTATGTCGATGAGTTGCTGGAAAACTTTAGGATCTCCAACCTTGTCAAGATATTCGACGGCATTAAAAGCATTTGATGGACACACATATACCCCATATGGGATTCTAAGTAACTTGCAAGTTGAACTGGGAGGGAAAACAGTAGAAATAGATGTTGAAGTAATCGACAGAAACCTCGATTACAACATCCTATTGGGAAGACCCTAGATATATGCTATGGCTGTAGTTGTGTCGACCTACTTTAGAAAGATCGCATTTCCTTTTCAAGGAGGAATTACAATCGTCGACCAACAAATATTTCTCCCCAATAGTTCCCAAGTTACGGGAAGCATTCCGAGGATCCATGGAAGCCCCCATTCGCTTCAAAATATCGGAGTAGGCCTACTAAAACACCCTATATTAATGGGGACTTTTTCCCTCCCGCCTCCAATCAATCTGGCGGAAGTGGCGACGGTAGGAACCTGCAATATGATATCTTCGATTCAAAAGATCTCAGAAAACGATATTAACATGGATCATCTGCAGGTATTGCCTCCAAGCCCAATAGAAATATTGTAGCAATCAATGTTTTCGGCATGGGAGGCAGACCCGAATCAACGCTCATCAAGCATTTGGATAGATAGGTCTAAGGAATATGGCACCCCTTCAGATCCTTGGTCGCAAGTGCATTACACCGACGAAGGAATTGTTCAGTCAATGATAATTGAAGGGGCGCCATGGGAAGATTACCACCATCGTTCCCATCTTCCGGATTGTCAAGAAGATACTCCTGATGACCTTCATCATCCTTCAGTTTTTGATTTCCTATCAAATACTATAAACACGGTGGATTCCGAGCGAAACTTGTCCAATATTGAAGAGACTGTCGCCATAAATATCTTGACCAAAACAGATGTTGTAGAGAATATTTATGTTGGAAAATGTTGTTCTCCTTCAGAACTGGAAATACATAATGCTCTTTTTCGCGAATTCAGAGATGTCTTTGCTTGGTCATATGATGAAATGCCAGGCATTGACTCGAGTATAGTTGAACACGAAATCAAGATGTATCAGATGTCAAACTGGTACGACAACGACTACGCTAGGTGCACCCCAAGAAAGCCGCTCTCATCAAGGCAGAAGTTGAGAAACTTCTCCATGCTGGTTTTACTTACCCAGTTCCTCTAACTGATTGGGTATCGAACATTGTCCCTGTGATGAAAAAACAAGGAACGATGAGAGTGTGCGTTGATTATAGGGATGTAAATCAAGCTTGTCCAAAAGACAACTACCCTACACCCTTTATTGACTAGATAATTGATGAATGCGCCGGATGTGAAATCTTTTCATTTATGGATGGATTCTCCGGGTATAATCAAATAAATATCCGCCCACAGGACCAGTCAAAGACTGCATTTATTTGTCCGTGGGGCACATTTGCATATCACAAATTACCCTTTGGTTTAAAGAATGTGGGGGAAACATTTCAAAGGGAAATGAATTATGCCTTCCATGACATCAAAAACATCGTTCAACCATATCTCGACAACCTTCCGGCTCATTCGCGAAAGCGGACCGATCATCCGCAACATTTGAGAGCGATATTTCTACGTTGCCAACACTACAAGATACGACTCAATCCACACAAATGTGTGTTTTGTGTCAGTTCTGGTCATTTGCTTGGCTTTGTAGTCTCGAAGGATGGGATCCGTCTTGACCCATGTAAGGTTCAGGCAATCATAAATGTGCCTCCACCTTCAAATTTGCTTCAGATTCAGAAACTCCAAGGGAAAGCAAACTTTCTAAGGAGGTTCATTCCAAATTATGCCGAACTTGCTAAAGGCTATACACGTCTATTGAAAAAAGAAGTACCCTTCGTCTGGGATTAGGTCGTGCAAGCCTCCTTTGATGCTTTAAAAGAATCCCTAATGAAAGCATCATTAATGTATGCTCCTGATTATCAAAAAGACTTTAACCTGTATCTGGCTGCAGCGGATACAACCATCGCAATGGTTTTAGTTCAATAAGACAACGGAATTGAACATCCTATATATTATTTGAGTAGAAACTTAAATGATACAGAAAGCAAGTATTCCTATGTTGAAAAGCTGGATTTCGCAGCTGTTCAAGCGATACAGCGATTTCGACACTATGTCCTCTTTCGAAAAACTACCATTTTATCAGATTGCAACCCCATGACTTATATATTATCGCAACAGTTGCTGGGGGGAAAATATTCAAAATGGATATCAATTCTTCAAGATTTTGATATGGAATTCGTAAAATCCAAATCAAAGAAATCCCTGGTTTTCGCGGAAATACTATGCGATCTCCCATCGTCGTCCAACGATGAAACATCCGAAGAAACCATCGTGGATGAATCTTTGTTTCTGATATCTTCAAGCAATCTGTGGTATGGAGATATAATCATCTATCTCCAAACCCAAAAATATAGGTATAATACCTCTCGCTCAGAACAAAAACGTATTCGATACCAATCAAAAGACTACATGATCGTTAGTGATACACTTTACCGTCGTCGTGTCGATACAGTTCTAAGGAGGTGCCTCACCCATGAGGATGCTGAAAAGGTCCTGAATGATTACCATTTAGGCGCGTGTGGGGGGCATCAATCTAGTCACTCTACGGCGCAATTTTTTTTACGAGCATGATACTTCTGGTCAATAATGTTCAAGGATTGCATAATTGTAGTTAGAATTTGCCATGCATGTCAAATTTTCGATAGCAAAACCAGAAAACCACCCGCACCCCTGCAACCGATAGTTGCAGTTGGGCCATTCGCCAAATGGGGGATTGATTTCATGACATGTAACCCCACCTCGACCGGGGGGCATGGGTATATCATAGTCGCAGTAGACTATTTTACCAAATGGGCCGAGGCGATGCCTACATTAGATAACATTGGTGAAACAACTGCCCTTTTCTTTTTCAATCATGTAGTCACCAGATTTGGCGTTCCACAGGCTATAGTCATAGATCATGGATCGCATTTTCACAATCACATGATGGTCGAACTGGCTGCCAAATTAAGGTTGTCCCACGACAGCTCTACTCCATATTACCCGCAAGCCAATGACAAGTTGAAGCAATCAATAAAGTCCTGAAGCGGATGCTGCAAAGGATGATTGGAGTCCACAAAAGGAGTTGGAACCTGATCCTGTACTCAGCCTTGTGGGCATACCGAACATCGGTAAGAAATGCAACCGGGTTTACACCTTTTCAACTGGTGTATGGCCTAGAAGAAATTTTACCAGTTCAGTGTGAAATCTCGTCCCTCAAACTCGCAGTCGACCTTCTCCCCGGAACTTCAGAAGAGGAGGCTCGTTTCTTGGAACTAATCCAATTGGATGAAACCCGCCGTGATGCTGCTTTGGCTAACGAAGCCCATAAGAAACGAGTCAAGGCACAGTTCGACAAGAATGTCAAACCTCGTGTCTTCTCAGAAGGTGACTTGGTCTTACTTTATGACCAGGAATCCGATAAATTGGAAGCATGTAAGTTCAAGTCTTTGTGGATGGGCCCCTATATTGTTAAGCATGTGTAGCAAAAGGAGCCTATGAGTTAATGGATTATGACGGGATTCCACTGGTGCAACCCTGTAATGGGTTGTACCTTAAGCGTTACTACGCATGATTCAATGTGGTAACCCATAAGCTTTTGTTACATTTTTGTTTTCGCTAAGAGTAATTGTTTTGGTCAAGTAATCCACTATTTACATTCGTCGCAGATGTTGAACCTATTGGAATCTTTTGTTGGATATGCAAACGGAGTGAGTCGTAGTTCGCGGAACCTATCTTCTGTGGCCTGGGCCATTTTTGATCCAAGCGACGAGTTAGTAAGTTTCAGAGGGGTATGTATTGGTCGGTCAACAAATAACATCGCTGAATATAACGCGTTGATAGAACTCCTCTTTGATGCCATCACACATGGCATAAGCCGACTTGTCGTTAGGCTAGACTCACAGCTCGTCATACTACAACTCACTAGTATCTACTCCGTCCGAAATCCAGCTATCTATCGCATGTTCCTAAGGGTCAAGATTTTTGAAAGGCAATTTGATTTTATTCAATATCAGCATATTTCCAGAAACTTAAACACATTAACAGACTCATTGGAAAATTATGTGTTAGATAGACATTTGCAACATTTATAAAAAAAAGCATTTCATCAGTATTTGCATCAGGATCATGTAACTTAACCAAAATAAAATCCGAAAATCAAATATATATATATATATATATATATATATATATATATATATATATATATATATCTATCTATATATATATATATATATATATATATATATATATATATATATATATATATATATATATATATATATATATATATATAACTATTTATGGTTTACACATAATGTTCTGTAACCAAGCAAAATTGGTCAAATGACCCAAAACTCAAAACGCTAGGGGGCACCCTCGTCTAATGATGCTGGTGATAACAAGTCACCGCCTGTGCAATCATGCGCAAAAGCCTAGTCCACCGACTCGGCACGACGGTAGTATGTCGCTGCAACCTCAGAGGTAGCTCGTCAGTCCTCACGTTTGGAATACCAAGAGTGAGGCCTTTGACCTGATCCTGCAATGCTGAAAGAGTCTCGACCACATCAACGTCGCGAAGGATAGCCCTTCCCACACCCTCTCCTGCTGGAGCGGCAGCTGGCACTCTCAGGTGTACTACTGGCCGAACTGGTCCAACATCTGCATGAGCACATGAGTTTTGATTAGTCCTGATAGAAGAAAGCACAAGAAAAATATAAAGAGAAATGATAAACAAAGATATGGTCAGAGAATTTACCAATGACACCCCACTGCTTGCCAGCCGGCAGTACCAAATCTGGATCACCCCGGAAATCCATACCAGCATATGGATACTTGGAAAAAACCATCTCCTGACGGTTGAACCACTCGAAAAAGGTATCAGAAAATGAAACCTGGGACTGACCAACATGTCTGGCCATAAGGTCGACCCATCTCTGCATCTGTGGCTCAGTCGGTGGAGGTAAACCAAGTGAAGCATATTGCGGCTGCATCAGCGGGATCTTTTCCAAGGCGAAAGCTATCAAGATAGAACCATATCCAAATTTCTTCAATCTTCCATTTTTCACCTTGGTCAGTTGTTCTTTCATCACAGAGAGTACTGCATCACACCAGTTGAACACCTTTGGTTCAAGGCATTCCAAGGCTTACTGCATATAAGACCTGTTGGCCACGTGAAGTGCCGCACTACTAGCCAGTCTAGAAAAAGTGAACAGAATGGTCCTTAGGGACCTGTCAGTGACATCTCGAATGTTGATCTTTCTGTCCTTACTTGGCTGAGATCCCTCTCTGTAATACCTGCGAATGTAATCTCTCACAGATTCACCCCCATTGGCCGAACCTGATAATGAGATAGGGGCACCCCGCCTCGATAAGCCGGTCAAAAAATAGATGTCCAAGATAGTCAAGGGGATGGACTTGCCCCTAATCTGGAACACCTGGGTGGTAGGATCCTATGCATCGAGAAAATATTGCAACAGGTTGATTTGTTGCCTCATGCAAGAGATGTAGGAAAACTTGAACACGCCACATCTCCACAGTGCATTTACCATAACCAGATCATGTAAAGAAAGCATGTCCTCTTCTTCATGCTCACCATGTAATAGGCATTTTTCTCCAATGCATCTCCGAAACAAACAAGAGAAGAGTCAAGATCCTGATTTGGTGAAAAACAGGCAAAAATTTCCATGAAAAACTGTGCATAAATTGCCCTCTTTCCACCCATTGCACCCCCAATAGTGTTCTAGGTGTGATGCATGCTGACTGGCCAATGGCCAAGCCAACATGCATCGCACCTTTCGATATAGAAGAGGTGCGATGGAGCCAGGGCGAGTTTTTCAAACCCCAGAGGCTCAGAAAAACTACAAAACATGCTTATAATTCAAAAAGGAAAGGATGAAACTAAAGAGCTCAGGTTTAGCTCCTACTTCGTCCAGACGGTGCCAAGAATCGTCCACAGAATCTCCCAGAATCAGCTAGTGAAAATCAAGGGGGAAAGCACCTCCAAAGCTCCAACAAACCAAAGTTCAAATGAAATGGTAAAATGAGAGGTAAAAAGCACTTTTAAATTACTTTTCACGTAATTCAAGTAAAATATTAGTGTTTTAACTCATTTTTCAAACATATATTGTTCGTTTCTAACTAGTTTGATGAAGCAATTGAGCAGGCAGTACAACCTTTGAAAGAACAAAGTTGTCAATGGTAAAATCAAGATAATCAATGACCATTATATTGAGCAGTTTTAACGAGGAATTCAAGCTCGTTAAAAAATAAACATAAGCAATTCGAAAATGTTCCCCTAGAGTTTAAGCTCATTAAAAAAATGAACCATTTTCTAGTAGATAACCTTCGTGAATGTATTATCATCAGCCTTTGAAGCCTTGGTCGTGTTCTCATCATCACCTCCACTCTATATTGGCCGATCATTCACCTCCATTTGATTGTTTACCCTTTTTTAGGAACAACTGTGAAGAGTGATCCTGTTAGCCATCCTTGTGACACTGCCGTGATTGGAAAATTACAAACCTTACCTGGAATCAGTTGCTACCCAAATTTATCACTTGTTCCTAAAAAAGCGAGTCTCATTTAAGCTCTTTTCAACTGACTCTAAAAATATGAAAATATTGCCGAGCAATTGACCTCTCCAGCTCGTTAAAGGGACCGGAAGTGCTATCCCTCCTTTAGATTTTAATCTTTTTTGACTTGAGGGATCATTACACAAAAATATCGAGCGCTTGTTTTGTTCGGCTTGTTAAAAGTACCAAAAATTCATCCCTTTTGTATTGTTTTATACTTTTTCAGACTCAAGGGATTATATGACGAAATAGGATTATTGGAGTTTTCTTTACATCCCTTTTTCAGACTCTCTAAAATTGAAAAGGACTGAGTTATCCTTGTCGTTAAACTCGTTAAAACCAAAAAGTGACAAACTTGTCCATACAGAAAAGAATGAGTTTCACTATCGCTAGGCTCGTTAAAACATAGCGATGGGTTTGCCTGAAGGGAAAATTATAGAAGAAGCATATGTTATCCTCCTCAAGCTTGACAAAAATAAAGAGGAACTGGTCAGAAATGACTAGGGAAAAATAGGGAAGAAAACTTGAAGAAACTTTATTGGTAGCAAGTCGCTCTTGAACATGACACTTTCACTCCGCATCCGAGTCGGGTTGGGTTGTTCCGTTCACTGGTCATATCACCATGGGTCCATCACACCATCCATATCTGGGGTTAACAATACCAATCCATCATGTCAGTGTCGCCGATATGTTTAAGAGAAGTCGCTCATAGAATTCACTTGTGTCTCATCCACTGCAATACATTTACGCTCCATTCTTTCATGACTGCCACCCTGAACCTTATATCACCAGATCGTTTTCACCTCCATTAAAATCATTTGCTCCATTCCGTTTCATTGATGTGGGATTCACTAAGGCCCTCCTATGATGGATCGCTTCTTGTCGACATTAGCTCATTATCCAAGAAGTCGATCTAGGAACAACCCTTTCAGTACTTTGAAACTTGCATGCCTCAATGGCAGGTTTCTCACTTCCGACGACAGGTTTACATCAATAGCCTTCGACCGAAAGACTTTGCATGGTGTTTGACGCCAAGTCCCTTATTCACACCACATGAATTGTATTGTAGTACCTTGAGGGTCATCATCATTATCGGTGATTCCTCTCGCGCCTGTTAACAACTTACATCATCGGCTGGTAATCAGGCGATGTCTTTCCATGTTCGACTCCAGAACATCTTTCACATGGATCGACTTGTACTTTGAGTGAAGATCGAACGAGATTGAAGACCCTGGATCTAGTTTCATCCATCCGGGCTACGATATATATTCAGGAAAATAAAGAAATCAAATGTACATCATTACTGCACAGATAATCATCCAATCCAAGGGATGATGGCTCTATCAGGATCATCAGTCTACACTTAGACGATTGTCTATCTTATGTACATGAAAATGAATTTATAAAGCTGAACATGGGAATGCTCGCCTCAGCTAGATCATGAAAATATTATGAAGATAATGTATTGTATTGTATCTTATTACAGGTCACTTTCCAGCTTGAAAAAACTTTATATCCTCATGATAAAGCATTTCACCCGACATCAACAGATTAATGACCTCATGCTTTAGGGGACAACTGTTATAGACATTTTTGGGAATTGCAACCCCAATCATAAATGTCCATAAACCAAGGGCTCTTTAGTCCCTAAAAGTGGATTTCCAACCTCTAAAAGAACAAGGTCAACTGATTACATCTTCTCCCAGAAGTTCTCCATGAAAAACTACTCAGAACTGGTCAAAACTGGACCATCTCACCTGCTCCATGGTCAAAGTGCGTTGCATCCCACCCAAATACACACGGGAGGTGCGATGCATACTGAAAAGCCCTTCTATGGGGTGCGATGGGCGAGAGTGGACAAATGGCAGGGTCAATCTACAAGGTGGAGGATCATGGAATCTTCCAGAAACTTCTCCTGTGACACTTGCCCCTCTGCATTCGCCCATGGATGAGTAAGAGATCATCAATCTCCAAGTGGAATCAAGAACTATCAAAGAGAGGACACTAATCAAATCTCAAAAGCTGACTCACCCCCATTTCAAACATCTATATATGGATCCCTCATCCCAGAGATCCAGAGGCTGGAATTTTGTATCTTCTAGGGAAGTGCTGCTGGTTTCTTGGTGTAACATCATTATGTTGGGTGATCTAAGCTTTTCATGAGGTGAAGAAGGGCTTTCTTGCTGAGAGGATGATGCTGGGTCAGAACAATTGGTTGTAATCCTCTTTGCTATTCTTGATTACTAATAAAGCTATTCAAGTTTTCCTCCACATTCTTGTATGGTTGATGATATATGCATTTGTGTGGTCAATATATATCTGGTCCTATATTGTTTATGATAGTAGATCTATGTTCTTGGATAGTGTTATGCTGCTTTGATTCTACAGGTGCTCTTTGAATCTGGGTAGACAAGGAAGCGAGTGGCAAAGATCTATCAGAAGGGAGAGGAATCAAGCAAGGAACCAAGCGCAAGACAGAGGTTGGTCTCCTTTATCCCCCTCTTATCTACTTCTCATAAAGGAAAACGAAAGTGGTTTTAGTTTGTTTGTTTCTAAGGTAGCTACCAGCCTTAGTGGGACTAGAAGTTCTGCATAGATACTGGATTTCCCGATAACACCAACTCATATAATAGAAGAAAAGATAGATAAACGAATTAAAAATTATCCTCTTTGAGGGGGAAACCTGCTTTACATTATATATATGAAAAATTCTTGGATGATACAAATGACAAGACCTCCTTTCTATATATCATAGTCTAAGGGGTCATAATATAATTAGAGCCTACATAACAATAATAATGTAAGGGCACAAGAATAACAATAATGGACTTCTATGGGGCACAATAATAACAATATGGGGACTACATGGGCGACACTTATAATAAAAATAAGGGGATACACTAGTATTATAGGGACCTAACATGCCCCTCTCCTTCAAAATAATTTTTGTCCTCAATGATTGAGTAGCTATGGATGCTTCTGTATAAAATTCTCATCCTCTCATGTGGAATCTTCAGCACATAAGTTCTTCCACTTGATGAGATACTCTAAAATTGATCAATTTTGTAGCTACTGGTTCTTGTTTTCGTGACTGCTTCAGGTTCCAATATGATTTTTCCTTCCTTGTCAAGTTCTGGCAATATTGTTTGAACTGGGAGCTTGTCACCTATAACCTTCTTTAAGCATGAAACATGGAAAATTGGGTGCGCTCGGGAAGATGCAGGAAGCTCCAATTTGTATGCCATAGTACCAATGCTTTGTAACACCTTGCAAGGACCATAGTAATTTGGTGATAATTTATTATCCTTCTTAGCTTGCTTGAGGGAAATTTGTTTGTATGGTTGAAGTCGTAAAAATACCTAGTCGCCTACATTAAAACTTCTTTTGCTGCGATGTTGATCTTCCTATTGTTTCATTCGATTTTGTGCCAAAGTGAGGTTATCCTTTAAGAGTTGGAGAACTTGTTGTTGACGTTAGATGTGATCTTCCACTACTTGAACCTTAGAATTTTGTCTTAAAGATGATGTGATGGATGGTGGATGATATCCATAAAGTGCTTGTTAGCCTTGCTACACATCTTGACATTTGGAGGGCCAAATACAAGCTTGGCCATGTGTTTATGCTCAAAAGAGAGCTCGCAGCAGTCACCTACCTTCTCCTTCACTCGGCTTACACTCTCATAACCCCGCTACCTCTGTTTTACCTCTAAAAACCCTGTATAAACCCATTTTCTCTCAGGCCCCTGAGCGCAGAGCTCAAACCGTCATATGACCCTGTCCACGTGACTTCGCACTCCCGTGACCCTTCCTCATCTCTAAACCACGGCTGTTCGATTTTTCCCACCGATCCAACATTGTTCTGTCGCATCCGACAAAAACTCATGCGATCCCCCCAGCCCTCTGATCATCTCTGCCGTGATCAGACAGCGTTCGCTATTCCCGCTCCTTGAACCAACCACATGTTAACTCGTGATAAAAAGTGGTTTCTGTGTTTCCCCGCCGCCATGCGTCACCACCTGAATGGTATCACGCACCTTTGTATGTTTACCACCCATCATCCGAAAGCGGTGCGGGCAATACCACTTACCACTCAGACCCCATTTCCTGCTCGATAACACCCACTCATCTTCGAAGCCCGATGGCTGCTGGATCCATTCGCCCGAGATCCAACGACTCATGATCATCTTCCACCTCACCTTCCCGACAGTCCCCGCCAAGCCGTATCAGCTATCCATCCATTCAAACTGATGGCCATGTTGTTCCTCCACCCAGTTCATCAAATCTGCTATGTAGTCCACGTCCTTGAACTGTCCCATGTGCCCGAAGGACAACGATGACCTGTTTACCTGTACCTGGTGCATTTCTTCCTTAACCACCACATTCAAGAGATATTAAGGCTGAGAAGAAAAAGGACAGAGCCAAGCAGGTAAATGCATTCAACAGTTATGGAACTTCATCCCATATGAGACTCCACCTTCCCGAGAAGGACGACAGAGCACTTGGGAAGATCGGATTTGTTCACTGAAGCAAGCAAATTGCACCAGAGACTCCATCAGATAGTTAAAGAGGTTGGTGGTCAATTATGACCTCCTCATACTTAGAATGGCCGAGTGCCTTTGTATTCAAACTCTATTTAAACCCAGAAACAAGATGTAATCAGGGTTGATGGTTGTTGTTTTGATGTAAAGTTCAACTTCTGGAGACTGTAACTGCTTTGATACTTGCAGCGTCTCATCTTCATTTTTAGCTAATACAAACTTCTTTTGTTGTTAATTGCTCATTTTCCATTCCTATTCTATTCTAGGTTGTGCCTGATATGCAGTTTTCCTGAAATCTTGATGTTTGGCATTAGAGGAGCTGTCATCCTACCTCTGTGTTAAAGTATTGTATGTATCGGTGAATGTGTTATTCAAGTTTCTTTTCACTTAGTGACAAAGAGCTGTCATCCTATCTGTGCACTAGGGAATTAGATTTGCAAACCTCTTTATTGGTTGTAGCCAACCATCACAAGGTCCTGTGCATCTGCTAGTGTGGTTAGTATTCTCCATATTCACCCAATCCTTAAACTATGAGCAATTGGTAGTTTAAAGCCTTATAGTTTGGGGGTGTTCACGCATGTATGGAGTCAAGCAAAGTAAGAGTGGTTATCTGGCTTGAACAAGCATAATTCCTTCCATTCATCCATTTCCAATATTAAGTTAAGTTTGTAATGTTCTCGAGCATCTCCGAGCTACAACCTAGGAGAGTTTCTTGGGGTGATAACATTAATTGGCGCTGTTGCCGGGGAGAGGAGATTGAAGCTCAACTTCCTTGGGAGAATGACACAGTTCCATGCTTTGATGATAGACAAAGTCTGGACACATTTCTGGTTGTAATCATCTATCTGGTGACTCTACTAGAGAACCTACCTGGTGGCGACTCCACATTACAGTTCTGGCTCAGTTTGTGAGGCATACCCAGAGAAATCGTTAGAAATCACCAGCTGACCCAGTGCCTGACCCTGAGAAGATTGATAAGCGAGTGAAAACATCACAGAAAGGAGAATCAGGATCAGGTAAGCCTAAGAAATCTGATGCTTCTCTGAAAGAAAATATTATAGCTGAGGATATACAGTTTGAAGATTTAGAGCCTAGCATTATTAGTAAAGAAATACTTTCACAGATTCATAAAGCTCCTTGTTCAGTCAGTTCCCCTTTGGATATCATTCCAAAGAAAGCCCCCCATACAGTCCAACATATTCCTTTGTGTCTGTCATCTATTTCATTACTTCCTACCATTCAATCCGCCAATATTCTTCCACCTATCCCAGTCATAGAAGGCCAGCAAGCTCCCACAAAGATGGAAAGAATCATAGCTGCTAGGTACGAACCCTTGGTCTTGCCTATTCCTTTGAATGCCATGCCTGCAGGAGAATATTAGAAATATATGACCAAATTCACTGGTACAGAGGGAGTAACAGTTGAAGAACACCTTGAATCTTTTTATAGCTATGCTGATAACTTAGATATCAGTGAAGATGATGTGTGGATGAGACTGTTTGTCTAGAGCCTTGATGGAGAGGCTAGAAAGTGGTTCAGAGAATTGCCCCATAGGTCCATAGCAGAGATTGAGGCATTAGATGATGCGTTCTTAAAGCAATGGGGAGATAGGAAAGATCTTCTCTATTACCATACAGAGTTTGGAAACCTAAAGAGGGAGAATGGGGAATCACTGCCTGATTTTAATAAAATATTCAACTGTATGTATAGTAAGATACCAGCTGAAGTAAAGCCTACCCCCACCTCTGCCAAACTCACTTATGCTAATGCTTTTGACTTTGATTTCTGCCTGCTTTTGAGAAAAAGAAGATGTGCCACTCTAGCTAATATGCAAGATGCAACATTGGAGGTGGAATCTAATATTATGGCTGCAAAAAAGCTTAAAAGTCATGCTGATTGAAGGAGGCAGAGAGGTGAGGCTTCTTCTTCCTCTACTTCATCTTCAGAACCTAAATTATATAAGATGACTAAAATGATAGAGTCATTAGCTGCTGAGATATCTAAGCTGAAAGTTGAGCAGAGTTCTGGGAAAGCAAGGTTTTAAAACCTATTTGCTCCAAGAAATCCAAATCCATTCAGAAGAGAAAATGAACAAATGTAAATCATTTAGAGGGGTAAAGAAGCAAATGAAGAACAAAGAGTTAAGGCTCCTTTCCAAAATGTAGTCATAGAGGAGGAGCAGTTTGAAGAAGAGGATGAAATTCATTGCATGGAAGATAAAGGTAGTGCTACCTTTTTGACATTGGTTGCATATGAAGAATCATCACTACAGGAACAAACTAGTCAAGAGTGGGGCAGAGAGGCTATTTTATAGATTGATGAGCAACAAAGATACAATCTAAGGTCAAAAGCAAACAATGTCAAGGAGAACCCTGCCCAAAGAGTTGCTGCCCAGACAGAGTCACAAAATATCAGACAGAAGAAGCTAGAAGCTGATCCAGTCATCCTCAAAGCACCAGGTCAAGAGGAAAGAGGTCCTAATAAGTCCCCTTCCCCTTTCAGCTTTGAATCAGAAGTCCAGAAGTTAAAAATATATGTGCCTCTGTTAGAACTTGTAAAGAGTGAAGCTTTTAGAAAGCCTATCCTTGATGCCCTTGAGCTGAAAGCCACACAAACCCCCACTGACTACGTCAATTTGCAATATGATAAGCCTGCAGTCGTGCTTAGCCCGATGACCGAACCCGATGATGATAATTCATCATTTTTTATGTCTCCTTGACCATTCATGACAAAATTCTCCATAATTGCCTGCTAGATACGGGGTCCAGCCACAATTTGATGCCTAAAGCTATCATGGAAGAGTTAGGCCTTGATATCACTAGATCATATCATGATTTATTCTCATTTGATTCAAGAAAGGTAAAATGCCTAGGATTAATCATTGACCTGGCCATTACCCTCACTCAGTTTCCCATGAAGAGCATGATCATGGATATTGTGGTAGTAGATGTCCCTCCCAAGTTTGGCATGCTGTTGTCCCGAGGATGGATCAAGAGATTAGGTGGGACACTACAAAATGACTTATCTTATGCTACTGTCCCAGTCTTTGGAGGGGAAAGCAGGAGATTGTACAGAGAAGCATAGTTGGCCTACATCATCAGTGATGAGAGTAATCCTTCTAATCATCCCATATATGATGTGGACACTGATTTTGGAGCTTGTATTCTCCAAATTGAAGAATCCCAGAAGGCCTCAATGCAGATCAAGAGGCCAGTGAATCAGGCCGAGGGAGAGCAAGGAAGTCAGGTTTGGGAAATGTTCTTTGATGGAGCATGTTCTAGGGAGACTACAGGAGTAGGGGTGGTGCTGATATATCCAAAACAGGAAAGCTCACATCTATCTTTTAAGCTAGCCTTTCAAGTCACCAACAATATAGCAGAGTATGAGGCTCTTCTATTGGGTCTCAATGCAGCTAAGGACAGAGGAATCAGGAACTTAAAGGTGTTTGGAGATGCTAATCTTATCATTCAGCAAGTAAACAAAACCTTCCAAGCAAAGCACCCAAGGCTGAAAGCATACAGAGATGAGGTATGGAGACTCAAAGATTCTTTTGATAGTTTTTATATCTCATATATACCTAGAGTAAAAAATTAACTTGTTGATTCTCTTGCTATGTCTGCTAGCATGTCTATCCCTCCCATGCCTCCCAGACTAGTTTATGAAGTTCAAATGAAATACAGACCATCCTTGCCTGATAATGTCTAGCATTGGAAAGTTTTTAAAGATGATGATGAAGTGAATAGATTTTTGCAAGTCATTGATGAATTTTCCGAAATGCAAATTGACCAAGATAATGAAGCCTTGGAAGAAAATCCCCAATCCCAGTTTAGAAACAGAATTGGTAAAGATAGCATTGTCCAACTTCCCAACAATCATATACCTAAGGGTCTGGTTCCATTAGAAAAGCTGTTTGACCAAAATGATTTGCCTTACAAGGCTGCCCAAAAAGAAGACTAGTTTGCAGTCTGTAAGCACAATATAGGGAGTCCAGATCAGCCCAGATACATAAATCTGTCCACTCATCTGTCTGCCACCCATAGTGTTGAATACTGCAATTTATTGAAGCAATTTGCTGATGTTTTTGCCTGGGAATATAGTGACCTAAAAACATATGACAAAAAGATCATCCAACATAAAATCCCTTTAGAGAAAGACACCATCCATTTTAAGCAGAAGATGAGACCCATAAATCCTTTGCTCCTTCCTCTGATTAAAAAAGAAATAAAGAAGTTATTGGCTGCCAAAATCATAATCCCTCTCAGATATTCAAAGTGGGTAGCCAACTTGGTAGTGGTGAGGAAGAAAAGTGGAGAAATATGCTATGCGTTGATTTCAAAAACTTAAACAAATGCTCTAAGAAATACAACTATCCTCTGCCCAAGATGGAGCATTTGCTGCAGAAAGTCTCAGGGGCAAAAGAAATGTCTTTCCTGGATGGGTTTTCAAGGTATAATCAGGTTGCTGTACATCCAGATGACCAAGAGAAGACTGCATTCACTACTCCTTGGGGCACTTTTATGTATTCCAAGATGCCTTTTGGGCTGATGAAAGTTGGAGCCACCTTTTAGAGAGCTATGGATATAGCATTTGTGGGAGAGAAGGACAAGTTCATCCTTATCTACTTAGATGATATAACAGTGTACTCCAGCAGCCATCATGACCATTTAAAACATTTGAAGAAAGTGTTCCTGAAGTGCAGAAGGTTTGGGATTTCAGTCAATCCTAAGAAGGCATAGTTTGCTTTAGAGGAGGGCAAGATGTTAGGACATGTTGTTTCTGCTGCAGGTGTCCGAATTGACCCAGAAAGAGTAAAAGCAATACAGACTTTGTCTGTCTTGAGATCAAAGAGAGACATCCAGTCCTTTATGGGTAAAATTAATTTTCTAAGGAGGTTCATCCCAAATTTTGAAAAACTTGTAGAACATATTACCTCTATGTTGAGAAGGGGGTCAGAGATCAAATGTACTGATGCAACAAGAAAATCTTTTGAGTCCATTAAGAAAGCTATTACGGAAGCTCCCACGTTAAGGAGTCCAAATTATAGCAAGGAGTTCCATATATTTTCATTTGCCTCTGATGAAACCCTTGCAGTAGTTTTATTGCAAGTAGATGAAGAAGGCTCAGAGCATCCAGTGGCCTTCTTCAACAAAACATTAAGGGATGCTGAGCTGAACTATGATATCATCAAAAAACAAGCATATGCTCTTATCAAGTCTTTGAAAGCTTTCAAAATTTACATTCTACATTCCAAGATAATTGCATATGTACTGTTGGGTCCCTATAAGACTAGTGATTACGCCATTACTATTGTAGTTATACCCCTTATTAATATTGTTGTGCCCCTATTGCCCCATATTGTTATTACTGTGCCCCATATAATCCCTCCATTGTTATTTTTGTGGCTTTATATTATTATTGTTAGGTCGGCTGGATTATATTGTGACTCCTTAGACTCCTATATATAGAAAGGAGGTTTTGTCATTTGAATCATCCAAGAATTGTTCATTTATGTAATGTAAAGGAGGTTACCCCCTCGAAGAGGCTGAATTCTAAGGCGTTGATCTATCTTTTCTATCTTTTCTTGAGCTGGTTTCATAACATTTGATATCAGAGCTTTGGATTCTAGGGTTTCGCTGCTCCAAACAGGTCATCGTGTTATTTTCGCTATAAATTTTTTTTCTGTGACATTTCAGAAGTCACAAACAAAACCCATTTGAGAAGAAATCGCGCTGAACCTTGGGTCCAAATTTCAGAGCTTTTCGCATGATATTTGCGGAGATATGATCTGAGGAAGTTGGTCTTTTTGCAGACTCCTGAATTACATTCAAAACAGGTGACCTGGGGAAAATCGTCATAACTTTCTCTCTGGGGATCGGATTGAAATTTAGTAAGAAGGTACAGAAAGATGACGGACTGTAGTTTCTTGTATGCATGTTTCAGATCCAAAGGTCGAAACAGTGACTCGTGGCACGTCGTAGAAGTTTGCTCTACTGAACTAGTGTATAAGCAAGTCACTGTGGGAGATTTCACATAACTCTTCCTTGGAGAATCCAATTTGGGTCAGACTTGTGGCATCGGAAATAGGACACAGAGGGCTACTACAACTCATAAATTTAGAACTAGATGATTGGAAAGTACAGAGATACATCAGAGGAAATATCGAGCTCCTACAAAGTGAAAAAAGGTGTGTAGATTTTCTTAAATTTTTGCTTAAGCTTGGTTTGAAAGTTTATTTTGAAGGAATTCAAAGGGCATAGTAGAGCATTATTATCGGTAACTGATGCCCCGAGGAAAGAAAATGCAAAAAAATAGTAAGGAATCTAAAAGCTCTAGCATGACTCATGAAGAAGAGGAAGAAATGCAACATGATATATCAAAATTACAAGACCAAGTGCAACAACTGTCCCTTGCACAAAAAGGAACAAAATCTAAGATGGATGGTTTAAAGAAAGATGTAGAAGCTAAGATGGATGGTTTAAAGAAAGGTGTAGAAGCTAAGATGGACTATTTAAAGAAAGGCCTAGAAGCTAAGATGATTGACGTGGAAGCTAAGATGGATGATTTGAAGATAGATTTGAAGACAGACATGGACGAATTGAAGATAAATATGAATAAGTTGCTAAAAGAAATGGTCCCTAAGGGTGAAAGGGTACTAAAGGAAACTCATGATGAGAACAAAAGAAATGTTAATCACGATTCCATAGACGCTAATTTTGGATCGAAGACTCACCATATTCCAAAAATCGATATGAGGAAGTTTGATGGCAAGGATCCTGCCACATGGATATTACAGATGGAGCAATTCTTCGATCTCAATAATGTGCAAAACACACAAAAGGTACGTATGGAAACTTTATATTTGGAACCAAATCAGTTTGTATGGTATTAATGTCTTTGCTCTTGTAAACCATTTATCACTTGGGCAATTTTTACGGAAGAATTGATAGCACATTATGAGGATACAAAAAGCAACACTTTTTTTAGCCAATTGATAAGTCTCAAACAAAAGGGTTCAATAATGGATCTCATTGAGGAGTTCCAAAAATTGAACATAAGGGTAAAAGATGTTCCAGAGGAGCATAGGATTGATGTGTTCATAAGGTCTTTAAAGGATAATATCCAACATGATGTTCGCCTTTGGGAACCTGATTCATTAGAGAAGGCATTTAGGTTAGCAAGAAAAATGGAAAGCAAAATTATGGCAACGAGGAAGCATACCACTCACAACTATAAAGACGAAAGTGTTGTTGCCCCTAGTCTTCCACAACCTATAAGGTTGACACCACAACAATTGGAAGAAAAAAGAGCAAAAGGGCTTTGTTATAGTTGTGATAGCAAATACACTAAAGGTCATAAGTGTGCTGAGAAGAAATTATTCTACATAGATTGTGAAGAGGAAGAAGAAAAGGAGCAAGAAAGGTCAAAAGAAGAGGATATACTCTAGGAACAAAGCCTAGATGAAGAACAAAAAAATCTGACCATATCTTGTAATGCATTGGCGGGAATTACCACTCCTCAAACCATCAAGATAGAAGGACAAATCAAGAAGAAAAAGGTAATAGTGTTGATTGATTCAGGAAGCACCCACAATTTTATTCATTGTAAGGTAGCAAAAGAATTGAATTGCTTCCTATATCCAGCACCAGAGTGTCAAGTGATGATTGCAAATGGAGGGACAATAAATTGCTCTGGAAAGTGCCATAATATCAAGCTATCCATGGGAGAATATGTATTGACTAGCCCAATGCTTTCCATTCCAATGGGAGGTGCTGATGTTGTACTAGGAGTCCAATGGCTACAATCCCTGGGTACAATAGCTTTTATTTTCAAGAACTTTTCATCAAATTTTATATGGAAGGAAAGGAAGTTGAATTAAGGGGTATTGCAGGGAAACCAGGAAAGATAATCAACTCTAATAGTATGACAAAGCTTCTAAAAAAGGAGCAAAGAGGTGTAATTGCACAATTATGCTCGCTAGATGTTTCCACATCGGAATCATCTATTTCTCCAGATCTCCAAAAAGTCATGGACAATCATTCCAAGGTATTTGAGACTCCCAAAGGTCTCCCACCTATGCGTGATCATGATCATGCTATTCATCTGATTCTAGGAAGTGTTCCTCCAAACATCAGGCCGTACAGATATCCCTATGTCCAAAAGAGTGAAATTGAATGTATGGTTGCAGAAATGCTAGAGGCTAGTATAATTCAACCAAGTCAAAGTTCTTTCTCTGCTCCAGTAGTATTGGTGCACAAGAAGGATGGATCATGGCACATGTGTCCGGATTATAGGGAGCTCAACAAGCTCACTATTAAAGATAAGTTTCCCATTCATGTCATTGATGAATTACTGGATGAATTGCATGGATCAATTTACTTCACCAAGTTGGATCTTCGTTCAGGATATCATCAAATCAGAATGAAGACTGAAGACATTCTGAAAACAACATTTAGAACTCATGAGGGTCATTATGAATTTTTGGTCACGCCTTTTGGCCTTACCAATGCACCTTCAACATTTCAAGGTTTGATGAATTCCATTTTCAAACCATTCCTGATCATCAAGTGGTCATGAAGTTCTTGACAGAGAATATCTTCACCAGATTTGGGTGTCCACAACAAATAATCACAGACAATGCAACAGCCTTCAGGGCAAAAGAATTGGTGGACATGTGTGATTCAATGGGCATTAAGCTGGTTCATTCCACCTCATACTATCCTCAAGGTAATGGTCTAACAGAATCTTCCAACAAAAGCCTGATAAGGATAATTAAAAAGCTGTTGGAAGACAATAAGAAAAATTGGGATTCTAAGCTCAAATATGCACTATGGGTTGACAGAGTAACCACTAAGAAATCCACAGGGAATTCTCCTTTCAAGCTGGTATATGGCACTGAGGTTGTGTTTCCAATTCAATTAACTCTCCCTGTGGCAAGGTTCCTACAAGAAGAGCAGAATGAGGAAGAAGATATGGAAAAAGGGATCACTGATCTAGCAGAGGTACATCAAATTAGAGAACAACTGATTGAAAGGTCTGTGGCACATCAGCAGAAGATCAAGGAAGTTTTTGACAGAAGAACAAAAATAGATAATTTTTAGGTTGGAGACTTAGTTCTTAAGTGGGATGCACTGAAAGAGAAGAAAGGCAACCATGGGAAGTTTGATGCTTTTTGGACAGGGCCTTTTATCATTTCTCAGATCCAGGGGAACAATACTTTTGTACTGCAAAGTATGGGAGGGGAGATAGTTTTTGATGGCCCAGTTAATGGGCATTTTCTGAAAATTTATATTGGTTAGGGTCTTTTGGCCTTAAGGTTGTAAATATGTTATTTTATCAGTTTTTAGTGTAAGCTCAGTTAGACTCCATGCCCAATGGAATGCTAGGAAATTTTGCTAATTTGGATTTCACAGGAAAGGCAATGATCTACAGTTCTTGAGACCTCACAGGGAGGATCTCATCCCTAGAAGGAGCCAGTGTTAGCCCTGCTATACATCTTGACATTTGGAGGGCCAAATACAAGCTTGGCCATGTGTTTATGCTCAAAAGAGAGCTCGCAGCAGTCACCTACCTTCTTCTCCTTCACTCTGCTTACACTGTCATAACCCCGCTACCTCCATTTTACCTCTAAAAACCCTGTATAAACCCATTTTCCCTCAGGCCCCTGAGTGCAGAGCTCAAACCGTCATATGACCCTATCCACGTGACTTCGCGCTCTCATGACCCTTCCTCATCTCTAAACCGCGACCGTTCGATTTTTCCCGCTGATCCAACATTGTTCTGTTGCATCCGACCAACACTCGTGTGATCCCCCCCCGCCGTCCGATCATCTCCACTACGATTGGACGACGTTCGCTATCCCCGCTCCCGCGAACCAACCGCACGTTAACTCGTGATAAAAAGTGGTTTCTATGTTTCCCCGCCGCCACGCATCACCCCTTGAATGGTATCGCACACCGTTGTACGTTTACTACCCATCATCCGAAAGCGGTGCGGGCAATACCACTTACCGCTCAGACCCCATTTCCCGCTCGGTAACGCCCGCTCATCTTCGAAGCCCGATGGCCATTGGATCCATCTGCCCAAGATCCAATGGCTCATGATCATCTTTCGCCTCGCCTTCCCGATAGTCCCCGCCAAGCCGTATCCGCCGTCCATTCGTTCAATCTAACGGCCATGTTGTTCCTCCATCCAGTTCATCAAATATGCTATGTAGTCCACATCCTTGAACTGTCCCATGTGCCCGAAGGACGAAGATGACCTATTTACCTATACCTGGTGCATTTCTTCCTCAACCACCACATTCAAGAGATAGTAAGGCTGAGAAGAAAAAGGACAGAGTCGAGCAGGTAAATGCATTCAACAGTGATGGGACTTCATCCCATATGAGACTCCACCTGCCCAAGAAGGACGACAGAGCACCTGCGAAGATTGGATTTTTTCACTGAAGCAGGCAAATTGCACCAGAGACTCCATCAGATAGTTAAAGCTGTTGGTGGTCAATTATGACCTCCTCATACTTAGAATGGCCGAGTGCCTTTGTATTCAAACTCTATATAAACCTAGAAACAAGATGTAATTAGGGTTGATGGTTGTTGTTTTGATGTAAAGTTCAACTTTTGGAGACTGTAACTGCTTTGATACTTGCAGCGTCTCGTCTTCATTTTCAGCTAATACAAGATTCTTTTGCTGTTAATTGTTCATTTTCCATTCCCATTCTGTTCTAGGCTATGCCTGATATTCAGTTTTCCTGAAATATTGATGTTTGGCATTAGAGGAACTATCATCCTACCTCCGTCTTAAAGTCTTGTATGTATCAGTGAACGTGTTATTCAGGTTTCTTTTCACTTAGTGATAGAGAGTTATCATCCTATCTATGCACTAGGGAATTAGATTTACATACCTCTTTACTGGTTGCAGCCGGCCATCACAGGGTCCTGTGCATATGCTGGTGTGGTCAGTATTCTCCATATTCACCCAATCCTTAAACTATGAGTAATTTTTGGTCTAAAGCCTTGTAGTCTGGGGGTGTTCACGCATGTCTGGAGTCAAGAAAAGTAGGAGTGGTTATCTGGCTTGAACAAGCATCATTTCTTCCATTCATCTATTTCGAACATTAAGTTGAGTTTGTAATGTTCCCGAGCATCTCCGAGCTACAACCTAGGAGAGTTTCTTGGGGTGATAACAGTGCCATAAATGGGGTCATTTTTGCTACAGTATGGAAGGAAGTGTTATACCACCATTCAGTCAATGGTAACCGCTTGACCCATTGTATTTTTTTGTTAGATACAAAGCAACGAAATTCTAAACATTTGTTCATTATCTCGATTTTCCCATCAGATTGAGGATGATAAGATGAGCTATCAGCTAATTGAGTACCTAGAAAAGAAAATAATTCCGTCCAAAAATTTCCAGTGAAAATGGGATCTCTGTAGCTTACAATAATCTTTGGGTTTCAATGTAGCTTTTGAATTGTTTCCATAAATGCAATAACAATTGTACTAAATTTAAATGGATGAGATAATGCACAGAAATGTGCATACTTGGTAGACTTGTGATAAAATCCATTGAAACCTCCTCCCAACGTTGAATTGGAATGACTAAAGGTTGTAATAGACCCGGGGTCTTAATTGTCTCAACTTTATTTTGTTGGCAAACCAACATTCTGCCACAAACTTTTGAATATTAGATTTATGGCCCTACCAAAAAAAACCCTTCTCAACCCTGTGGTAAGTTTTTAAAAATCCTAAATGCCCTCCTAAGGGAGAGGTGTGCTATTCCAAAAGAATCTTTTGTTTGATTTGGGAATTCTTACAAAGATATAAGCGATCCTTGTACCACAATGAATCATTTTTCTAGCTAAATGTATCAAATGTACTAGGATCTTGCTGCAAATTTTGAATGAGCGTCCAAACTTCTTCATCATTCTTCCATTCATCCCTTACTTTGGTTATCCAATATGTTTCGATAATAGAAATGGCACAAAGAAATCCTTCCACATCCTCATGCTTTCTTGAGAGTGCATCTGCAGCAACATTTTGCTTCCATTTTTTGTAAATGATTTCAAAGTCATAACCCACATCTTTGTCACCCATTTTTTCTACTATTTTGAAGATAATATTTGTTCCAAAAATTATTTAAGACTATCATGATATGTTTTTACATTGAAGTGTCTTCCCATTAGGTAAGGTCACAATTGCTTTAGTGCATCTAGTATTTCCAACATTTCCTTCTCATTAATAGGTTTGTGTAAATACTTTCATTTAATTGGATGACTTTCAAAAGCAATGGGTTTTCCTTCTTGCATTAAAAAAAACCAATTCCATTTCCTGAGGAATCACATTCCACAATAAAGGTTTTTGTGAAGTTTGGTGTACCTAAGACTGGTGCTTGGCACATTGCCTCTTTAAGATGTTCAAAGGCCTTAGTTGCTTATGGAGTCCAAGAAAATGCATCTTTATTTAGTAATGTTGTTAGAGGTGTTGATATTTGATCTGAATTTAAATAGGAAAATAAAAAACTATAGATATAACCATAAATACAGAGATGCAACTGAAATAACACTTCCTTTCATTAATATCAAATAATGAAATATGCTTACAAACAAAATGGAAATGAGACTAGCTCGGGCGATGGTAGCTTATCTCTAAGAAGAGATGTGGCGGCTACATGCGTCTGAAACAAGTTACAATGAGGCTCAAGGGAATTTTTATTATTGAACAATAAGAGATAACCCTAAAAAACAAAAACCCTAACCCAAGGAGATGTAACACCAAGAGTTTATGGGCCTTGTTGGGGTTAGTTAGGCAGCCAACTTCCCAGGGTTGTAACTTGGTCATATTATCTCCGTTTGACGTGCATGATACCTCGTTGGAAAGATCTCTCTGAGGAACACAACTGAAAACACAATTTGATATAAAACACCTCGAGGAATATTTCCAAAAAAAGCGTCGTTTAGGGCCTCAAAACAGCTGCAGAAGTTTAGGACCCGAAAAACTGCCAAAAATAGTAAATTGTGCTACAATTAAGGAAACTGAAAAATTGAAAGCAACAATGGTGGGAGTCCAAGTGGAAGCAATGGTATCAATTGTGTTGAGTTCCTCCATGAGATGAGGAAAATTTTGCTGAACTTGGTCCCTAGTGAGCCATTGTCCTTGGTGCAGGAGTTGGACGGATTTGACAACTCAATATAGTTGGATCTTTTGATGGCAAGTGTTCTTGATATGCGTGTCCATGATCCGATCAATTGCAGCTTGTTCCATGCAGTCTAGATTTAACTCTGTTGGTGTGAGTTGCTCTGCAATGTTGGATGTGTCCAGTAATGGTGGAAAGTATGGCCGAAGGCGATCCACATTGAAGATTAGGTGCAGGCCAAGGAATGGGGGAATTCTGAGCTCAAAAGAATTATCTCCCATAGCCTTGGTGATGGTGTATGGCCTATATCAAAGTAGGCAAATCTTGCGGTGGGGCCCAGAGAGGCGCTTCTTCTGCAAATGTAGCCAAACTTTGTTGCCCACCAGGAACTTGTGTGGCACCCGATGTTGATCATGCCACTACTTGTACTTAGCATTGGATTTGTCCAATATGTCATGGACCTATCAGCAGATGTGTTGAATGTTCTCAATGAAGTTATTTTCCTTGTCGGATTCGGACTGGACATGAGCCAAATCTTCTTGAGTCGCTGCAAATGGTATGGCCACATCAATTGGACATAGTGGCTGGAATCCCAAGCCTGCTTAAAAAGGGCTGTGGCCAGTTGAGATATGGAGAGTTTTGTTGTAGCTGTGTTGGACATAGGGGAGGCTCTCACCCCATGTGGGTGGATGCTTGAGTTGTACATGCGCAGAATGTGTACAATCATCTTGTTGATGACCTCTATCTGGCCATCAGTGTGGGGATGGAAAGTTGTGGACTTAGTGAGCTTGGTGTCCAACATCGACTAGAGACTGGACCAAAATGTACTGAGGAACCTGCTATCCCAATCTGAGATGATAGACTGTGGGATCCCAAAGTGTACCCACACTCATTCAAAGAAGAGTTTAGTAGTGGCTTTTGCTGTGATACTCTTCTTGCAAGCCGCCATAATGGCCATCTTCAAGAATCTGTCGATGACCAAAAAACCACAGTCATTGCCATGCTTTGTAGAAGGCATGCCTGACATGTAATCCATGGAGATGGATTCCCAAGGTCGACTAGGGCTAGGCAGCGGAGTATAGAGACCTTGCTTCTTGTTGGTCGGTTTGGCAATGGCACAGGTAGTGAAGGATTTGATGTACTTCCTGACATCTTGTTGAATATTCAACCAATAGAAATACTTCTACAGTACTGCCACCATTTTCTCAACCCCGAAATGGCTAGCGACCCGACTATAGTGCGCTTCCCAAGTCATCTTTGCATGCTTGCTTGAAGGAACACAAAGGTGTACTAGGTGGCATAATAGAGCATCCTAGAGGTGAAAATATGGAACTTGCTGGCTCTCCAAGAGCATATGCTATGTGTGGCCGAATTCTAGGTCTCTTTTGTAGAGAAGTGGCCAATCAAAAGTCTCGTGCCCACAAGAGTTGAGCACGATGGTTAAAACCATGATCGGTGGTTGGCTCAGGCAGTCTACAACATTATTTGTGTTTCCCTTATTGTACTTGATATTCAAATGGAACTGTTGCAAGTATGTGGACCATTTCTGATGGCAATCATTTTTCAATCCCTTGCGTCTGTATGAACTACAAGGGTCGGTGGTCTGTGTGGATGATTGTTTCCTTCCCCAAAATGTAATGCTTCTATTGTCAGTAGACCTGCACAATGGAATACATCTCTTTGTCATAAGTGGGATACTTCCAGACTGTGTCTGAAAGTGTCTCACTGTGATATGCCACTGGATGCCCCTATTGAGTAAGGACTGCCCCAATAGCATAGTCAGAGGCATCTGTCTTGATCTCAAATGGTTGTTGCAAGTCTGGTAATGTGAGCACTGGTGCAGAGTAGAGGTGATGTTTCAACTCTATGAATTCCTTCTATTGAGATTCAGACCAAAAGAATTTTGCTTTCACTCCTCCTTTGGTGACTTGACTCAAGGGCCAAGTGATATGAGAGAACCCCAACACAAACCTGCGGTAGAAATTGGCAAGACCTAGAAAGCTATGAAGCTCTATCAGAGTGGTTCGGGATGGCCAATCCCGAATGACTTAGATCTTGGTTAGATCCACATGCACCCCTGCTCATCAATAATGTATCCCAGATACTAAACTTGGGTCATGCCAAAAGTGCATTTCTCAAAATTGGTAGACAACGTGTGTTGCTGCAGGGTTTGGAGAACCTGTCGGATGTGGTGGAGGTGCTCTTCCCAAATCTAGCTGAAGATCAGGATGTCATCCAAGTATACCACTACAAACGAGTTGGTGAATGGCCACAAGATGTCATCCATCAGCCTCATGAAGGTTGCAGGAGCATTCATCAACCCGAAAGGCATAACCAACCATTCGAAAAGGCCCTCCTTGGCTTTGAAGGAAATGTTCTACAAATCAGAGGGTTCGATTGGTACCTGGTGATAACTAGACTGCAAGTCGATCTTGCTGAAATATTTTCCTCTCTTGAGTTGGTCCAGAAGGTCATCAATTCGTGGGACCGGGTAACTATTCTAGACAGTGATCTTATTCAGTGCCCGATAGGCAGTATTGAGTCTCCAAGTCCATCCTTCTTTTGTACCAACACGATCAGGCTCCCATAGGGTGATGAACTTGGCCAAGTGTGACCTTTTTACAACAGCTCCTGAATTTGGCTCTTGATTTCATCGTTTTCCAGAATGGAGTGCCGATAGATTCGTCCATTGGGTAATGACGCACCTGGGGTCAGATCAATGGAGTGCTAGACCTAACAGCGCAGAGGCACCCTATGGGGGAGGTGAAGATGTCCTTGTACTCCTCCATGACCTTGTCCATCTATTGTTGTCGTGCAGAGGGGCCCTGTCTGGAGGTCATGGCCACCGTCTTCTTCTTTCCTTGAGCGTGTATCATCAGAAAAACAAATTTCCCAGTTTTTGAAATGAGCTTACTGCATTGTTTTGCAGTAACCAGAGTGATGGCGGTAGGCGGTGCTACCTCTGGTATCCTGTACAACTTATTTCCCAATGTAACAATAATAATGCAACACCTTGACTCATACACAACATGTCACTTCCATAAGTATGGTTGGCCTAATAATACATCACAAACATCAAGGGGAGCAACGTCACATAATACCTCATCCGTGAAGGGCTTGATGTTGTATGGAAGTCGACATTGTTGGCTCACACGTAGATCCCGTCCTTGGTGAAGACACCCGATGGTGTAGAGTTATGGGTGTGCTATGGTTGGTAAGCCCAGTCGCTTCATGAACTCCGCTGCAATGAGGTTCTTTTGACTCCTTCTTTCGACAATGAATTGTAGTAGGAAACCCTTTACCCACATTTGGGAGTGGAAGAGATGCTCCTCCTCCTTTGGATCTTCGAGTTCCTCCTTCTCGATCTTTGTGGTGGCGATAATGGTGTTGGGCTCCGCATCAATAATCTGTTTTCCTTTTTCATTCCCCTTGTCAGGTTCTGACTCAGAGTCAGAACATGCATCTGATTGTGAAGCCTTAAGCTCGACCACCAGTGACTGCTTGGCCCGACACTCACTTGTGTTGTGGGTGGAGCTCTTATGGAACTCACACCACTTTCCCGTGTCCTCCTTCGGCTTCAAAGTGTTGTCCTTTTATTGTGGACTTGGAAGGTTGTCCTAGGTCATCCTGCCTTGGCTTTGTCCTTTGTTCTGCGGTTTTGGGGCACCTTTCCCTTGCTTCGAATTCGTAGATCCACCGTCTCGCTTATTCTGTTTAAACTTCTACTCGATCTTAACAGTGTATTGGTACACAGTTCCGAGTGAGGAGATGTCCAGGAACTACATCTTGTCCTTGATGTATCTATGTAGGAAGTCACGGTACTTGAGTACCAAATGTTTCTCAAAATCCTTGATACCCAACTTCATGCGAAAGGTATGAAAAACATTGCTAAACTCTGGCACATCTTGGTCCCTTCCCTGCTGCAGTGTAGTCCACTTTATGTATTTGTCCTCGTAACTCCCAATAGGGCAGTACTACTCCTCGATGGCATCCCAGAATGAATTCAAAGTGGGAGTGGCTGAAAACAGTGAGGTCATACTTTCATCCTTCTACTCACAATAGGTTTCCCACTAGTCCTTGACGTGGGGGAAGGCTTTAAGAAGAGAAAAAGTAATTTTTTCTCAGATGGAAAAATCATGAACATAAAAATATCCTTCTATTAGATTCACCCATTTATCTATAGCATCTGCATCTATTTGGCCCTCAAATATGGGAATGTCAAAGTTTACTTGTACCTTAAAAGGTGTGGAGCCTCTAGAGTGGCTGTTGGATGTGGATGCACCATCTGTGGGCAATCGTTGAAGGATATGGGAAAAGTTATCCATCATCGCATTCCTTTGTTTCTTGGTGGCCTCCTCGAGCAATATTCTGAAAGGATCTCTTTCTCCCTCGTCTTTCTTTTCTTCCCCCATGGGAGGTGGTCAGGATTTACGAGGCTGGTCTTGCAAAGGTTCGACTAGTTCGAGCCCTAACTACTTATATCCCAACCTCGTTGGGGACATGCAAATAAAAATAGAGAAAGAGTAGACCACTCTGATACCACTGATCCAAATTTATACAGGTGTTAGGGTCCTATAATAATAGGATTCCTGATTTAGAATTGGCTATGGTTAGTCTTGTAATATTGTACATACTTTTGCATTTTGCAAAATGTTTTCCATATTAAAATTAAAAAATGTAAAGAGGTTATGTCCTAAAAGAATAATCAAAGGACAAAAAGAAAGAAAAAGATAAAAAAAGTGAAAATATGAACCCCAAAAAGAAATAAAACCGATCATGAAAGTGTGCAAATTAAAATGACACTACTTTTTACTTTACTATGCAAAATAAGGTTGTGTGCATCTTGTTAAAAATGCCACAATCCATGATGGTAAAATAGCTTAATCTCGACTCATTCATGCTTTAAATTTTATGTTGATATATAGAGAATAAAGATCTAGCCAAACTGTTTAACCTTGGTAGATCAGTAGTTAGGTAGAGAATAAAAATGAGCTCATCAGTTTAATCTGAGCCATTGGATGTTATAAGATTAGAATTAGATAGTTTGCTTGTCAAAAGAAAAGGAAATAAAGGGTGAGCAAGCTCAAATGCACCTAATGAAATGAAGAAAAAATGTTAGGATAAATAAAGGGTAGGTAGAAGAAAGGTTGCAAATGTACAAAGTTGCTGAGTGAAAATCACATTTATCATGCTTAATCCTATGTTTCATGTGCAGGAGGAAATGTGAGAAAGAAAGGATATTCACAAGCTTGTTTAACTAATTTCCCCTCATTTCACTATACCCCCACATGCTTATTTTCTAATTTCCCCATTATCCCTCCATCACTTATAAATACCCTTTGTCCCCTCTTTTTGACCTTTACCCCTTGGTTTCACACATTTCCCTAGTAATTACCCTTCAAAAATCACCCCCCTACCTAAAACCCCTTTTCCCTAGTGTGAAACCCATTCCCATTATAAATATCACTTCCCCCCTTATTAATTTCTCTTTTCCTCCTAAAAACCCATAAAAACCCCCTTATCTTAAGTTTTTATGTCCCAACATTATGTAATTAACTCCCCACTTCATATTTCCTTGACAAACCTTTTTAACCCACCAACCCTTGGTGTAGTTAAAAAACCTCCTGCCACATAAACCATGGTCCAACCTTAATTAACCATATGTTTATATTGAACACCCGACTTTATTGGTTAATGAATTACATTTTTGTGTAATTAAACCCCCATCCTTGCAAATCCCTTTCCCGATTCCCTTCGTGCATATTAACCATGTGATAGCCCTCCAATCTCCTACCCGCAGATCTGACGGTGTACAGCCATATCGTGCAGGTTCACCGTCCGACTGATAACAGCCTGAGAGCACGCGAGATTTGTGGTTTTCCCTGGTTGTTGTTATACTATGTGGCGGTCCCAGGCTAGATTGCGTGCTCGCAAAATATACTGCCTGCCCTCTAAAAGCAGTGCGATGGCCCATAAAACCACCTCCCTGCCCAAGCTGAAAACTACCCATTATTCATTTATATATTCCATGCCAAAATGTGATTGTTACCAGTTAAAAGGCTGAAAAAGCCCCAAATTGCTCCTTTCTCTCGTTTTTCATTGCAACTACTGCTTAGCCATTTGTGACACCCTAAAACCTCTGCGACTAATTGGACCACTGCTTGCTGCCTGAAGAAGCTTTGGATACCTAATTAAAGCAACCAATTGACATTGAAAGCCATAGTACCTTCTGCATTCACCAATGAACCCAGTTTGCAACCCAGACCATCGATTTCTAGGTATTCTTGGGAAAACCAGAACAATGCTTCAATTTGAAAATGCATAGTTTAATTGAAAGCTTAATTAATTGAATTAATTAAAGAAACTTGCCTAAATTGAAGATAAATTTACTTTTAAATCCAAACCTTTCTTTTACAGACTATAACTACCCTCCCACCCTACCATTGCTTATAAAACTCACTCCTGAAACCACTACAAGCCTAATTCATATCTCTAAACCCTATTATGGCTTCCCAAACCTCTCTGGACGTGAGACCTCTGCAAAACCCTCACCTGGACATCGACCACCTTCCATTAGCAGACAAAGACTTTGAAATAAAGGATATTGCTTCCCCTGCTTACCATCTAAAGCTCCACTGCTGGAGTAAGGAAAAATTCATGAGCTAGAACGATGACATTCACCTTTGGGAGTCTAATTTGCCCAAATATTTGTTTCCAGAAGTACACCCATTCCCAGACATCATCCACTTCTATCATGCTTGCTAAATTCCTAGCCAAAGAGCCATTGTCACCTCTGACCAACAAGTTTTGTTTACCATCACTGCAGAATCTATTAACCAAATATTGCAGGTCCAACCAAGCCCTAATGAGACCCCACTGTCTATTGGAGACTTGCTGGACCTCTATACCAAGTTAGAACTTCCCAGAATAACACAAATTTTCCAAACTTTCATCATAGAGGATTGCCATACTCCAACAGATAGTCCCCCTTATGCTGCCACCATTTTTTTCGAGAGAGGCAGACAGATTATTACCATGCTCTCTTTCATTTTAGGATATACCACAAATGAGCATGCGAATGAGGTTATCTTGGCTTTCCTTTCTATCTTTAGCCTAGGCCAACTTCCTGCTATAATTTACAACTATGCTTAGTTCATAGCAGATAGGATGCATGAGTAGTTCACCAGACTACCTACTGAGAGAGTCTTCAAGTACTCATCTATATTATTTCACATGTTTTTATACTACCAGTTAGATAAATTCCCTGTCAGCATCCAGAAGTTGGATACCAAAGGAAATCCAAGGTCAGTTATTTATTGGACACCCTTGATCCAGAATTACTCCACTATATTCACTTACAAGGACTTCATTGATTTATTTGTCCATCCAGTCATGAATATGCTAACCAGTAGCCCTCAGCCTAGAATCAGTCAAGCGATAAAAAGGGTGTTACAATTAGCCAAGAATAGTAAGGTGGGAGACTGGTATCTGTACCAGAACCACACAGAAATAAGAATTTATGGATGCCAACTTGCCCCTTACAAACTGCCCAAATACCTCCCAATGAATATATTTGCACTAGAATACTTTAGGCAGATTATTAATTCTGATGAAGTCAACTTCCTAGCAGCTAGGAAGAAAACCTAGTTCAAAATGAAAAATCAATTGGGCCCCTTCATTTGTAATACCAGAGAAGCTGGACTAGAGGCAGATAAGATTTTGTAGCAAATGACGTTCAAAAATAGTTTTATGTGGTAGTATGACCCTCATGGAGTCATAAATAAGTTGAGGATCAAGGTCAAATTGGGACCTTTTATCCATCATCCCAGACCAGACATTGAGAGGTTTGCCAACCAATCAGAATGGTTGGAAAACACTCTAATTGACATGGATAACACTATAGTTGATGTAGAAAATACATTGATTAATGTAGAGAAACAAATTGATGAAAGTTCCTTCCTGCATGTTCCAGAACTAGGAGAACCAATGAATATTCCTCCTGTTTTACAGACTCCAGCAAATGAAGATAGGAACCCAAAGAGAAACAGGGAGGAGGGTTCCAGTTCAGCTATGGAAACCACAGATGAGAAGTTTGAGATCAGTTACAGGAAAAGGCCCAAGCTTAATCCTGTAACTAAACAGGAGGAAACCATTGAATCAATGGAAATCACTGACACTGATACAATGGTGGAAAGAAGCAAAGGCACAACAGCTTCAGGAGAAACACAACAACCCTCAACATCTAACACTCAACTGATTGAGAGACAACTCAGTGTTGAGGTTTCTTCTTTCACCAGGCCAGTGGATAAAGAAAAGGACATCAAGGATAGGTATAAAGAAATTAAGTTGAGAAATGAGAAGTTGAAGGCTGAAACCTATTCTCAATGCTTCAAACACACACCATCAAATCAAAGTAACTTGATGTTAGCCTTTGACATCAAAATAGGTAAAATGCAAGTGTCATTCATGCAACCTACAGTCTAGCTGCCAAAAACATCAACTGACTACAAGAAAATAGACTTTGAGGTTTTGGCTAGGGATGTTCATCCCATTGACCAAATTGAATTCCATAAGCAGGCATGTGAGATGATCTATTCCACCTTGACAAGAAAATCCATGGCTGCACATAAGCTGCAAAGTTCATTGGACAACATTACAACACAATACAAAGTAAGAAAAGGCCTCCTCACATGCCAAGGAAAACATGATCGAGTCATTGGAGGACTTGGTAATTGAACTAGGACATGATCCCAATGATATCAAAGCCGCTGAAAAGTTAATAAAAAAGAACAATGAGGACATTACCGCTCTCAAAAAGAAACTCAAATTTCCTCATTCAGTGCACCCACAGGTAAAAGAGGTCCTTGAGAGCCAAACTCATCAAGCATATATGATGGACCTGGTTTTACAATTGAATGATCAACTAAAGGAAATGGAAAAGGAGTTAGACAACTTGATACAGTTGAAACAATTTAGTCTTGAGACTGCCCCTGCCACTGTTATCCCAACAGTTACTACTGTAGTACCATCCACCTTGGTAGCATCATTATCTCCTATAGCTCCAATGGCTACCACCCTTCCAGCTTCCACAATGTCTACATCAGCAATAGGGTCAATAACAGTAGCTTAGCCAGGTGATGAGGCAAGTAAGTTGGTCAAAGCAATGGAAGATGTGTCCATTCATACCACAACGATGAACAAGCTTAAGGAAAATATCACTAGTCTAGAGAATGACTATAAGCTTGCCCAAATTATGCACAAGGAAGAAGCACAAAAGGCAACTAGAATGAATGAAAGGATAAAAAGTTTGGAGAAGGAATTGACTTTGAAGGAACCACTTGGCCAAGCCAAGGAATTATGGGCCAATACCATTGACTCTGTCAATGATATTTGGCCATCCATTCAAGTAATTTTGGAACAAATTGACCTAGTAAAAGAGGCTACAGAAGCCATACAGAGAGTTAAGGCTGGACTGGGAGATATGCTAGAGGAAGCCATTAGGATCATTCACTTAACTCCAAAAACAAATATGAATTGCAGGAATTGGAGATACTTGATAGGGCAAGTACAATATTGGAAGTAAAAAGGGTCCTCACCAAGAGGAATTAAATGCTAAACCTTGAAGATAAGTGTTGAGTCCCAAACCTGCACTTCCCTATATACCCTTTCAGCCTTCTTTTTCCATTTACTTCATCCACCAAGCTGTCAAATCATTGCATATTAGTCTAAAAAGAGCTTATGAAATGGTTTCCTAACTATGTTTATGACTGTCGTTTGATTTAGATTTTTGTTCAAACAGCTGCGGAAACTTGTCACTTTCCGCAGCCAGCCCAAGTTTCTGCAGCCATTTTGTTAAAGGCTATGTTACAGGTGTTCAATGGAGAAACCGGCCACATGGGCAAGCTGAAAGTGATGTGTACATGGAGTGTGTCCCCTCAGTTCAGCGAAATCACTCATAAACGGTCGTGGTCAACGATGGTCAAAGGAAGGGCCAAACAAGGAGTTTTGCGGTGGCACGGCTCTGTTTTGCCCACGTGAAGGTTTGCGTGGCACGATCCTTAGTTTCCGGAGGTACTGGCACACCTGTAGATCAACCCGTGAACTGAATCGAGTAGCCGCCACTCCATGGATTCAACTGTCATGATGACCATAACGCTAGATCTCAGGCCAAGGAGATTTACGTGTCTCTTGGAAGCATAAAATCTAGGAATTAGTTGCAGCACTTTCAATTATAAATAACGCGTTGATATACGTTGGATAGTTAGCTTTGGAGATGTAATTTTGACTGTTGTTATCAGCCCACTGTACTGTGCTTTACTTTGTTTTATTACTGCACTTTAAACATATGAGAAGACAACATTCCTGAATTCGATTTGTGACTAAGTGATTGACTGGCCGAGGTTGCAGAGGGCCCCTGTACACCAAAGCTTTGTGTAGTTTCTTACTTGCTTTCAGTTACTGTTTTTATAATCATTGTTTGTATATATATTGCATTGTTCTGATGTTCATTGCTGTCCATATTTCCTTTATGTTTTTTTTTACTGTTAGCTGATCAGTGCTTCTTTTACAGGTTTTTGTAGGTAGCCCGGGTAATTTTATATATTTTTGATAACTACTGACATGAGATCATCTTGTACTTTCTGCTGATTTTCATTCCCTGAGTTTAATTCCAGCATTGTCATTTCTTTCAAGTTTTGTTTTGCTTATTTCCTTTTCTGCTACTTAGACATCATATTACTCATCTGTTTATGCTTTCCTTTCTATAGCCAAGCGACTCAATTAGTAAGGAATCAGAATATTACTTTTTGTAGTATGATTTAGTTTGCTTTCCTGCAAGATAGAGATTGAATTACTTATGTCATTTTCAAGAGTTGAAATATGAATGAGTAGTTAAATCTTAGTTTCCTTTTATGCAATTTAATTTCCTGCAATTTAGATATCATATTACTCAGCTTGTTTATGATTACTTCCTATAGCCGGAGTGAGTCGAAAGGTGAAGGGTCAAAGTGTGGGTTGAAGTAGTGTGATTTAGCTTGCTTTTCTTTCAGTCTTTGAGTTGCTTTAAGTTCAGTTTTTATTTTCTTTTTCATACAACAGCAAGGATACTGGGCCATTGTCACTAGTTCACTGTTTTGGTACATTTACTTCCTTTTGAGAATTGATTTCATTACAGTGAGTTTGAAACTTTCTTTTTGAGAACTTTTAAGTTTGGAAAATCACTGTAGAAATCACCATTACCATCCATACTTAACTTTCAATTTCACCATCACACACTAGGGAATCCACAGAAGATAAACCCAAAAACAAACTAGAAAACTCAAAAATGACAAAATACTAAGAAAACGGTTATCTTGCACATATAGTGCACTTCACTTCATCAGTTTACGAATCCCGGATTGACATTTTAAATAGCAATTTAGGACACACTAAATTGAGCAAACATTTTGGTGCCGTTGCCGGGGAAGTGAAACTAGGTAGCCAATTTCTTAAAAAAAAAATAATAAAAAAATTTCAAGGAAGGAAAATTGATAACCTCTCAAAGTATGCTCTCCTCTTGCACTTAGTGTGACCTGGAGGATCAGAAAAGAGAAATTTATTGGTTTAATAATTTCTTGAGTATGCTCTCTTCTTGCACCTAGAGTGACCTGGAAGATCATAAAGATAATTATTAGCCCGAATTGAAGAAAAAATAAAAAAATGACATGCATAGAGCAAGAGATTCTAGGGGAAGGTTTTTAGCTAGATCCAAGAGTTCGATTTTCACAACTCCATCTACTTCAAGGAATAGACAAGAGACACCTCCATCATCTCCAACCCACACTCCTAGCCTTAGGATTCCTGGAATTCAAGAGGCAGTAGTTGAATTAGGAGACTCTCCCACACCATGCATCGAATCTGAATTAGGAAAAGATCCTTTCTTTCCTTCTACAGGGAGACACATTGTAATTGAAGAAGTAGAATCACCTGAGGAAGAAGAGGGAGAAATTCCTCCTCGTTTGCCATTAGTAGAGGAACCAGAGGACTCTGAAATCTCTGAGGAAGCTATCATGACAGAAGAGGTAGTTAACGGATTTGGTAGAGGTAGAGGTAGAGGAGGGGGAGGAGGAAAAAATGGAGGAGGTAGAGGTAATAATGGGGGAAATAGGGATGGAGATAACTCATTCGGATTTCCTATAGTCGATGAGGATTCTCGAGCAACAATGAAAAATATTTCACCATCTGTCCTCCCAAACTTTCATGGGTTAATAAATGAGGATCCTAAAACATTCCTATTTGAGTTTGAGGTCATGTGTCGAACTTATGATTATCTGGAAGACTCTTAAAAAATCAAACTGTTTCCTTCAACATTGAAAGGATCTGCTTTGAAATGGTTCATGGGATTACTCACTCAATCCATTAGGACTTGGAATGATATGAAACAAACATTTTTGGATAGATACCTGGACTATTGTATGCCCACCAATCACAAGGATGAAGTATTCAAAAGGGTGCAAAGAGAAGATGAAAACTTGGAGGATTTACTTGAAAGATTCCAATACAACCTGAAAAGAGCAAAAATGAGTAACTTAGATGAGGAAACCTTGAAAGCCCTTCTATTAAAAGCCATTAGAGATGAATGGATAGATATTTTGAACATGATGGGAAAAGGAGATATATCTCAACTTCCACTTCATGATATAGCAGAGTTATGTGTCCATTTCTCAAGGGGAAAATCTAAAACTGGAAAAGGGCCTAGAGATCCTTCTCTCATCAGAGCAAACAAATCTACAACTGGATCAGTAAGTAGGGCTAAGATTGGCAATATGCTTGATGAATTCAAAACTGATATCTTAGGGAGTCTTAGTGAGCAACTAGACACTCTTAAGATACACAATAAGCAGAAAGCAGAAGTTGAAGCTTTGGCCATCTTTTGCGCAAAATGTAGAAAGAAACATGCTCTAAGGGAATGTCCCTTGGATGCAAAAGTTGTAGAAACATGTATGATTTGTTCAGAGAATCATGAGACCAAGGATTATCCTTCAATTCCTGGGCTCAAAGCTGTCTTTCAAGAAGATCCAAATACAATTGAGTCTCTCTTTTTTGTTGCAAGGAGACCTTGGCAGGGGCAACAAAACCATGGGTTTAACAACTCTATGAACTTTCAAACCCCACCAAATTGGAATCCTTGGCAACAACCTTGGTCCCAACCTCAAAATCCTTTTTAATCATGGGTACAAGGCATGCAAAATCCTTATGGGAGATTTGCTCAATTTTATCAATATCCTCCATCTTTTCAAAACCAACAAGCTCAACAACTTCCAAATCAAAATCCACAACTATCATTGCCATTTCCACAACAATAACAACCTTCTCAAAAGAATCCAAATTCTCAACTCTTGCTTCCATTCCAACAGAAGTCAAATTAACTTCCTTCCCAGCCATTGCCAAACCCCAATAATAAAAACCCTCAAAATTCTTACATGGTAGAAGGTCAACAATTTCCTACCTATATGATTGTTCCTCTCAATGATGTACAACTTAGATCTGGTAGAGTTTTAGATAAACCTTCTATAGATGCCCAAAAGCAAAGCATTTCTGAGGAAGATTCTCTTGAAGCCAATAAAGGTTCTGAAGCATCTCTTCAAAACCCAAGCACTCAGAAAGAAAAAGGAAAAGAGTTAACCCCCACAACTCCTATAGTTGAGCAACTTGCATCTTCATCCACACCTCCTTTTCCTGAAAGATTACAAATTGACAAAGGGGTGAAAAACAAATCTTGTTGCCTGACTATGAATTTCTAGATGAATTGAAGAATGTCTGTATCAAGATTCCCTTGTTACAGGCCATTAGAGAGATTCCTATTCTAGCAAAAACAATAAAGGAGTTGAGTCTTAAAAGACCAGGAAGGAAACCTAGAGTACAAGAAGAATCCACCTGGTAGGAAAAATTGCAAATATCATGATGGGAAAAATTACTATGCAGAAGTATGTAGATCTCGGTAGTCCAATTGTCAAAACACATATCAATGGGGTAGAAATTCCAAATACTTTGATTGATTTAGGGGCTGCTATCAACATTATGAGTAGACAGACTATGGAACAGCTGAAACTTCCTAATCTTCTTTTTACACCTACTTTACTGCAACTTGCAGATCGATCAATTATCAAACCAGATGGTGTATTAGAAGACATTTCGGTCTCCTTAGACTCTTGGGAATATCCAGTAGGTTTCATGATTTTAACTCCCAAGAGTAATTTAGGAGGACACTCTCTCATCTTACGAAGACCTTGGCTAGCCACAGCTGATGCTTTTATCAATTGTAGGTCTGGGGATATGTATATTTCTGATGGTAATTCAACAAAGAAATTCAATCTGTATCCTCCAGCAAAAGCAATTATAGAAATAGGAGATAATGAGTGGGTTGATGATGAGGATACTATACAACCTGTCTTTACCATTTCTGAAGTCAGTGAATATAGTCAAATTCTGAACACATTAGAAAAATTTGAAACATCTTCAGAATATGACCACACACAATTTCAGTTAGATTCTGACATTGAGTATCTATCATCTAGACAAATGTCTCTTTTCTCTATGGAAGAGTTTGGTAGTTCCGCCATTGAGATCTTTCCAGGTAAAACATTGAATATCAACAAAAACTTGGAAAGATCACAACAGGAAGAGTTAACCAAAATCTTGCAAAAACATTTTATTGCATTTGCATGGGAGTATACTGATATGAAAGATATTGACCCTAAGACTTGCATTCATCACATCTACATCGAGGAAAACAGTAGACCAATCAGACAACCTCAGAGAAGGATGAATCCAAACCTTAGGGAGATAGTGAAAGAAGAGCTCCAAAAACTACTCAATGTAAACTTCATTTATCCAATTTCAGATAACCGATGGGTTTCTCCTTTGGTTATAGTACCTAAAAAGAATGGTAAATGGAGGATATGCATTGATTACAGGGAATTGAACAAAGCAACTTTGAAGGATCACTTTCCTTTACCGTTTATTGATCAGGTATTAGATACTTTAGCAGGCAAAAAGTATTTTTCATTTTTGGATGGTTTTAATGGCTATAATCAGATTCAGTTAGCACCTGAAGATCAGGATAAGACCACATTTACCTGTCCATGGCGAACTTTTGCTTACCGAGTACTTCCTTTTGGATTATGTAATGCACCCGCAACATTTCAAAGGGCAGTACTAGGAATCTTTTCTGATCTAATCCATGATTGTGTAGAGGTTTATATGGATGATTTTACAGTTTATGGTAATTCGTTTGAAGAGGCATTAGAGAATTTGGAAAAAGTCCTTATAAGGTGTAAAGAAACAAACCTATCATTGAGTCATGAAAAATGCTTTCTGATGTTTACTGAAGGGATTGTTTTAGGACATCATATTTCAGGGGATGGGATTAAAGTTGATAGATCAAAAGTTGAAGTCATCTCCAAGTTACCTATTCCAAATTGTCAAAAAGATGTTAGAAGTTTTCTTCGATTTACTGGATACTATAGAAGATTTATTGAAAACTTCACCAAAATAGCATCTCAACTCTTCAAATTACTTACAAAAGACTGTGAATTCAAATGGGATCCTAATTGTCAATTTGCATTTGAAACTTTGAAAACAAGAATATCTGAAGCACCCATTTTGAGAGGGCCAAATTGGAAACTTCCTTTCCATATTTCCACAGATGCTTCAGATATAGCTCTAGGAGCTGTGTTGGGTCAAAAGGATTTAGTTCCTTATGCCATTTACTACACCAGTAAAAATTTGACTCCCACCGAGTTAAACTATACTGTGACTGAAAAATAGTTCTTAGCTGTTGTTCATGCAATCAATAAGTTTAGAAATTATATAACAGGCTGTGAAACTTTTGTCCATACTGATCATTCTGCACTTAGATATCTAATGAAAAAACCTATTACTAATGGCAGAGTTACAAGATGGCTCTTACTTTTACAAGAATTCAATATTACTGTGTTGGATAGACTAGGGAAACAAAACACAGTAGCTGATTTCTTGTCTAGAATCCAAAATACTAATGAAGATTCTCGTGTAGAGGATAAGTTTCCAGATGAGTATTTATTTGCAGTAACTACTAAGACTCCTTGGTATGCAGATATTGCTAACTATTTGGTTACAGGAAAGCTACCTCCACATTTATTTCCTAGTGAAAAAAGAAGGATTATTCAGGAGAGTTCAAATTATTCATGGATTTCTAAAGAATTGTTTAAAACAGGGCTAGATTGTGTGATTAGAAGATGTGTTCGGGAAGATGAAATGCCTGACATCCTCAAGGCATGTCATGATGAACCATGCGGTGGACACTTTGCTGACAAAAGGATGGCCTATAAAATCCTTTCTTTAGGATATTATTGGCCTTCTCTTTTCAAAGATGCAAAACAATATGTCAGAAGGTTTGATAGCTGCCAAAGAGTTGGGAGACCGACTCTTTCAAATGAAATGCCATTACAACCACAGGTACTCATCGAACCCTTTGAAAAATGGGCTTTAGATTTCATTGGACCCATTAATCCACCATCTAAACAGAAAAAGTATATATTGGTATGCACTGATTATGTCACTAAATGGGTAGAAGCCAAAGCATTGCCTTCTGCCACTGAAAGTTCAGTTCTTCAATTTCTTTTTGAGGATATTTTTACTTGTTTTGGTGTTCCAAGAGAAATTGTGACAGATCAGGGAAGTCAATTTACATCTAACTTGATGGAGAAGCTGATGGAAGAATACAAAATCAAGCACAGAAAATCTACTCCTTACCATCCGCAAGCAAATGGCCAAGTGGAGTCTACAAACAAAGTTCTTGAGAGCATCATCACCAAAATTGTTCATCTACACAGAAGAGATTGGGCAGAAAGGCTTCCTGAAGCCTTATGGGCCTACAGAACTACATGGAGGAATACAACAGGACATTCTCCCTACGAACTTGTTTACGGGAAAGAAGTCCTGCTCCCCATTGAGTTTCAAGTCAAGACTTTCAAGATGGCAATCCAGTTGGGGATGAATCTATCAGAAGCCCAAAAGCACAGAATGGAGCACCTGAATGAGCTAGATGAGATCAGACAAGAAGCAATTTAAGGACTGATCTAGTTCAACATCAAAGAGCTAAGTGGCATGACAGATACATCAAAGAGAGAAAGTTTCAAGAGGGAGATTGGGCGTTACTGTTTGATTCCAAGTTCAAAGACTTCAAAGGTAAATTTCAGACCCATTGGCTTGGGCCATATGAAATTGACAAAGTCTTTAACAATGGAGCGGTAAGAATCAAAACCATTGATGAATTTCAGATACCTCTTATTGTGAATGGCCACCGATTGAAAATTTATCATAAGCCACTCTCAAAAGAAGAATTTGTCAAGATGTTCCAAGAGAATTCTGCAATACGGCTGGTGGAGAAGAATCCTTCTTCCCCACCAGCCTAGCCTTTGTTTCTTGCAGTTAAAAAAAAAAAAAATAAAAAAAAAAATTGTATAAGCCTGAAAACCAATCATAGATTGGCAGTCTTATACAGAAAATATAGAGTGAAAATTAGGGACACCTGACACTCTATATTTTCCAAAAAAAAAAAAAAAATTTCCTCTCCTTCTTTTTCCATCTTCACTCCACCTCATTTTCCATTTCACTCCATCTCCATCTCATTTACATTTTCGCTTCACTTCACTCCACTTCATTTTCACTCCATTCCACTCATTTCATTTTCATTTCATCAATAAAAGTTCCTTTCAGGACTATTTTCACTCAGTTAGTTCTTTTCTAACTATCTTTGTTCAGCTAAGTGGGTGCTGTCCTAGTTTTCGCTGCTGGAAGCAGTTTCCGCAGCCAGAAACAGTTTCCGCAGCCAGAAATGATTTCCGTAGCTACCACCACTCTGTTTTTCAAATTCACAGTCAAAATGTTAGTGCAATAATCATGAAAATGCAGGTGTAATTGAGCAAATGCCATGAAGACATGGAGCATCTCCAAGACATCAAGAAAGAACAGTTGGTTAAAAGCTATGAGCAAGAAATGACAAAATTTCCAAAGGTATGAGCAATTTTTTTTTATCAAATAGCAATTAAAGTCATGATTATGCATAGTTATCAAACCATAAAAAGTTCTATTATGTGCAATGATTTGATATGATAGCTTTATTACCCACTCCTATTCCACGATATTACTCCATACACCATGCATTCATTTCTTAACGGTCTCATGATGGATTTTCAGGTTTAAACTCAAGTTGACTGCAATTTCATTTGCCACCTGTGCTCATAAGATGTGACCAATCCCTTTACGGCTCCTCTCCACCGCATTTTCCGCAGCCATCTATCAAAACGTGTGATCTTCCGTACGCAACCGTTAATTCAAAAAAAAGATCTCGCCTCCACTCCGTTCACTTACAATTTCATTAAAGATCTTCCTTTTCATATACACGCATTTCAATTTGTGAGCTTATTTGCAATTGCTTATCCTCTGTTCCGCCTATAATTTGAAGCATTCCCATTACCTGCTACCAATTGCAGCCACTGCATTTTACCATAAACCATGCAACCAAGCTACCTTCCCTCTGCTAAATCCTCATACGCAATTGCACCCTCAGTTGGAATTCAAAACAGAGAAACGAATGGGAAAACTACTAAGGGCAGAGCCAGAAGGACCGAAATATCAAGAAGGTTACCCTCAAGCAAAGGATTTGCTGAAGAAATCCAAATGGTTATGCTTCATCCAAAAGTTTAAAGGCTATAACAAAGAGGTAACCAAGGCTTTTGCACGGTCTTTCGATGGTCAAATGGTGGAGATTGGAGATTTAAAGCTCACGGTGACCAAAACAACAGTAACAGCTGCCATAGGCTTACCCCAGGAAGGTGAGCGATGGTTCAAAAACAAAACCGTGGATGAACAGGCATGGAGAATTATGCTAAGAAACCCAGGTATGGACACCACTATGTTTACTAAAGCAATTCCTGTTCATGCATTGAAGGAAGAATGGGCCAGTCTGCTGTTAGTTATCCAAAAATTTGTCACTTGTGAAGGACGCTTTGGTTCGATGTACATGTACCATGCTAGACTGTTGATGAATTTCTTAGAGAATCAGACTCTTAATTTGCCTTATTTCTTACTGTTGAGTTTGAAGAAGATGAGTATTACAGTCCAAAAACACATAGGCAATATAGAACCTCATCTATATCATCATGGACTTATAAAAATTCTTATTGAAGACCAACTAAAGAAAAACAAAGATACTTGGGAACAATTCTTGATAAGAAACTACTTCCAAGAGCTATCTGAGGCCTTTGAAAGTAGTACACCAAAGACACCAATAAAAAGTAGAAGAAAAGAAAAGAGCACCATAGTCCAAGATTCCCCCACTACAGAAACTCAAGAAATTGGTCAAAAAGAAGAAGAAAACAGAACTAAAGATAAGAAACATAAGAAAGAGAAAGGCAAAAGGACCATCCAAGAAGTCTACGAATCACTTGAGCCATCCATAGAGGAGGATTATCAACCAATGTCAGAAATATTAGTACATCTTCAGGCTGCTATAACAAAGAAAAAGGAAAAAGGAAAATAGAGTATACAAGAAAAGAGTACTAGTCCACCATACTTAAGGAGAAGCAATAGGCTAAGAGGAAAGGGGAGTAAAACACAAATAAAACGGCCCCACTTCATCGACTTGGGTGGAGAGACACCTGAGAAAACTCTAGCTGGCCGTAGCCCACCTCGTCCTCAGCCAAGCATTTAAACTAGTCCTCCACATGATGAATGCCTTTCTCGGCCAGAGCTAGAGAGCAGTCCTCCTCCTCCACCAGATTTTGAACTCAGTCCAAGAAAGACACCTGGAGTAGATCCTAATCAACAGGAGGTATATGAATACTTGGAATCATTAGAAAAATCAGCTGCAGGTCCGGGTACCACTCTGCCACTAGATGCACAAGTTCAGTCCATAAAGCAGGAGGTATTTGAATTAGAGGTCCTAAACAGGCATATTAAGCAGGAAAATGAAGCACTCAAGGAGCAGAGCAAAGTAGATAAAATTATTCATGATAAAACTATGCTCCATTTGGGACTATGGCAAAAGAAAAACAACAAACTGAAGAAAAAGTGCAAAAAGTTGAGTAGAGCATTGATCAATCTCAATTTCAGATGTCTAATAAGGAAACCAAGGATGGTGGTAGCACCAAAGAAGAAGAAAAGAGGGCTAGATTTCCTAGGAGAAGCATTAGAACATATGGATTAGAGGGGAGTGACTAAATTTTGGTTGCATGAAGACATGCAACACCTTCACAGTGGGGGTATGTTGAGTCCCAAACCTGCACTTCCCTATATACCCTTTCAGCCTTCCTTTTCCATTTACTTCATCCACCAAGCTGTCAAATCATTGCATATTAGTCTAAAAAGAGCTTATGAAATGGTTTCCTAACTATGTTTATGACTGTTTTTTGATTTAGATTTTTGTTCAAACAACTGCGGAAACTTGTCACTTTCCGCAACCAGCACAAGTTTCCGCAGCCATTTTGTTAAAGGCTATGTTACATGTGTTCAATGGAGAAATCGGCCACATGGGCAAGCTGCAAGTGATGTGTACATGGAGTGTGTCCCCTCATTTCAGCCAAATCACTCATAAACAGTCGTGGTCAACGACGGTCAAAGGAAGGGCCAAACTAGGAGTTTTGCAGTGGCACGGCTCTATTTTGCCCATGTGAAGGTTTGCGTGGCACGATCCTTAGTTTCCGGAGGTACTGGCACACATGTAGATCAACCCGTGAACTGAATCGAGCAGCTACGACTCCATGGATTCAACTGTCATGATGACCATAACGCTAGATCTCACGCCAAGGAGATTTACGTGTCTCTTGGCAGCATAAAATCTAGGAATTAGTTGCAGCACTTTCACTTATAAATAACGCGTTGATATACGCTGGATAGTTAGCTTTGGAGATGTAATTTTGACTGTTGTTATCAGCCCATTGTACTGTGCTTTACTTTGTTTTATTACTGCACTTTAAATATATGAGAAGACAACATTCCTGAATTTGATTTGTGACTAAGTGATTGACTGGCCGAGGTTGCAGAGGGCCCCTGTACACCAAAGCTTTGTATAGTTTCTTACTTGCTTTCATTTACTGTTTTTATAATCATTGTCTGTATATATATTGCACTGTTCTGATGTTCATTGCTGTCCATATTTCCTTTATGTTTTCTTTTTACTGTTAGCTGATCAGTGCTTCTTTTACATGTTTTTGTAGGCAGCTCGGGTAATTTTACATATTTTTGATAACCACTGACATGAGATCATCTTGTCCTTTTTGATGATTTTCATTTCCTGAGTTTAATTAAAACATTGTCATTTCTTTCAAGTTTTGTTTTGCTTATTTCCTTTTCTGCTACTTAGACATCATATTACTCATCTGTTTATGATTTCCTTTCTATAGCCAAGCGACTCAATTAGTAAGGAATCAGAATATTACTTGTTGTAGTATGATTTAGTTTGCTTTCCTGCAAGATAGAGATTGAATTACTTATGTCATTTTCAAGAGTTGAAATATGAATGAGTAGTTAAATCTTAGATTCCTTTTATGCAATTTAATTTCCTGCAATTTAGATATCATATTACTCAGCTTGTTTATGATTACTTCCTATAGCTGGAGCGAGTCGAAAGGTGAAGGGTTAGAGTGTGGGTTGAAGTAGTGTGATTTAGCTTGCTTTGCTTTCAGTCTTTGAGTTGCTTTAAGTTCAGTTTTTATTTTCTTTTTCATACAGCAGCAAGGATACTGGGCCATTGTCACTAGTTCACTGTTTTGGTACATTTACTTCCTTTTGAGAATTGATTTCATTACAGTCAATTTGAAACTTTATTTTTGAGAACTTTTAAGTTTGGAAAATCACTTTAGAAATCACCATTACCATCCATACTTAACTTTCAATTTCACCATCACACACTAGGGAATCCACGGAAGATAAACCCAAAAACAAACTAGAAAAGTCAAAAACGACAAAATACTAAGAAAACGGTTATCTTGCACATATAGTGCACTTCACTTCATCAGTTTACGAATCCCGGATTGACATTTTAAATAGCAATTTAGGACACACTAAATTGACCAAACAATAAGTGCCAAACCATGCAGTTGGCTATATATAGATTCATGGTTAAGTTTGAAGTTTTGAGGCAGAAAGGTCTATCCAGTCCCTTAGTAATAAATGATAAATTGATGCCACAAGAGGACTACAATAGAAGAATTAGAGAAGTGGCAAGGGATCAGGTAAATACTTCATCTATGAAGGGGATGACTACTGGCAAGGTCCTATACCAGACTTTTGAGAACTTATTTTACCTCCAGCATGAGGTAAAACAGCTTTTTGTAAATAAACCCACTTTTGCCAAATACACTGAGGCAGATGAAATATACAAGAAGATGGTAAATATCCAATTGCCAGATGCAGAAACATGGAAGAAATTGAATGAATTACTGTAGAAATACATAGTCAAAATGTAAAAATGTACAGTAAGGGTGAAAACAACACAATAAAAGGATAATGACAGGCCAACCAGATGAAAGAGTATCAGGTTAAAGTGTATCAGTTGAAAGGTCAAAATGAAAATAACAACCAGCGTGAAGACCAACAACAAGGCAGAGAATAAAAGGCAAAATATTAGAGCATAAAGATAGCACAACCTAATAAACAGGGACAACATAGAGTAGTTGAACATCTGTCTCTATCTTCTTGCATGAAGATATTTCTTTATCCTAGATTAATACTCAACACAGTTTGGGATATTTTGTAAATTATTTTTGTATAAATACTTCATAAATCGAAGTATTGAGAGTGGATTGCTATACATTTGTAGAGTTGTATCTATCATAAACCTAAGGGTTATTGTACCAATTTTTTCAAGTTAGCAGACTAGACCAAGTAATAAAGAGATTGCATTAAAGGATTCATGTGTTGAGCTATTGCAGTGAAGCATTTTCTTTGTCAAATTTGTTATTTTCTTATGTATCTCACAAACTTAAACGTTACCTAAAGTAAATGAATTAACTAGAAATTTATTTCAGAATTTGTTTAAGTACACTCTGTCTTGAATAGTTAATCATTTTTATGTTTTCTTCTGATATCCAGATCTAAGAATCCTTAATTTCTCTCCCATCCTGGTTGATCTCTTTCATTTCATTCATAATCTGGCCTAAGGAACCCTTAATTGATTTTTGGATCTGATTGAAAGCCACTTCACCATCCAGCCTTGAGATCTGAAGTAAGTCAGCTATCTTGCCCTGTAGACACTATTTTTAGAACTTGATCCAGTCCTGTTTGCTTGACATTTGACCCCATAGCCCAATGGTAAAAGACATCCATCTGTCCATCTAAGTAAGTGATCCCACCACCAAATCCAAATCAAAACCCAAGTACAAATGTAACTAGCCTAAAATCAAATAACTAAAACAAAGTTAGATCATAAAGAGAGAGCCCTCTATGAGAATTAGGAAGGCTAGATCCTAATCTCCAAAGTAGGTTTTTGGTTACCCCTATCATTTCTTTCTCATCAACTCAAAGAAATTTTGGAGCGATAACATATTGGCAACCATACTGTGGACTTAAATCCTCAGTGTAATAAAACTTTAAGGAAATCTTAATTCTCATCTTTTTCCCTTTAAGGTCATTTTAGAGTTGATGTTAAAAAGTTTCAAAAAATAATTAAAAAATTAAAATTCTGGCTCCCAAAAAGACTCATTATACTAGGGAAAATCTAGATCCAAACCCTGCTACAATAGTTGATGACCCTGACAGGATTTTAAGAAAACCAAAAAGGGTAGAAAATCAAGCAAGTAGTAGCCAGTTAGTTAAAGCAAATTCACTCCCCGAGGAATTATTAACTTTAGAGGATATTCCATTTGACCTATCATTGTTTAGAACTAAATTAGAAAATGCAATTCATGAAACTGTGTTAGATCCTGATTTTATTCAATTCATTGAGCCAAAAAAGGTGCCTATACATCTAGATTTAGATAAACTTGTGTTGGATACTTTTGACAAGGTAGAGGCTTTAACCTCTACATTGATAAGCCATATAGATGATGCCTACCTTCAACAATCAGTTGAATTAGCTGCCCTCACTACTGCTGCCTCTGAATTTTCTGCATAATCTTCAAATACTGTAAATACACCTTCATTTACTACCACCTCACCTATAATATCCACCACAGTTCATTCCCCTAAACCAGTTATTCATCATATTTCTATCCAACCAAACACCTCAACCTCATCTAGTTCATCTCCATCCATTTCAAGCCCTTCCTCAAGCACCACTACTTTTCCCCCTAGTGTTACAGGGAAAAGTGTCTATATAGAACTGCTCTATCCCACTAAGGTGTGACAGCTGCCTTAGAAACAAACAGAGAAAAGCTACTTTCGTTTTTCCTTTATGAATTATAGATAGAGAGGAACAGAAAGACCAACCTCTGTCTTGCGCTAATCTCCTGATTTGATTCCTCTCTTCTTTGATAGTCTTTAGCAACCTGCTACCTTGCACGCCTAGCTTCACTAAGTACCTGTAAGATCACAGTAGCATAGCACTATACAAAGACATGAATCTATAATCATAAACAATCTAGGATTAGATGTAAATTGACCATACAAATGTAGCAAACATCAATGACACAAGAGCATGGAGGAAAACTTGAATAGCTTTTATTGATAAACAAGAAAGAGCCAAGAGGAGTTACAACCAGTTGTTTTGACCCAGCATCAACCTCTCAGAAAGGAAGCCCCTCTTCACCTCAAACAAAGCTTAGATCACCCAACAATCTGATGTTTGTCTCAAGAAACCAACAACAATTCCTTACAATATGCAAAATTCCAGCTTCTGGATCTCTGGGATGAGGGATCCATATATAGATATCTGTAATGGAGATGAGTCAGCTTATGATTTGATTAGTGTCTTCCCTCTGATAGTTCTTGCTTCCACTTGGAGATTGATGATCTCTTACTCATCCTTGGTCGAATTCAGAGAGGCAAGTGTCACAAGAGAAGATTTTGGAAGCTTCCATTGCCTCTCCACCTCGCGGAATGACACTGCCATTTGTCATTTCTCGCCCATCGCACCCCATAGAAGGGATTTTTGAAATGCAATGCACCCACACAGTGTATTTAGGTGAGATGCAACGCACTTGGCCACTGGAGCAGCTGAAATGATCCTGTTTTGACCAATTCTGAGCAGTTTTTCATGGAGAACTTATGGGAGAAGCTGTAATCTGTTGACCTTGTTCCTTTAGGGGTTAGAACAACACTTTTAGGGACTTAGGAGCCCTTGGTTTATGGACATTTCATGCTTGGGGTTGTAGTGCCCAAAAATGTCTACAACAGTTGCCCCCTAAAGCATGAGGTCGTTAATCTTTTGATGTCGGGTGAAATGCTTTATTATGAGGATCCGAAGTTCTTTCAAGCTGGGAGGAGACTTGTAATAAGATACAATACAATACATTATCTTCATAATATTTTCATGATCTAGCTGAGGTGGGCATTCCCATGCTCAGCTTTATAAATTCATTTTCATGTACATAGGACAAACAATCGTCTGAGTGTAGACTGATGATTCTGATCGAGCCATCATCCTTTTGATTGGATGATTATATGTGCAGCAATGATGTACATTTGATGTATTTATTTCCCTGAATATATATCGCAGCCCGGACGGATGAAACTAGATCCGGGGCCTTCAATCTCGTTCGATCTTCACTCGAAGTACAAGTCGATCCATGTAAAAGCTGTTCTGGAGTCGAACATGGAAAGACATCGCCTGATTACCAGCCAATGATGTAAGCTGTTAACAGGCGCGAGAGGAATCACTGATAATGATAATGACCCTCAAGGTACTGCAGTACAATTCATGTGGTGTGAATAAAGGACTTGGCATCGAACACCACGCAAAATCTTTCGGTCGAAGGCCATTGATGTAAACCTGTCGCCGGAAGTGAGAAACTTGCCATTGAGGCATGCAAGCTTCAAAGTACTGAATGGGGTGTTCCTAGATCAACTTCTTGGATAATGAGCTGATGTCGACAAGAAGCGATCCATCATAGGAGGGCCTTAATGAATCCCACATCAATGACACGGAACGGAGCAAATGATTCTAATGGAGGTGAAAACGATCTGGTGATATAAGGTTCAGGGTGGCGGTCATGAAAGAATGGAGTATAAATGTATGGTAATGGGTGAGACACAGGTGAATTCTCTGAATGACTTCTCTTGAACATATCGGTGACACTGATGTGATGGATTGGTAGCATTAACCCCAAATGTGGATGGTATGATGGGACCATGGTGATGTGACCGGTGAATGAAACAACCCAACCCGACTCGGACGCGGAGTGGAAGTGTCATGTTCAAGAGCGACTTGCTACCAACAAAGTTTCTTCAAGTTTTCTTCCCAATTTTCCCCAGTCATTGCTGACCAATACCTCTTTATTTTTGTCAAGCTTGAGGAGGATAACATATGCTTGTTCTATAATTTTCCCTTTGTGCAAACCCATCACTAAGTTTTAACGAGCCTAGCGATAGTGAAACTCGTTCTCGTCTATAGACAAGTTTGTCGCTATTAAACCTTTAATGAGTTTAACGACAAAGATAACTCGGTCCTTTTCATTTTTAGAGAGTTTGAAAAGGAACGTAAAGGTAACTCCAAAATTCCTTTTTCGTCATCTAATCCCTTAAGTCCGAAAAAGTATAAAACAATACAGAAGGGATGAATTTTCGATACTTTTAACGAGCTGAACAAAACAAGCGCTCGATCTTTTTGTGTAATAATCTCTCAGGTCCAAAAAGATTAAAATTTAGAGGAGAGATAGCACTTCCGGTCCCTTTAACGAGCTGGAGAGGCTAATGGCTCGGCAATCTTTTCATATTTTACGAGTCAGTTGAAAAGAGCTTAAAGGAGACTCGTCTTTTGAGGAACGAGTGATAAAATGGATAGCAACTGATTCTAGGTAAGGTTTGGAATTTTCCAATCACGGCAGTGTTACAAGGATGGCGAGTGAAATCACTCTTCGCAGCTGTTCCTCAAAATGGGTAAACAATCAAATGGAGGTGAATGATCGGCCAATGCAAAAGTGGAGGTGATGGTGCAAACACGACCAAGGCTTTAATGGCTGAAGTACTACATTTACAATGGTTATTTTGCCGGTGAATAGTTCATTTTTTAATGAGCTTAAACGCGGGGGGAAACATTTGCTCATATCTTATGTTTATTTTTTAACGAGCTTGAACTATGTGCTAAAACTGCTCGATTGAATGGTCTCTTTTTGACTTTACCATAAATAGATTTGTTCTTTCAAAGATTGTACTGTATTTTCAAATGCTTCATCAAACTAGTAAGAAATGAACAATATATGCTTGAAAAACGAGTTAGAACACTAATATTTTACTTTGAACTACGTAAAAAGTAATGAAAAAGTGTTTTTACCTCTCATTTACCATTTCATTTGAACTTTGGTTTGTTGGAGCTTTGGAGGTGCTTTCCTCCTTTGATTTTCATCAGCTGATTTTGGGAGATTCTGTGGACGATTCTCGGCGCCGTTTGGACCAGGTAGGAGCTAAACTTGAGCTCTTTCATTTCATGCTTTCCATTTTGCATTCTGAGCTTGATTCCTGGTTTTTCTGAGCCTCTGGGGTTTGAAAAACTCGTTTTTCCTTCAGCGCACCCTCTGTGTATCGAAAGGTGCATTGGATGTTGGCCTATCTAATGGCCATCTGACATGCAACACACCCAGAGCACTACTGTAGGTGCGATGGGCGCAGAGAAGGAATTTTATGCACAGTTTTTGATGGAAATTTTACCTGTTTCTTACCAAAATCAGGATCTAACTCTTCTCTTGTTTGTTTTTCAGAGATCTTTGGAGTAAGATGACCATTACATGGCGAGAACGTGAGCATGAAGAAGGGGACATGCTTGCCCTACATGATCCGGTTACAGTAAACGCACTGCGGAACTGTGGCTTGCTGAAGTTTTTTCGCATTTCTAGCATGAGACAACAGATCAACTTACTGCAGTATTTTCTCAATGCTTGGGATCCTACCAACCAGGTTTTCCAGATCAGGGGCAAATCCATCCCCTTGACTATAGTATACATCTATTTCTTGACTGGCTTGTCAAGGCGGGGTGCCCCCATCTCTTTATCAGGTTCGACCCGAGGAGGTGAATCCGTGAGAGATTATGTTCGCCGGTACTGCAGAGAGGGATCTCAGCCGAGTAAAGACGGCAAGATCATCATCCGTGATGTCACTGACAGGTCCCTCAGGACTATTCTGTTTACTTTTGGTAGGATGGCTGGTGGTGCGGCTCTTCATGTAGCCAACCGATTTTATATGCGATATGCCTTGGAATGCCTCCAACCGAAGGTGTTCAACTAGTGCGACGCAGCACTTCTTGTGATGAAAGAACAGTTGTCCAAGGTAAAGAGCGAGAGGTTGAAGAACTTTGGATATGGTTCTATTTTGACTGCCTTTGACTTGGAAAAGATACCACTGATGTAGCCGCAGTATATTGCACTCGTTTTACCTTCACCTACTGAACCACGTATGCAGAGATGGGTTGACCATATGTCTAGGCACGCTGGTCAGTCTCAGATTTCATTTTCTGATACCTTCTTCAGGTGGTTTGATCATCAGGAGATGGTTTATTCCAAGTATCCATATGCTGGCATGGACTTCCGGGGTGATCCAGATTTAGTACTGCCGGATGGCGAATAGTGGGGCGCCATTGGTAAATTCTTTGACCATATTCCTGTTTATCGTTTTCATTTATAATGTCCTTGAGCTTTATTCTATCAAGACTTTAATCAAACTCATGTGTACATGTAGATGTTGGTCTTGTTCGGCCCGTAGCACGCCTGAGAGTGCCAGCTACCGCCCCAGCAGGAGAGGCTGTTGGAAGGGCTATCCTTCGCGACCTTGATGTGGCTGAGACCCTTACAACATTACAGGAGCAAGTTGAGGGCCTCATTCTTGGTATTCCAGATGTGAGGACTGACGAGCTACCTTTGAGGTTACAGCGGCATACTACTGGTGTGCCAAGAGGATGGACTCGTCTCTTACGCATGATCACACAGGCTGTGACTTGCTATCACGAGCATCATTAGACTAGGGTGCCCCCTAGCATTTTGAGTTTTTTGGTTATTTGACCAATTTTGTCTTGGTTACAGAACATTATGTGTAAACCATAAACAATTATATATATTTTTTATTTTCGGAGTTTTATTTTGGTTAAGTTACATGATCCAAATGCAAACATTGATGGTATGTTTCTTTTTATAAATGTTGCAAATTTCTATCTAACACATAATTTGCCAATGAGTCAGTTATTGTGTTTAAGTTTCTGGAAATATGTTGATATTGAATAAAATCAAATTGTCTTTCCAAATCTTAAACCTTAGGAACATGCGATAAATAGCTGGATTTCGGACAGAATAGATACCAGTGAGTTGTAGTATTACGAGTTGTGAGTCTAGCCTGACAATCAGTCGGCGTATACCATGTGTGATGGCATCAGAGTGAAGTTCTATCAACGCGCTATATTCAGCGATGTTATTTGTTTATCGAGCAATACATACCCCTCTGAAACTTACTAACTCGCTGCTTGGATAAAAAATGGCCCAGGCTGCGGAAGATAGGTTCCGCGAACTACGACTTGCTCCGTCGGCATATCCAACACATGACTCCAATAGGTTTGACATCTACAACAAATGTAAAAAGTGGATTACTTGACCAAAATAAACACTTTAGCGAAAACAAAAACATAACAAAAGCATACAGGTTATTATTACGCATAGTAATGCTTGAGGTACAACCCATTACGAGGTTGCGCCAGTGGAATTCCGTCATAATCCATTAACTCGTAGGCTCCTTTTGCTAACACCCGCTTAACAATATAGGGGCCCATCCATAAAGACTTAAATTTACCTGCTCCCAATTTATCAGATTCTTTGTCATAAAGCAAGACCAAATCACCTTCTGAGATGACACGGGGTTTGACATTTTTGTTGAACTGTGTTTTGACTCGTTTCTTATGGGCTTCGTTAGTCAAAGCGGCATCACGACGGGTTTCATCCAATTGGATTAGTTCCTCGAAACGAACTTCTTCTTCTGAAGTTCCAGGGAGGAGATCAATTACGGGTTTGAGGGACGAGATTTCGCACTGGATTGGTAAGACTGCTTCCAGGCCGTATACCAGTTGGAAAGGTGTAAACCCGGTTGCATTCCTTACCGATGTTCGGTAAGCCCACAAAGCTGAGTACAGGATTAGGTGCCATCTTCTTTTGTGAACTCCAATCATCCTTTGCAGCATGCGTTTCAGGACCTTGTTGATTGCTTCAACTTGTCCGTTGGGTTGCGGGTAATACGGAGTAGAGCTGTCGTGAGACAACCCTAGTTTGGCAGCTAATTCAACCATAATGTGATTGCGAAAATGTGATCCATGATCTGTGACTATAGCTTGTGGTATGCCGAATCTGGCGACTACATGATTGAAACAGAAGAGGGTAGCTGTTTCACTAGTATTATCTAATGTAGGCATCGCCTCGGCCCATTTGGTAAAATAGTCAACTGCGACTATGATATACCCATGCCCCCCGGTCGAGGTGTGGTTACATGTCATGAAATCGATGCCCCATTTGGCGAATGACCCAACGAAAACTATTGGCTGCAGAGGTGTGGGTGGTCTTCTGGTTTTGCTATCGAAAATTTGACAAGCATGGCAACTCCTGACTGCGGTTATGCAATCCTTGAACATTGTTGGCCACAAGTATCCTGCTCGTAAGATTTTTGCGCTGTAGCATAACCGGATTGATGCCCCCCACACGCGCCTGAATGGCAATCATTCAGGACTTTTTCGGCCTCCTCATGCATGAGGCACCTTCTCAGAACTGTATCGATACCGCGACGGTAAAGTGTATCACCGACGATCATGTAGTCTTTTGCTTGGTATCGAATACGTTTTTGTTCGGAGCGGGAGGTGTTTGGCCTATATTTTTGGGTTTGGAGATAAATTATTATATCTCCATACCACTCATTGTTTGAATATATCAGAAACAAACTTTCGTCCACGATTGTTTCTTCGGATGTTTCATCGTTGGACGATGATGGGAGATCGCATAATAATTCTGCGAAAACCAGAGCTTTCTTTGACTTGGATTTTACAAATTCCAGATCAAACTCTTGTAGGATTGCTATCCATTTTGAATATTTTCCCCCCAGCAACTGTCGCGACAATATATAAGTCATGGGGTTGCAATATGACAGAATGGTAGTTTTTCGAAAGAGGACATAGTGTTGAAATCTCTGTATCGCTTGAAACAGCTGCGAGCGCTAGCTTTTCAACATAAGAATATTTGCTTTCTGTATCATTTAAGTTTTTACTTAAATAGTATATAGGATGTTCAATTCCGTTGACTTCTTGAACTAAAACCATTGCGATGGTCGTATCCGCTGCAGCCAGATACAGGTTAAAATATTTTTGATAATCAGGAGCGTACATTAATGATGCTTTCATTAGGGATTCTTTCAAAGCATCAAAGGAAGCTTGTGCAACCTGATCCCAGACAAAGGGTACTCCTTTTTTCAAAAGACGCGTATAACCTTTAGCAAGTTCGGCGTAATTTGGAATGAACCTCCTTAGAAAGTTTGCTTTCCCTTGGAGTTTCTGAATCTGAAGCAAATTCGAAGGTGGAGGAAAGCTTATGATTGCCTAGACCTTACATGGGTCGAGACGAATCTCGTCCTTTGAGACTACAAAGCCAAGAAAATGACCAGAACTGACGCAAAATACACATTTGTGTGGATTGAGTCGTATCTTGTAGTGTCGGCAACGTAAAAATATCGCTCTTAAATGCTGCGGGTGATCAGTCCGCTTTCGCGAATGAGCCGGAAGGTCTTCGAGGTATGGTTGAACGATGTTTTTGATGTCATGGAAGGCATAATTCATTGCCCTCTGAAACGTTGCCCCTGCGTTCTTTAAACCAAAGGGTAATTTTCGATATGCGAATGTGCCCCATGGACAAATAAATGTAGTCTTTGACTGGTCCTGTGGGCGGATATTTATTTGATTATACCCGGAGAATCCATCCATGAATGAAAAGATTTCGCATCCGGCGCATTCATCAATTATCTGGTCGATGAAGGGTGTAGGGTAGTTGTCTTTTGGACAAGTTTGATTTACATCCTTGTAATTGACACACACTCTAATTGTTCCTTGTTTTTTCATAACAGGGACAATATTCGATACCCAATCAGTTAGAGGAACCGGGTAAATGAAACCGGCATGGAGAAGTTTCTCAACTTCTGCCTTAATGGCAGCGGCTTTCTTGGGGTGCACCTGTCGTAGCCGTTGTCGTACTGGTTTAACATCTGGATACATCTTAATTTCGTGTTCAACGATACTCGAGTCAATGCCTGGAATTTCACTATATGACCAAGCAAAGACATCTCTGAATTCGCGAAAAAGAGCGTCATATATTTCCAGTTCTGAATGAGAGCAACATTTGCCAACATAAATATTCTCTACAACATCTGTTTTGGTCGAGATATTTATGGCGATAGTCTCTTCAATGTTGGACAAGTTTCGCTCGGAATCCACCGTGTTTACAGTATTTGATAGAAAATCAAAAACTGAAGGATGATAAAGGTCATAAGGGGTATCTTCTCCACAATCTGAAAGAAGGGAACGATGGTGGGAATCATTCCATGGTGCTCCTTCAATTACCATTGATTGAACAATTCCTTCGTCGGTGACATGCACTCGCGACCAAGGATCTAAAGGGGTACCATATTCTTTAGACCTATCTATCTAAACGCTTGATGAGCGTTGATTTGGGTTTGCCATCCAGGCTAGGAACATTGATTGCTACAATATTTCCATTGGGCTTGGGGGCAAAACCATTGCATGATCAATGTTGATATCGTTTTCTGAGATCTTTTTAGAAGATATCATGTTGCAGTTTCCTACCTACGCTACTTCCGCCAGATTGATTGGAGGCAGAAGGACGAAAGTTCCCATTAATATATGGTCTTTTAGTAGGCCTACTCCGATATTTTGAAGCGAATGGGGGCTTCCATGGATCGTGGGAATGCTTCTTGTAACTTGAGAACCATTGGGGAGGAAGTTTTGTTGATCGACGATTGTAATCCCTCCTTGGAAGGGAAATGCAATCTTCCTAAAATAGGTCGATACAATGGCAGCCATAGGATATATCCATGGTCTTCCTAGTAGGATGTTGTAATCGAGATTTCCATCGATTACTTCGACATCTATTTCTACTGTTTTCCCTCCTAGTTCAACTTTCAAGTTACTTAGAATACCATATGGGGTATATGTCCTTCCGTCGAATGCTTTTAATGTCATCGAAGATCGCGACAAGGTTGGAGATCCTAAAGTTTTCCAGCAACTCATCGACATAATGCATGTAGATTCCCCCTCATCAATAATTGTTCGATGAACAGTTTTGTTGAGGAATTTCACTTGAACAAGGAAAGCTAGTTGAGCTGGTAATTGAGGATCGTATCCTTTATGATCGAAGGATACAAGATTGGAATCATTTGGGTCTATCCCACCAATGGCTGATAATAAAGCGTGCTTTTGGGATGGGCAATTTTGTAGTACTTCAAGAGTCGACATAGCAGATGGCGATTGGGCCAAATCTTCCACTATATTATAATGCTGTGCCGCTCTAGCGCGGGGATTAAACGTCGACTTGTGTACTACTCCATTCGGCGGTTTTATTGTCAATTCAGGAATGATGGGCGGTGCAACTTCTGTCGAAGTCGTTGTCGAGCTACTAGGTTGATCTTTATCCTTGTTGTTCGACAGCTGTGGATTCCCATAATCTTTGTTCCTTGTCGATATCAGAGCATCATTTTGCTGTTTTGAAACCGACAACATTAGCACTTGAGACGGGGAAGCATTTCCACTTTCAACCAGATTTATTCCCTGGATTTGGAAATGGATCAGTTAACACTGCGGAGGTTTTTGAATTCTTGAAGAATTTTTTAAGCTCAGCTCTGTGTGGACAATTTGCGGTCCAATGATCCTCATCGCATATAAAGCATGGATTTTTTGGTTTCCTATCTCTAGGAGGGTTTGCAGAATATTTTTCAGGTGATGATTCTTCCTGTTTCTTCTTCTTTCCTTTGCCTTTCTTCTTGCCCCCTGGTTGTTTGGTTTCTTTGCCTTTATCTGTTGATACGGCATTTACTTCCGAGGCAAGAAGTTCATCTTTTGCATTTTGACCTGAAATCTTACGGGCCTTTTTAGATGTAGTCTTTGTCGATTTCGTGTCTGTTGTGCCAATCACGGCATCGCTGGCATGAGAGTCATTGTTTGATTTAGGAGGAGGAGGAACTGAGAATTCCGGTCTAGGGGCGTCAGGTATTTTATCATAGAGCGTGCCGGACTGAGTGTAAATCAAGTCCAAATATTGCGCACGAGCGATAAATTGCTCTTCTGTTACGACTCCCCCCTTTGCCACATCTTCCGTGATGGAAGGTAGTAATGACTTGATAAACCATTCAGCTAAGAGCTGATTGGGAACATACATTTTTACCATTCTATGACGACGTCGCCACTCATGTATATGATCATATATGTGAGTGGCCGTCGTCTGTTTGAAGTTGGTAAGGAGTTCCGTTCCCGTTTCGTACCTTATTGGTAATTGAAAATGGGTTAAAAAGGTTGTGGCTAAGGTACTGAAGTTGTCGAATGAAGCTCTAGGTAATTCGATGTACCATTTTGCTGCTGGACCAGTTAACGTCCTCTGAAAAAGGCAAAGCCTTATCGAATCATCATTTAGGGTGTTTGATGAACACCACAGATGAAAGGTCATCACATGATTCGATGGATCTTCACCGGATTTCCATTAAATTTAGGAATATCTGATGGAAGTTTATGCGGAATCGCTGGCCACCAAGGGGCGTAAGTGATTGGATCGTTTGTTAACCGATTTAAATCAGGTAACTCTAAATTTGGCACAAAGGGTAACTGCTGATTCAGGTTAGTGAAGCATACCCAAGATAAGATGGGATTGCCTGAGCAGTTGGTCTTTGCATACCGGCATAATGCACTTGATGCTGGTAACTTTGGTAAGGTTGGTGGGCATGAACATTGTAAAATGGTTGATTTTGACAGTTTTGAATATACGGCTGCCCACTATTTGCAAAGATTTGTTGCTCAGAACCTTGGTATACTTGTTGGAATTGCGGTTGTTGGTATTGTACTAGCCATGGTTGTGAAGCCATGTGCTGTTGCCCGATACTAATAGTTTGACCAAGATGAGGCGTAATTGTACCCGTCTGAACCTGTGTCATTCCACCAGTCGGCGATTGTGGTTGAGTCGTAGGGTCAAGGGACTGTTGCATCACAACCTGAAAAACCTGAGGTTCAGAGCCTAGTCTGATCAGCGCACCTATAACACAGAGAATTTGAAATGCAACACACCTTGTCCACTCAGGAAGTGCGCTGAAGTTTAGATTCTCTGAACAGTACTTGCGCTGGTCCAGAAACGAGACTCTGTTTAGGTTCCGGGTCACAGTTTGCAGTTCAGTTCTTAGGTTTTGACCGAGCAAAAAGCAATCAGTAATGCAACAATCAGGGGTAGATCTAAGGAGGATCTAAGAGCTATCACAAGGGCAATCAAATAGTTTGTGAATCAGTTGTTTAAATCATAAATATATCCAGTAGATGGATTGAAGTAACATTTATCTACTTTGCATTTGTTATGGAAAATGCAGTTCGAATGCTACTTGTAAGTTTATGAAACAGACAACAAAGAATGATAAACAAACAAACTAATTCGTCCCCAGTGGAGTCGCCATTTTGTTACAGGGAAAAGTGTCTATATAGAACTGCTCTATCCCACTAAGGTGTGATAACTGCCTTAGAAACAAACAGAGAAAAGCTACTTTCGTTTTTCCTTTATGAATTATAGATAGAGAGGAACAGAAAGACCAACCTCTGTCTTTCGCTAATCTCCTGATTTGATTCCTCTCTTCTTTGATAGTCTTTAGCTACCTGCTCCCTTGCACGCCCAGCTTCACCAAGTACCTATAAGATCACAGTAGCATAGCACTATACAAAGACATGGATCTATAATCATAAACAATCTAGGATCAGATGTAAATTGACCATACAAATGTAGCAAACATCAATGACACAAGAGCATGGAGGAAAACTTGAATAGCTTTTATTGATAAACAAGAAAGAGCCAAGAGGAGTTACAACCAGTTGTTCTAACCCAGCATCAACCTCTCAGCAAGGAAGCCCCTCTTCACCTCAAACAAAGCTTAGATCACCCAACAATCTGATGTTTGTCTCAAGAAACCAACAACAATTCCTTACAATATGCAAAATTCCAGCTTCTGGATCTCTGGGATGAGGGATCCATACATAGATATCTGTAATGGAGATGAGTCAGCTTATGATTTGATTAGTGTCTTCCCTCTGATAGTTCTTGCTTCCACTTGGAGATTGATTATCTCTTACTCATCCTTGGTCGAATTCAGAGAGGCAAGTGTCACAGGAGAAGATTCTGGAAGCTTCCATTGCCTCTCCACCTCGCGGAATGACATTGCCATTTGTCATTTCTCACCCATCACACCCCATAGAAGGGATTTTTGAAATGCAACGCACCCACACAGTGTATTTAGGTGAGATGCAACGCACTTGGCCAGTGGAGCAGCTGAAATGATCCTGTTTTGACCAATTCTGAGCAGTTTTTCATGGAGAACTTCTGGGAGAAGCTGTAATCTGTTGACCTTGTTCCTTTAGGGTTTAGAACAACAATTTTAGGGACTTAGGAGCCCTTGGTTTATGGACATTTCATGCTTGGGGTTGTAGTGCCCAAAAATGTCTATAACACCTAGTCAAACCAAAATCTCAGCCATGGCAGACAGATATGCACCTATGGTTTTACCAGCACAACTCCATTCCATGTCCCAAGATTACTGAAGCAAAATCTTTTTGTTTGATGCTACTGGTCATATACTGCCCAAAAACATGTGAACAAAATGACTGACTATTTTGAATTGCACGAGATTGATGAGTCTGATGTCCAAATGAGGTTGTCTGCCCAACCATTGACAGGAGATGTAAAGAAATGGTTCAAAGGTTTACCTATGAATCACATTGTAGATGTAGCTGCTTTTCATAGATTGTTCACTGATAGATGGGAGAGGAAGAAAAACCCTCTGAAAATACTATCTGAATATGATAACATTATAAGAGCTCCTAATGAGTCAGTTTAGGATTATTGTACTAGCTTCAATAGCATATACAATGCAATCCTTTCTAATATTAAGCCTCCACCAAACCTAACATTCATCAAATTCCATGATGGTTTTGACATTGACATGTCATACCAATTAATGGAAAGAAACCGTGAAACATTGGAACAAATGCAAAGTAATGATGTTAGTGTAGAAGCCAATCTATTAGCTAAGAAAGCTAGGATAAGAAATGAAAAAATAGTTGTCATTAAAGAGGAAACTTCAACTTCTGATGGTAAAATAGATAGTTTAGAAAAGAGTGTGGAAATAATAATGGATAGATTAGAAAACGTGGTAAGAAAAACTCTGTGGGAGAATCAACAAACACCCCCAATAAGAAACCCCAACTTCAGGAAGAATCCTAACACTGGAAAGAATGCTATACTAGATCAACAAATTAGACCACCTTTCTAGGAAAACTATGCTAAGGGTTCACAAAACCATGAGGGAGAGGATGACACCTAGATAAATCTATTAGGGATTAAAAATGAAGATGTTTCTTTTCTTACTCAAGAAGAGAAAGAATTGTACATGCTGAAACAATTGCAATTAGAATCTAGAGAGTCTTTTGACTTTAAACAGGGCTATGAAAATTCCATATATGAGGTTCATAAACAATACAACCTAAGGAGTAAAAAAAATAATGAAATTCCCACGAAGAGATCAATCTAAACCCAAACTAAAAAGATAATAGAAGCTCCAATGACCAAAATCCTACAAATCCTCCCTAGGGGAACTCAGGAGACTTCTAGTCCAAAAATTGTAGATGTAACTTGATTTGAAACTCAAACTGAAACGGTTACTCAAATCATTCCAAAAAAGAGAATTCAAAACAAAACTGTTGAAACATAGATTGAAGTGCCTAGTACTAAAAAAGAAGATAAAAAACACACCGACCATGTTTGCTAAGGAAGATTTCATCTAGTCAAACAAAACTCAATTTCCATTCAACATTAAGATTGAGATAGAAAAATTGAAAATATCAGTTCCTTTGACCGAGCTAGTAAAAAATGAATCATATAGATTACAAATCACTGAAACATTGAATATAGGTGAAGGAGAGGATGTTGTCAATTTGAATGATGATCAACCTGAGTTATTGTTTGGTCCTGAAGTAAATGGCACACATCAGCAAGGGGGTATCCCTCCTTTCTACATTAGCTTGAATATTCATGACAAAATCTTACATAATGCTATGCTAGACTCAGGGGCATCCCATAACTTAATGCCAAAAGAAATTATGGAGAGACTAAACTTAGGTATCACCAGACCATATAAGGACCTGTTTTCCTTTGACTCTAGCCAAGTTAGATGCCTTAGCCCGATTCAGGATTTGTGTGTAACTCTACTCCAGTGCCCAACAAAGAGTATTGTCATGGACATAGTAGTCGCTGACATCCCACCCAAGTATGGAATGCTGTTATCTCGCCCATGGGGAGAAAAATTGTAGGGATCATTATTGTTAGATATGTCATATCCCACCATATCTATTTTTTATCAACAAATGAAACTTTACAAAGAGACCTTGATGAAATACATGGTGAGTAGTGCAGAAAAACCCCATAATTTCCCTATATACTCTATGCATTTTGATATGGACTCTTTCATCGTGTACAATTCAGAACATGACAAAAATGAAATCACAGCTGTAGAAGAAAAATACAAAGCTCTTGATAGTGAAAATATTTTTCATGAGTCCCTATGGCATTTGTATTTTGATGGATCTCTGAATAGACTAGGAGCAGGTGCAGGAGTTTGGATTCACAACATGGAGAATAATCATTCTGAAGGTCATGCATTTAGATTAAACCTTAAATGCACAAACAACATGGCAGAATATGAATCTCTAATCTTAGGACTACAAATGGTTAGAAAACTTGAAGCCAAGAGAGTTTCTATAATGGGAGACTCAAAATTGATTATTAAACAAATCAAAGGTGAATACTCTGTAAATAATTCCAGACTTGGCCAATATAGAGAGACTATCCTAGATTTTTTTAAAGACCTTCTGGAAACAGATTTTGCTGCCATTCCTAGGAAATAGAATATGCAAGCTCATAGTCTGGCCAATTTTGCTAGTACCTACAAATTGCCTTTTCAGCCCAACCACCAGTACACTGCAGAAGTGAGACATAGGCTTGTTATACCTGACAATTTGAAATATTGGCAGATTTTCTCACAAGATTCTCAAATTTATGATTTCATGAATGCTGAAGGTGAGTTTCAAAATTGTAATATAGATACAGACTGTACAATAGAAAATAACATAGATAGTGACATAGATGTAAATATTTTAGATATAGGTAAACCCACTAATTTCACTAAAGTAGAAATAGATAACTTAGAAAATGTAGAAATAGAAGAAATAATGAATGATGATCCTAAAATTATGAACCTTAAAAATAACTTTTTGCCTAAGGGATTAGTCCCATTAGAATATTTGTTTGATTCAAATGATGTAGCTAGGAAACCAAAAATGGAGCCTTTAAGAGCAGATATAGAAGAATGTAACATAGGAACTGAAGAAAAACCTAAGCTCATTAAAATATCAAAAGCCTTACCTCCAGATGAAAAGGTTAAATATATAAATCTGTTCAAAGAGTTTCAAGATGTCTTTGCCTGGAGTTATGAAGACCTTAAGTCTTATGACACCAGCATAATTCAACACAAGATACCCATCAAAGAAGATCATAAACCCTTTAAACAAAAGCTTAGGAGAATTAATCCAGTTCTTATGCCATCAATTGAAAAGGAAGTAAAAAGGATGTATGATGCCCAAATCATAGCTCCCATTAGATATTCAGATTGGGTCTCAAACTTAGTCACTACTAGGAAGAAAATAGGAGAAATCAGACTTTGTGTTGATTTCAGAAACTTGAACAAAGTCTCATTAAAAGACAACTATCCTCTCCCAAAAATGGACCACATTCTTCAGAGGGTAGTAGGTTCATCTAGAATTTCATTGCTTGATGGATTTTCTGGATACAACCAAATCTTAGTTCAACCAGAAGACCAAGCAAAGACTGCATTTACTACTCCTTGCGGTACTTTCATGTATTTGAAGATGCCTTTTGGATTAATGAATGTAGGGAAAACATTTCACAGAGCTATGGATATAGATTTTACCAAAGAAATCCATGACTTTATAGTTGTTTACCAAGATGACATCACAATATTTTCTAAATTTGATAATGAACATCTATATCACCTGAGAAGAGTTTTCATTAAATGAAAAAAAATTGGTATTTCCTTAAATCCCAAAAAGACACTCTTTGGTCTAGAAGAAGGTAAAATTTTGGCACACATTATATCCAAAGATGGAATAAGAATACATCCAGCTAGAATAGAGGCAATCTTGACCATCACTCATCCTAGAAACATCAAAGAATTAAATCCATTTTTAGGCAAAATAAATTTTCTTAGGAGATTCATTTCAAACTTAGAAAAATTAATTAGAGAACTAAATAACATGTTAAGGAAAGATTCAACACTTAAATGGACATTGGAAGCTAAACATTATTTTGATGCCATCAAAGAAGCCCTTACCAAAACTTCAGTCCTCATAAGTCCTGATTTCCAAAAGGATTTTATAATTTTTTCTTCTGCATTAGAACATACTATTGCAACAATCTTGTTGCAAAAGAATCATCAAGGATATGAGCAACCTATTGCATTTTTTAGTAAATATTTAAGAGATGCAACACTAAAGTACAACATAATGGAAAAACAAGCACTAGCTTTAGTGAAGGCTATTAAAGATTTGAAAGTGTACATATTGTATTCACACATCATTGCTCATGTTCCAAATTCATTAGTAAAGGACATTTTGACACAAAATGGGCCTGAAGGAAAGAGAGGCAAATGGATTGCCACCATTTTGGAATATGACATAGAAATAAAGCCTACAAAACTTATCAAAGGCCCAGGTTTAGCTAAACTCATGGATGAATCGAACTGTCAGGCCTTAGATATAAATTTTATTGGTGCCCCAGATGATCAGGAAGACATGGCGACTCCACAGATCAGTGAACCTTTTACAGATTCACCTTGGTATGTAGATATCATATTTGTCTTACTAAACTTACAAGCTCCTCCTGGTTTATCTAGAACTAAATCTAGATTTTTGAAAATGAAATCAATGAAATATTATATCATAGATAATGCTTTATTTTGGAAAGAAAATGGTGGCATTCTATTAAATTTTTTACTGAAAGATGAAGCTGAGAAAGTTATGCAATAATTTCATGCATGAGATTGCGGAGGACACTTGTATTGGAAAACAACCGCTGACAAGATTCTAAGGGTTGGTTTTTACTAGCCCACTCTTTTTGTAGATGTTAAGAAACATGTGACCTCTTGTCATAAGTGCCAAATATTTGAGGGTAAAAGGAAGCTTTTACCTTTCCCTCTCAAAACTGTATCCACAGAAGTGCCATTTCAACAATGGGGTTTAAACTTCATTGGGGAAATTCACCAAGCCTCCTTAGCCCAACATAAATGGATTTTGATAGCCACTGATTACTTTACCAAATGGATAGAATCCATCCCTTCTAGAAAAGCCATAGACTCTATCATTATCTCATTCCTTGAAAACAATATCTTGTCAATATTTGGATGCCCCAAAAGCTCATTACTGATAATGCAGCTACTTTTAAGTCCATGAAAATGGTAGACTTTTGTAACAGATATCACATTACCCTTCACCATTCCACTGCCTATTACCCTCAAGGTAATGGACTTGCAGAATCCTTAAACAAAAGCCTTGTCAATATCATTAAGAAACTACTGGAAGACAACAAGAAGAAATGGAACAAAAAGTTGGTAAATGCCTTATGGGCAAACAGACTAACTACCAAAAAATCCATTGGTACATCTCCTTATCAATTAGTATATGGACGGATGTTGTTTTTCCATCCTCTTTAGGAGTACTAGTGATGAAGATCATTCAAGAATTTCAAGTAGAACCAAATGATATCCAAAGGAGGATAAATCATACAATACACTTGCAGCAAACTAGAGAATAAGTCTATGTCAGATCACAAGTGATCTAGGATAAAATCAAATATATTTTTGACAAGAAGACTAAAGCTGATGATTTTTACATAGGTGATAAAGTTCTGAAATGGTATTCTAGAAGAGAAGATAAGGGAAAACATAGAAAATTTGATTTCCTATGGCAAGGCCCTTATATCATTTATGGTTACAGAGGTAACAATGCATTATTCTTGAGAGAGTTAGATGGATCAGATCTACCAGGAGGACTTGTCAATGGTAGAATGCTGAAGCATTACTTATCCATAGATTAACAGTAGTTCACTTTACTTTACTCATTGTATATAACATTGTAGGGTTTAGATTGGATTGGATGGTAATCTTTTGAAGTTGAAGCACGGAGAGAAGGCCCTAAGCTTTGAAGGGTTCACCATCATAAGTATGAATAAGGCAGAATCATAGAAGAGCAACTTACAGGTTAACTAAAATCATAGTTTCAAAGGCTACTGATCTTAAAGTTCTTGACATTTCACTAGGAAATGCCATCCCCATGTGGAGCCACTATTAGGGTCCTATAATAATAGGATTCATAATTTTGAATTGGCTATGGTTAGTCTTGTAATATTGTATATACTTTTGCTTTCTGCAAATTTTTTTCCATATTAAAATTAAAAAATGTAAAGAGGGTATGTCCCAAAAGAATAATCAAAGGACAAAAAGAAAGAAAAAGATCAAAAAAATGAAAAAATGAACCCCACAATCCATGATGGTCAAATAGCTTAATATTTACTCATTCATGCTTTAAATTTCATGTTGATAGATAGAGAATAAATATCTAGCCAAAATGTTTAACCTTGGTAGATCAGTAGTTAGGTAGAGAATAAAAAAGAGCTCATCAGTTTAATCTGAGCCATTGGAAGTTATAAGGTTAGAATTATATAGTTTTCTTGTGAAAAGAAAAGGAAATAAAGGGTGAGCAAGATCAAGTCCACCCAATGAAATGAAGAAAAAATGTTAGGAGAAATAAAGGAATATTACCAAAAAAACGTCATTCAGGCCCTCAAAATGGCTCCAGAAGTTCAGGACCTGAAAAATTGCCAAAAGTAGTAAACTGTGATACATTTAAGGAAACTGAAAAACTGAAAGAAACAATGGTGTCCAAGTGGAATAGGTGGGTGGCCACCAATATCCACCTAGATCACCATTTTCCCATAATTGTTAACAAACTTGCGATAATACCCTATCAACTCAAGAAGTCCTAGAAGATGCTTTATGGTTGTGGGGATTTTCCATTCCTTAATGGATTTAATTTTGTTAGGGTCTACCTTAACACCCTCAAGAAATACAATATGAACTAGATATTCCACTTCCTGTACTCGAAAGAAACATTTGGAGGTTTTTGCACATAATTGTTTCTCCTCCAATAGATTGAGCAGCCTGTCAACACGTTGAACATGTTCCTTCAAAGATTTACCATAGATTAGTATATCATCAAAAAATACTAACACAAAATTTCTAAGGAAGAGTTTGAAAATCTAATTCATTAAACCTTGAAATGTAGAAAGTGGATTGGTAAGGCCAAAAGGCATGACCAAAAATTAACCATGACCCTCATGAGTTCTAAATGTTGTTTTCATAGTTCCTTCAATCTTCATTCTAATTTGATGATATCCTAAAAGAAGATCCAACATGGTGAAGTAAATTGCTCCATTTAATTCATCCAACAATTCATCAATGGGAGGAATGGGAAATTTATCTTTAATAGTGAGCTTGTTTAGCTCCCTATAATCTAGACACATGCGCCATGATCCATTCTTCTTATGCACCAATACTACTCGAGCAGAGAAATAACTTTGACTAGGTTGAATTATACCGACCTCTAGCTTTTTTGCAACCATACGTTCAATTTCAGTCTTTTGGGCATAGGGATATCTATAAGTTCTAATGTTTGGAGGAACACTTCTTGGAATCAAATGAATAACATGACCATGATCCCAAATAGGTGGGAGGCCTTTGGGAGTCTCAAATAACTTAGAATGACTGTCTAAGACTTTTTGGAGATATGGAGAAATAAATGGTTTCGATGTTTGAATCTATAGTGAGTATAATTGTGCAATTACATCCCATTGTTATTTCTTTAGAATATTTGTAATACCATTATCTCTTATTATGTTTCATGGTTTCCCTATGATACCCTTTAATTCAACTTCCTTTCCTTCCCAAAAAAATTTCAAGAAAAGTTCTTGAAAATTAAAAGGTATCGTACCCAAAGATTGTAACCATTGGACTCCTGGTACAACATCAACACCACCCATTGGAATGGAAAGAATTGGACTATTCAATACATATTCCCCCATGGTTAGCTTGACATTATGGCACTTTCCAGAGAAATTTATAGTTCCTACATTTGCAACCGTCACTTGACACTCTAGTGCTGAAGATAGGAAGAAATTCAATTCCTTGGCTATCTTACAATGAATAAAATTATGGGTACTACCCGAATCAATAAACACTATTAACTTTTTCTTCTTGATATGTCCTTCTATCTTGAGAGTTTGAGGAGTGGTAATTCCTACCAATGCATTAAAATATATGGTCGGATTCATTTCTTCTTTCTCTAGGGTTGGTTCCTAGTATATATCCTCTTTTTTGACATTTCTTGTTCCTTTTCTTCCTCCTCTTCACAATCTATGTAAAAAATATTCTTCTTAGCACACTTATGGCCTTTAGTGTATTTTCTATCACAACTATAACAAATCCCTTTTTCTCTTTTTTCTTCCAATTCTTTTGGTGTCAACCTTGTAGGTTGTGGAAATCTAGGAGCAACAACACTTCCATCTTTATAGTTGTGAGTGGTAGACTTTCTTGTTTCCAGAATTTTTCTTTCAACTTTTCTTGTCACCCTGAATTCCTTTTCCAATGAATCAGGTTCCCAAAGGCGGACCTCATATTGGATTTTATCCTTTAAATTCCCTATGAAGACATCAATCCTATGTTCCTCTGGAATATCATTTACCCTTATATTCAATTTTTGTAAGTCCTCAATGTGATCCTCCATTGAACCCTTTTGTTTGAGATTTATCAATTAACTAAAGAAGGTGTTTCTCTTTGTATCCTCATAATGTGCTATCATTTCCTCCGTAAAAATTGACCAAGTGACAAGTGGTTTATGATAACAAAGCCATTGATACCATATAAACTGATTGGGTTCTAAATATAAAGTTGCAATGTGTACCTTTTGTGTGTGTTGCACATTATGGAGATCAAAATATTACTCCATCTATAACATCCATGTTACCATGTCCTTGCCATCAAACTTCCTCATATTTATCTTTAGAATATGGTGGGTCTTCAATCTAATGCTAGAGTCTATGAAATCATGATTAACATTTTTTTTTCTCATCATGAGTTTCATCTAATATCTCTTCACCATTAGGAAGCATTTCTTGTAGCAACTTTGTCAAACCTTCTTTCAAACCTTCCATGTCTGCTTTTAAACCATCCTTAAAACCCTCCATGTCTGATTTTAATCCATCCTTCAAACCTTCCATTTGATTTTTTTCCATTAAAGCATCCATATTAGGTTCCATTTCATTTTTGGTTACTCTTTGCGAGAGCAAAATTTGTTGCACTTGGTCTCATAATTTTGATATATCATGTTGCATTTCTTCCTCTTCTTCATGTGTCATAGTAGAGATTTCTGGTTGCTTACTAGGTGTTTCATTTTTATTACTTCAAGTAATTTTTGAATCAAACAATGATATTTATGTTTCATTATGCCCCTCGAATCACTTCAAATTGATTTTTCAAACAAAAATTATGAAAATTAAAAAAAAATACACACCTTTTTCTTGCTTTATAGGAGCTCAATATTGAATAAGTTGTATCTCTATAAATTCAGATCTCCAAGGTATGATTTGTGATCCCATGGTAGCCTTGAGAGTCTTCTTTCCAAAGCCATAAGTTAGACCAAATTTTTATTCTTTAAGATAAAGTTATGTCCAATCTTCCACGATGACCTAATTATGGAATTGTTCTGTAGAGTGAACTTGTACAGAGTGCCACGTGTCACTATTTCAACCTTCGACCTTGAAAATGATACAAAAAATACTATAGTCTATGTAATTTCGGCTAATTTTTACAAAATTCAAATCCTATGCTTGTAGAGGAAGCTATGAATATTTTCCCAAGGTCGCCTATTTGAGACGAAATTCTGGAGCATGTAAAAGCCTAACTTCTTTGGACCATATCTCTGAAAATATAGTGAACAAAGATCTAAATTTTTTACATGAAGTTCATCAAGATTTCAGCTCCTCGTGGTAACAATATCAACTTCTGAACCTTCTGTTAATGGTGCTGGATCCGCTAACATTCAGGGGATTGCCCCGCTATGAAGTCCCAACTAGACCTCACACTGTTTGGTGTGGGAGTCCCATCCGCTATGATGGCATGGTTATCATTATCTTAAATGTTTGCCTCAGCTCTTGCTTGTCAGCTTAGGAGAGTGGTCTTATTTGTCTTTGAGTAGTGAGGTTCACGTGCCTGGTGATTAATAGTGTTACTTGTGTAAAGGTTCTTTCACCGGAGAGAGGAAGGGTGGGAGTGAGTCCCAAGTCGGATGGGAGGAAACCTAACTTTGTTAGGAACACACAACACAATAGGATGTGCACAGCTTCCAGAGGATGAATCCACATGGATGCGGTAGTCACAAAACAAGGGAAGATATCACGTACAACAATCAGCGAGAAATCCGCGCAAGTGTGACAAATGTTATAGAAAGTTTACGTGAAAGGTTATGTCTGATGTCCAGGAGGTGACCAACAAAAGCAGGACAAGGATAACAACATATACAACACTTTTTCATTAATATATATGTATTATAACAATTGAACAAGTCCAAGTGTTAAATAGAGGTTAAAGCAACATGCATTACAAGTGTTCAGGATGAATCTTACAAATAGTTACAACACAAGTGTGAAAATGTGTCGGCTTGTTAGCAGGCTTCTGAATTAAGCGAAAGTTCCAAGACACATTGATACACCATACATCACTAACCCCATGGGAGGGCGTTGGAGCCACTACTTCTCAAAGAAAATATTATAGAATCTCAAGTCTATGTGGGAGGAGCCAAGGTGAAAAGTCCTTGCATGTACAAATGAGGGGGTATTTATAGCCAAGGGTGAAACTGACCCTTCTGACTATTCGACTTCCCTGATGACTGTTTGACTTACATGACCTTTCAACTTTACATGACTCTTCATACGAAAAGTGGGTCTCTTGGACTTCCACGTTACATTACATTGATCAAGAATATGGCCCACAATAGTGATGTGGACGACATGACTCATGACAAGATTCGACATGATAGTGTTGGTACATTCGTGCTGCTACTAGTGTGCATGTTGATTTGCAGTACTGATGGGTGATGGATGTCCTCATGGTGTGTCACAGCTTCATCTCCGCATGGTAAGGTGCACCGAGTCTTTGATGGTCATTGGGTTTGCTTGATGTTGAATTTTCACGTTGCTCCTTTCTTATATGTTGGCATGCTTGACATGTTCATTTGTTTGCAAAAACTATATGTTTGTTTGTCTATCCATCCGTGAACACATATTTGCATGTTCGTCCGTCCATCCATCTGTGAACACAACTTTACATGATCGTCCATTTGCGAACACATATTTGCATGATCATCCATTCGCGAACACATGTCCTTTTGCATATACTCCCCTTGTTCATCACATGTGTCATTGCGCCATGTTTATTCAAGTACTTGTATCTGCAGTCACTCATGACGAGATGACATCAAATCCATAAATCTCCTAGTCTACCATGATTCATGATCATTTCAGATGTAGGCGACCGGGAGAGAAGACAAGGTTACGAAATGACATGGGGCAAGTTTCGAGCTGGGATGGAGGCTTCGAGCATTGCTGGTGAAAACTGCGTAGAAGTCACTGGGAGATGGTGACAGGCAATCTGGATCTTCAATGACTGTCTGCGGGATCTGGCTTGGCTGGAGGACAAATCTGCGCAATTTTTGGGAGGAGAAGTCCACGCTGCAGGAAGGCTGGGCAGACAAAATCTACGCAATTTATGGAGGGAGCGGGGAGTAGCGAGTGGGAGCTTGGCAGTGAAAATTTCATAGTTCCCAGAGGGAGCTGGGAGTGGGCTACAAAAGTTGCTAACAGGAAAAACTATGTTGATGCTGGGAGGATGACCTGGTGACCACCTCTGTGCAGTTTCCGAGCTCAGCAGATTGCTGGGCAACAAAGGGCTTTCTCATGAAATATGTGTAGTTTTTCAAGTGAGTATCCGATCGGCTGACTACTGGGCTGGCTGGAAAAACAACAAAATTTTCTGAGGGAGATAGGGATGACACTTGGTGTCTGTCTAGCCTATCTGCACAATTTTCTTAATCATCGGAAAGGGAATGGTCAGCAGCCTCTACTCAATTTTTAAGGGGAGTCAGTCTTGGGGGACTGCCTGGTCAAACTCTCTGGTTGACCAGCAGGAGGGCTGATTGATCAGCTTGTGGGAAACACAGATTGAAATGGCTTGCTAGGTAATTCTATGCTGTTTTGGGTGACATTCGGTCAAGTCGATGGTGACATGAAGGTCCGACTATTAGAGGGTGATCTGGTCGTCATAACTTCAACAAAACAAATAAGTGTGTGAGCGAGTGAAAATGTGCATACACAACCTTGCAAACACAGTCACATGACTTGATGACAAGACACCTCAAATCATCAAGGCACACATGTTCAACATGACTAATCGACAGTGCGAGTGACAAGCGTGATGCTTGTGATAGATCGTTGAAAGACCACGAAGACGCTTGCGTGATAGTGCATACAACTTTATGTGTGAGTGCGAAAGATGATTTCATAGTGAACACAACATGTACACATGAAGCAAAGACCTTGTACACGACCAGAATATGGTTGCAAGCATGACATAACAATCAACATGCAAAAGACAACATTTGGTCAAACAAGTGAAAAAGAAGCATGACATGTAGAAGCAACACATAAAGTGACTTTTCGCATTTGCACACATGCATGTTACTGAGGATAGGATGATATGATAATGAAAAGCAGTCCTACAAACTCAACTAAGAGGTGTACTTCGAAATATGTTCCATACTTACCATACTTACCCTCAAGATGATCATGCATCTGACGAAGTTTCCATGCGGTCTTGATATTTTCCATTACTTGGTATTTTGGTCCTTTTCCTCAAATCCTTGGAAGCGATTTTAGCATGTCACCTCTTCCTGTAGTCACTGAGAGGTAGATCAACACAATTTCAGTGGACAGTGGCTGCTACTGGAATGAGGCCCTAGGAGGCCCGTCTACTCAATTTCTGCATGCAAGGCTAACAAGACAACTTGGAAAACATTGCGCATTTCTTAGGCTTAAAGAACTTCTGCAGGATAGGGGTCCCGAGAGGACAGCTCTGTGAAATTTTTGAGTGCAGTGCTGTAGGACTACTCTACACATTTCTGGAGAGTAGTGTTGGCCAAGGCCTCTATGGGCTGTGGGGTTTCAGTAGGCAACAAAGGTTGGTGTCTCAGTGCACTGTGGGGTTTCAATAGGTAGGGGGGGCTGGTGTCTCTACGCACTGCGGGGTTTCAACAGGAAAGGGAGGAAGTTTGATGGTTGCAAAAACAAGGCGTATAGTTTCGGGAAGCTGGATGAGGCTAGGTTTCTTGGGAAAATGGATAAGTGTGAGATCAGTGAAAAATATGCAAACATTGATAGGAATTGACTGTGATAGCACACGGACATGTAGACCATCCAAAATACATAATACATACTTTGCTCGATGTAACAACCTTCATGATGTGAGTGCGTGAGGTGAGTGTGAAACATGTTTATGTGATGACAACCACTCATACACAGACAATTCCCTTGAAGCAAGAAAACAATTCCCTTTGCATGACGGAAAAAAACCGCTATGCCCGAAAATGACATATGCTACAAAAAGATGAGAATGCAGACAACTCTTTAGGATCAAGGAAAGAAGCTTGAAGTAATCAACTTACCAACAAATGACCAAGAATTATCGATCACAGGATCCAAATTAGGCTCTGAAATTTGCATGCGAGACCAAAATTTTGGAGGTTGGTTGTAGCTGCTACAACACCTTCATAGAAAACAATTATAGCAAAAATTCCATGATGACCTATTTGCAGCAGCGAAGCCCTAGAATCCAAAGCTCTGAAATGAAATGTTATGCAACCAACTCACAAAATAAAAGAAAATATAGATCAACAACTTAAAAATTAGCCTCTTCAAGGGGGAAACCTCCTTTACATTACATAAATGAACAATTCTTGGATGATACAAATGACAAGACCTCCTTTCTATATATAGGAGTATTAAGGTGTCACAATATAATCAAAGCCTACATAACAACAATAATGTAAGGGTACAACAATAACAATAGCGAGCTTCTATGGGGCACAATGATAACAATATGGGGACTACATGGGCACAACAATACCAATAAGGGGGCTACACTAACAATAAAAATAAGGGGCTACACTAGTAGTATAGGGACCTAACATATAGCATGGAAACATACTTGCTACACTGGTTTATGAAGGGCTTCTTGATTCTCCAACATTGCACTCAAATCATATGAAATTATGATGGAAAGAATGATTAACTGAGTTTATTTAAAGAAATTTACATGGAAATTTATTTATGCATGAATGCCACTTGTCGTTGCATAGAAGGATTAGTTAAGAAGGAGTTAAGGCAGTTCTGTTTTCTAGTAGTGTGCCCTGATGCAACAAGTTGGATCATGTATGCAACTGTACAGGGCACAAATCTTCGACACAAAGGGGTGCACCCAAGTAGGCTGCACTTGGTCATATTGAATGAATGCACCCAGGTAGGGTGCACTTTTTCATCCCGAAGGAATTTTCTCCCCTCAAGAGCATGCCTTCATCAACTCAAAGTGAACTTTTTGCATTTGTGAGAGAATTTCTTGCCTTTTTTTTCTTTTTCTTCTTTTGTGTACCTTTTGAGTGTGTGCATGGCTAGAAGGTAGGTTTCTAAGTCAAGACAGAACATGAGTTCACTTAACCATACACTTACAAACTCAAATGATTCTAATCATTAAGTGACGATGCTTTAGACACATTGACTTAGGAGGATGTGACACTAGGAGAAAACACACAAATATCAAATCAAACCACATGACGACTCATGGGGTCTTGAAACGAAAGTTAGCGTCAGCTCCAAAATTGACATAGGAAAATTTTTTTGAGGGTCATTGTCCTAGCCACAACAACCTGATTCTGGAGAATTCTAGGCATTTCTAAGCAAAGGCCTATAGGCCATCCCTTAAAAAGTGCCATAGAGCTCGTGATCGCATGCTAAGAATTGGAATATTTCAGCCATAACCGCATGCATGAAGGCTTATGGCTGCGGGTGGAGCCTCATAACCATATGCACAATGTTTCATGGGTGCAGTTAGGGTGTCAAGCACATGAAAACGAGTTCCAGCTCAGGGATTGATAACCGTGAGTGGTTATAAGGTTGTTGAGAGTTCTATTGTCCCTATAGGGTGGCAGTATGTGTTCCGGTTTGTAGGCCCCACTTCTATAAATGGAACTTGGAGGTTGAGTCATGTCATAGTAGCACTCAACTCATGTTTACGCTGGAGAACTTGTAAAGTGGTAAATGTGGGAGGAGGGTATTATAACTAGTATTTAATGTACAAGTAAGTCATGTTTATAAACTAGTTACCTTTTAGAATTTTTAGGGCATCCATGTCACACTTAAAAATAAACATGAGTCAACCTTTTGTAAGAAAATGAAATATTAGGCCATACCCTATAATAGGATCCCACTGTAGATAAATCCATTCATTAAGATGTGCCTTTGAAACTCTACAACTGATGAATTTTCCCATCAAAGCTTTCCCTACTAATAATACAATTTGATCCACTCAAATATGTTCATCCAAAACTAGATAAATATCACCTCCTCATGATTTAATCACCTTTCACCTCTTATTCCTTTCCCAATCCATAGAAATCTTGTAAGTACAAAAGCACAATAATGACCCTAACCATGGATCATTCTGGTTTGACACAACTCCACATCCAACTTTCTCTTACCAAAGATTCGATACTTTTGATGAAACTTACGCCTCAATTTCACTAAATCTCCCATTACAACATCCCATTTTCACATTGACTATAGTCACTTGAACACCTTAGCCTTTTTTGATGTGGCCACCAAAGACTAACTTGAATAATGATCTACTTTCCAACTAGAATCTACATGTAGAACACGACTCATGTGGGAAATCGATATGTTGAGACTATTGACCATAACGCCCTTATCGAAAGTTTTGGTAGTATAAAGAGTTTAGGCCCCAGTGCTCTCACGGACTATAGATTTAGATACATTAACATCAATAGACCCATAAGAGATAAAAATGTCCTCTTCTGAGACCTTATATTTTGAGTAATCAACCAATTGAAGCTCAAAATCCATACTGATAGACTTGCAGAAAACCCTTAATGGTAAAATATCATCCTCCACATCAACCCATCTAATTATTATTTTGAAGGTTCACCCACTTCCATTGATGAAAACTTCTCCACACCAATGATAAGGCATTTAGGTTAGTGCACATCCACCCACATAGGTAGATATGAGTAATCCTATAGCAATCTTCTCTAATGCATGCCAAGTTGATGTATCACGTGCCTTCATTGAATTCTTTAAGTGATGAGCTAGCTATAGCCCCTCTCTAAATATTAATGAGATCAATCTTTTCTCATGTCTATTAATTAAAATTCCAATGCTAACTTGACCAAGTTGGTAAATAGAAAAGTGATGGGATCAACATTGTGTTGTAGCGCATTAACGCACTTGGCTATAAGGAGAAAATGACACTTAGGCAGTCTTTTAACCCATAAAAACAAGTAAAAACCTTCAAATTGAACATAAAATTTCTAGTCAAAGAATCAACTATAGTATTTTTTGATAAATAAAGTTCCATTTAGGTAGCTAAGACTCTAGTCACACATGAACATAAAGCATGTGGAGATTCATGCTAATGATTAGAGGTTTTTGGTACAATATGTTGTTTTGTGTCTTATCTATTATAGGATAGATGATAAGATGGTTGATATCTTTACAAATTATATTAAAAAAATCTAAGTTTGTGAAATTTAGGGCCATTCTTGGGATTTATGAAGATAAAATTATGGAGTGGTGTAAAAGGAAGTTAATTCCATCTCTGAAATATCTAGAGCTTTGATTGGTGCAGGACAGTAGGGGTGGGGGTGGGGGTGGCTGGAACAACTAACTAAGTGGGTATAGGTATACCATATCTCTGGATATTCTAGAGGCAATTATTTGATAATGAACAATTCACTTGGAGATTTGATTGGATGGTTGACTTAGGAATTGATTGGTCATTGGAGGAAACTAGAGTAATCAATTGTTGTGTATGTTGAAGTAGAATTCAAGGAGTTTGATGTGACTAGGCCAATCAATGTGGACCATGTCTCCATTTCTTTAAGGGGGTTAGTTACACTTTGGTGCTATATATAGATGATATAATGGATTAATCTCTAATGGATGTAGTGTAATGGAGATTTTTTTTATTCCTTGTGTTTCCAATTAAATGTTGAGCTGTCCTCACTTGTGCTTAAGTAATGTAGTTGTGTCATTAGAAACCTCCTCTTCTTGGAATGTTTAGCTCTTTGATTTATTTAATAATCTAGTTGTTCAACAAAAAAAGGTCAACTTTCTTTCATTTTAAGTTTTTATAAGTAAATACATAATCTAATAAATCTTGAAACTAACGAAATTAACCCTCATAGTATAGATTTTAGTGTATTTTTATCAGATATGTTGTGATTAACTCTCTAGTGGAATGTCCATGGAAATTTATAGATAATATTGGTATCAAAGTAGGTTTCTTTGGGGAATCTCATGGGAAGTTGCGGGGTATCCAAGAGCCAGTTTAAGAAAGACTTCATAAAACCCCAACCATTGTTGAAAACGCAACAAGAAAATCTTAGTTTGAATACACCTTGGTCAAAATAGAGAAAAATTGAAATTTCCATTTCAACAAAAATCTTGGAGGTAGTTAACTGAGGTGACATGGCACTTTTCACTCAGTTAACTCAGTTAATTCAAGTTGGGGAAGCTTGAGTTTAATTCAATATGATTGATTTCTAATTTTTAGCAATCTATTTCAGTTAAATTGAGTTATGGTAAGTTAAACTAGTTCTAAATGTTAGAGGAACTAGTGGAGGTCAAGTTGTGGAAGTGGAACTTGAACCACACTCGGTGATCAACCAATTAACAGATCAATCAACCCAAAATAATTTATGCATGCATAGAATTTGAGTTACCTAGTTGAGATGGAGATTCCAAGGCAATGTACTATTAGTTTTAGGCTATTCCCATGTGTATAGGTGGTGCATGCAGTCAAAGGAAGGGCCTAGAGGAATTACACAATCTAATTGAGGGAATTTCCTAAATAATAGGGGCTAATTTCCTCAAGGAACAATGCAAGGAAATAAGATCTTGGAGGGATTGAAAATTGGCTAACTGTTGGCCAAAGTCAATCAGTTAGGAAAAGATATAGAATATGCACTTGCAAGTTGTGCTTAGGCTTGAGAAAGCATATGCATTCATCTCTATTCTTTGATTAATGCAATACAAATAGGAAGGGGTTTTGAGCAGTTGATTTCCCCTAGATAAATCTTTGTGCATGTATGATGCTTGCTTCTTCATGTATATGATTTTTGTTCTAGATTGTGAATTAACTTCTGTAGAGCAGTAGAGTAGCTTCAAGTCTTGTGATTTAGTAAATTTCATGAGAAATTTCGAATCTACAGCCTAATTTCTACAACCATGGCCAACCAATTTGTTTATAGAACCCTCAATATCTAATAGATGAGACATTCTTAAGTATATAAGCACATGTTATATATATTAACTGTAATAGTCGTAATGACCACTCTAGAAAATAAGCTTGGAATTAGAGAAGATGTAGGTTTCAACTCAAATGTTAGATTGAAGGAAAATTAGGGGAATAGAAAGATCCAGAGAAGAAGTCCACGAAAGAACAAAAAAAAGAGCATCCAAGTTCAAGTGTCATTACCCAGTGTCATTACCCATTCACAATCCTTATTCAATATGGAAGTGAAGGTCAAATTCATGTCATACCATTGTACCAAGGTGAGATGAATGCTTTAAAATTTAGTTAGTAGCTTTAGTAATTGGAAGTTTACCTTAGAATTCACCACATAGACGAGAATCATAAAATATCATTTTCTATATTGAATTCATAGGGTCATGCCTTAAATTTGTGGGAAATCCATAGAAATACACTTAGGCTAGAAGGTGATCCACCAATAAATGAGTTGGAGGACTTCAAAACACTAATGAAGTTCCAATTATACCCTATTGGGTATGTAGATGACTAGTGGATATGATGACAATACTTCAAGTAGAGGTAGGGGTAGAGTGTACATGAGCACACCAATAAATTCAAGAAGATGGATATCATGCTGGGTATCTCTCCCAATAAGCAAGATATACTCAAGTATATATGGGTTATACATAGTCATCTATGAAAGTAGGTGGTGTTGTTCAAGTCGAGAATAGTGAATGAGGCTTGTTTATAGGCATAATACTTAGGCCAAAAGAAAGGGAAGGCAAGTGGTTTGAAATAAAAAGAGCATTGGGAAGCTTCTAAGGGGGGGAAGAAGAAGTGGAAAGTGGGGAAGAGTAAGAATACAACAACCACTACAAATTAGTGGAAGGAGCCTAACTACCACCACAACATTGATGACCGCATAAGGAGAATTGCTAGAAATTGCATCCAGAGTTGAACTCGAAGAATTGAAATAAGGATGGGAAGAAAAAGTATATTTGACGAGCCTCAATACTGCAACAAGTATGCTGCAACTCCTAGGGCTACCAACTTTACTTTATCAACCTGGGGCTTCGTACAAACTTGGAGGTAGCAATGCTATATTTACAGTAGATGCAACAATATACTCTTGTCACTTTTCAACTGGGGTGACAGACCACTAGGGTTTTCAAACCAATCTTATATTGACTAGGAGTCTGACTATTGATAGTGAATGTACAGCTAATCAAGAAAGTAAGTTATTTCCTATTTAGGAAATGAATTTACCAAAGGGAAAATGCTATGAAATGGCATCAAATCATCTAGCTAGGAAATGACATAAACTACTTGCAAAAGAGAAAAAATATAACCTTGCATTTTATCATCTAGTTATTTGGAATAACTGGACATGGAAAGTTATTCTATCACTCTATGATTTATATATGCATGCACTAACTATATCATGTTGAAATTGTAGAAAAAAAAGGTCTTTTAATTTCTAAATTAGAAATGTAAGAGCTAGTTAAAAAATCTGATCTTTGTAGGGGAGAAAGGCATGGAAGAGTGTTGAAATGTGGCAACAAGAATATTCCAATTTAATTTGTCCTTGAATTAAATTGTGAATTAAAATCAAATTTAGTCTTAACAGCTACTTGGAAATAATTAATTAAGTTATTTTGACTTAATTAGTTGGAGAAATTCAAGTTAGAAGTATTTCTGAAGTCATGCAAGAGTTATCCCTTAAATTAAGAGATAAGCCTTAAATTAAGGAGATAAGATTGAGTTATATTTGAGTTGTAATTAGTTAACTCAAGTTACTAAATTAAGTCCAGTTAAATTAGTTCCAAACTGTTTGAGGAACTAATAGAGAGTTAACAATTAGTTGATGCATGCATGCACTCAACTAGTGTACTCCAGTTAACTGAAGATTCCCTCACCAGAAACTCATGCATTTTTTCTGAGAAAGAGCCAGTTGAGATTAAAGACAAGGATAGTGTACTATCAATTGAATGTGTTTTCTTATAAAGAAAACTCATGCATGCAGAAGGAATCATTCCTTGAGGATTGCGCAGTTTTGACAGTGTGTGAGTCAGGAGATCATCCACTTGGTAAATTGCGTTTTTCCACATGGTTGAAGGAGATCATCCTAGAGGAAAAATGAAAGGAAATAGGAGCTTGGAGGGCAGAGAGGAAGGCCTGAAAGAAGCCAGGATTGCCTGTGAGCATCTGTGAGGATTGTACTGAGAGTTGGATAGCTGTGAGAGCTAAGGCTTTGTATAATCTCTATGTATTTCCACCTTGTATGATAATACAAATAGTGGGGTTTTTAGCTGAGGCTTTCCCAAAAGTATTTTCATGTGTATGGTTCATTGATTCTTCTTCTTCTGGTTATATTGTTCAGCTTGATCTTTAAACTTCCGCAAATTGATAGTATAAGTAGGTTATAATATTCTGCTTTGATTTATATTTCATTATTGGGTTAACCTACCATCAAATTTTCTACATGGTCTCAGAGCAAGATTTGTAGACAAATTATCTACATGGTATCATAACTAAGTTTATTGGAGCTGTGAACAATATATTGAGAAGAGAATTCGAAGTTTGAAGTTCGGGGTTGCAGGTGAAAATCGAATTCATATCATACTTCAAGGTTGGCCAATGGCATTCTATGGCTTGAGACTTGCGTATGCCTTGGAAGGTAGCTCGAATTACATAGCATGGAAAGATAAAATGGAGGCTGTATTAGAAGATAATGGCTTGAAGGAATTCATTGATCAAGAAATCCCAAAGCCATCTTCAACTAATGCACAAGAGTTGGCTGAGCGGAAGAAGTGTGTGGCGAAGGCGAGATAGATCATCCTTGAGGGAGTTCGAGGCTATATTGTCTCGAGTCTCCATGGAAAGGATACTCCATTTTCAATCTGGAAGACATTAAAGGACCTCTACCAGAACAGTAGTGATCAGAGGAAATTGGCGCTCAAGGATAAGCTTCGAAGAATCAAGATGGAGAAGGGTGATACTATTTCCACATATCTGAACAAGCTCACCACTTGCAGAGATGAGCTTAGCGGTGTGGGAATAACTACTGCCGATGATGATATGGTGAGCCTCACTCTCGATGGCCTTCCAAAGAGTTGGAATAGCTACCAGGACTCTGTGAATGGAAGGGAGAAACTGCCGCATTGGGAACAACTGTGGTCAGATCTTATGTAGGAGGATATCAGGAGGAGCACATGAGATGGTTCTTCATCAAAGAATTATGATGAAGAAATCTGGCCTTAGCGAGTAAGGCAAGGAAAGGGAAGGGGAAGGTTTCCCATTCCAAATCAAATTCTTCTCATGGAGGGAAGAAGGGTGACAAGTCTAAAGTGAGATGCTTTACTCATCATGAGATGGGACATTATGTGACTAATTACCTGTTGAAGAATTCCAAGAAGGGATCTTCGGTAGGATCGGAAGGTGAGGCATCAGCCTCTCAGTTCAAACTGGACTTTACCCTCATCGCATGCATGGTGTCATTGATGATGGGTTGTGTCTGGTATCTTGACAGTGGAGTCTCATTCCACATGACTGGTGATAAAAGTTTATTCAGTGCCTTGGAGGAGAAAGACCTCAAGATGCACATAGAGATGGGTGACGACAGAAGGTATAGTGTTTCAGGAGTGGGCACGATTTCTTTTCAGATGGAGCATGGACCTCCTATCACCTTGACAGATGTGATGTATGTGCTTGGACTGAAGAAGAACTTGGTGTCGGTCGCGATGTTGGAGGAAAAAGGCTATGATGTTGTCTTCAGTAAAGGAAAGGTGTTCCTAAGACATATAGCCACGGGTTAGACCAAGAGGACAGGGATTCGGGTGAAGAATCTCTATAAACTGGAGGTAGATGATTCTGCAACATTGAGTATGAAAGTAGAATTGGTGCAAAGACAAGACATTGGCGAGTTTTGGCACATGTGGTTGGGCCATTTGCATCATGGGGATTTGAAGATAATGCAACAGATATCTACAAGACTTCCCAAAAGTAAACTTGATCAAGTTGACACATGCAAAGGTTGTACCTTGGGAAAGTACACCAAGTCTTCCTCTCATGATCGAGACAGTCGAGCAAATGCTGTCTTAGAGTGAGTTCATACTGATGTGTGTGAACCATTATCGACGGCATCCATGGTGAAGCAAACGTATTTTGTGATTTTCATTGATGATTATTCTCGTAAATGCTAGATTTATTTCATATAGAAGAAGGACCAAACCTTCTCAAAGTTTTGTGAGTTCAAAGCTTTGGTTGAGAAAGAGTTAGGGAAGAAGATCAAGGCCTTGAGAAGCAACAATGGTGGAGAATATGTCTCTTAAGAGTATAAGGACTTCTGTGCAGTGGAAGGAATTAAAAGGGATTTGACGACACCTCATAACCCACAGCAGAATGGGGTGGTCAAGAGGAAGAACAGAACTATGGTAGGGGAAACACAGGTGTTGTTGCATGAGCAAGGCCTACCACTTCACTTGTGAGCTGAGGCATGCACCATAGCGGTCTATTTGCAGAAGAAAATCCCACATCGCATACTTGGGATGAAGACACCAGAGGAAGATTTCTCTGGTAAGAGACCAGATGTGGGTCACTTTAGGATCTTTGGCTTATCGATATATTGCCGTGTGACCAAGGATGCACGGAAGAAGCTTGAGCTGACAGCGGAGTTGGGGATACTTGTGGGGTACACTCATACATCTCACAAGTATGGGGTGTACTTGCCTACCAGTCGGAGGACAGTGGTTCACATAGATCTCAAGTTTGATGAGTAGAAGGCCATGCGAGTTTCCCTTCAGAGGGAGGTCAAACTACAGGTTGTGGAGGAACTATTGGTTCCTAAGGAGGAGGAGCCTCATACAGATGTAGAGAAGCTGCATGCAGAGGTTCTAGGAGTGGAGACATCCACTCAAGGAGAGTCTTCCAAAGATGGATGGAAGCGCAAAAGAGAAGCTGACAAATTGTTGGAGGATGTGAGAGAGAATGTGGGAGCACCATGTTCTCAACGCAGATAGAGGAGGTCACCTGAGAGGTACACTAGATACATGGCCCTTACTGGGGAATGTGTTGAGACCAAGCCATATTCCTTTGAGGAAGCAGTGCAGCAGCCGATTTGGGTTGATTCTATGGTGGAGGAGTATGACTCCATAGTTCGTAATAGTGTTTGGGACGTGGTTCCAAGATCGGAGAACAAGTCAGTTGTGAGTTCCCGTTGGCTTTACAAGGTACAATAAGCTGCTGATGGTAGAGGCATAAGGAAAGATTTGTTGCTCATGGCTTTTCACAGGTCAAGGGGATTTACTATGATGAAACTTTTGCTCCTATCGCAAGTTACTCATCTATCAGATCTATGTTGGCACTATCAACATAGATGGGTTGGAAGATCCATCAGATGGATGTGAAGGCTGCATTCCTTAATGGCGAGATTGAGGAAGAGGTGTACATATAGCAGCCAGAAGGTTTTGAGACCTTTGATCATGAGTCGCATGTGTGCTGACTCAAGAGAGCGTTGTACAGGCTGAAGCAAGCACCTTGTGCTTGGTACACCAGGATAGGCAACTACTTCACTGGGTTGGGCTTCACAAAGAGAGAAGCGGATGCGAACCTGTACAACATCGTGGTGAAGGGTAAGTTGTTGATCATTGTACTTTATGTTGACGATCTCATATTGACTGGTGATGATTAGTTGATCATGTCTTGCAAGTAGGACCTTGAAAGATAATTCGAGATGAAAGACATGGGTCTCATGCATTACTTCCTTGGCATGGAAGTGTGGCAGAAGGATGGGGAGTTGTTTGTGTCTCAGGGCAAGTATGCCAATGAGATACTCAAGAGATTCCACATGGAGAAGTGAAAGCCCATGTAGACTCTTATAGCTGGTAACTGGAGGAAGGAGGATGCTACTTCAGGAGAAGTAGTGGAGGCAACTGTGTAGAGGCAGCTTATGGGTTCACTGTTGTACTTAGTGAACACATGACCGGATTTGTGCTATGCGGTGAACCAGCTGAGTCAAGCGATGGTTCAACCTACCAAGTTTGTTTGGAAGGCGGTAAAGCATGTATTGAGATACCTTAGTGGCAAATCTCAGTATGGATTATGGTACAGACGGAAAAAAGGAGTGAAGCTATAGGGATTCACTAATGTAGATTAGGCATGGATTCCATTAGATCGGAAGAGCACATTAGGAGGGATTTTCAACCTTCGGTCAGTGGTAGTTTCTTGGTACAACAGGAAACATAGGTTGGTTGCACTCAGCTCGGCAAAGGTAGAATACATGGCTGTAAGTCAGGGAGCATGTGAGGCCATTTGGATGTGGAAAATCCTAGTTGGTTTTTTTGATCAGAGGATGGATCCAACTGTGATCTATTGTGATAATCATAATTGTATCAAACTCTCTTAGAATCCAGTATTTCATGATAGGTCCAAGCACATTGACATCCGGTATCATCATCTCAGAGACTATGTAGTGAGGAGGATCATGTTGCTGCAGTATATTTCAATAGAGGAGCAAGATGCTGACATTTTGACAAAGGCATTGTCAAAGTGTAAATTCGAGTTCCATAGAGACAGGATCGGGGTGGCAGATAATCCCTTTCTTGTTGAGAGGGAGTGTTGAAATGTGGCGACAAGAATATTCCAATTTAATTCGTCCTTGAATTAAATTGTGAATTAAAATCGAATTTAGTCTTAATAGCTACTTGGAAATAATTAATTAAGTTATTTTGACTTAATTAGTTGGAGAAATGCAAGTTAGAAGTCTTTCTAAAGTCATGCAAGAGTTATCCCTTAAATTAAGGAGATAAGCCTTAAATTAAGGAGATAAGGTTGAGTTATATTTGAGTTGGTAATTAGTTAACTCAGGTTATTGAGTTAAGTCTAGTTAAATTAGTTCCAAAATGTTTGAGGAACTAATGGAGAGTTAACAGTCAGTTGATGCATGCATGCACTCAACTAGTGTAGTCTAGTTAACTGAAGATTCCCTCATCAGAAACTCATGCATGTTTATTCTGAGAAAGACCTAGTTTAGATTATAAAAAGGGATAGTGTACTATCAGTTGCATTTGTTTTCTTATAAAGAAAACTCATGCATGCATAAGAAATCATTCCTTGAGGATTGCGCAGTTCTAATAGTGTGTGAGATCAGGAGATCATCCACTTGGTAAATCGAGTTTTTCCACTTGGTTGAAGGAGATCATCCCAGAGGAACGATGCAAGGAAATAGGAGCTTGGAGGGCAGAGAGGAAGGCTTGAGAGAAGCTAGGATTGCCTGTGAGCATTTGTGAGGATTGTACTGAGAGCTAGATAGCTGTGAGAGTTAAGGCTTTGTATAATCTCTATGTATTTCCACCTTGTATGATAATACAGATAGTGGGGTTTTTAGCTGAGGCTTTCCCCAAAGTATTTTCATGTGTATGGTTCATTGATCCTTCTTCTTCTGGTTATATTGTTCAGCTTGATATTTAAGCTTCCGCAAATTGATAGTCTAAGTAGGTTATAGTATTCTTTTTTTATTTATATTGCATTATCGGGTTAACCTACCATCAAATTTTCTACATGGCCTCAGAGCGAGATTTGTAGAGAAATTATCTATGAGGAGCTGGTCTAAAATGGCACTCAGAGGCATGGAATTCAAGTGGAGGGTCTACCCTTTTCTCATACTATAATTTCTTCTCAAAACAGGTTTAAATAGGCTACTACAGGTGATCCTGTTGCTGCTACAGGATGTTCTAGTTTACTACAAAATGTCCTAGTTTTCTACAAGAAGTTAATTGCAGGCCATAGGAAGGTAGGCAAGGTGAAATGAAGTGTTGGAAATATCTTTTATGGTAAAATAGGGTGTAGGGAAGGTGCACATTACCCAAGGCTCAACCCAACAGTTTAGGATGGTCGGATTTGCCCAAGGTGGCTGTCCCCGGTGGCTACAAAACGAAAAATTGGATTAGGGGTTGGTGCGCCTTGGCAGGAGGTGGAAAAGACTTAGGTGAGGCTGGTGGGATGAGTTCCTCCCTTTAGATCAACAATCCATGCAACAAAACATCTTCTTCTCTTCATTTATGCATAAATTCATATAAATAGGTAAAAGATGAGTTGAATTTGAGAAAACTGATTTATTGATTGATAATGACTAGATCTATGAAATGAAATTCCTTATTAAACTACATCAAACTCAAGAAACAAAATGAAAATTTCAAGTGCTTACAATAAATCATAAACAATGATCTATTCAATAATGAACCCTAAGTTATGCAATGATCAAAAGGTAAATCTGTTTTTGGGGCTGTGAGAGTGGGGTCCTCAAACTATGATCCCATAAGGGAGATGAGGAAGAGGCCAATTTCACAAGATTTTTTGAAGTACTCTTTCTCACTATTGTACCACTGGTCTACTTCTTCAACTGATGGAAACAATACTAAATAATCATTCAAATACTTGTTAAACTAAACAAAGCAGAAATAACTTCAACAACTAACTATGATTTTAATTTAAGAATACATGTACAAAAAGAGGAACCTATGTTGCTAGGTTTGGGCCCTAACCCAAGAGATTCAACCGTCTGAGTCAAAAAAATGTTGGATGAAGGTAAAATTTCTCATTATCATCAAAATGTCAAATACAACATAATATTAATAGTCACAATGATTTAGCTCTAAATTGCCTCTTGGCTACAACAAAAAATCAAATCCTAATGAGGCCCTTGGCCTTCTTATTTGTACAAACTGAAGCTACCAACAATTTCCTAAAAATTAGGGAGACTTGGCTCCCAAACTTGAGAATGACTTGTCTTCAATTTCATTAACTTGGCTTCCAATGAACTTGTTTAGATTGGATACTTGTAACTCTGAGATGATGAGATATGGTGGAGGAATCTTCGAATGGTTTGAGGAGTTAAGGAGGGAGACAAATCTCCTACAATCCCTCTTGCTTGTCCACTTCAAGTTCCTACACTTAAATTAGCCCAAAACTACTCCAATTCCTGCAGTTAATTCATATTAGGCCACATGACATAACATCTCATCTTTACCATTCTCACTAAGAAAAATATAATAAAATATGTAAGTAAATGTGAGAAAAGTTTATTTTAATAATCTGGAGAGTGGCATTAAGACCCATATAGTTTACCTATTGATGAGCTTCATCATCAAAAAAAAGTGATGAGCCTCAGTATTGCAACAAGGATAATGCAACTCCTAGGGCTACCAACTTTACTTTATCAACGTGGGGTTTCATACAAACTTGGAGGTGACAATGTTATATGCATAGTAGACGCAACAATATACTCTTGTCACTTTTCAATTGGGGTGATAGACCATTAGGGTTTTCAAACTAATATTCTATTGACTAGAAGGAGTCTGGCTACTGAGAGTGAATGTACAACTAATCAAGAAACTAAATTCTTTCCTATTTAGGAAATGAAAGTTACTGAAAGGAAAATGCTATGAAATGGCATGAAATCATCTAGCTAGGAAATTACATAAACTACTTGCAAAAGAGAACTAATATAACCTTGCATGTTATCATGTAGTTATTTGGAATAACTGGACATGGAAAGTTATTCTATCACTTTATGATTTATATATGCATGCACTAACTATCTCATGTTGAAATTGCAGAAAAAGAATCTTTCAATTTCTAAATTAGAAATGTAAATGGTAGTTAAATGATCCGATCTCTGTAGGGAAGAAAGGGATGGAAGAGTTGGTCTAAAATGGCACTAAGAGGCATGGAAGTCAAGTGGAGGGACTACCCTATGCTTAGACTATCATTTATTCTCAAAACAAGTTTAAATAGGTTGCTACAGGATGTCCTAGTTTACTACAGGATGTCCTGGTTTTCTAAAGAAAGTTAGTTGAAGGCCATAGGAAGGTAAGGAAGGTGAAATTAAGTTTCGGAAAGATGTCTAATGGTTAAATAGGGTGTAGGGAAGGTGCACATTACCCAAGGCTCAGCCCAACACTTCATGATGGTTGGATTTTCCCAAGGTGGTTGTCCATGGTGGCTACAAAATAGAAATTTGGATTAGGGGTTGGTGGGCCTTGGAAGGAGGTAGAGAAGACTTAGATGAGGCTGGTGGGATGCATTCCTCCCTATAGATCAACAATCCCTGAAACAAAACATGTTATTCTCTTCATTTATGCATAACTTCATATAAACAAGGAAAATATGAGTTGAATTTGAGAAAAATAATTTATTGATGGCTACTGACTAGATATATGAAATGAAATTCCTTCTTGAACTACAACAAACTTAGGAAAAAAAATGACAACTGCGGGTGCTTCCAATAAATCATAAACAATGATCTATTCAATAATTAACCCTAAGCTATGGAGTGATAAAAAGATAAATCTATTTTTGGGGCTGTGGAAGTGGGGCCCTAAAACCATGATCCCATGAGGGAGACGAGGAAGAGTCCACTATCACAAGATTTTATGAAGTACTCTTTCTCACTACTATACCACTGATCTAATTCTTCATCCAATGGAAACATGACTAAACAATCTTTCAAATACTTGTTAAACTAAACAGAGAAAAAATAACTTCACCATGGTTTTAATCTAAGAATACATGCACAAAAAGAGGAACTTTTGATGCTAGGGTTTGGTCCTAACCGAAGAGATTCAACCCATGATTCAACTTAATGTTGGATCAAGGTAAACATTCTCATTATCATTAAAATGTCATATACAACATAAGATTAACAGTCACAATGTTTTAGCTCTAAACTGCCTCTTGGCTACAACAAAAATTCAAATCCTAATGAGGCCCTTGGCCTTCTTATTTCTACAAATTGAAGCTACCAACAACTTCCTAAAAATTAGGGAGACTTGGCTCCCAAACTTGAGAATGACTTGTCTTCACTGTCACTTGCTTGGTTGCCAATGAACTCAATTGGCTTGGCTTCTTGTAACTACGTGTTGACGAGATATGGTGGAGGAATCTTCGAATGATTTGAGGAGTTAAGGAGGGATACAAAACTCCTACAATCCCTCTTGCTTGTCCACTTCGAGTTCCTAGACTTAAATTAGCCCAAAATTGCTCCAATTAATGCAATTAATGCATATTAGGCCACATGACATAACATCTCACATTTATCCTTCTCACTAAGCAAAATATAATAAAATATGTAAGTAAATGTGAGAAAAGTTGATTTTAATAAGCTGGAGAGTGGCATTAAGACCCATATAGTTTACCTATTGATGAGCCTCATCAATATTCTCACCACATATTCAAGTGATAAGGTGGAGGTAATTGGCGTATTTTAGCTATGTGATTGGTGGAGGGGAGTTGAAGATACATCCTACAAATATGGAGGCTATCATGAAGCGGTCAATGCCTACAAATGTTTATGAAGTTATGAGTTTCAATTGAGAAAGACAATGCCTGAGGAAATTCATAGCTTCATTTCCGGCAGTAGTCAAATCAATTCATGTTATAACAATGAGTGGAAAGAGTTTCCAATGGGGGAAGGGTCAACAAAAGGCATTTGAAGAATTAAAGAAAAAATTAGTCAAACATCGATACTTGCATTACCAAATTTTCGTCAAGCCTTCAAAGTGAAGGCATATGCAAGTGTGTATGTTGTGGGAGTGGTTTTGAGGTAGGGAGGAAGGCTTGTATGTTACTATTTTGAAGTATTTCATGGGGCAGTTCTCAACTAACCTACCCACGATAAGAAGATCTATGCCCTAGTATAAGCTACCAAAATGTGGAAACACTATTTGATGGGAAAAAATATAACCATCCACATAAATCACTAGTCGATGTAGACTTAATATAAGTTACAACAAACCACACACTACAAGTGGACAGATTCTTACAATAATTTCAAATAATGATTAGGTATAAGAAAGGTATCAAAATTAATACGGATGACATGCTTTCAAGGCCACCCATATGAAAAATATAGGTTTCGAAACTTTGATGCACATCGATCCTTTCACTCATGAGGCATACATAGAAGCATATACAAATGATGAGGACTTGAACGAAGTGTTTAACCAATTGAAAACCTAGAGTTAGGTAGATAATTGAGATATTATAGTTGGCTATCATCTCCAAAATGGGTTACTCTACGAGTTAGACAAGCTATATGTTCCTAAATGTGAGTGACTACAACTATTCACAAAGGTTGACACCTCCAAGTTACAGAGAAATTTGGTGTAGGGAAGACAATGGATAGCTTATAGAGGTATGTGTATTGGCTTTGAATGCAAGAATATGTGGCCAGTTTCATAAGGGGATGTATGCTTTGTTGCACCAATAAGCCTAGTAAGAGGAAATATGGTCTATACCATTCATTATCTATACTCACTTTTCCTTAAGGAAGCATTTCCATGGAATTTGCAAGGGTGAGGTTTACCAATACTCAAGAAGGGACATGACTACCTATTAGTAGTAGTTGATAGGTTCAAAAAGATGTTCATTCTCATTCCCCATAAAAATACCATTACAGGGCAAGAAACAGTAAACTTGTCCTTTGAGAAGGTCTCGATGCACTTTCAAATAACAAGGAGAATCATTTTAGTCATGGACACTAGATTTCTTAGTGCATTTTGGATTACATTCTGGGAGAAGATGGAAACAAAGTTGAAGATATTTACAACATTCCATCCATATATAGATGGGAAAACATAAGAATTCAATGAGACTTTGGTGTAGGCTTTGAGGGATTACAATTAGAAGCATACGAATAACCAGGATGAAAATATGGTATATATACAACACACCTATAGTAGAGAAATCCACACTTCTACTAATAAGTCCCTATTTGAAACTTGTTTTGGATGTTTTCCACTTTTATCTTTGGATATTGTATATAGAAAACAAGGAGGAGTGAGGGAAAATTTCACAGAGGATGCTTTAAGTGAAGAAAAAAATATGAGGGAAGTTAGGTAGATAATTTGCAAGTACACGAGACACTGAATAAGTCATAAGAAAAGCACAAGGCTAGGCAAAGTTAACACATAATAGAACAAAGCATTCAGAGTGGGAGAGAAAGTATGGTTATCGTTGAATAAGGGGAGATTACAGGGTCCTAGTAAAAAAGCTAGGGTTCTATGATATGGTCCTTTGAAGATACTGGAAAAAGTGGGAGATAATAGTTTTAGACTTATTGTAACCCCATACATGCACATATACTTAGTAGTGAATGTGGAAAATCTGAAACTCTATTATCCTTCCATGTTAGATAAAGAATAAGAGTAGGTCCTATCTTCCTTAGAGCACTTGACTTTAAATACCTAGGAAGAGTTGACAGATGATACAAGTTTGCAAAAGAGGTCCAAAACTACTTGATAGGATCAACATGAACTTTCGAAAATTAGGTTGAAAGGACAACTTCCAAACAAATATTAATAGAGATGAAGTAAAGAAAAAAATTCATAAATATTTATTACAATGATTACAAAATAATTAAAAACATATAATCAATATTTAATAATAAATCTTTATTACAATAATTACTATAATAATAAAAAACATATAATCAATTTTCATAAATATTTATTACAATGTTACACAATTACAAAATATAGAAATGATAAAAAATCTATATAAATACATAATAAAATTGCGCTTATAAAATTTAAGATTTTTTATTACTCCATGTCAACGTGAATAATAAAACCAAATTATAAACCATTTAATACTCTATCTGCATTTTACTTAAAATAATATACTATAATATAAAACATTAAATACTTATACAATATATTGAAACTGAACCATCATAACTATTCATATGATTTCAATAATAAGATTCATAATAAACTCCTAACAACATTTAATGTTAATGTTATGTATGCTGAAATGTGATTTTACATATAATCATATACACATTTATCATATTAACTACATGTTGTAGCTGCTATAACACCACCCAAATTTTTGGGCATATTCAAAATTTTGGGTACCCCACCACTCACCCTGAGCTTCTAGGGTTTTTGATAGGATCCCAACCAATTGTTCTCCCAACAACCTTACCTATCCAACCCCTTTGGTGCTCCGACTCACGTTTCATGCATATCATTCACGCATCATGTTTTATCTCAGATATAGGCCTCAGAATCACATTAGGGTTTCAAAGGTCAATGGCTTCATTAATGCGTTAAGAGTCTCTCATGATTTTAAAACTCATCTTCGCATGATTCACATCACGATCAGTAGATGTCCTATATTTGAGCAGGCGTACATGCAATTTGGCTTTCCTTACGATTGACAGTATTGAGGTTTGGGCAAAACCCTAAATGGGAAAAGGTGATCCCTCTCTTGTTTTGACCTAACTCGCCTCCCACTGAGAGTGTGTTTCCATCGACATTGTCAGGCATCATGGGAGAGATTGTTGCATGTCATATTCCCCTAGGTTCTTGGTTGGTCCTACACCTCAACATGAGCATTAGGGCTTGCAAAGATTATATACTACCCTTGCATCCTTGTAGCTCTAGACATATGTGATCGAAGTACTCATGTCATTTTAAGCTCTTCTTGACTCACCCTGAAGCATGATCACACATGTTGGATTTGTGGGCCCTAACCCAGGTTCAGCGTTGGTCAGCCAAACAAATCCCTACACCACTGGCCCTTTCGGCATCAGCCCGCGGAGCGCGGACTGAAGTATCACCCGAAGCATTATGGGGGGATGCTGGTGTTAAGGCCCTATAATAATAGGATTTATAATTTTGAATTGGCTATGGTCAGTCTTGTAATATTGTACATACTTTTTCTTTTTGCAAAATGTTGTCCATATTAAAAATTTTAAAAAATGTAAAGAGGGTATGTCCTAAAAGAATAATAAAAGGACAAAAAGAAAGAAAAAAGATGAAAAAAAGAGTGAAAAATATGAACCCCCAAAAAAGAAATAAAAATAGATCATGAAAGTGTGCAAATTCAAATGCCGCTCCTTTTTCTTTACTTTATAAAATAAGATTGTGTGCAGCTTGTCAAAAATGCCACAATCCATGATGGTCAAAAAGTTTAATCTTGACTCATTAATGCTTTCAATTTCATGTTGATAGATAGGGAATAAAGATCTAGCCAAACTGGTTAACCTTGACAAATCAGTAGTTAGGTAGAGAATAAAAATGAGCTCATCAGTTTAATCTGAGCCATTGGAAGTTATAAGGTTAGAATTAGATAGTTTTCTTGTCAAAAGAAAAAGAAATAAAGGGTCAACAAGCTCAAATGCACCCAATACATGAAGAGAAAATGTTAGGGTAAATAAAGGGTAGGTAGAAGAAATGTTTCAAATGCACAAGGTTGCTAAGTCAAAATCACATTTATCATGCTTAATCATATGTTTCATGTGCAGGAGGAGTTGAGAAAAAGAAAGGATGTTCACCAAGCTTGTTTACTAATTTCCCCTGTTACACAAAATATTGTTACCATGACATTTTTCAGTCAGTGTGAGTCTATCACCACTCATAGTGTCCTCCTTTGCAAGTCTTAAACCTCAGCTCTTCATGTCAAGCCTTAAAAATGAGAGAAAGTCCTTGAAAATCTCTAAAACTCTGGTTCCGCACGTTCTCTTAGAATTACCTGCGGTCCCGCACCCTTTGGTCATGTTACCTGTGGACCTGCCTGCTCTGTCTCTAAAGGAATGGGTACAGACCCCTGTAAAAGTAAAAAACACGCAAGTTTATTATTAAAAACTCACATTGGATTAATTCTAGACGCTTCTAGAAGGAATCTTGAGGTGGCAAGTTCGCTCCCAGGTGGTTCATGCATCCCATAACTAAAGGAGCTAACCACTTGATGAGAGGAGCTTATCCCTTTGAAGGAGGACTCTATCACTTTGAAGGTGGACCTGGTAACTTCCTTCCTCTGCACTATAAAATGAGGCATTGGGCTGGTTGTTAGGGAGGTTGAAAGCTGAATATTTTTATGGGTAAATTCTGTTGGAATTTAGACTTCCTAATTGAGCTTGAGAGGAGAGATTACATACCTTTTGATCTCTTTGGGAAGAGAGTGAAACTTGTCAAAGTAGAGGAGATTCTTGTTGGACCCTGGGAGGAGCTTGTACAGCATCAAGGCACCAAGGTTGTAAAGTTCTTCTTTGTTTAAAGTTAATACAATCAGATTCATTTTCTCAATAAATTGTCTTCTATGGTTTATTTCATGAATTCCTTGATCATCATGATAAATATGGTTTATTATATTGGCTATGCAGGTGTTATTTGATGTGTGCCTATTTGTGTTTGCAAATTCTTTAAAAGGGAGCTCATTTGGACAAACGGGGCGTGGCTTCCACAAACTGGCATTGGACTTGAGGTAGGGTCTAAAACATCTACTGGCTTTTATTTATAAATCACAATATTTAGAGAAAGATAGAATTTGTTTGGTTTTCTTGTCGCTAGATATCCATAGATACTAGGGAGATCAGTCTTGTACGCAAGAACTATTTATTCGCTCGAAAAAATGGCAACTCCACTAGGGACTTGAATTTTTGGTTTTTGCCTTTGCATTTAATTTGACTTGAGAAACTTTTTCTCTGCTTTTGGTTTTTGCTTGATGTGTGTGGGATTGGGTAGGTTCTTTAGATTTTGAATTGTTTTTGTTTTTCATGCTTTTGAGAGAGGACCGCACATTCTAGTTGTAACATAGTGTGGACATCCCCGCACTATTGCTTTACTACACAGAGCGGTACCGAACCTGGTTATACTGGGGGCCTGCGGACCCTGTCAAATTTTTGAAAAACTTAAAATATTTTCATTCAGTTAGCTTAGGATTTGTTTATGTGTTTTAGCCTCTGCCCAGATCTTCACGTGTCTTGTCAGAAACTTTTTGTAGGTGAATTCCATTGGCATTTAGGTTTTAGGTGAATTTCTAGAAGTTTTGTGTGCCTGGCTTGATTTTCGTTTGGCCTTTGTAGTAACTCAGAGCTTAGAATCCTTGGAAACCTCAGATCAACTTGGTTTTTATTGGTCTTCTTCATGAGTCTGACCGATTTGTAAAATATGCCTTTGGTGAGGAATACATCTCGTTTTTCTCTTTGCAAAGCTTCGAAAAAACTTGTTTTAAAAGTTTTGGATTTCATTTTTAAAAAGAAAACATAAGCTCGTTGTTTTTTGATTAATTTGTTATTATGAACAAATTAGTCCTTAGTTTGCTCATAACTAAGTAAAACATCCTTGAAAAGAAATTTTGTAAGCTTTTACTTCAATTAGATTTTTAGAATTTATAGATCTCAAGATTATATTTTTAACAGTTTTGAGTGTGTTCTAGAAATTAAAAAAAAATCTCTTTTGAAAAGTTTGTATTTGTAGTATTTGAGTGTTGAAAAAGAAAGGGATATTTTTTGTGAGCATAATTAGTAGTCTCGTTTTTGAGTTTATTGAAAAAGACAAAAAAGTTTTTCTTTTCATTTGTTTGTTAAGGAAATATTTGTTTTTCAAGCAATTGCATTCTCAACTCTTTCTTTAGCTAGAAATTCATTGAAGAAAAAGAATTGTTTACCATCTTAGGTGCATTTTTAGTGTTTTGGAGTCGAGTCTTCACACCATAAAGTTTCATCTCCACACCTTTTCACTTAAGAAACAACCATAAAAAATAACGCTTAAAGTAAAATCTATCTAGTAATATTATTATTTCTATGGCTCTTTATCACCAACATAGCTTAGGCTAGTATCTTGGAGTAGGGAGTAATTAACTCTCCAAGATAGTAAAACAAACAAGTAGCTGTATCTTGCGGTAGGAGATAAATTCCAATTGTTACATCTATGCTCTGGGAAGGTCCTCTTAAAGGAGTCAAGCACGAGGTCATATCCGAACCAGTGGGGTAATCAATCCTTCCTCATTGGGAACGATAGCAGATATACACGTATTAAAAATGGTAAACCTCAGATTACCCATTGTCGAGGAGCCTGGGGTCATTTGTTGGTAAGCCTTGGATTATGTCAAGGAGCCTTCAAGCAGATTGAGCTTTCCTACTCTACCCTTGCATGTGTATCGGATCATAGACTGTTCCCCCAAGTATATTTGTTTCCGTTGGTAACCATAGTGACCATAATCTATAGGATTCTTTCCTAAGGTGACGGTGGAGGGAAGATCCCATTGTACCTAGAACAGACGTCGACTAGACTCACTTGGAATCTCTAGGGGGTTCACTTCACTCGAGACGGTTTAGTGGAGAAACTTGTGCCAGTCTGTTTCATTAAGCAGGTTTTCGGGGTAACTGTTCCAACCGCCATTTCTGTATTGAATTCTGTGACATTGGATTTCATCACCAACTAGTGTTTTCGGTACGGAAAGTTACTGTTTGTGTGTGGTTTGACCTCCTAGATTCTTTAGGAGTGTGATTCAAATTGTTTGGTTCTTTAGAGACTTTAGGTGGTTTTCATTGAGATTTTTCTTTGTTTGCGTGTGAAGTAATTAAAATATTTAATCGTGGCTGAATTACCGAGGCAGTCCCGTAGACTTCGGGGCCAACCTCCTGAGTTTTCACCAAGCCAGCTTGAAGGGCTACGAGCTCTTGTAACTCCTAGTGACAGTAGAGTTGGGTCACCAGAAGAAGGAGAATCTTCTTTAGTTGTACATCATGATTATCAAGTTCAAGCACTAGAGTATATTATTGAACCTATTTCATTTTCCGAAGTTACTGGTAGTTTTTCTTATACTAGTGAGTTAGCTGAGGAACCTGAAACTGAACCTGCTGCTACTCCATCATCAGGATTTGCGTCTCCAACTTCCAGTGGTCCTGGTTGACCCAAGGTAGGAAGAATTATTACCCAAAATATTCCTTCTGGACTAATTTCTATTGAAGAAATTGTCACTTCGGAAGAAGGTATATCTATCCCTGAAAATCAACCAACTATAGAACTTAGGGAGCGTGAATCGATCTTTTATATTCCACCTAGGAGGGATGCTTGCCATCTTTCATTGACCAATTTTCTAGAAAACCTGGGACTAAGTTTTTGACCACCTCGCATTCCTTTTCATCCAACACCTAGAGGTTATTATCCTCCTTTGAATATGTCGAGACAATCATCCATGTTTTCTCAATCTCCAGAAACATTTCTATATGGCGGTCCTTCTGTTCCCTCTGGGTATCAGTCACTTACTGGTACTTTTTCGAGAGCATCTCCTCAACCTGTTGAACAAGGGTTATTAACTGGTAATAACGGAACTAGACCATTGAGTGTAGAAGACATTCTTATGATGTTAGGTACCATTCCAAATTCGCAACCTCAATGTAGTCAGTTACCGCCTGAGGGGGCAACCTCAAGGTCCTCAATTATCGCCTGGGGGACAACCTCAAGGTACCCATTTACCGCCTGGGGAGCAACCTCAAGGATAGTACATACCTTCGAGACAGTACATTCCTCAAGGTCAACCCAGACTTAGTACGTACGTCAAGGTCAACCCCAGTATCAATATGTACCCCAAGGTCAACCCCAATTTTAGTACGTGCCTCAAGGTTATCAACCTCAAGGTCAGTACCCAACCCAAGGTTTCCAACCACCTTCAGGTCAATCATTTGTCCAAGGAGCTGGAAATGTACCTTTAAATTATCAACCCTACCCTCAACCCGGTTATGGTCCTCAATATGCTCAACTTTCTATGGGTCCTGTTGTGGTCACCAACAACCCCCCTCTTTGTTTGATATTAGTAATAACATCAAGCAAAGGGGGACCCTTAACCAAAAATCCAAAAAATATTTTGTTTAAAAAAAATCTTTTGTATTAACTTCCTAAGAGCTATATCGCGTCGCAAAGGTAGAGAGAAGCGTTTTCCCAAAGCGCATAAATACACTGAAAAAGAGCGACGTGAGAACCCATCGCATCGCGTGCATTAAAAGCGCTCAAAAAGGGAAAACCTAAGGAATCGCCGACGGCCGATATGCGACGTCGCACGTCACAATGTCGCACAAGCAGCACAGAGTGATAAAGCGAAAACCTTGCGATCTTGCGATCTTGCGATCTGCGATCTGTGATCATACAAAACTGCGATCTGCGATATTGGCAATTTGCGATAACACTTAATGACGTCGCAGTCCTCAATACTGCGATTCCAATCGCAGAAAGGACTCATCGAAAGAATTCTCCGACATAAACGGTAAACCCAAAATTGAGCGCGCACCTTAAGGGAAATTAATGATCGCATGCTTCAGTATCCAAGAATGATTGTATCGCGTTTTTCGAAGAGTCAAATCATGATGAGTGTCAGAATTACGCATTCATTAGAACTTAATGCTTTCATGTCAATCTTTTCGTCATTTCTCTTCTTCTTTGCGTGAACTGCAAGACATGTAACTGATATAAATCTATATGCAGGAAACATCTAAGGAAAAGAGGAAAGCGCCAATAGGGTAACAGAGAGAAGATGCCTCTGCAAATGGATGCCGCATGCAGCAGGACCGCGGATTCCAGAGTATCGCCCAACAGGCGCTGATGAAAATAGACTATCCAGGACTCAGAGTCAAAGGCGCACAAAAGCAGCGTGTTTGCAAAAGATCTTGAAGCTCAGACTGGGTAAAGCAAAAGGAGAAACGCAAAAGAAGGAGGACGCTCCAGAAAAGCTTGGAACAAAGAACGGAAGCAATTCTCGATACAGGGGATTGTCCATACAATGCGACTCCTAACTCATTGAGTCACTCGCACGACCGGAAACCGAAATAGCAACAGCAAAATCAGTTCGAAAGGAACCTGGGTTGTACTAAGTATACGCACAGCGAATACACCGAGGTAGAGAAAGGTTTTCGAAAATATCTTCTAGTCTGTCAGAAAGAGATGCTAGCTCTTGTTGTTTCTAATTTTCAAGCTCGAACAAAAGGAAAGAACAACCAGCCGACTCTTTCAGGGCGGACAGCGCATTGCTTACAGCACTAAGGAGCAGATACAGAAATGGTTAGAAATTAGATTTGATTTTTAGAAATAAATTTGCTTTTAGTAAAAGGGCGGTCATTTGAAACCGTTCCCTAAATTTGTGTAATTAAGATTAATTAGTTAGTAGTATTTAACCCTTCTCATGGCATTTGGAGAAGGGTCCGGAAATTTGTCAAAAAACTTGTCCTCAGAACATGCACTTTTGCACCCTCGGAGGGGGTTTTTGATGAATGGATGGATCGAGATTTATTTATGTTTGCATTTTAATGTCTGCTACTGATGTTGCACTTTTGTACTCTTAGTAGATGTTAGAAGTAAGTAGAGATAAATCGATATTGCTTGAAGTTTGTGAGTGAAGTCAGTCATAAATGGTACTTTTATCTCTTGATTAATTTCTGCTCATATTCTTAGAGTGATATACAACTGATTTGCTTATATGTTAATGTATGAATGTCTGGATTACCATTTGGCACTTTTGTACGGTGGAATCATTTGTTTGTGCTTGACATATGAACAACTGATTATGTGATATGCTGTTCACAACTGTTTTGCCTAACTTCTTATGCAGAATGGTTCATCTTAATTGATTTATATTCTTATGATAGCTGAATGATCTTTATTACCAGTTATTGTATGAAATCTTTTTAGATCGCATAATGAAAGAATTTTACCCCGGGTTAGTATAGATTAGATGTGTTGTTTTTGTTAGATTACAGTAGCATAGAGTCAGTTTAGAGTCTAGAATTAAATTAGTTTAAAATTACCTTTTGATTAGTATCTTCAAAATCTACACACACACACACACACATCTTTCAGATTGGGAAGCTGGTCCCATCATCCCCAGTCGGACCCGCTACACCAAACGGGCACGGAGCCGCCAACCAGGTTCCCGACCGGGTGGGTATCCCCCTTGTTGTCGACCCGATTTCGGGGCCCTCAACAGGTCCATACCCCGGAATGAACGTAGTGTGGGATCCATCTCAATCCCAACAGATCTTGCAACCGAATGTGCAGTTGTCATATCAATCTGGACAACCCTTGGTTTCTGGTTCAACCCAGCAACCTGTCCAGCCTACTATTCAAACTTCTGCACCTAGTGTATTTTCTCAGTCTGGGCCTGGTTCACCTCGAACTCTGCCTCAAATGACTGTTGCAACTACTGCAACATCTGTTCCATCTACCGCACCTACTTCTGGAGTATTGACAACTCTGGTTTCTACTATTCCTGCATCAATTCCTCAAGCATCTTTACCTCAGTCTAGACCTACAATTTAGACTTCGGTTCAAATACCTGAAGGACAACCTGGTCCAAGTACGGTTGTCACAAGTCAACCTCCATCAACCATACCGGGACAGTACCAATTTGGTCCTGCTGTGCAGAACCCAGTCTATCAATATCAACCGTACCCTAGATACTCTTATCAGCAACCTCAACAACCCCAGTACGGTCCGGTTAATCCTTGTTTTCCGAGAGGATATAATATCCCAAATGCAATTCCAATTCCAAGCTATCCTAGATATCCTCCTCCTGGGTCTGGTCTCATGACCCAGGGTTTTCGAGACCCTAATCGTCAGTTACCATTCCTTGAAACTTTGGATTTGCCTGATTTTTCGTGCCTTACGAACGATCCGATTAATTATCTTCCGTTTTGGCTGCAAATGTCGAATAAGTTGCCCAGTGACATCCCAATGTTTGAAGGTAAATCAGGAGAGGATCCATCAAACCATGTGATGACTTATCACCTCTGGTGTGCATCTAACTCCATTTCAGATGATTCAATTCATTTACGTCTTTTTCAACGCACTTTGATTGGTCTTTCAGCCAAGTGGTACATTGAGTTACCGCGAGCCTCTTTTTATAATTTTAGTCAGCTAGCTACTTCATTCTTAACTCATTTTTAGTTGCCTGTCAGATATGACAATGGCACAAAATTATTAACTTCATTAAAACAGTCAACGTCCACTTATATCTCATATCACATTCATGAATGGAGACGTAGATGGCGTTTAGTGAAAGTTTTTATTCTAGATCAGATCTTAGAAGAATGGTTTGTTAAATCATTACTACCTAAAATCACTGAGGATGTAGCTAAGGCAAGAGTTGTTACTGAAGAGCAATTAATTGCTCAAGCACAGTACCTTGACCTCGTTTATACGCAGTCGGGTACATTAGACGAGAAAATCCCCGACCTTCCTAAAAAAAATCAAATAACTGCAGCTCCTTCAGGGTCTCATGCCACTGACGGTATGACTGGTTCAATTAACACCAAAAGTAAGAAGAAATCTTCCAAGAATTCTTCTCCTATCATAACTTTACTAGATTCCCCGACAAGAGACTCTTCCGCAGAAATTTCTGCCGATATTCATGTCGTAGAGTCATCTACGGCCAAATCAAAATCTGGGGGTAAAAAGAAGGGGAAGAAGAAAAATAAATCAGATAAAAATTTGAAAGAGAAACCAGATAAAACGGAATCTACTGATGAGAATGTAAACCTCGTTATCCTTGTCTCATTTGTGACGAAGAGCATTTTACAAGAGACTACCCTCATTGCGCTGAGGTTGCCAAAATCGTCAAAGGTTCTCAAATGCCTGCTGTCTTGAAGGATCCTTTTCCTAGTCAAGATAGTAAGATGATAGGTTCTTCCTCAAATGCATCAGAAGAACCCATAATGATGATGTCCCATGTTAGGATTGCGACACGATCGCAAGATTATGGAAGTAAAAGTCCTGTTGGTGGTAAGGAAGCAAAATCTTCTAATTTGAACCCATCAACTTCAACTCTTGGTTCCAATCCGCTACAGATCAAGAAACCTAACCCAGAATTAGTAATCAAACCGCCCGCCAAGGGTATACTTCGAAAGTCAGCTTTCAATCCACATGCGAGAGCTACTCAGAACTATAACATTGTTGAAGATTTAGCTATTTCACTTTCAACAATGTCGGCTTTGGAGGTGCTGCAATCATGTCAAACACAACTTAAATTTCTATTGTCGGCTATAGGAGCTATTGATATTTAGGACTCGAACCTTATAATATTCGATTTAGAAAATAGTACACCTCATTTACTTCATCAAATGGCTTTCCAGATTCCAGTGTTAGTCAAAAATAGGCCTTGTTATAGGACTTTAATTGATGAGGGAGCTTCAACGTATATTATGTCGATCCAGTGTTGGAGATCGCTTGGTTCTCCTACACTTAATCAATCCCTGACGATTCTAAAGGCTTTTGATGGCTGTGGGTTCCATCCTTTTGGAATTCTACAGGATTTACCTATAGGGGTTGAAGGCAAAACTGTTAATCTAGATGTGGAAGTGGTTGATGCCCCTCTAGATTACAACCTTCTCTTGGGTCATAGTTGGTCTTATGCTATGACTGCTGTTGTTTCATCGGTCTTTCAGCTTATAAAGTTTCCTCATAATGGAAAGATCGTAACTATAGACCAGCTAACTTACTTTTCATCCGACCCAGCCTCTTCTGAAAGTATCCAGCATGTCGGCAAAACAACTATCCCTTACAAGGATATTGGAGTAGGACTAGTTAAAGATTCTGGTTTACTAGGAACTTTTTCCTTTCCTCCTCCTAAAGTATCACCTTCTACTGCAACCATTCATATGATTTCATCAGACACTATTGTTTATGATGATCCTTGGATCATACGTTCCAAATCTGAGATAGATTCATTTGGCGATGCTATGCCTTTGAGTCCCTATGAAATTGCGTATCAGACCATACAATTGTTTTCCAACCCTTCTTCAACTGAAATGATTTACCATGGGAAGATCTTCATCATAGATATTCAGTCTTACCTGAGATTGATCGGTTTGAAAATGATTTTTCATCTATTTTTACGATTTATTATGTCAAAGAACCTCACAATCCATTGAAAAATCCTGATTCTTAGTTAAATTTGGGAAATATTTCTCGAACGGTTCCTATTGACATTTCAGTCAAACCTGGAATTGTTGAAAACATTCATATAGGTGCCTCTTGTATGGAAGATGAAATTCAAACATATAAGGCTATATTTCAAGAATTCTGTGACGTGTTTGCCTGGTCATATGAAGAAATGCCAGGAATTGACCCAGCAATTGTTGTTCATGAAATCAAAACTTACCCGGATGCTAAACCCTTCCGGCAACATTTGCGTCAGATTCACCCACGAAAAGTTGCTGCTATTAAAGCAGAAGTTGAAAAATTACTTAAAGCAGGTTTCATTTATCCAATTCCCTTAACGGATTGGGTATCGAATATTGTTCCTGTTAACAAAAAGCAAGGAACAATAAGAATATGTATCGATTATAGGGATATTAATTGAGCCCATCCAAAGGACAATTATCCAACTCCTTATATCGATCAAATCATTGATGATTATGCCGACAGCGAAATATTCTCCTTTATGGATGGTTTTTCCGGTTATAATCAAATCAACATTCTACCTGTTGATCAACCAAAAATGGCTTTCATTTGTCCATGGGGGACGTTTGCTTGCTGCAAATTACCTTTTGGGCTGAAGAACGCTGGAGCAACTTTTCAAAGAGCTATGTCTTATGCGTTTCATGACATCAAGCACATTGTGCAACCCCATCTCGATGATTTACCTGCTCATTCATTACGTAGAGCCAATCCTCTCATTCATTTACAAGCAATCTTTATAGTATGTAGGCATTATCGAATTAGGTTGAATCCACACAAATGTGTTTTCTGTATAGAAACGGGTCGTTTATTGGGATTTGTTGTTTCGAAAGACGGCATTCGTGTCGATCCCTCGAAGGTTGAAGCTACTGTTAAATTGCCTCCCCCTTAGACTCTTCGCCAACTTCAAAGTTTGTAATGGAAATCAAACTTTTTACGTCGATTCATTCCTAACTACGTCGAGATCACAAAGGGTTTTACCAGGTTGTTGAAATAGAATACTCCATTATTTTGGGATGAGATAGCTGACAAATCTTTTGATGCACTAAAACACGCGTTGACCCATGCACCGTTATTGCATCCTCCCAACTACAACCAGGACTACTTCTTATATCTCGCCGCCTCTCATTCCACCATTGGAATGGTGTTAGTTCAGGAAGATGAATTCGGTAGTGAACATGTGATTTATTATCTTAGTCGAACTTTGAATCCAACTGAGCTTAAATACTCACATGTGGAGAAATTGGCCTTGGCAGTTGTTCAAGCTGTCCAATGATTTTGTCATTACATTTTACTACACAAAACTACTGTGATTTTCGACTGCAACCCTATGATCTATATTTTGACCAAACAATTGCTAGGGGGCAAGTATTCCAAATGGATTTTTATCCTGACTTGGAGTTTGAAAAATCTAAGTGAAAGAAATCTTTAGTTTTTGCGGAGTTGATGTGTGACTTCTCGCGTGCTGATACTGAAACTGTGGCAGAAGAGCCCATTGCGGACGAATCCTTGTTTCTTTTCAACACTCTTGATCCATGGTATGGAGATATCATAGTTTATCTCCAAACCTAATCCTTTCGGCTTGAAATTTCAAGATCTCAGCGTTGGAAAATACGATTCCAATCCCAACAATACAAAATTATTGGAGATACACTTTATCATCGTGGGGAGAACTCTGTTTTCCAACGTTGTTTATCTCATGAGGAAGCTAAAAGGGTTCTAAATGACTGTCACTTTGGAGCGTGTGGTGGTCATATGTCTTGGTTTGCCATAGCCCAAAAGATATTGCGCACTGGCTATTTCTGGCCGTCTTTGTTTAAAGATTGTATTGACGCGGTCCGAAAATGCCACAACTACCAAATTTTTGATCGAAAGATGCGCGCTCCACCTGCTCCTCTCCACCCTATAATTGCTGTCGGTCCTTTTGCGAAATGGGGTATCGATTTTATTACATGTAACCCTCACTCAGTCGGGGGGCATGCGTATATCATCCTTGTGGTAGATTATTTTACCAAGTGGGCCGAGGCGATGCCTACATTTTCGGCAGATGGAAAAACTACTGCAATTTTCGTTTTCAATCATATAATTACTAGATTTGGTGTTCCACGAGCGATTATCACTGATCATGGGCGTCATTTTCGAAACATTATGATGATTGAACTAACAGATCAACTTGGTCTGTGTCATGATAGTTCTACTCCATATTACCCACAGGCTAATGGTCAGGTTGAAGCCATCAACAAAGTTCTAGTCATTATGATCCGACGAATCATTGGGATTCATAGGTCGAATTGGCATAACATTTTATTTTCAACGCTTTGGGCGTATCGAACCTCAGTAAAAACATCAACTGTTTTCACTCCTTTCCAACTAGTTTACGGTTTGGAAGCTGTGTTACCCATTGAATGCGAAATCCCATCATTGCAAATGGCCATAGAATTACTTCCAGCCACTTCCAGCCACTTCCATCATTGCAAATGGCCATAGAATTAAGCTAAACATGTAAACATAACAAAACATCATTGGTATACAACATGTAGGAGAAACTCAAATAGTTTATTGATAGAGTAATAACGTCCAAGAGAAGATACAACCAAGTGAGGCCCGATCCAGCATCTACCTCCCAGCAAAGGAATCCCTTCCTCTCCTCCAACAAAGCATAAATCACCCAATGTACTAATCTCAATCTCAAACCAACAACAATTCTATGCAAAGTACAAAATTCCAGCCCCCTGAACCTCTGGGTGAGAGATCCATATATAGATGTAAGCAGAGAGGATGAGTCAGCTTATGTTTTGACTTGTGGCTTCTCTCTGTCAGTTCTTGCTTCCACTTGGAGGTTGAGAACCTCTTACTCATCACTAGTCGAATTCATTGAGGCAAGTGTCATTGGAGAAGATTCTGGAAGCTTCCAGGGTCTTTCCACCTCGTTGAATGAGCTTGCCATTTGTCATTTTCTGCTCAGCGCACCCTGGTAGTGCTTCCACCTGCGTTGCAGTGCACCTAGCCAATGTAACTTCTGCATTTCAACGCACGCAGCTAGTGGAGCCTCTGAATTGATCCTGAATTGACTATTTCTGAGTGGTTTTTGGTGGAGAACTTCTGGGAGAAGCTGTCATTGGTTGACCTTGTTCCTTTAGGAGCTGTAACAACATCTTTAGGGACTTTGGATCCCTTGAATTATGGACATTTCATGCTTATAGCTGAAAGGCACAAAAATGTCTATAACAGAGGTCCACATCTTCGTGCTCCCGTTCCTGCCAGCTAAGCATGGTGTCTACCCTACATTGAAAGAAAAGGCGGATTAGAACATTTTAAATCGAAGTTTTTGGGTGAAAATTGAAGAAATTGGAATTTTAAAACCTATGTCACGGGGAACGCACTCTCTAGTTAGAGACAATGCATAGGTCTGTAGTTTGCCTAAACATAGGGTGCGAGCCCCTGGCTTTTTCATGTGTGGGAAAAAGTCGGGGTCCGGAAGTTTCGTGTGCTGCACCTGCGGACCCCCGCGAGCGGTCTTTAAAACAAATTTCTTCCTAAAAATCAAAATATAAAGCTAAAAACAAAATTCAAATGGTTGAAATGCAAGAGTAATGTGATGTGGATTACCTGGAGGTGACGATGTTCAATTCCAACGGACATATTTTCCACAATCTTCACGGGAAGTTTCTTACCCAAAAGCTCTCTTTCACACTCTGAAGTCAAACGGTAAAAATGAATTTACAAAAGCCCTTTTTATAAGATTTTTTGAATAAATGAATTTTTAATTTGTTTATTTTTCACTTTAAAGAGGTAACTTTTGAAGCTTTTTTATTTATTTTAAACAGGTATGACTAATGTTTGAGTTTTTGTGCAGAATATTGGATTTTTCAGGCAAAATTGATCATTTTAAACAAAAAACATTAGAGTAATCTTTAAGCTCTTTTCTGACTCCTAAAATATGAAAAGATTGACAAGTTTTTCTTTTTTAGCTCGTTAAAACGGAATTAAAAAGACGGTCTACTTACAGCTCTTTTCTGACCGTATAAACATGAAAAGATTGCTGGATTTTTGTCGTTTCAAAGATCGCTTTTTTACTTTTTCAGATCAGAGACACTAATTATGAAAAGTACTCCTTGATCATAATGGTCAAGCGGTTCTCTCAAGTATTATTTTATACTTTTTTCGGGCTTGGGAGACACAAAATTACGAAAAAGGACAACCATGGAGTTTTCTTAAGTTTTTCTTCTGACTCCCTAAAATTGAAAAACGCCGAGTTTCTCCTATACTGGACTCATTAAAACTTAACAGTAAAGGACCTGTTCAATTACAAACAGGAACGGACCACTCCTTCTTAGGGTTCGAATTTAAACTAAGTCGGACTCATTCGAAGGATGAGCTTATAATAAAGCAAATGTTATCCTCCTCAAGCTTGTCAAAAATAAAGAGGTACTTGCCAGAAATGGTGGGGGAAAAGAGAGAAAAATGAACCTGTTTGTCATACTTTGTGTCTTAGAAAAACATTTAACCACTCTTGAACACGACACTTTTTGTTCACCTGGGTTGGGAAATCCTTTGCCTAACAGTTAATCAAACCATATTGAAAGTCTTCAGCGGGTTTCTGGGTATTAGCTTTGGGTCAATTGTCACCAAACCATCTGCAGTGTCGTTATGTGTTCAAGAGGTCAGTGCAAATAAACCATTCATATGCAAAATATCTATCATCCATCTTGACCATCCCTGAGTTAGTCCTTGCAACTATATTTATTCAAACTTGATCTATGATTTTGTGTTGTGGGCTTGCCTACGACGAATCACTTTCTATCGACTTCAGATCATTATCTAGAAAGATGATCTAGAAATCGTTAGTACCTTGGAATCTGCATGCCTCAATGGCAGGTTTCTTGCCTTCGACGACAGATTGCATCATTGATCTTCCATCAAAGGATTCCATGACATGTTCGACATCAACACATCTATTCACATTTCATGGATTGTAATGAGTAATTTGAGAGCCATTGACATTATTGGTGGTTTCTCTCACACTTGTTAACTGTTTACATCATTGACTGGTAATCAAGTGGTTTCTACCATGTTCGACTTCGACACATTCATTCACATGGATAGAATCGTACTATTTTGAAAAGTAGAAATCAAGACCCTAGATATAGTTTCCACCATCCAGGTTGCGAGGAATTTTGTTATTCATTATACAATGGACTATTCATAAACAGATGGTTGCGCCCATACTATGTCTACATGTGTCTATACTTGCGATGTATTACAAGATCATTCCTATATCAGAGCAGTAGTTAGTTTTCTAGTCAGTTTTGATCTGACTATGGGAATGCCTACCTCAACAATGATATGATCTCATATATATTTTGTATTGAATGTTTTTATAGGTTCCAACCAGGCTCTCCACAAGATGATCCTCGAAATGAAAAAGTACTTCACTCTTCTTAGATGACAAATACTATCTATTATAGACTTCGCACTTTAGGTGGCAATCTATTACACAAAATATTATCGCCATGACTTTTTGCAGTCAGTGTGAGTCTATCACCACTCATACTGTCCTCCTTTGCAAGTCTTAAACATCAGTTATTCATGCCAAGCCTTAAAAATGAGAGAAAGTCCTTGAAAATCTCTAAAAGTCTGGTTCCACACTTTCTCTTAGCATTACCTGTGGTCCCGCACCCCTTGGTCATGTTACCTGCGGACCTGCCCGCTCTGTCTCTAAAGGAATGGGTGCGGACCGCTGTAAAAGTAAAAAAGACGCAAGTTTATTATTAAAAACTCACTTTGGATTAATTCTGGATGCTTCTAGAAGGAATCTTGAGGTGGCAAGTTCGCTCCCAGGTGGTTCATGCATCCCATAACTAAAGGAGCTAACCCCTTGATGAGAGTAGCTTATCCCTTTGAAGGAGGACTCTATCCCTTTGAAGGTGGACCTAGTAACTTCCTTCCTCTGCACTATAAAATGAGGCATTGGGTTGGTTGCTAGGGAGGTTGAAAGCTGAATATTTTTAAGGGTAAATGCTGTTGGAATTTAGAATTCCTAATTGAGATTGAGAGGAGAGATTACATACCTTTTGATCTCTTTAGGAGGAGAGTGAAACTTGTCAAAGTAGAGGAGATTCTTGCTGGACCCTGGGAGGAGCTTGTATAGCATCAAGGAACCAAGGTTGTAAAGTTCTTCTTTGTTTAAGATTAATACAATCAGATTTATTTTTCTCAATAAATTGTCTTCTATGGTTTATTTCATGAATTCCTTGATCATCATGATAAATATGGTTTATTATATTGGCTATGCAGGTGTTATTTGATGTGTGCATGTTTGTGTTTGCAGATTCTTTAAAAGGGAGCTCATTTGGACAAACGGGGCATGGCTTCCACAAACTGGCATTGGACTTGAGGTAGGGTCTAAAACATCTATTGGATTTTATTTATAAATCACAATAGATACTAGGGAGATCGGTCTTGTCCACAAGAACGATTTATCCGCCCAACATCCCCTAATTTCACTACAACCCCACATACTTATTTGATAACTTCCCCATTATCCCTTCATTACTTATAATACCTTTCCCTCTCATTTTGACCTTTACCCCTTGGTTTCACACATTTCCCTAGAAATTACCCTTCAAAAATCATCTCCCTTCCTAAATACCCCTTTCCCTAGTATGAAACCCATTCCCCATTACAAATATTACTTTCCCCCCTATTAATTTCCCTATTCCTGCTAAAAAAACCCACAAAACCCTTTATCCTAAATTTTTGCTATGCCCCTGCATTATCTAATTAATGTCCCCCACTTTATATTTTCCCGATACCCTTTTTAAACCACCAACCCTTGGTGCAGATAAAAAACCCCTGCCACATAACCCATGGTCCCACCTTATTACCCGCTGCTTATTTTGAAAAACCCCAACATTATTGGTTAATTAATTACAATTATTTGTAATTAAATCTCGGGCCCTGCCAAATCACTTTCACGATTCCACCTGTGCAATTCAATTGCGCGATATCCCTCCAATCTCCTACCCCCAAATTCGACGGTGTACTGCCATATCGTGTGGATTCATCATCTGACCGTTAACAGCCCGAGAGCACATGAGATTCGTGGTTTTGGCCAAGCGCCCTTTGGCTATGTGGCAGCACTACGTTACATCACGTGCTCACGAAAAACACTGCCCGCTAGCCAATACTAGTGCGATGGTGCACAAAACCACCTCGCCACCTAAACCGAAAACTACCCATTGTTCATTTAATAATTTATGCGCCAAAATTTGACCGTTATCGATTAAAAGGCCGAAAAGGCCCCAAATTTCTCTTTTCACTCATTTTTCACTGCAAACCTCTACTAAGCCATTTGCGACACCCTGAAACTTTGTGCAACCAATTCATCCAATTTTACCACCTGAAGAAGCTGCAGATACCTAATTTACATATCCAATTGACAATTGAAGCTTCAGTACCATCTATAGCTACCACATAATCCCTTTGCATGCTAAATCGCTAATTTCCAAGTATTCTTGGAAAAGACTAGAACGACCCTTGAATTTGAAAATGCACAGTTGTAATTAAGTGGTTAATTAATTGAATTAATTAAGAAACCTTCCTGAAATTGAAGAGAAACTTATTTGTACATCCCAAACCCTTTTACAAACTGTAATTACCCTCCCACTGTTCCAGAGCTTCTAAAACTCACTCCTAAAACCACTGAAAGCCTAAATTCAATTAAGTAATTCCAATTATGGCTTCCCAAACCTCTCTGGACGTAAGACCTCTGCAAACCCCTCACTTAGATATTGACCACTTTGTATTAGCAGAAAAAAACTTCCAAATTAAGGACACTGCTTCCCCTGCCTACCTACTAAAACTCCATTGCTGGAGTAAAGACAAATTTTTGAACCAGAATGATGAAATTCACCTTTGGGAGTCTAATTTGCCCAAGTATTTTTTCCCAGAAGCACACCCATTCCCAGAAATCATTTAGTTATGCCAAGCTTGCTACATCCCAGTCAAAGAGCCATTATCACACCTGACCAACAAGTTTTATTCACCATCACTGCAGAATCCATTAATCAAATGCTGCAAGTCCAACCAAGCCCAAATGAGACCCCACTTTCTATTGAAGGCTTTCTTGACCTCTATACCAAGTTAGACCTTCCCAGGATAGCCCAAATTTTCCAAACTTTCATCATATAGGAATGTCATACTCCAACAGATACTCCTCCTTATGCTGCCACCATTTTTTCTAGAGAGGTAGTAACCATGCTCTCCTCCATTTTAGGATACACTAGAGATGAACATGTAGATGAGGTTGTCCTTTCCTTCCTTTCCATATTTTTCCCAGGCAAGCCTCTTGCTGCAATTTACAACTATGCTCAGTTCATAGCAGATAGGATGCATGAACACTTCATCAGAATACCAAATGAGAAAGTTTTCAAGTATTCTTCAGTTTTATTTCATATGTTCTTGTACTACCAATCAGACAAATTCCCTGTCAACATTTAGAAGTTAGACACCAAAGGCAATCCAAGATCAGTCATCTATTAGACACCCTTGATCCAAAAGTACTCCACTGTATTTACTTACAAGCACTTCATTGATTCATTTTTTCATCCTGTTATAAACATGCTCACCAGTAGCCATCAGCCTGGGATCAGTCAGGAAATTAAAAGGGTTTTATAGTTGGCAAAGAGCAGTAAAGTGGGAGACTGGTATCTATACCAGGACCACACAGAGATTAGGATATATGGATGCCAATTAGCTCCTTATAAACTACGCAAATACCTCCCCATGAGGTTATTTGCATTAGAGTACTTTAGGTAGATTATAAACTCTGACGAGGTTAATTTCCTGGCAGCCAAGAAGAAGACCCAATTTAAAAATGAAGAACCAATTGAGCCCCTTTATTTGTAATAATAGGGAGGTTGGACCAGAGGCTGATAAGATTCTATAGGAGTTGAAATTCAAGAACAGTTTTATGTGGCAATATGATCCTCATGGAGTCATAAATAAGCTAAGGCTCAAGGTCAAATTGGGTCCTTTCATACATCATCCCAGGCCAGACATTGAAAGATTTTCCAACCAATCAGAATGGTTGGAAAACACTTTGATATACATGGACAATACTATAGTTGATGTAGAGAATACATTAACTGAAGTAGAAAAACAGATTGATACAAGTTCCTTCCTGCAGGTTCCATAACAAGGAGAACAAATGAGCATTCCTCCTCTTTTACAGACTCTTGCAAATGAAGACAAAAGTACAAACAGAACCAGGGAGGAAGATTTTAGTTAATCCATGGAAACCACAGATGAAAAGTTTGAAATCAATTAAAGGAAGAGGCCCAAGATTAATCCTGTAACTGAATAGGAAGACACCATTGACTTAGTGGAAATCAATAACACTGATACAATGGTGGAAAGGAGCAAAGGCCTAACAACTTCAGAAGAAGCACACCAACCCTCAACATCAAACACCCAACTTATTGAGAGACAGCTCAGGATGGAGGTCTCTTCATTCACCAAGTCTGTGGATAAAGAGAAAGACATCAAAGATAGGTACAAGGAAATTAAGTTGAGGAATGAGAAATTGAAGGCTGAGACTTATGCCAAATATTTCAAGAAGACACCTGCAAATCAAAACATATTAATTTCAGACTGTGACATTAAAATAGGTAAAACGAAGATGACATTAACGCAACCTACAGTCCAACAACCAAGATCATCAAATGGCTATAGAAAAACATATTTTGAAGTTTTGTCGAGGGATGTTAATCCCATTGACCAAATAGAGTTTCATAAGCAGGCTGGTGAGATGATCTATTCCACCTTGACAAGTAAAGCTATGACTGCACACAAACTTCAAAGCTTATTAGATAATATCACTGCATAGTACAAGCTGGAAAAGGCATCCTCACAAGCCAAAGATAATAGAATCAAGTCACTGGAAGACTTGGTGATTGAGCTTGGACACGATCCCAATGATATCAACGCTGCTCAGAAGTTGATAAAGAAAAAGAATGAGAACATTGCTGCTCTCAAAAGACAACTAAAACTGCCTCATTTAGAGCATCCACAGACAAAAAAGTTCTTAGAAAGCCAAACTCATCAGGAGGAAATGATGGACCTTGTTCTCCAACTAAATGACCAATTAAAAGAGATGGAGAAGGAGTTGGATAGCTTGATACAGCTGAAACAGGCCAACCTTGAGACTGCCCCTACCATTGTCATTCCAAGTCACCACAACAATATCATCCACCTTGGCAGCTTCATTGGCTCCTACAACTGCACTGGCTACAACACTACTAACGGCCACAACATCTACATCAGTAACATGTTCTACAACAACAACAACTCAACCAAGTGATGCAGCAAGTAAATTGGTCAAGGAAATGGAGGACATGTCCATTCAGACCACAGAGATAAACAAGCTTAAGGAAAAGGTAACCGGTCTAGAGAATGATAACAAGCTTGCACAGATTATGCACAAAGAACGTATAGAAGTCAACTAGGAGAATGAGAGAATAAAGAGCTTAGAGAAAGAGCTAACATTAAAGGAGCCACTTGGCCAAGATAAGGAATAATTATGGGCCAATATCATTGACTCTGTCAATGATATTTGGCCATCCATTCAAGTCATCTTTGAATAGAATGACTTAGTCAAAGAAGCTACATAAGCCATTCAGAGATTTAAGGCTGAACTGGGAGACATGCCAGAAGAAGCCACTAGAATCATCTGTTTCCCGAACTCTAAAAACAAATATGAATTGCAGGATCTGGATATACCTGACAGGACTGGCACCATACTGGAAGTAAAAAAGGTGATCACCAAGAGGAATTTGATGATGAACCTGGAAGACAAATTCCAAACCATGCAGCTAGCTATACACAGGTTTATGGTTAAGTTTGATGCTCTAAGGCAAAAAGGTTTGCCTAATCCCTTGGTGATAAATGATAAATTGATGCCACAGGAAGACTACAATAGGAGAATCAGAGAGGTGGCAAGAGATCAGGTAAATACTTCCTCTATGAAGGGGATGCCTACTGGAAAGGTTCTATATTAGACATTTGAGAACCTGTTTTACCTCTAGCATGAGGTAAAACAACTTTTTGTGAACAAAGCCACTTTTGCCAAGTATATAGAAGCAGATGAAATTTACAGGAAAATGGTAAATATCAAATTACTAGATGCAGATTTTTGGGAGAAGTTAAATGACTTGCTATAAAAAGCACAATCAAAATGTAAAATTCACAGTAAAAAGAAAATGACAGATCAACCAGGTAAAAAAGTATCAGGTGAAGGTGTATCAGTTGAGAAAGGGCAAAAATAAAGAGAACAATGAGCGTCAAGACCAACAATAAGGTAGAGAATAAATAGAAAAATATCAGAGCATAAAGACATCACAACCAAATATACAGGGACAACATATAGCAGTTGAACATCTCTCTCTATCTTCTTGCATGAAGATATTTCTTTCTCCTAGATTAATTCCCAAGACAGTTCGGGATATTTTGTAAATTATTTTTGTATAAATAATTCATAATTCGAAGTATTGAGGGGTGATTGCTATACATTTGTAGAGTTGTATTGATCATAAACGTAAGGGTTATTCTACCAATTTTTTCAAGTCAGCAGGTTGGATTGAGTAATAAAGAGATTGCATTACATGATTCATGTGTTGAGCTATTACAGTGAAGTATTTTGTTTGTCAAATTTGTTATTTTCTTATGTGTCTCACAAACTTGCATGTTATCTAAAGTGAATGAAATATCTGGAAATTTATTTCAGAATCTGTTTAAGTACACTCTGTATTTAACAGTTAATCATTTCTATGTTTTCTTCTGATATCCCGATCTGAGAATCCTTAATTGCTCTCCCATCTAGTGACCTCTTTCATTTCCTTAATTTATCCTTTCATCTGACTGAAAACCACTTCACCATCCAGCCTTAAGATCTAAAATAACTCAGCTACCTTGCCCTGTAGTCACTATTTTTAAAACTTGATCCAGTCCTTTTGCTTGACATTTGACCCCACAGCCCAATGGTAAAATACATCCATATATCCATCTAATTAAGTGATCCCACCACCAAATCAAAATCAAAACCCAAGTCCAATCATAACTAGCCTAAAATCAATTAACTAAACAAAGTTAAATCATAAAGATAAACCCCTCTCTGAGCATTAGGAAGGCTAGATCCTAATCTCCAAAGTAGGTTTGTGGTTACCTCTATCATTTCTTTCCTAACAACTCTAGAGAAATTTTGGAGTGATAACATATTGGCGACCATATTGGGGACTCGATCCTCAGTGTAATAAAACTTTAAGGAAACCTTAAAATTCATATTTTGCACCTTAAGGTCATTTTTAGAGTTGTTGTTTAAAATTTTCAAAAAACAATTAAAAAATTAAAATTTTGGCTCCCAAAAAGACTCACTATACTAGGGAAAATCCAGATCCAAACCCTGCTACAATAGTTGATGACCCTGACAGAATTTTAAGAAAACCAAAAAAGGTAGAAACTCAAGCAAGTAGTAGCCAGTTAGTTAAAGCAAATTCACTCCCAAAGGAATTATCAAGTTTAGAGGATATTCAGTTTGATCTGTCATTTGAGCTTTCATTGTTTAGAACCAAATTAGAAAATTCAATTCATGAAACTGTAATAGACCCTAATTTTATTCAATTCATTGAGTCAAAAAAGGTGCCTATACATCCAGATTTAGATCAACTTGTTTTAAATACTTTTGATTAACTAGAAGCTTTAACCTCAACCTTAACAATACATATAGATGATGCCTATCTTCAAAAATCGGTTGAATTAGCTGCCCTCACTGCTGTTGCCTCTCAACTTTCTGTAGAATCTTAAAATACTATAGATACACCTTCATTTACTACCACCTTACTTATAATATCCACCATAGTTCATTCCCCCAAACCATTCATACCTCAACTTCATATCCAACCAAACACCTCAAGTTCATCTATTTCATCTCCAACCATGTCAAGTCCTTCTTCAAGAACCACTACTTTTCCCCCTAGTCAAACCAAAACCTCAACCATGGCAGACAGATATGTACCTTTGGTTTTACCAGCCCAATTACATCCCATGCCCCAATATTACCAAAGAAAAATCTTTTTATTTGATGCTATTGGTCAATATACTATCCAACAACATGTGAACAAAATGACTGACTATTTTGAATTGCATGAGATTGATGTCCAAATGAGATTATTTTCTAAAACATTAACAGGAGATGTAAAGAAATGGTTTAAAGGTTTACCTGCTAAAAATATTGCAAATTTAGCTGCTTTTCATAGATTGTTTATTGATAAATGGGAAAGAAAGAAAAACCCTCTGCAAATATTATATGAATATGATAACATTAGAAGAGCTCCTAATGAATTAGTTCAGGATTATTGTACTAGGTTCAACAGTATCTACAATGCAATCCCTGTTAATAAAACTCCACTAGACCTGACATTAATCAAGTTCCTTGATGGTTTTGACACTGATATGCCATACCAATTAAGGGAAAGAAACCCTGAAACATTAGAACAAATGCAAAGTAATGTTGTTAGTGTAGAAGCCAATCTATTAGCTAAGAAAGCTAGGATGAGAAATGAAAAAAGAGTTGTCATTAAAGAGGAAACTTCCACTTATGATGGTAAAATAGATAGTTTAGAAAAGAGTGTAGAAAGAATAATGGATATATTAGAAAACATGGAAATAAAAACTCTGTGGGAGAATCAACAGCCACCCCCAATAAGAAACCCCAACTTTAGGAAAAATCCTAACACTGGAAAAAATGCAATACCAGATTAGCAAATTAGACCACACTTCCAGGAAAACTATGTTGAGGGTTCACAAAACCACGAAGGAGAGGATGACACCCACATAAATCTATTAGGGACTAAAAATGAAGACACTGTTTTTGTTACTTAGGAAGAACAAGAATTGTACATGATGCAACGATTACAATTAGAATCTAGAGAGTCCTTTGACTTCAAACAAGGCTATGAATCTACTATATACGAGGTTCACAAACAGTACAGCCTAAGAAGCAAAAAGAATACTGAAATTACCACTAAGATATTAATCCAAACCCAAACTAAAAAGATGACAGAAGCTCCTGTGATCAAAGTTCTACAAATCCTCCCTAGGGGAACTCAGGAGACTTCCAGCCCAAAAATTGTAGATATAACTTCATCTGAAACTCAAACTGAAATTGATATTCAAATCATTCCAAATAAGAGAATTGAATACAAAACTACAGAGACACAAACTTAATTGCCTAGTACTGAAAAATAAGATAAAAATACACAGACCACATTTGCTAAGGAAGATCTCATCCAATCAAGCAAAACTCAAATTTCATTTAACATTAAGACTGAGATAATCGAGTTGAAAATATCAGTTCCTTTGACTGAGCTAGTGAAAGATGAATCATATAGAGCACAAATCAATGAAACATTAAATATAGGTGAAGGAGAAGATGCTGTGAACTTGAATGATAATCAACCTGAGTTATTTTTTGGTCCTGAAGTAAATGGCACACATCAGCAAGGGGGTATTCCTCCTTTCTATATTAGCTTGAATATTCATGATAAAATCTTACATAATGCTATGCTAGACTCAGGGGCATCCCATAAATTAATTCCAAAAGAAATCATGGAGAGATTAGACTTAGATATCACCAAACCATACAAGGACCTCTTTTCTTTTGATTCTAGCCAAGTCAAGTGCCTTGGCCTGATTAAATATTTGTGTGTGACTCTAGTCTAGTGCCCAGCAAAGAGTATTGTGATGGACATAGTAGTTGTTGATATCCCACCCACGTATGGAATGTTGTTATCTCACTCATGGGGAGCAAAATTACAGGGATCTCTACAATTAGACATGCCATATGCCACCATATCTGTTTTTTGTCAACAAAGGAAACTTTACAGAGAGACCTTGATGAAATACAGGGTGAGTAGTGCAAAAAAACCACATAATTTCCCTACATACTCCATGCATTCTGATATGGACTCTTTTATCTTGTATAATTCAGACAATGAAAAAAATGAAATCACAGCTGTAGAAGAACAATACAAGGCTCCTCATAGTGACAACATTTTTCATGACTCTCTATGGCATTTAGATTTTGATGACTTTGTGAATAGATTAGGAGTAGGTGCAGGAGTTTGGATTCACAACATGGAAAATAATAATTCTAAAGGTCATGCATTTAGATTAAGCTTTAAATGCACAAACAACATGGCCGAATATGAAGCTCTAATATTAGGACTACAAATGGTTAGAAAACTTGGAGCCAAGAGAGTTTCTATCATGGGAGACACATAATTGATTATAAAACAAATCAAAGGTGAATACTTTTTGAATAATCCCAGACATAGCCAATACGAAGAGACTGTCCCAGATTTGATTAAGGACCTTCTGGAAACTGATTTTGCTGCCATTCCTAGGAAACAGAATATGCAAGCTCACAGTCTGGCCACTTTTGCTATTACCTGCAAATTGCATTTTCAGCCCAACCACCAATACACTACAGAAGTGAGACATAGGCCTATTATACCCGACAATTTGAAATATTGTAAGATTTTTTCACAAGATTCTCAAATTTATGATTTCATGAGTGTTGAAGGAGAGTTTCAAAACTGTAATATAGATACTAATTTTACTGTAGATAACAACATAGATAGTGAGATAGATATAAATGCTTTGGATTTAAATAAACACACTAATTTCACTAAAGTAGAAATAAATAACTTAGAAAATGTAGAAATAGAAGAAATAATGAATGATGATCCTGAAATTATAAACCTTAAAAATAACTTTTTGCCTAAGGGATTAGTCCCATTAGAAGATTTGTTTGATTCAAACAATGTAGCTAGGAAACCAAAAATGGAGCCTTTAAGAGCAGATATAGAAGAATGTAACATAGGAACTGAAGAAAAACCCAAGCTTATCAAAATATCAAAAGCCTTACCTCCAGATGAAAAGATTAAATACATAAGTCTGTTCAAAGAGTTTCAAGATGTCTTTGCCTAGAGTTATGAAGACCTTAAGTCTTATGATGCCAACAAAATTCAACACAAGATACCTATCAAAGAATGTCATAAACCTTTTAAACAAAAGCTTAGGAGAATTAATCCAGTTCTTATGCCACTCATTGAAAAAGAGGTAAAAAGGATGTATGATGCCCAAATCATAGCACCCATTAGATATCCAAATTTGGTCTCTAATTTGGTCACTACTAGGAAGAAAACAGGATAAATCAGACTCTGTGTTGATTTCAAAAACTTGAACAAAGTGTCATTGAAAGATAACTATCCTCTCCCAAAAATGGACCACATTCTTCAGAGGGCAGTAGGCTCATCTTTCATTGCTCAATGGATTTTCTGGATACAACCAAATCTTAGTTCAACAAGAGGATCAAGCAAAAACTGCATTTACTACTCAATGGGGCACTTTCATGTATTTGAAGATGCCTTTTGGATTAATGAATGCAAGAGCAACATTCCAAAGAGCTATGGATATAGCCTTTGCCAAAGAAATCCACGACTTTCTAGTTGTTTACCAAGATGACATCGCAGTTTTTTCCAAATCTAATAATGAACATCTAGAGCACCTAAGAAGAGTTTTCATTAAATGCATAAAATTTGGTATTTCCTTAAATCCCAAAATGACACTCTTTGGTCTAGAAGAAGGTAAACTCTTGGGACATACAATATCCAAAGATGGAATCAGAATAGATTCAGCTAGAATAGAGGCAATCCTAACCATCACTCATCCTAGAAACATCAAATAATTACAACCATTTTTAGGCAAAATAAATTATCTTAGGAGATTCATTTCAAACTTAGCAGAATTAATTAGAGAACTAAATGACATGTTAAAGAAAGATTCAACACTTAAGTGGATAGTAGAGGATAAACAGTCTTTTGAGGCCATCAAAGAAGCCCTTACCAAAACACCAGTCCTCATAAGTCCTGATTTTCAAAAATATTTTATAAATTTTTCTTTTGCTTCAGAACACACTATTGTAGCAGTCTTGTTGCAAAAGAATGATCAAGGATATGAGCAGTCTATTGCATTTTTTATCAAATCTTTGAGAGATGCTACACTAAAGTACAACATAATGGAAAAACAAGCACTTGATTTAGTAAAATCTATTAAAGATTTCAGAGTATACATCTTATATTCACACATCGTTGCTTATGTTCCAAATTTAGTAGTAAAGGACATTTTGATAGAGAATGGGCCTGAAGGAAAGAGAGGGAAATGGATTGCCACTATTTTGGAATATGGCATAGAAATAAAGCCTACACAACTTATCAAAGGCCAAGGTTTAGCTAAACTCATGGTTGAATTGAACTGTCAGGCCTTAGATATAAATTTCATTAGTGCCCTAGATGATCAGGAAGAGATGGTGACTCCACAAATTATTGAACCTTTTATAGATTCACCATGGTATGCAGATATCATATTTGTTTTACTAAACCTATAGGCTCCTCCTGGTTTGTCTAGAACTAAAGCTAGATTTCTGAAAATGAAATCAATGAAATATTGTATCATAGATAATGCTTTATTTTGGAAAGATAATGGTGGCATTGTATTAAATTGTTTATTAAAATCTGAAGCTGACAAAGTTATGCAAGAATTTCATGTTGGAGATTATGGAGGACACCTATATTGGAAAACAACTACTGACAAGATTCTAAGGGCATGTTTTTACTGGCCCACCATTTTTGCAGATATCAAGAAACATGTGACCTCCTATCATAAGTGCCAGATATTTGAGGGAAAAAGGAAGATCTTAACTTTACCTCTCAAACCCATATCCACAAAAGTTCCATTTCAATAATGGGGTTTAGACTTCACTGGGGAAATTCACCCATCCTCCTTAGCCCAGCATAACTGGATTTTGGCAGCCACTGATTACTTTGCTAAATGGATAGAAGCCATCCCTTCTAGACAAGCACTGACTCTATCATTATCTCATTCCTTGAAAATAATATCCTTTCAAGATTTGGATGCCCCCAAAACCTCATTACTAATAATGTAGTTGCTTTTAAATCCAAGAAAATAGTAGACTTTGTAACAAATATCGCATTACCCTTGGCCATTCCACTGCCTATTACCCTCAAGGTAATGGACTTGCATAATCCTCAAACAAAAGACTTGTTAATATCATCAAGAAACTACTGGAAGACAACAAGAAGATATGGAACAAAAAGTTCGTAAATGCCTTATGGGCAGACAGACTAACTACCAAAAAGTCCATTGGTACATCTCCTTATCAGCTAGTATATCGAATGGATGTTGTTTTCCATCCTCCTTAGGAGTACTAGTGGTGAAGATCATTCAAGAGTTGCAAGTAGAGCCAAATGATATCCAAAGGAGGATAAATCAGATAATACATTTGCATAAAACCAGAGAAGAAGTCCATGTCAAATCACAAGTGATCTAGGATAAAATCAAAAAAAGTTTTGACAAAATGACCAAAGCTGATGATTTTTACATAGGTGATAAAGTTCTCAAATGGGATTCTAGAAGAGAAGGGAAGGGTAAACATGGAAAATTTTATTTCCTATGGCAAGGCCCTTATATTATTTATGGTTACAGAGGTAACAATGCATTTTTATTAAGAGAGTTAAATGGAACAGATGTACCAGGAGGACCTGTCAATGGTAGAATGTTGAAGCACTACTTACGCATAGATTAACAATAATTCATTTTACTTCTCTCATTGTATATAACATTGCAGAGTTTAGATTGGATTGGATGGTAATCTTTTGAAAGTTGAAGCTCGGAGAGAAGGCCCTGAGCTTTGAAAGGTTTACCATCATAAGTATGAATAAGGAAGAATCACAGAGGAGCAAGTTACAAGGTAACCAAAGTCAGGATTTCAAAGGCTATTGATCTTAAAGTTCTTGACATTTCACCAGGAAATTCCATCTCCATGTGGAGCCATTGTTAGGGTCATATAATAATAGGATTCATAATTTTGAATTAGCTATGGTTAGTCTTGTAATATTGTACATACTCGTTCTTTCTAAAAAATGTTTTCCATATTAAAATTTAGAAAAAATGTAAAGAGGGTATGTCCTAAAAGAATAATCAAAGGACAAAAAGAAAGAAAAAGATTAAAAAAAAAAGTGAAAAATATGAACCCCAAAAAAAAGAAATAAAAATAGATCATGAAAGTGAAAATTCAAATGCCACTCCTTTTGCTTTACTTTGTAAAATAAGATTGTGTGTAGCTTATCAAAAGTGTCACAATCCATGATGGTCAAAAAGTTTAATCTTGACTCATTCATGCTTTAAATTTCATGTTGATAGATAGAGAATAAAGATCTAGCCAAACTGTTTAACCTTGGCAGATCTGTAGTTAGGTAGAGAATAAAAATGAGCTCATCAGTTTAATTTGAGCCATTGGAAGTTATAAGGTTAGAATTAGATACTTTTCTTGTCAAAAGAAAAAGAAATAAAGGTTAAGCAAGCTCAAATGCACCCAATAAATGAAGAGAAAATATTAGGGTAAATAAAGGGTAGGTAGAAGAAATGTTGCAAATGTAGAAGGTTGCTAAGTCAAAAGCACATTTATCATGCTTAATCCTATGTTTCATATGCAGGAGGAGCTGAGAGAAAGAAAGGATGTTCACCAAGCTTGTTTACTAATTTCCCCTCATTTCACTACATCCCCACATACTTATTTGCTAATTTCCCCATTATCCCTTCATTACTTATAAATACCTTTCCCTCTCATTTTGACCTTTACCCCTTGGTTTCACACATTTCCCTAGAAATTACCCTTCAAAAATCATCCCCCTTCCTAAAAACCGTTTTCCCTAGTGTGAAACCTATTCCCCATTACAAATATTACTTTCCCTCGTTATTAATTTCCCTATTCCCCTTAAAACAAAAACCCACAAAAACCCTTTATCCTAAGTTTTTGCTATGCCCCCGCATTATCTAATTAACGTCCCCCACTTTATATTTTCCCGATACCCTTTTTAACCCACAAACCCTTGGTGCTGTTCAAAAACCCCTGCCACATAACCCATGGTCCCACCTTATGACTCGTTTATTATATTAAAAAACCCCTACATTATTGGTTAATTAATTACAATTATCTGTAATTAAATCCCGGGCCCCACCAAATCACTTTCTCGATTCCATCCGTGTAACTCAACTGTGTGATATCCCTTCGATCTCCTGCCCCTAGATTCGATGGTGTATAGACATATCATGCAGATTCATTGTCCAACCGTTAACATCCCGAGAGTACGCGAGATTCACGGTTTTGGCCGAGCACTCTTTGGCTATGTGGCAGCACCGCGTTACATTGTGGGCTCGTAAAAAATACCGCCTGCTAGCCAAAAGCGGTGCGATGGTGCACAAAACCACTTCCCCACCTAAACCAAAAACTACCCACTTTTCATTTAATAATTTCCGTGCCAAAATGTGACCGCAATCGGTTAAAAGGCCGAAACAACCTAAAATTGCTCTTTTCACTCATTTTTCACTACAAACCTTTGCTAAGGCATTTGCGACACCCTGAACCTCTGTGCGACCAATTCATCCACTTTTACCACTCGAATAAGCTGCAGATACCCAATTGAAGCAACCAATTGATAGTTGAAGCCTTAGTACCCTCTACAGCTACCACAGAACCCCTTTGCACACCAAATCGCTAATTTCTAGGTATTCTTGGAAAAAGCCAGAACGACCCTTGAATTTGAAAATGCACAGTTGTAATTAGGTGGTTAATTAATTGAATTAATTAAGAAACCTTCCTGAAATTGGAGAGAAACTTATTTTTACATCCCAAACCCTTTTACAGACTGTAATTACCCTCCCACTGTTCCAGATCTTCCAAAACTCACTCCTAAAACCACTGAAAGCCTAAATTCAATTCAGTAAATCTAATTATGGCTTCCCAAAACTCTCTAGACGTAAGATCTCTACAAACCCCTCACTTAGGTATTGACCACCTTGCATTAGCAGACAAAGACTTCCAAATTAAGGACACTGCTTCCCCTGTCTACTTACTAAAACTCCATTGCTGGAGTAAAGACAAAATTTTGAACCAGAATGACGAAATTCACCTTTGGGAGTCTAATTTTCCCAAGTATTTGTTCCCATAAGTACACCCATTCCCAGAAATCATTCACTTCTTCCAAGCTTGCTATATTCCCAGTCAAAGAGCCATTATCACCCCTGACTAGCAAGTTTTATGAACAATCACCACAGAATCCATTAATAAAATGCTGCAAGTCCAACCAAGCCCAAATGAGACCCCACTTTCTATTGAAGGCTTGCTTGACCTCTATACCAAGTTAGACCTTCCCAAGATAGGCCAAATTTTCCGAACTTTCATCATAGAAGAATGTAATACTCCAACAAATACTACTCCTTATGCTGCCACCATTTTTTTTGAGAGAGGTGGACAAATCATAACCATGCTCTCCTTCATTTTAGGATACACTATAGATGAACATGTGGATGAGGTTTTCCTTGCCTTCATTTCCATCTTTTTCCCAGGCAAGCCTCTTATTGTAATTTACAACTATGCTCAGTTCATAGTAGATAGGATGCATGAACAATTCATTAGAATACCAAATGAGAGAGTTTTCAAGTATTCTTCAGTTTTATTTCATATCTTCTTATACAACCAATGAGACAAATTCCCTGTCAACATTCAGAAGTTAGACACCAAAGGAAATCCAAGATCAATCATCTATTGGACACCCTTGATCCAAAAGTACTCCACTATATTTACTTACAAACACTTCATTGATTCATTTGGTCATCCTACTATAAGCATCCTCACCAGTAGCCATCAGCCCAGGATCAGTCAGGAAATTAAAAGGGTTTTATAGTTGGCAGAAAACAATAAAGTGGGAGACTAGTATCTATTCCAGGACCACACAGAGATTAGGATATATGGATGCCAACGAGCCCCTTATAAACTACCCAAATACCTCCCCATGAAGCTATTTGCATTAGAGTACTTTAGGCAGATTATAAACTCCGATGGGGTTAATTTCCTGGTTGCCAAGAAGAAGACCCAATTTAAAATGAAGAACCAATTGGGCCCCTTTATTCATAATAATAGGAAAGCTAGACCAGAGGCCGATAAGGTTCTATAGGAGATGAAATTCAAGAACAGTTTTATGTGGCAATATGACCTCATGGAGTCATAAAAAAGCTAAGGCTCAAGGTCATATTGGGTCCTTTCATACATCATCCTAGGCCAAACATTGAAATATTTTCCAACCAATCAGAATGGTTGGAATACACTTTGATAGACATGGATAGTACTATAGATGGTGTAGAGAATACATTAATTGATGTAGAAAAATAGCTTGATACAAGTTCCTTCCTGCAGGTTCCAGAACTAGGAGAACAAATTAACATCCCTCCTCTTTTACAGACTCCAGCAAATGAAGACAAAAATATAAAGAGAACCAAGGAAGAAGGTTCTAGTTCAGCCATGGAAACCACAGATGAACAGTTTGAGATCAGTTACAGGAAGAGGCCCAAGCTTAATCTTGTAACTAAACAGGAAGACACCATTGACTTAGTGGAAATCACTGACACTGATACAATGGTGGAAAGGAGCAAGGCCTAGTAGCTTCAGGAGAAACACACCAGCCTTCAACATCAAACACCTAACTTATTGAGAGACAACTTAGCATGGAGGTAGCTTCATTTACCAGGCCTGTGGATAAAGAGAAAGACATCAAAGATAGGTACAAGGAACTTAAGTTGAGGAATTAGAAATTGAAGGCTGAGACTTATGCCCAATATTTCAAGCATACACCTGCAAATCAAAAGAGATTAATGTCAGCCTTTGACATTAAAACAAGTAAAATGCAGATGACATTCATGAAACCTACAATCCAGCAACCAATATCATCAACTGACTATAGAAAAATAGATTTTGGAGTTTTGTCCAGGGATGTTCATCCCATTGACCAAATAGAGTTTGATAAGCAGGCAGGTGAGATGATCTATTCCACCTTGACAGGTAAAGCTATGACTCCACACAAAATTCAAAGTTCATTAGATAATATCACTGCACATTACAAGCTGGAAAAGGCCTCCTCACAGGCCAAATATAACAAAATCAAGTCACTAGAAGACTTGGTGATTGAGCTTGGACATGATCCCAATGATATCGAGGTTGCTGAGAAGTTGATAAAGAAAAAGAATGAGGACATTGCTGCTCTCAAAAAACAACTGAAACTTCCTCATTTAGAGAATCCACAGACAAAAGAGGTCTTAGAAAGCGAAACTCATCAGGAGGAAATGATGGATGTTGTTCTCCAACTAAATGACCAATTAAAAGAGATGGAAAAGGAGTTGGATGACTTTGATACAACTAAAACAGGCTAGCCTTGAGACTTCCCCTGCCACTGTCATTCCAACAGTCACCACAATAGTACCATCCACCTTGGTAGCTTCATTGGCTCTTACAACTGCACTGGCTACAACACTACCAACTGCCACAACATTTACATCAGAAACAGGTTCGACAATAGCAGCAGCTCACCCAGATGATGAGGAAAGTAAATTGGTCAAGGCAATGGACGACATGTCCATTTAGGCCATAGAGATAAACAATATTAAGGAAACGATAACCAGTCTAGAGAATGATAACAAGCTTGCACAGATTATGCAAAAATAAGAAGTACAGAAGTCAACCAGGATGAATGAGAGTATAAAGAGCTTAGAGAAAGAGCTAACATCAAAGGAGCCACTTGGCCAAGCTAAGGAACAATTATGGGCCAATATCATTGACTCTGTCAATGATATTTGGGCATCCATTCAAGTCATCTTTGAACAAAATGACTTAGTCAAAGAAGCTACACAAGCCATTCAGAGAGTTAAGGTTGAATTGGGAGACATGCCAAAAGAAGCCACTAGAATCATCCATATTTTGAACTCAAAAAAAAAATATCAATTGCAGGAGCTGGATATACCTAATAGGACTGGCACCATACTAGAAGTAAAAAAGATGCTCACCAAGAGGAATTTGATGATGAACCTGGAAGACAAATGCCAAACCATACAGCTAGCTATAAAAAGGTTCATGGTTAAGTTTGATGCTCTAAGGCAGAAAGGTTTGCCTAATCCCTTGGTGATAAATGATAAATTGATGCCACAGGAAGACTACAATAGGAGAATCAGAGAGGTGGCGAGATATCAGGTAAATACTTCCTCTATGAAGGGGATGCCTATTAGAAAGGTTCTATATAAGACATTTGAAAACCTATTTTACCTCTAGCATGAGGTAAAACACCTTTTTGTGAACAAAGCCACTTTTTCCAAGTATATAGAAGCATATGAAATTTATAGGAAAATGGTAAATATCAAATTACCAGATGCAGATATTTGGGAGAAGTTAAATGACTTGCTATAAAAGGCACAACCAAAATGTAAAATGCACAGTAAAAAGAAAATGACAGATTAGCTAGGTAAAAAAGTATTAGGTGAAGGTGTATCAGTTGAGAAAGGTCAAAAATACAGAGATCAGTCAGCGTGAAGACCAACAGCAAGGTAGAGAATAAATAAAAAAATATCATAGCATAAAGACAACACAACCAAATAAATAGGGACACCATACAACAGTTGAACATCTGTCTCTATCTTCTTGCATGAATATATTTCTTTCTCCTAGATTAATCCCCAAGACAGTTTGGGATATTTTGTAAATACTTCATAATTCGAAGTATTGGGGGTGGATTGCCATACATTTGTAGAGTTGTATTGATCAGAAACCTAAGGGTTATTGTATCAATTTTTTCAAGTCAATAGACTGGACTAAGTAATAAAGAGATTGCATTACAGGATTCATGTGTTGAGCTATTACAATGAAGTATTTTCTTTGTCAAATTTGTTATTTTCTTATGTATCTCACAAACTTACATGTTATCTAAAGCGAATGAAATAACTCGAAATTTATTTTAGAATTTGTTTAAGTACACTCTGTCTTGAACAGTTAATCATTTCTATGTTTTCTTCTGATATCCGGATCTGAAAATCCTTAATTGTTCTCCCATCCCAGTTGAACTCTTTCATTTCCTTCAAAATATGGTCTAAGGAACCCTTAATTGATCCTTTCATCCGATTGAAAACCACTTCACAATCCAGCCTTAAGATCTGAAATAACTCAGCTACCTTGCCCTATAGACATTATTTTTAAAACCTGATCTAGTCCTGTTTTCTTGACATTTGATCCCACAACCCAATGGTAAAAGACATCCAACTATCCATCTAAGTAAGTGATCCCACCACCAAATAAAAATCAAAACCCAAGTACAATCATAACTAGCCTAAAATCAATTAACTAAACAAAATTAAATCATAAAGAGGGAGCCCTCTCTGAGCATTAGGAAGGCTAGATCCTAATCTCCAAAGTAGGTTTGTGGTTACCTCTATCATTCCTTTCCTAACAACTCTAGAGAAATTTTGGAGTGATAACAGCTGGAACCAAGTTTCCACACCTTGAGATGGTCATGAGGTTGGTTTATATCCTATGCCCATACTTTTGCGCAGGTTGCTAAGCCTTAGGGCTCTGTCAGTCTACCCTTTATTCCGCCCTTCAGTACCTCTAGGTACTTTTGCGTAGCTATGAATATGTATTGTATAGGTTCCCAAGTTATCTCAAGTGTTTTACTTATCTTACTAATTAATCACAGTTAGCATCATGTAAGTTGATATCTTTACTTGTATTCAATTAACATATATAATCACATATATTCGCGCATCAAATAAACATTGTAAATTAAACCCATAATGTAATATAATTAAATGCATTATCAGGAACTAAATACATAGTAATTGCATAATACTTCTCTTTATTGATATCTTCTAGTTTAATACAGAGTCTATCCACCCTGCGCACAGAGCTGCAAGGGTCTATGCACTCAGTTGTGGACTTCCACCCTAGTCCTTTGGGCACTCAGCTGCAGAGCCTCGACCTATGCTAAGACCTGAAACACTTAGACTTCTCTACCCAAACTCCAATGCTTCGTTTTTCTCCTTGACTCACTGCCTAGAGCTTACTTAGCTATTTTTTATACAATCCCATGGTTCGCCGACTATAGGTAGATCTTTACAGCCGACTTGATACTTTACAAAATAAGGGCAGACAAACCTTTATGACTCTTGACACCTTCGCACTCCGCGACCACAAAATGCAGAGAATTTACAATTTTATTACAAAATTGTCCCAACATATGGGCTTTTAGCCCCAAAACTATTCTTGGGGGAACCTGTTCCCAATAGGCCCCCAACACAAACATGGTGACTCGCTCTCGAGTCACTCTGTAGGGACAGAGATCTTGGCACGATGACCTCCCAGATCAACCTATATGAAGGCAACCTTGGCGGTGCACTATACGGCTACCTGCTTCACTTCCTCAACCAAATTCTCTGTCGCTGGTCCTGAACTATCAGCCTAAAGCTTCTGCTGAGTCACTTGCAAACTAGCAATCTTGCCTTCAATGGAGGCTCTGACCAAATAAGCTTCATCCAACTAGGGGTTTAAGCGTGCCTTCAACACTGCCTCTTTATCATGTGTTGCATCGATCTATTCCTTCAATGTTTTGGCCTCCTGCAGCATCGCCAGTCTCTGTGTGAGGGAGATGTGTTGTAGGGAAAAGTATCCGATTCGGATGACCCTATCCCACTCTAAGGGTGATAGTACCTCAGCAACAACTGTAAAGAAAACTACTTAAGGTTTACTTCTTTATGAAAGCAAGAGAGAATGAAGAAATGCACTAACCGTTGCCTTGCGCTTAATGTCGAATCCAAACTCTTCTCTTTGCTGCTTGCTCCCAGCTCCTTGCTCTTTTGCTGGCCCAGCTACAATGAGATCCTGCAAAATAACAAAGAAGGAAACTACAAAAAGCATGCAATCATAACTGATTCAAGGATTAGCATAAATCAAATATACAATTATCACAATACATCATTGAAACAAGTGCATATAGAAGAACCTCAATAGCTTTTATTAATGGAAGAAATAAAGTTCTGAGAGTGTTACAACCATTGAAGGCCCCAATCCAGCAACACCTCCCAGCAGAAAGAATTTCTCCTCTTCACCTCCTTCAAGCAATCACCCAATAGTTCTATAGTGAAACCAACAACATATCATTACTTTGCACAAAATTCCAGCCCCCTGAGCTCATAGGAGAGAGCTCAATATATAGATGAATTGAGAAAGGATGAGTCAGCTTGCAACTGATGTGTAGCTGCCTTGTGTCCTCTCTCTCTTCAGTTGATCTTCAGTTCTTGAGTCCACTTGGAGAACCTTGCTTCCACTTGGAGAAACAGAGCCTCTGACTCATCACAAGGCAAAATCCCTGATCCAAGTGTCATTTTTGGAAGATTCCAGAGTAATGACTCAGTGTGCCACTTGTCCCATCTCGCTCAGCGCAGGTGGCCTTTGTTCTACCTGCTTTGCAACGCAGGTACACCATGGAGGAGTTGAGTTTCAGCGCAGAAGCCTAGTGGAGCACCTGCTTTGATTTCAGGATTGCTTGTTTTTGAGTGTTTTCAGGTGGAGAACTGATCTGAGAGCTGTTGGTTTGCTGACCTTGTTCCTCTAGGGGTAGGAACACCATGTTTAGGGACTTTGGATCCCTTGGATTATTGACAATTCATGCCTGATGCTGCAAGGCACAAAATTGTCTATAACAGATGCCCCCTAAAGTATGAGGTCGTTTATCGGGTGAAATGCTTTATTAGGAGGATCCGAAGTTCATTCAATCTGCCGAGAAGTGTCCTGTAATAAGATACAATACAATACATTATTTTTCATACTTTTTCATGATCTAGCTGAGGCGGGCATTCCCATGCTCAGCTTTATAAATTCATTTTGGTACATAGAACAGACGATCGTCTGATGGTAGACTGATAATTCTCTGCTGAAATTATCATCCTTTGAGAAGGATGATCATCTGCTGCAATGATGTACACATCAAATGTCTTTATATCCTGAATACATATCGCAGCCCGGATGGATGAAACTAGATCCGGGGTCTTCAATCTCTTCCGATCTTCACTCGATGTACAAGTTGATCCATGTGAGAATTTCTTGAAGTCGAACATGGAAAGACATCGCTTGATTACCGGTCAATGATGTAAACCGTTAATAAGCGCGAGAGGAATCACCGATAAGGATGATGACCCTCAAGGTACGGCAGTACAATTCACATGGTGGGAATAAAGGACTTGGCGTCGACCACCATGCAAAATCTTCTGGTCGAAGGTCATTGATGTATACCTGTCGCCGGAAGTGAGAAACTTGCCATTGAGGCATGCAAGTTTCAAAGTACTGAAGGGGTTGTTCCTAGATCAACTCCTTGGATAATGAGCTGATGTCGACAAGGAGCGATCCGTCAAAGGAGGGCCTTAATGAATCCCACATCAGTGACACGGAACGGAGCTAGTGATTGTGATGAGGTGAAACAAACTGTGATGTATGATTCAGGGTGGTGGTCATGAAATGGATGAAGGACAATGTATGGCAGTGGATGGGACACGGTTGACTCTTTGCATAACAACATCTCTTGAACATATAACGACACTGATGTGATGGATCGGTAGCATTACCCCAAATGTGGATGGTGTGGCGAGGACCATGGTGATGAGACCGGTGAATGAAACAACCCAACCCGATGTGATACGGAGGACAAAGTGTCATGTTCAAGAGCGACTTGCTACCATTAAAGCTGTGAGGTTCTCCCAATTTTTTCCCCAGTCATTGCTGACCAGTACCTCTTTATTTTTGTCAAGCTTGAGGAGGATAACATATGCTTGTTCTATAACCTGCCCTTCGGGCAAGCCCATCGCTATGTTTTAACGAGCCTAGCGATAGGGAAACTCGTTCTCGTCTAAAGACAAGTTTGTCGCTATTTAATGAATTTAACGAGTCTAACGACAAGGATAACTCGGTCCTTTTCATTTTTAGAGAGTCTGAAAAGGTACATAAAGTCAACTCCAGAATTCCTTTTTCGTCATCTAATCCCTTAAGTCCGAAAAAGTATAAAACAATACAGAAGGGATGAATTTTCAATTGCTTTAACGAGCCGAACAAACAAGCGCTCGATCTTTTTGTGCAATAATCCCTCAGGTCCAAAAAGATTAAAATCTAGAGGAGGGATAGATCTTCCGGTCGTTTAACGAGCTGGAAGGCCAAAACTCGGCAAACTTTTCATATTTTACGAGTCAGAAGAAAAGAGCTCAAAGAAGACTCGTCTTTTGAGGAACGAGTGATAAACAGGGATAGCAGCAGATTCCAGGTACAGGTTGGAATATTCCAATCACGGCAGTGTCACAAGGATGGCTAAGTGAAATCACTCTTCGCAGCTGTTCCTCAAAATGGGTAAACAAACATATGGAGATGAACGATTGGCCAAATGAACGGATGGAGGTGAGACTGCAAGAACACGACCCAGGGCTTTAATATGGCTGTCAAAGGTTACATTTACCAAGGTAATTTACCGGTTCATTTTTTCTGGGTGAGTTTGAACTCTAGGGTAAGATTGCTCACAACTTAATTTTATTTTTTAACGAGCATGAACTATGTGCTAAAACTGCTCGGATCTTGCGTTTATTTTTTAACGAGCATGAACTGTGTGCTAAAACTGCTCGATTATACCAGTCTTAATACAAGGAATGCCTCAGGTGAGGTAGTCATATTTAAGGAGCTATACCTCACTAGTTACTCCAATTTGGCAAGTTTTAACTTTTGCCCCACATCCTTTCTTTATGCAAGCTGGAAACGGCTAATCCTACGAGTTTAACGGGTTAGACCTATAGGTTTAAAGGGAGGACCTAAAAATTTAAAAAATAAATAGTCGTCCCGTGCTTGCACTCCAAAAGGTTCGCATGCCCCCAGGTATAAAGTATAATTTCAAGGCTACCCCTCCTCTATCCCACCTCTGTTTTTCCACTTGTCGTCTTGCTATATTTTTAACGATACTTGTCTTCTCGTTATTTTTCGGTGCCGACGGTACTTGTCTTCCCATCAGTTCACTTTTCGATTTTTGCAAGATCGCAACAGATAAAACATTGGCGTTACGGAGTGAGGTTTGCCTCTTACTTATTATCCGAAAAATGGTTTTGTTCGCTGCCGCAAACTAAACTCTTTTTTCCGGCGATGTCTATTACTAGGTTACTAAAGATGGTGACCACTTGTTGCAGCAATTTCATCTCTTTCTTTGGAGGCTGCCCCTACTTATCCTTCAAAACATATGTTTTAATGGGTGAGGCTTGCCTTCAAAGATGGTGGCTACTTGCCGCCACAAATGGATCTCCTCCCTCGGCATCCTACTTACCTAGACAAGGGGAGCGAGAAGCTGATTATCTCACTCACATAACTTTGACAAAAGAACTTTATCCTAGAACAACCCTCTCTTCCATGCCGGACGTGGTACGGACTAGTCATATTCTTCTGCGGAAATTAACTTTATACCCAAGGTTTTCTCTGCCCAAGGCAGGCCAGGGTGCATGCCCCCTGGGTCCCAGTTCTTTCTTCCGAATCACTCGCATTCATCGGGAAGTAGAACCGGGGGTGGAGGCATTCCTTGAGTGAATAAACCGTTAAGGGATGGTATTTGACTATTTGCGATGCGTGATCCTGGAAATGAAAGTTGGTCTACGAGCTTGACCATTCTTCCTTCGTGCGGAAAACACATAACTCTGAAGAGTGAGGACACTATCGCCTCCATGCAATATATATAGTCTCGTCCAAGGAGTAAGTTATACACCAAGGGTCCCTGGACGACCATGACGTTCATATGAACTGTCTTCCCCTTCAATGTAACGGGAACATTGGGGAGAATCCCTAACGGGCGACTGGTTCCTTTATCAAAACCTGATAGATTTCTGATCTCAGGTAAAAGCGCCGGGGAACCCAGTGCTTTCCAAGCAATAGAGGAAAGGATACTCACAGATGCCCCTTCATCAATGATAGTTCCAGCCATCACCATTCTATAGATTTGGACAATGATTCTGAATGGTATATTGGCTGGTAACCGGGGTCTGCCTAATTGGTTCCAATCAAAGGACACAACCAGGTTGCTTGGTGGTGGGACCGAATACACGGCCGGATACGACCCTGACGATGTTCCTTCCTGCGATAAAGGAATGGGCGCATTGCCCTGATGCTCATCAGAGTCTGTGTTGATGAAAAGAATCTGGATGGTGTCATCCTTGTTCTCTTCAGTGAGGGTGTCATTTGAAGATGAATCTTCAACGACGGTGTCATTTGAGGATGAAACCTCTGAAGGAAGAACCGGGTCAACTGCCGTTTCGACCTTTAGACTTTCGTCTGGTCTGGATTCAGTAGGTTCATTCTCAATGACTGACACTTCAGCTGACCACTTGATCGGGCCAGCTGGATTTTCAACTATCGAGGGACTTGGCACGAGTTTTTGGTATCCAGGAGGAAGTCGTAACGGTGAAACCGGACGATCTTCCAAAACTCTCTTCGCCTCATCTAAGAATGCACAACGGTGGATGGCATGATCGCCTTCACACAGTCTGCAGGGTGATCTTGGTCTCCCTCTTTGTCCTTCACTCTCGCTAGTTGACGGAATGCAATCAACATGTCTATCAGAGGTTGATGCTACCGGATTGTGCAACCTGGGGGACCAGTCCCTTAGTATCCGGGGAATACAAGGACAGTCACGGTGGAAGTGGGTCCCTTTGCAAATGACACATGGCGATTTAGGCCCGGTCGGTGTAGTGTGTGGATTTTTGTCAGATGTCTTTTGCTTGCCCCCAGTCGCCTTCGCCATAGGCCCCTTCTGCTTCTTTTCTCTCTTCTTCTTTTCCTTCTTCTCCATGGGAGGCTGACTTTTGCCGGCTCTACCTTGCGAAGATGAAGGATCAGAGGAAGAATTGTAAGAAGTGGAAGGCTGGTGGGTAGCTCTAGACTGGTCTGACTGTTGATTCGACTGCTCAGGATTAGTGGTGATTTGAACTACATTATTTGAAAAGAGCCATACAGGTAGGCCAATTGTCAATCCTGAAAGTGACAATGTGGCCATATGAGGCGCACCAACATCTCCCCAAGAGGAGAAGGGATTGGGACTTCCACCAAGGTGACTTCCTTGGTTGGTGGGCTCCATACTTTTCAACTGAAAGATCAATGTGGGAATAGCAGGTGATTATGTTCCGATTAAAATAAATTTTATTAACGACGCTTTAGACATAACTTTGCTTTTTCATGTTTTAAGAGTCGAGAAAAAGCTAAAGATGACTCTAGTCTCCTTCGATGTTTTAACGAGCCCGAAGTGAAAAATGCTCGGATGGACTTTTTCAGTTATCGAGTTTGAAAAAGGCCAAAAGAAACTACTCTGGAGTTCTAGGCAGAGGGTGTGCCAAACTTTTCGCGAAACCACAGAATACGTTTTACGGTATGGGTGGTCGATCTTCGTGAATGCTGTGTTCATTGCATCACGATCAGTAGGGCGGCCGACACGGCTTCCTATGGATAAAGGCTTTGTTCCTATAGGGGTCTCCCAATATATACGCGACGGTACGTGGGAGCACAAGTCCGTATTAGTGCCACCGACTCTCAGGAGGAATCACCCACCTTCGTAGAGATCGACGGTCACTACGTTTAACGACGCCGGAACACGTCTCTACCTAGACCTCTATGTGTTTGCGTTATGTTTCAAAGCGTTGTTAAGTAAATTGGATTTATTTTAATGTTGATCTTGCTTAGTAGTTTGCCTTTAAGGATCACCACGAGATGTATGTAACAAATTCCTGAATGCAGTCTAAGATGAGAAGCAAACTTTTCAATCTTTCAACTTTGAAAATCTTAACTACTGAGGAGAAGAAAGGCAAATCTTTTCACACAGATCATAGAGCACACACTAATGCAAAATTTCCTAAATCAGCATGCAAACAGTCAAATGCAAAATGCACAATGCATGTATTTTCTTTTCCCTTTCTTAATGTTGATGTATTACAAAAAGAAAGTTGTTATATAACTTTGATTTCGATTTAAAGCGAAAACAAACAAGCTTGTCCAAAATCAAAAGACACCTTAAGATTTACTTGTTTAATCACTGGAAATACATGAAATCAAACCATAATGACGAAAGTAAAAAGACTAATCAGCTATGGACAACAAACAAGCTAACTCTTTAGACCAGCAAAATGCCTAACACAGGTTCAGATCTAAGAGGCCAAAGCAAGACTATTTCACTTTCGTTATGGGAAATTGTAAATGATGTAGGAAATACAAAAGAACAAGTACAATTTCGTTATATAACAGAGGCGGAATGATGGCAAGTAAGGTTGGTTTCAGAATAGGTACAAGACTGGTAACTGGCTGCAAAATCTATAGTGAAAACAGGCAAGAAAAAGGGAGGAAACCCCAAATGCACAAGGCAAAATTGGGCCAACGCAGGTGCTGCACAGCCAGTTTGGCTCTCAGCGTAGGTAGCCCCTTCGGGACCTGCGTTGCAAAGCAGGTAGCCTGTGTACTACCTGCTTTGGAAAACGAAAGTTGCGTTTTCTCAGTTTCCGGGTCACAATTTTCTCAAAAATTCACAGTTTTTGCTCAAATCAGAAGCTATCAGTCAAGTACACACTAAGGGATGACAAGGAAGATGAAAAGCTATCACTAAGAGCTTACAAGGATCCTTGTAGATCAGCTCTTCAAATCATGAACCTGCTCAGAAATGAGCTAGAGTAGTTGCCCTCTACTTCGCTTTTGATATAGTCAAAAGCTTTTCGATTTGGTACTCTTTTGTTCAGGAAATGAATAGCAAAATACTACAAACAATCAAACAGATACGATCCCCAGCGGAGTCGCCAGTTTGTTGTAGGGAAAAGTATCCGATTCAGATGACCCTATCCCACTCTAAGGGTGATAGTACCTCAGCAACAACTGTAAAGAAAACTACTTAAGGTTTACTTCTTTATGAAAGCAAGAGAGAATGAAGAAATGCACTAACCGTTGCCTTGCGCTTAATGTCGAATCCAAAATCTTCTCTTTGCTGCTTGCTCCCAGCTCCTTGCTCTTTTGCTGGCCCAGCTACAATGAGATCCTGCAAAATAACAAAGAAGGAAACTACAAAAAGCATGCAATCATAACTGATTCAAGGATTAGCATAAATCAAATATACAATTATCACAATACATCATTGAAACAAGTGCATATAGAAGAACCTCAATAGCTTTTATTAATTGAAGAAATAAAGTTCTAAGAGTGTTACAACCATTGAAGGCCCCAATCCAGCAACACCCCCCAGCAGAAAGAATTTCTCCTCTTCACCTCCTTCAAGCAATCACCCAATAGTTCTATAGTGAAACCAACAGCATATCATTACTTTGCACAAAATTCCAGCCCCCTGAGCTCATAGGAGAGAGCTCAATATATAGATGAATTGAGAAAGGATGAGTCAGCTTGCAACTGATGTGTAGCTGCCTTGTGTCCTCTCTCTCTTCAGTTGATCTTCAGTTCTTGAGTCCACTTGGAGAACCTTGCTTCCACTTGGAGAAACAGAGCCTCTGACTCATCACAAGGCGAAATCCCTGATCCAAGTGTCATTTTTGGAAGATTCCAGAGTAATGACTCAGTGTGCCACTTGTCCCATCTCGCTCAGCGCAGGTGGCCTTTGTTCTACCTGCTTTGCAACACAGGTACACCATGGAGGAGTTGAGTTTCAGCGCAGAAGCCTAGTGGAGCACCTGCTTTGATTTCAGGATTGCTTGTTTTTGAGTGTTTTCAGGTGGAGAACTAATCTGAGAGCTGTTGGTTTGCTGACCTTGTTCCTCTAGGGGTAGGAACACCATGTTTAGGGACTTTGGATCCCTTGGATTATTGACAATTCATGCCTGATGCTGCAAGGCACAAAATTGTCTATAACAAGATGGTGTGCTCTGTACCTTTTACTTCTTCATAGCGTTGCTGCAGTTCTCACGCCTCTGTCTCTAGCCGCTGTACATTAGGATCCTCTTGCAGACTCCTCAAGACCTCGAATGACTATTCAAACAGCTGTGTGTAGTCTGCTACTGCACTGTCTATCGCCACTATCACCTTTGTGACAGAGGTTGCACGTTGCTCCTTTAGTTCTGGTGGAGTTAAAGGTTGGGCATTCAACTGTAGATCTACAATCTGTAGGTTCAACTCCAGCTAAACCTTAGCCAAATCTATGTGAGTGTTGTGTACCCCTGTAGCAAGCTTACAAATGCACACCTCAACCGGTTCTCCCTCAGGAATGGCAAACTATGGGACCATTTAGCATGCTTCCTCCATGACCTAAACTATGCGCTTGTTTCAGTCAATTACCTCAATCACGGTGGTGATGAAAGAGTCTTGCTATAGGGCCAACTGCACATTACTGATCTACTGTTCACTAATCACCTGCACAACGTGCTGTTAGTGAGCCCTCAACTTCGCAATCACCCCATCCTGCAGTAGGTGGAGCACCTTGACAAGAAGCATTGCCAAGTTAAACCCCACTCCCTTGAGGGCGCTGACATCGGGCCTGTCAGCTTCATTTTCTGTTGTCAGTGATCCATTCAACAACACTATCGCTCGGGATTCCTTCACATGCAACATCTCGGCAGCTTCTGAAGTACCGATGGCGAGGCTGGTGGACACCACACTAGCCTGTGATGCGCAGATCTGCAACTCATGTAGACCCATCTGGATGGCCCCCAATAGTTGTTGTTGCTGCTGCTCGAACTGCTGCAGTACCTCTGCGGTGACATCCCGCACCGTATCTCCAATGTCATTCAAATCTCCCTCTATTAGGGTGATTGGGTTTGCTCCATCCTGCTCTATTTTCTCGTCCATTTCTTCCTTTGTTTCAAGCAAAGGCTACATCACACCTTTGTTAGAGCCGCACTTTGTTCCGCCTGTCTGATTTTCTGCCTATTGGGCGACATTGAACTCTTCTTGGGCCTTGTCATCAACCTCCTTATTCCTCTTCTCAGCCAGTTGCACCATCTTAAGCTTGGCCTCCTTCTTCTTGCACTGTGCGGCGGACTTGATCGACCCCACTACCGAGTCTGAGGTAGTGCGCCACTCTGCCGGCCAGTGACTAAGAACTGCATCAATTCATTCGTTTCCAAGTAAGGCAAGTCATGCCAATTCTTCTCAGGGTCCTTCCGGGCCCTGATTGCAAAGCGCTGAAAGTTTGCCTTGAACTCCATGTACTCCTATAGTTTGGCAAACACAGTATGCAACAATCGGGGTTTGCAATTGATAGCCATGCGTATATTCATTTTCATCAAGATCCAGAAGATCTTGCTATCCTTGATGCGTTGAGCATCCTTGGTCGCCCAAAACGAAGCGTACTTCACTGCTTATGGTAGGTATGACGCAACCAAGGGGAATTGACAATCTTCCGGCATCTCCCAGGCTACTAGCACAATGGACAGCAAGAGCCAAGCGAAAGTCTGACTGAGCTCTTGTGCCTCGTAGCAGTTCTCAAGGAAATCACTGCAGAGATAGTGCACGTAATTAAATTATACTCCTTCGGTGCATTGGACTGCTAGAGCAACTACTAGTGCTGACACTTCATCTTTGCGACACTTCCGCATAACGTTGCCTGCCAAGATCTGCGTGGCCACCTTGACTGTAGGGTCAGAGATACTTGAGATGGCATAGTTGTGTGACTTCTTCACGAGCTTGAATTTCTCCTTCATGGCCTCTGTGAGGGCCTACTTGACACCTTTTTCGCCAAACATCATGGCCAGATTTTCCCCTGTATAGGGTAGCCGCGTGATCCTATCGATCAACTTGTCAGTGATGGGTATCATCTCCTCCAGCCATAAAGACCCATCGTGCACCAAACATAACATCTGCTTGATGACCAATACTGTAATGGGTGTGTGATTGTAGTTTGGTACCCATAGCAGGTTGAGTAGACCTACCTTTTCTACACCCCTAAACCACTTCGGCGGTTCCAATGCAGTCATCCTGGTGCTTGTGTGAACAATGCGCTGCTTTAGTTGTTCTGTCGCCAAGTTCGGGAACTTCTCAATGTCAACTAAGTCCCAATATTCCAGTTTCAACATCAGAACTTGCCCCAAGCATGGTCCTTCAAAGACAATCTCATCCGATAGTAGAGGTACGTGCAGGGCAACCTTGCTTTCGTCGATTTCCTTCGACACCTTGGTCTTGCCTTTGTGCAGAGGGACGTATTTAGGGAACTTAGTGATAGGGTCAGAACCCTCGACTTCAATGTCCTCCACTTCCACCCCCAAATCCTCATCATCCATCAGGATGTCCTCAATTTATTCCTCCTCAGACTATGATCTGAAAATGAGATCTTAAATCAATATTAAGGTATTACAGACTCATGTGCAGGAATGCCTATATTACTTAGTGCAATGGATCAAAAAGATTGCGAATAATATAGACAATTAATAGTCTGAAAACATAATAAACACACACATCAACATAACCAAAATAATAAAGGAGTTCACCAGACTTCTTGGCTACATCTCCTGGTCTAGCTTTCAGTGTCGACATCTATATTAAGTCTTTAAGAACATATTATTACAAGAGTGAGCTAAAAATAGAGACTCAACACAACAATGACATCAAAGAGGGATCTGCTCGAAAACCTCGAGTCTAAAAGAGTGCACACTCTCCCTCTGACTGTTCCTCTATTCAATCTGCCTCAATATGACTGACTGTCTGTCTTCAACTTACTTCTTGTTATCGGGAAATCTAGTTTCCACTCGGAGCTACTAGTCCCACTAAGACTGGTAGCTATCTTAGAAACAAACAAACTAAAACTACTTTCGCTTTCCTTTAGAGAAGTAGATAAGAGGGGAACAAAAGACACCAACCTCAGTCTTGCGCTTGGTTCCTTGCTTGGTTCCTCTCCCTTCTGACAGGTCCTTGCCGCTTTTCCTTCGTCTACCCAGCTTCAAAGAGCACCTATGGAATCAAAGCAGCATAATACTATTGAAGAACATAGATCTACAATCATAAACAATATAAGACCAGATATATATTGACCACACAAATGCATATATAATCAAACACAAAAGAATGTGGAGGAAAACTTGAATAGTTTTATTAGTATCAAGAACAACAAAGAGTATTACAACCAATTGTTCTGACCCAGCGTCATCCTCCCATCATGAAAGCCCTTTTCACCTCATGAAAAGCTTAGATCACCCAACACTATGATATTCCACCAAGAAACCAGCAACACTTCCTTACAAGATACAAAATTCTAGCCTCTGGATCTCTAGGATGAGGGATCCATATATAGATGATTGTAGGGGGGTAAGTCAACTTCTGGGATTTTGATTAGTGTCCTCTCTCTGATAGTTCTTTATTCCACTTGGAGATTGATGATCTCTTACTCATCCCTGGGCGAATTCAGAGAGGCAAGTGTCACAGGAGAAGTTTCTAGAAGATTCCATGATGATCCACCTTGCAAACTGTCTCTGCCATTTGTCTACTCTCGCCCATCGCACCCTACAGAAGGGCTTTCTAGTATGCATCACACCCTTTACACCAGGCAGGTGAGATGCATCACACCCTCTACACTGGGCAGTGTGTATTGTCCAGCTTTGACAAGTTTTGAGTAGTTTTCTGTGGAGAACTTCTGGGAGATGATGTAATCAGATGACCTTGTTCTTTTAGGGTGTGAAGCAACACTTTTGGGGACTTAGGAGTCCTTGGTTTATGGACATGTATGATTGGGGTTGCAGTGCCCAAAAATGTCTATAACAGTTGCCCCCTAAAGCATGAGGTCATTAATCTTTTGATGTTGGGTGAAATGCTTTATCATGAGGATTCGAAGTTTTTTCGAGCTGGAAGGTGACCTGTAATAAGATACAATACAATAAATTCTCTTCATAATTTTTTTCATGATCTAGCTGAGGCGGGCATTCCCATGCTCAACTTTATAAATTCATTTTCATGTACATAAGACAGACAACCGTCTGTGTGGCAGACTGATGATTCTGATAGAGCCATCATCCTTTGATTCGGATGATCATCTATGCAACAATGATGTACATTTGATGTCTTTATTTTCCTGAATATATTGTAGACCGGATGGATGAAACTAGATCTAGGGTCTTCAAACTTGTCCAATCTTCACTCAGAGTACAAGTCGATCCATGTGAAAGATGTTCTAGAGTTGAACATGGAAAGACATCGCCTGATTACCAGCCAATGATGTAAGCTGTTAACAAGCGCGAGAGGAATCACCGATAATGATATGACCCTCAAGGTACTATTGTAAAATTCGCGTGGTGTGAAAAAGGGACTTAGCGTCGAACACCACGCAAAATCTTTCGGTCGAAGGCCATTGATGTAAACCTATCGCTTGAAGTGAGAAACTTGCCATTGAGGCATGCAAACTTCAAAGTACTGAAAGGGTTGTTCCTAAGTCGGCTTCTAGGATAATGAGCTGATGTCAACAAGAAGTTACCCATTGTAGGAAGGCCTTAATGAATCCCACATCTATGACACGGAACTGAGTAAATGATTTTTGGAGGTGAAAACGATCTGATGATATAGGGTACAGGGTGGTGGTCATGAAAGAATGGAGCGTGAATGTATTGCAGCGAATGAGACACAGGTGAATTCTCTGAGCGACTTCTCTTGAACATACCGGCGACACTGATATAGATTGGTAGCGTTAACCCCAAATATGGATGGTGTGATGGACCAATGGTGATATGACCGGTGAACGGAATAACCCAACCTAACTCGGATGTGGAGTGAAAGTGTCATGTTCAAGAGCGACTACCAATAAAGTTTCTTCAAGTTTTCTTCCCAATTTTTCCCCAGTCATTGCTGACTAGTAACTCTCTATTTTTATCAAGCTTGAGGAGGATAACATATGCTTGTTCTATAATCTTCCCTTTGGGCAAACCCGTTGCTATGTTTCAACGAGCCTAGCGACAGTGAAACTCATTCTTGTCTATATGGACAAGTTTGTCGCTATTTGGTTTTAACGAGTTTAACTACAAAGAAAACTCGGTCCTTTTCAATTTTAGAGAGTCTGGAAGGGACGTAAAGGAAACTCCAATAATCCTTTTTTGTCATATAATCCCTTAAGTCTGAAAAAGTATAAAATAATATGAAAGGGATGAATTTTCGGTAATTTTAACGAGCCAAACAAAACAAGCGCTTGATCTTTTTGTGTTCCCTCAGGTCCAAAAAGATTACAATCTAGAGGAGGGATAGCACTTTCGGTAGCTTTAACGAGCTGGAGAGGCAAATTGCTCGACAATATTTTCATATTTTACGAGTCAGATGAAAAGAGCTTAAAGGAGACTCATCTTTTGAGGAATGAGTGATAATTTCAGGTAGCAACTAATTCTAGGTAAGGTTTGGAATTTTCCAATCACGGCAGTGTCACAAGGATGGCTAACAGGATCACTCTTCGTAATTGTTCCTCAAAAGGGGTAAACAATCAAATGGAGGTGAATGATCGGCTAAAAAAGAGTGGAGGTGATGGTAAGAACACAACCAGGGCTCAAAAAGCTAATGATAATGCATTCACAATGGTTATTTACCGGGGATTGGTTCATTTTTTAATGAGCTTAAACTCTGGGGGAACGTTTTCTCATTGCTAAGTTTTAATTTTTAACGAGCTTGAACTTCGCATAAAAACTGCTCGTGCCAGTCGTATAATAAGGATGTCTCATCGATAGGTTCAATTTTTAGGGAGCTTGCACCATTCAAAACTTTGCTCTAGATCCTTTCATTATGGAAGCTAGGAACGACCAATCCTACGAGTTTAAAGGGTTGAGAAACTACAAACTAAGAAAATAAATGGTCGCTCTTTACTTTTAGGAAAAAAGGTTTGCATGCCCCCAGGCATAGCGAAGTAGAGTTTCCAGGTTACCAAATGAAATCTCTTGCATATGTGAGATTGCTCCATCCGCGTTGCAGACAAAACACTTCCTTAGCGATGTCTACCGAAATAGACAAAGGTGAGTGGCGCGGTCGCCTCCACTCACATAACTTTGTCGAGGGAATCTTATTCCAGTCTAATCCCATTTTCCTAAATGGACAGGTGTGTCAGACTAGTCATATATCCTCTAGGAAACCTACCCAATGCCCAAGGTTTTCCTGCCGAAATAGACCAGGGTGCATGCCCCCTGGGTTTCAGTCATGTCCTCCCAAATCACTCGCGCTCTTCAGGTGGACGGACTGGAAATTGATGAGACATTCCTTGTGTGGAAAGGCCATTTAGGGATGGAATTTGACTATTAGCTATGTGTGAGTCGGGAAACGAAAGTTGGTCTATGAGCTGGACCACTCGGCCTTCATGTGGAAAACACATTACTCTAAAGAGTGAGGAGACAATGGCTCCCATGCTATAAATAGAGTCGCATCCAAGGAGTAGATTATAATCTAGAGGTCCTTGGACTACCATTTCATTTATATAAATGGTTTTCCTTCTCAACGTTATGGGCACATTGGGAAGGATCCCTAACGTTCGACTGGTTCCTTTGTCGAAGCCTGTCAGATTTCTCATCTCAGGCAGAAGCGATGGTGAACCAAGCGCTTCCCAAGTAGTTGAGGAAAGGATACTCACAGAAGTCCCTTCATCTATGATGGTACAGACCATGATCATTTTGTAAGCTTGTACAATGATTCGAAATGGTACATTAGCCGGTAAACAGGGTCTGCCTAGTAGATTTCAATCGAAGGAAACAACTAGGTTACTTGGAGGTGGGACTGAATAGACGGCCGGATATGACTCTAACGAACTTCCTTCCTATGGTAAAGAAATGGGTAGATTTCCCCCATGTTCATCAGAGTCTGTGTTATGAAAAGAATTTGATCGGTGTCGTTCTCAATCTCTTCGGTGATTGTATCATCTGAAGATGGACCTTCTGAAGACAAGACCGGGTCAACTACCGCCTCAACCTTTTGACTTTCATTTGGTATGGATTCAATGGGTTTATCTTCAATGATGGATGCTTCGACTGACCATAATGGCGTGTCGGTCGGATTTTCAACTAGCGATGGACTTGACAAGAGTTTCTTGTATCCAAGAGGAAGCTGTAGCGGTGAAGCGAGACGGTTATCCAAGACTCTTTTAGCTTCATCTAGGAAGGGACAATAGTGGACGACGTGATCACCTTCACACAATTTACAAGGAAATTTACATTTCCTTTTCTGAGCAAATGCTTCACTTTCACTAGTTGATGGTGTACTTTCAACATGATCTTCAGAGGTTGATGACACCGGATTGTGAAAATGAGGAGCCCAGTCCCTTAAGATCTGAGGGATGCAAGGACAATCTCGATGATAGTGGTCTCCTTTGCAAATGACACATGGAGATTTAGGCTTGGACGGTGCAGTGTGTGGATTTTCACTAGACGATGTCCGGTTACCCCTTTTCGCCTTTGGCTCCTTCTTCTTCTTCTCTTTCTTCTCCTTCCCCTTCTTCTCCTTTTTAGTTACTTGATTTTTGGCTTTACCAACTTCATCAAGCGAAGAGGAAGGAGGAGAGGGAGAATCGAATGAAGTAGAAGGCTGGGGGGTAACTTTAGTATCATCTATTTTCCGACTTGATTAGGAATTATGGTGTTCTAAACGACGGAGGTCAAGAAGAGCCATATTGGCAAGCCAATCGTCAATCCTAGAAATGACAATGTGGCCATATGAGGTGCACCAACATCTCCCCAAGAGGAGAAAGGACTAGGATTTCCTCCAAGGGAAATCCTTGGTTGGTGGACTCCATTTTTCTCAACATAAGACCAACACGGGAATGGTGATACTATTCTGATTAACATAAATTTTCGACGCTTTGACACAACTTGTTTTTTCAATTTTTAAGAGTCGAGAAAAAACAAAAGATGACTCTAGTCACCTTCGATTTTTAATGAGCCTGAAGTGACAAGTGCTTAGATGGACCTTTTCCTTTAAGGAGTCTGAAAAGGAATGAAAGAGACTACTCTGGAAATCTAGACAGAGGGATTACCAAACCAATTGCAAAACTACAGAATACTGTTTACGATATGACAGTCAATCTTCCCGAATGCTGTGTTTAGTGCATTGCGATCGATAGGACAGCAGACATGGCTTATTATGGATAAAGGATATAGCCTATTGTGGTCTCCCAATATATACTCGACGGTACGTGGGAGCACAAGTCCGTACTGGCACTTTTTGTCTCAAAGAGGAGGAATCACCCAACCAATAGTGAAAGCGACAGTTACCAGGCTTTACGATGCCAGAATACGTCTCTAGCCTAGACCTCTAGATGTTGTGCGTTAGGTTCCAAAGCATTTTTATGTTCATTGAATTTATTTTATAGTTGATCTTTCTTAAGAAATTTGCCTTTCAGGTACACTGCGTGATGTAGATATACAATTCATAAAATGCAATCTAAGATGATAAACAATCATTTAATCTCCTTTTTGCAATGAAAATCCTAGCTACTAAAGAAAGAGAGATGATATTCTTTCAACATAGAGCAGAGAGCACACACTATATGCACTGTCCTAAATCAAACCAACGAGCAGTCTAAATGCAAATGCACATGCATGTATTTGTTTTCAAATTTCTTAATGTGTGAATGACAAGAAGAATGCCAAGTAAAAATCTGAATTATCTTTTCAAAGCGACAGTACTAACAAATTTCTCTTCAAAAACGAAAGGAAGATAATGACGACATTTCACTATTTTGAATTGAAAACTAGTTTCGACACTTGAAAAACTACTAATTCAAATCAAATACAAGAGTAACTGTATAATCGACCATCAAGAACAATAGAATTCTTTTCTTTGACTTAAAACGACACTTGCGACACTTTCAAATCAAAAGACGACAGTTTCATTATGCTACTTCTTTGTAAAAGAGAACTGAAAATGGCACACAATACATAAAAACATTCACAGTTCTTTGCACAATGGAGGCGGAATCATGCAAAAGAAGGGAGTTTCTACAGTGGTATACTGATCACAGACAACAAAACTCCTCAATAAAGCTGAAGAGAGTGAACATAGAAACCAAAATCTGAGAGCAGAAGAGGTCTTGTCTGATCGGCGCACCTGCAACACAGGGAAGGTGCGATGCAGCACACCCACTACACATGGGAGGTGCAATGCATCCATATTCCTAAGAGGAGAAGGTGCGATGGTCTAGGGACAAGACTTCAACTGGGTTCCGAGTCACAGTTTGCAGCTCAGTTCAGGGATTTAAGACAAGCAAGTGATGTTCAGTAAATATAAATCATAGGGGTTGATCTAATGAGGTTACTAGAGCCACCACTAGGGCAATTAGAAGGTTTGAAAAGTGATTGTTCAGTTTATAAAAAAAACCCAGAGATAGACTGAAGAAGCATTAATCTACTTTGCACTTGGATAGCAAATGCAGCTCAAAGGCTAGCTGGTTTGACTTCAAGCTTCATCTGTAAGTTTATAAAACAGAAAAATGTAGACAAGCAAACAATCTATTCGCTCCCCAGTGGAGTCGCCATTTTGTTATCGGGAAATCTAGTGTCCACTTGGAGCTGCTAGTCCCACTAAGACTGGTAGCTATCTTAGAAACGAACAAACTAAAACTACTTTTTCTTTCCTTTATGAGAAGTAGATAAGAGGGGAACAAAAGACACCAACCTCAGTCTTGCGCTTGGTTCCTCTCCCTTCTGACAGATCCTTGCTGCTTTGCCTTTGTCTACCTAGCTTCAAAGAGCACCTGTGGAATTAAAGCAACATAATACTATCAACGAACAGAGATCTACAATCATCAAAAATATAGGACCACATATATATTGACCACACAAATGCATATATCATCAAACACACAAGAATGTGGAGGAAAACTTGAATAGCTTTATTAATATCAAGAACAGTAAAGAGGATTACAACCAATTATTCTGACCCACCATCATCCTCCCAGCATGAAAGCCCTTCTTCACCTCATGAAAAGCTTGGATCACCCAACACTATGATATTCCACCAAGAAACCAACAACACTTCCTTACAAGATACAAAATTATAGCCTCTGGATCTCTGGGATGAGGGATCCATATATAGATGATTGCAAGGGGGTGAGTCAGCTTCTGGGATTTTGATTAGTGTCGTCTCTTTGATAGTTCTTGATTCCACTTGGAGATTGATGATCTCTTACTCATCCCTAGGCGAATTTAGAGAGGCAAGTGTCACAGGAGAAGTTTCTGGAAGATTCCATGACGATCCACCTTGCAAACTGTCTTTGTCATTTGTCTACTCTCGCCCATCGTACCCTACAGAATGGCTTTCCAGTATGCATCACACCCTTTACACTGGGCAGGTGAGATGCATCACACGCTCTACACTGGGCAGTCTGTATGGTCCAGCTTTGACCAATTCTGAGCCGTTTTCTGTGGAGAACTTCTGGGAGATGATGTAATCAGCTGTCCTTGTTCTTTTAGGGTGTGAAGCAACACTTTTAGGGACTTAGGAGCCCTTAGTTTATGGACATGTATGATTGGGGTTGCAGTGCCCAAAAATTTCTATAACACTTCTCCCTCCGCCTCTCTCTGTTTTGTGATTGGATGGATTTTTTAGTCCTAATTAGCATTGTCTGTTCATTTCCCTTTTTGAGCTCTCTGGCTTTCCGCCATTTCCCTTCTTCCCCAGCCCTCTATCTCTGGTCGAGAATTCATGCAGTCATTGTTGAAATGCTCGGGGGCACGAGGCAGCTAACAGGATGAAATACTGGCGAGCATGGGTGGAACTGTCTGTTTGGCCTTCCCCCAGCCAAAATCCTTAAAACAATGCATTTTTGGTATCCAAAGGAAAATACGCAGAAAACATAGAAAATTCGACAAAAAAGCTTTCTATCAGAATTCAAATAATATCCAATCATGTCCATAATCCCAATTGGGCCCGTGTTATATCACTGTCGTAAGTCGTAGTGCCCATATGCCATGGTCTCCTTTGTATTTCGGTTTTATAATGAAAATACACCAAAACACAGAAAAACCCGACAAAATGCCGCATCTCAGATTTCAAATTTTATAGTGCCACATCTATAAACCCTGTCAGGTCCACCTTGATCGCAATCGCAAGTCGCATGTCAATGGCCCTTTGTATTTGGTTCCGATCCCTTTCCTCCACTGATCGCTAATATCGGTGTATCGCATATCGCGGGTCTTCTGCATTGTTGCACCATTACACTCATCGATCACCAATATCGACGTATCGCATATCATCCCTTCTTGATACTATGGGTCCTTTCCTCGTTGGTTTGGTGCGATGCGATATTGTGATGTGATAATCACTGTTAGCCTCCTCCTGCAGCAGGTTAATCATCTTTCATGATCGACATTTTTACATGCCAAATATGTCATACTATGCATGCTGCAATGCTCCATATTTGCTGCAGGTGGCCGGGGAAGTGTCCTTGGGAGTGCACCAATCTAAGTACCACTACTGTGTTCCAATTTTGGTAAGCAATTCATCTTTGGGTTGAGGCAGTTTTCCAGCTGGTGGACTTCAAGCGAGGCATGTCTAACTCCCCCCTCTTCTCCCATCCCCTTCAAAAAGTTCTTACTAACATCCCCTTGAGCACTGCAGGATCTGCCTGATCAGTCCTCCTTACATTTCTCATTTGTAAATTTCATGTCAGGTGGTGACCTTTCCTTCCGAAAAGAAGCCACATTTCCTGTGTAAAATCATTCTTCACTCCCATCTGCTTCTAAAAAACTAAGTTTACTCATTAAACTTAGCTCTTAACCCCTCTCTCACATCCCCAATTCATATTAATTTCTAATTTTTACTATGTAAATCCCCTATGTTCCCCTTTCCCTATTACTATAACACTATGGTGTATAAAACCCCAAAAATATATATATCCCCCCCCTCTTAGCATTATAGCTAAGTAATATGGTTTTGGGAGACATTAGTCCATCTGGGACTATAGTCAACCCTTCCGAGTCTTGACCCCAGAATTAGTCTAACCCCTGGTTATGACTAATAGCCTACGCCTAAACCCCTTTCCTAACCCCTTTACCCATGCTAACCCTCAAAAACCCACAAAAACCAAAGTTATGGACCCCATATCACCGCTAATTAAACATTATGATTGGGCGGGTCCCCGCTCCAAGCTGTGCGCCGCTTGTTTCTCCCCCCGCCAGCCGTTGATTTGCCGCCTCCCCTGATCCAACGGTGGGCGGGTGTTTTGAGCCGCCAACGTGCAGATCCTTAACGCCCGGGGGATGGGTGGTTTCGGGTCCGTACCCCCGCCACGTGGCAACCAATGGGGTTGTTCGGAGTCCTCCCAGCCAATACCGCCTGTCCCCAAAAGCGGTGCGGGGAAACCACATACCGCCCGCCAATACCATCTCCGCCCCCTGCGTCACCCGCCCATCAGCGTGATGTCACGCCCCCTCTCCGCTGCTGCGTCATCTGTCCGTACCCCGGGCCCGCTGATGACGTCATGCTGACGTCATCACGGGAACGCGCCAAAGAGCCAATTTTGTCCAAATTTTTGTGTTTTAGGCATTTCTGCCTATGTTAAGGCAGAGGGCTGTGTTATTGTTTTGCCCGCGCACTGCTGAACTAAAGGTGTCTTCGAAACCGTTCTCGGATCGCCAGGCATGTGATGCGTCCATCAGGCTCTGCTCTTCAGCGCTCAGGCCGCCCGGTTGGCTCTAAAGTCAAAGGATCCCTGACAATAGTGAACAGCTGTAATCAGATATTTTGTAGCAATAACTATTTGTAACCACTATTTTTCAGAGTCGGTAGGAGGAGTAATGAAACAGTGACTCATCCTTTAGATATTTTCAGATATTTTGTAAACAAATTTTGTATATATATGCCCCTGTGTAGTTTGTTTGGGGTTGGTCGATGGTTTTTCCAGAGAGACCCGCGCTATGTAACTGTTATTTCTCTTTAATCAAAGATAGCTCAAAGACTTGGAGAATGGACTGTCGGGTGTGTTCTTACTGGTTATGAAGATATGAATGTGGAATTCATGTGCTGTGGTATGAGCCAATAAGTGTTTCTTAACTCTGTATTTCATTTCCATACATGCTGAGGTTACAAAACAAAAGATTAGTTTAGAATTTGCTAAATGCACTCTATGCTCAGCTTCTCTAGCTCCTTGATGTTTTCCTCTTGATTTAGGCATGGATATGAATTCCTTTATGGCTCATGTTTAACCTATTTCACATATGAGTGACGGTTAACTAGGAATTCTTAATTGCTCCTAGGCAGAGTCCATTCATCTTCCCCCTGCTAAACCTGTTTGAGAGATTCTTTACTGCCTCTCATGCCTTAGCTCTCACTCCATCCTTGGCTTGAAAATTTGTTTCATACGCAGCTATCTTGCCCCATGTTGATCTTGTGACCAATAAAACACACCAACAGCCCTATTCTTTGACTCCATGCCCAATGGTTTGAGACTGACCAGATTATGTTGTGCCTCTCTGTTGGAAAGCATCTTCCATCCAACAAAATCCAAAACAAAACCCCTTGAACTAAATATCTAGCCTAAAATCCATTTCCAAACAAAGATAAATCAAAAAGAGAGAGCCCTCTCTGGTTGCAAGTAGGCTAGGACCTGTGGCTACAAGATTGGTTAGTGGTTACCTCGGCCGTATTCCCTTAGGAGTCAAAGGGAACAACCTGAGTGATAACATAATGGCGACTCCACTGGGGAGCTTCCTCAGATAATTTCAGAAATCAATAGGCAAAGATCCACTGGAAAACAATGAATTTTTCAGCTGCTAAACTACAGATGAAGTCTGAATGTCAGCCAGGAAGCCTGTGAAACTGTCCTTGCTTTGCATTTACAGGAGTAAATAAATGCTGCTTCAGTCTAGCTTCATGTTAGTTTAGTCTCTGGAAAATTGTTTCAAAAATCTGAGCAGTCCCTTATTAAAAAGCAGATCTGGAAGCTGGTTCCCAAAAAGAACCAGATTTATTTTTCATGTTCAGTTCTGATCTGTGATGGTGGACAGAGATCAGATGCACCTGTGGTTATATCTTCCACCTGGCGACTCCACATCATCTTCACAATCTAGACTCCACTGGAGGAACGAACCTAAGAGAAAGAGCTTCAAAGTTTCAGAGCACTTCTACAGCCCAACAATCCATATTCCAAAGCATTGATTATAAGACAGAATGACCGGATTGGTGGAAAATCTTTCATTTGAACAAGTTTTAGATGAAGCCAGGGAGGGTTTATCAGAATTTGAGCTCGATGAAGAATTTTTTAGGCTGGTGTTGTTAAAAGTCCAAGCAGCGGGACTCCCGCATGAGACCAATGTCAATTTTCTTGAATTAGTCATTGAAAAATATGAAAGGGAAATTGATCTCTTGCATTCTCAAATTCTGTTATATGATTTTCATGATCCTCAAGATTTCTTGCAAAATCTTCCTTCTCCAAGTCATAAGGAAATTGTACTACCTTCTGATTTTCAGATTCAGGATAATCATGTGTTCGATGCAAAGTCTGAAGAATTGGTTGCAGGGTTGATTGCTGAGGATTTCGCTGTTTCAAGGCCTGAAACACTTCCGTATATATATATCCCTACCCCTTCTAAAGTTTCATTCCACCCTCACGCTGTTATTTCTCCTAATTCCTCATCCATTTCTCAAAATACCCTTTTTACACATTCATCCACTACACGTACTCCTACTATTATCTCCACTCCTCCAGTCATCAAATCTCTTCCTGCTATTTCATTTATCCCCGTAAATATGAACCAAAAAGGCCCAGAAGAAACCATCCCACATGATGCTTTTGTTGATCCTGTAGCAGATTACATTGAGGATCTTCTCAACTCAAAATCTGTAACATGTTTTCTCTGTGAAGACCAAATATATCAGCAGTGGCCTTTCGACCGAATAATGCTTCCGATTTCATTAACAATCAGTCAGCCAGTTCATTTCTTTCTACAGTTGCTTAAGTGGTTGCACTGGCTGTTTCATTTTACCTAACCAGCAAACAGAGGGTGCTGATTAGAATAGGTAGGTAGGAGTTCAGTTTTCTGTTTGGATAGCAGCTTGATGCAGTTGAAGCCCAAAGTGAAGGCCCTAAGCTCCTCAAAGTATGCTGTCATGTTCATAAATAAAGCAGGCGATGCTATGTTTTTCACAGTATTTCAGTTCAAACAGAGTGCTGCACTCAGAGGTCAAAGTTCCAGTCACTTAGCAGTTAGCACATAGGAAGTTTTCAGTTAACAACAACTATAGAGGATCAAGGCATTCTGACCTGCTGTTCTTGGCCTTTCGCAAGGAAAGGCCATCCCCAAGTGGAGCCACTGTTAGCCTCCTTCTGCAGCAGGTTAATCATCTTTCATGATCGACATTTTTACATGCCAAATATGTCATACTATGCATGCTGCAATGCTCCATATTTGCTGCAGGTGGCCGGGGAAGTGTCCTTGGGAGTGCACCAATCTAAGTACCACTACTGTGTTCCAATTTTGGTAAGCAATTCATCTTTGGGTTGAGGCAGTTTTCCAGCTGGTGGACTTCAAGCGAGGCATGTCTAACTCCCCCCTCTTCTCCCATCCCCTTCAAAAAGTTCTTACTAACATCCCCTTGAGCACTGCAGGATCTGCCTGATCAGTCCTCCTTACATTTCTCATTTGTAAATTTCATGTCAGGTGGTGACCTTTCCTTCCGAAAAGAAGCCACATTTCCTGTGTAAAATCATTCTTCACTCCCATCTGCTTCTAAAAAACTAAGTTTACTCATTAAACTTAGCTCTTAACCCCTCTCTCACATCCCCAATTCATATTAATTTCTAATTTTTACTATGTAAATCCCCTATGTTCCCCTTTCCCTATTACTATAACACTATGGTGTATAAAACCCCAAAAATATAAATATCCCCCCCCCCTCTTAGCATTATAGCTAAGTAATATGGTTTTGGGAGACATTAGTCCATCTGGGACTATAGTCAACCCTTCCGAGTCTTGACCCCGGAATTAGTCTAACCCCTGGTTATGACTAATAGCCTACGCCTAAACCCCTTTCCTAACCCCTTTACCCATGCTAACCCTCAAAAACCCACAAAAACCAAAGTTATGGACCCCATATCACCGCGCATTAAACATTATGATTGGGCGGGTCCCCGCTCCAAGCTGTGCGCTGCTTGTTTCTCCCCCCACCAGCCGTTGATCTGCCGCCTCTCCTGATCCAACGGTGGGCGGGTGTTTTGAGCCGGTGGTTTTGGGTCCGTACCCCCGCCACATGGCAACTGATGGGGTTGTTCGGAGCCCTCCCCGCCAATACCGCCTGTCCCCAAAAGCGGTGCGGGGAAACCACATACCGCCCGCCAATACCATCTCCGCCCCCTGCGTCACCCGCCCATCAGCGTGATGTCACGCCCCCTCTCCGCCACTGCATCATCTGTCCGTACCCTGGGCCCGCTGATGATGTCATGCTGACGTCATCACGGGAACGCGCCAAAGAGCCAATTTTGTCCAAATTTTTTTGTTTTAGGCGTTTTTGCCTATGTTAAGGCAGAGGGCTGTGTTATTGTTTTTCCCGCGCACTGCTGAACTAAAGGTGTCTTCGAAACCGTTCTCGGATCGCCAGGCATGTGATGCGTCCATCAGGCTCTGCTCTTCAGCGCTCAGGCCGCCCGGTTGGCTCTAAAGTCAAAGGATCCCTGACAATAGTGAACAGTTGTAATAAGATATTTTGTAGCAATAACTATTTGTAACCACTATTTTTCAGAGTCGGTAGGAGGAGTTATGAAACAGTGACTCATCCTTGAGATATTTTCAGATATTTTGTAAACAAATTTTATATATATATGCCCCTGTGTAGTTTGTTTGGGGTTGGTCGATGGTTTTTCCAGAGAGACCCGCGCTATGTAACTGTTATTTCTCTTTAATCAAAGATAGCTCAAAGACTTGGAGAATGGACTGTCGGGTGTGTTCTTACTGGTTATGAAGATGTGAATGTGGAATTCATGTGCTGTGGTATGAGCCAATAAGTGTTTCTTAACTCTGTATTTCATTTCCATACATGCTCAGGTTACAGAACAAAAGATTAGTTTAGAATTTGCTAAATGCACTCTATGCTCAGCTTCTGTAGCTCCTTGATGTTTTCCTCTTGATTTAGGCATGGATATGAATTCCTTTATGGCTCATGTTTAACCTATTTCACATATGAGTGACTGTTAACTAGGAATTCTTAATTGCTCCTAGGCAGAGTCCATTCATCTTCCCCCTGCTAAACCTGTTTGAGAGATTCTTTACTGCCTCTCATGCCTTAGCTCTCACTCCATCCTTGGCTTGAAAATTTGTTTCATACGCAGCTATCTTGCCCCATGTTGATCTTGTGACCAATAAAACACACCAGCAGCCCTATTCTTTGACTCCATGCCCAATGGTTTGAGACTGACCAGATTATGTTGTGCCTCTCTGCTAGAAAGCATCTTCCATCCAGCAAAATCCAAAACAAAACCCCTTGAACTAAATATCTAGCCTAAAATCCATTTCCAAACAAAGATAAATAAAAAAGAGAGAGCCCTCTCTGGTTGCAGGTAGGCTAGGACCTGTGGCTAAAAGATTGGTTAGTGGTTACCTCGGCCGTATTCCCTTAGGAGTCAAAGGGAACAACCTGAGTGATAACAATCACAATCGCACATCGCAAGAACTCTTGGCCTGCGGAAAGTCCTCTCTTTGGCGGTTTGCGATGTGATTCAATCCCGCTCCGCCGTTGATTTGCACGCTTGATCAACAGTTTATATGTCATCACTGGTCACAATCGCTTGAGGCTGAGGTTTGATGTGCCGCGGGCTTCCTCTGATGCGACTGAATCCCATCTGTTGATCCCGTGGATCCAACGGCTCTAGTGCATTCCTGCTGTGCTTCCACTTTCCCTTGGAATTTCGGGTTTTTTCGCCATCTTTTGTTTTGTGCTATTAATCAATGAATACTTGACTTAGAGGTTTTGCATACAAGATCCATTTTGGATCATTCCTTCCCACTGAAAAGATTTTGGACGACCAAAAGTTTGTTTTAGCATTCGAGCAAGTGATGATACTGTGCCCTCACTTGTCCAATTTCCATCCATCGAGCTATGCTTGGATTTGAACCTTTGAGTCCCACTCTCAGGTGCTCAGCATCCCCTTGACGCATAGTTCTCACCTTCCTGTAACTCATTGAGATATTCAGGCAACAAATCCTCAAGGCGAAAAGCATTTTCACCAATTTTATCAAGTATCTTGAAAGGTCCATACCTTATTAGTTTAGCATCTTACCTACACCTTGCATTCTATCTTTGCTGATGTACAACCAGACTTGATCCCCAACCTGAAAACTATGCTCAACTCGATGGTTGTCATGTCTTGCCTTGTACTTGGCTTGACTTCTTTCCAGCTATTCTTGTACTGCCTAGTGAATTTCCTGGATTTTTTTAATGAAATTGGTTGCTTTGTCCACATCACTGTGTCCATCAACTGCTATGTCTTTACCAAAGACAAAATCCAGGGAGACTTTGGTATCAAACCAAAACAAGTCTCGAAAGGAGATCTCTGAGTAGAAGAGTGCTTGGAACAATTGTAAGCATGCTGTACATAACACAAATGCTCATCCCAAAGCTTGGGATGCTTGCTGCAATAGCCTCCGAGCAACTGGATCACTGTCCTGTTGACCACTTTTGTCTAACCATCTGTTTGTGGATGAAATGTTGTTCTCTTCTTCAACCTGGCGTCCATCAACTCCCATAAACTTGACCAAAACTTCCCAACAAATCGAGAATCTCGATCAGATACAACAAAAGTGGGTAAACCAAAATGAACCCATACAATTTGAAAGACTAACTTTGTTGTTTGTTCAGCTGTAACCTGCTTGTTACATGGTATCAAAATACACATTTTACTGAACCTATCCACAACAACATACAAATAATCATGACCTTTCCTAGACTTTGGCAATCCCCCAACAAAATACATGGAAACACTTTCCCAAGGATGAGAAGGAATTGGAAGTGGAGTGTACAAGCCTAATTTTCCATTATTGGGCTTACTTGTAGCACCCATAGTACACCCTTTGATATATCTAGAAACTGTCTCATGCATTCTTGGCCAATAACAAAACCTTTGCAATTGTGCAATTGTTTTACTTACACCAAAATGACCTGATATGAGAGAAGTATGTGCTTCTCGAATTATGTTAACTCTTTCAGTTTGTGGAATGCATAACTTTCCCAAATGATATTAGAGTTGGTCCTTTACATAATAATCCAATTCTTCTACTTGCTTGCCATGACATAAAGTTGCATATACATCTTTAAAATCTACATCTTGAGCATATTGTTCAATGTAACTTTCATGCATTACTGAGATATGCTTAAGTATAGTGGATGCATTTATGATTGGTGTTGATAACATGTCTACAAACTTATTATGTATGCCCTTATATCTGATGACAAGATGAAATTGCTATAGAAAACCCATCCATCTAGAATATCTTGATTGCTGCAATTTAGTTTGTGAGTGCAAATATTGAAAGGGTTGATGATCTGTATGTATGATTGTTTCCTTACCCATTAGGTGATGTTTCCACTTTTTCACACTTTGTACTAATGCATACAATTATTTATCATATGTGGGATAATTAACTACTGCAGAAGTAAATGTCTCAGAATGATAGCATATGGGTTTTCTGTATTAGCATCAACATTGCTCCCATGGCATAGTCACTGGCATGTGTCTCAATCTCAAATGGATGTTGAAGATCTGGCAGTGCTAGTATTGGTGTTGTACTGATTTTCTCTTTTAAGGTGTTGAAGGATTTCTACTATTTTCCTCCCCACTGAAACACCTATTTCAATCCTGTTAAAGCATGTAATGGAGCTGCAATCAAAGAAAAGTTAGCAATAAACTTTCTCCAGTATTGTGCTGCCCCTAGGAAACTCCTAACCTCTGTAGCAAATTTTGGTTTAGGCCAGTTTACAATGACTTCAACCTTAGAGGGATCTATCTTCAATTCACCACCCCTACAATATAACCCAAATAATTTAAAGATGTTCTGCCAAATTCACATTTTGACAGTTTTACATAGAGATTTTGTCTTTTCAAAACATATAAGGTTGCTTTACATGCTTTACATGGTCTTCCCATGTCTTACTAGAAACAAGAATGTCATCTAAATAAACAATTACAAAGTCATCAAGAAATGGTCTGAGTACATCGTTCATGACTCTCATAAATATAGCAAGAGCATTAGTTAAGCCAAAAGGCATAACCAACCATTCATACAATCCTTGCTTTGTCCTGAAAGCAATCTTCCATGCATCTTGTTCTGCAAATTTGACCTGATGATAGCCACTTCATAAGTCTAACTTAGAAAAGTAAATTTCTTCTTTCAATTGATCTAATAGATCATAAATACGAGGAAGAGGATAACGATTCTTGATCGTTATTTTATTTAGTGCTCTATAGTCAATGCACATTCTCCATGATCCATCTTTCTTTCTCACTAGCACAATTGGAGATCTACATGGTGATGTGCTTGATCGTATAAACCCTTTATCAAGCAACTCCTATACCTGCTTCTTTATATCTCCATTCTCTAAAGCTGACAACCTGCACATTCCAATGTTAGGTAATGGAGCATCATGCTGCAAATAAATATTATGTACTATTTCTTGCTTCGGTGGCAGACCTTTTGGTTCTTGAAATAGAACATCATACTCTGAAACAACTTTAACTAAATTAGATTTCTGTTTAGAATCACAGCCTTCAAATGCATTGGATTTTTTAGGATCCTTTTCCTTTACAACCATTAGTAAAAACTGCTTACTTGAATTCACAATTCTTTTATCTGTCCTGAATTTATGAGAGAATAGTTATCATTGAGTTTATGAGCTCTTACAATATATTCTATTCCATATTTAGTGAGTTGATACTTATTTTCAGCTCTATAGAAAATAGCTTTCCTATCATACAAGTATGGACTTCCCAAAACAATACCACATATATCCAATGGAACTATATCTAACTCAATCTCACACCTCTGCAAATATCTATATATAGATCTCTCATCCCAGAGATCCAGAGGTTGGAGGCTGGAATTTTGTATCTTGTAAGGAAGTGCTGTTGGTTTCTTGGTGCAATATCATAGTGTTGGGTGATCTAAGCTTTTCATGAGGTGAAGAAGGGCTTTCTTGCTGAGAGGATGATGCTGGGTCAGAACAATTGGTTGTAATCCTCTTTGCTCTTTCTTGATTATCAATAAAGCTATTCAAGTTTTCCTCCACATTATTGTATGATTGATGATTTATGCATTTGTGTGGTCAATGTACATCTGATCCTATATTGTTTATGATAATAGATCTATGTTCATGGATAGTGTTATTCTGCTTTGATTCTACAGGTACTCCTTGAAGCTAGGTAGACAAGGAAGTGAGTGGCAAAGACCTACCAGAAGAGAGAGGAATCAAGCAAGGAACCAAGCGCAAGACAGAGGTTGGTCTCCTTATTCTTCTCTTATCTTTTGCTCATAAAGGAAAACGAAAGTAGTTTTTAGTGTGTTTGTTTCTAAGGTAGCTACTAGCCTTAGTGGGACTAGCAGCTCTATATAGACAGTAGTTTTCCCGATAACATGCATTGTTGCACCATTACACTTGCCGATCACTAATATCGGTGTATCGTATATCAGCCATTTGCTATACTATGGGTCCTTTCCTTGTTGTTTTGGTGTGATGCGATATTGCGATGCGATAATCGCAATCGCACATCGCAAGAACTCTTGGACTGCGGTAAGTCCTCCCTTTGGTGGTTTGTGATGCGATTCAATCCTGCTCCATCGTTGATCTATGCTCTTGATCAACAGTTTATATGTCATTGCTGATCGCAATTGCTTGAGGCTAAGGTTTGATGTGCCCCGAGCTTCCTCCGATGCAACTGAATCCCATCCATTGATCCCGTGGATCCAACGACTCTGGTGCATTCCTGTTGTGCTTCCACTTTCCCTTGGACTTTCAGGTTTTTCCGCCATCTTTTGTTTTGCACTATTAATCAATGAAGACTTGGACTTAGAGGTTTTGTATACAAGATCCATTTTGGATAAGACTCCAAGTTAATGGGTTTTCCCTTTTCCTGTGCAGTGGGCTTGTCCTTCTGTGGATTTCTTCTATTCGACACGCACATCGGTATCGCAACCTGCTTGCCCTTCTTATCCTTTTCACTCTCTTTGGTCGTGGTAGGCTTCGGTCTAGGCACCCATGGTGACTTGGGGACTTCAGCTAGTACCTCTACAACCTCTGGAGCAATTCTTTATGCCTCCATAACAACCTCCAGCACAGAGCCCTCGGCTATCATTGCTTCGAATCCTGGGATAAAATCACATATGAAATTGTGGTTGGACTCTGGAAATCGATCAAACACTGGGTAGTCAAGAAATTCTTTGAATAATGCACAGATCATGCACGTTTGAGAGCTCACCAACTCAATGCTCAAAATTCCAAGTGTCTTTCGTTGGGCCTCCACCTATAATTTATAGGCCATTTTGAATTCAAATCCGACCGTTCCCCAACATTTGGTTCATTAATTCCGAACTGGCAGAAAATTTCCAAGGATCTTACCCATAGATTTTGTCTTAAATGCCGGCTGCTCGCTCCATTTGGCCGCATTCTCATTGTCAAATCATGAAAAGTGACTTTAATAGTCACTTTCTGGCTGATCTGCGTGATTTCTCCCTAAGTAGCGCAGCTCACTTCGTGCTGTCGCGAACCCTGTGACATTGCCTCATTCTGCACAATCTTCCATTCACGCAGTTCCCCAACCCGGGAAGTGTAGTTTATAGTCCCGTGCCTCGTTTTAGTTGCCTAGAGTGCTAAGACTATGCTACCTTCATATAGTCACCTGGTCGGGTCACCGATGTATGGCTTCAATCTAATGCCATACACCTTGCCTGGGAAGGGATCTCTGTTCAATTTAACCAACTAAACTTCTCCATCATCAGTAATCTCCTTAAGGACATAGGGCCCCAGCCAATGCATTCTGAATTTCCCTAGAAATTTATCAAACTTGTTGTCATATAAAAAAACGAGATCATTTACCTTAAAGGTGTGCAGTTTAATGTGATGATCATGCCATGCTTTTTCGTGTTGCTTTTGGACCTGTTGGTGAAATCCAGCCAGAAATCGTTCTTTCTCAATCTTAGCAAGCTGCGCGAGCCTCTCTTCTAGGGCTCCATGATCCATCATACCTGTGAGTGCAGTTATGCGTAGACTAGGCACAATGTATTCCATGGGCATCACTGCTTCAACACCATATACAAGCATAAAGGGTGTCTTCCTAGTGAACATTTTGCATGTCGTTCGATAGGCCCATAGTACTGCAGGTATGTGCAAGTCCCAATCACCTTGTTGAACATTGCAAACCTTGGTCAGTGCGTTCTCTAGTACCTTATTGAATGCTTCCACCATCCCATTAGCCTGTGGATGATAAGGCGTGCTCATCTGGTGATACACTTGAATTTCCTCCGTCAGTGCGCTGATCATTTCGTTCAGAAAGTGCATACCATGATCACTCCTTTGGACACCCAAATCGCGCCATTACGTACTCAAAGAGAAACTTCGCAGTAGTCACACCTGTGTAGTCCTTCACAGGTTGTGCCTCCGCCCATTGAGTCAAATACTCAGTCATGGTGATAATGTACCGTGCTCCCATCTTCTTTCCTTGGGGTTGAATGGGTTCCACAAAATCTATTGCCCATTTCTTTAAAGGTTGTAATGTCATCTGTGGGTTCAGGGTCAACTCATCTCTCTGCACTGGCTTTCTAGTCCTTTGACACATGTTGCATGCCTTGCAATAAGATTTGGAATCCTGATGGAGGGTTGGCCACCACAATCCTACACGTAGAATCTGTTGTGCGGTCGCCCTTCCTGCGTAATGCCCTTCTGCGGTGCCCCCATGAGCGTCTGCAAGGATATTTCTCCTTTCAAACTCTGGTACATATCGTCGTAATACTTCATCAGACCACATTTTGTACAGATGTCTGGCAATGATAGAGAAGCCTGTCACACACACCACTAACTCCTTTTTCTACTGGACAATGTGGCCTTCCGGCGCAGTTCCTGTTGTTAGGAAGTGTATGATGTCTTGAAAGTGACCATCCACAGTGCGCAATGCAAAGAGCTGCATGTTAGGAAATCCCTCCTCCAAATTCGTGGTCTCTTCCCCCTTTTCGATGCATGACAAATGGTTTGGACCTGCATTCAGTCGTCTAGGCTTCACAATAACTTCAAAATAATACTCCCAGAAAAAATAACAACCACCTATATATTCTCCCCCCCAACACAGGCTTATTGAACAGGTACTTCAACGTAGAATGATCCGTATACACATTAAAATTTCCACCCAGCAAGTAGTGTCTAAACTTCTGGAGTGCGTATACCATGGCCAGTCCTTCGCGCTCGGTGGTGGAATAGTTCTTCTTAGCCTTTCATAACCTCCTTCTTGTGAATGCTATAGGATGGTCCAAGTCTCCTTCATCGGCCTGTGTCAATACTGCTCCTAGTGTGATACATGATGCGTCTACATGTACATCAAACTCCTTCTTCCAATATGAGAAGACTAAAATCAGCGCGGTGACCATTTTCCCTTTCATCACAACCAAGCTTTACTGACATTCCTCATTCCAACAGAACGTGACATCCTTTTCCAACAACTTCTCCATAGGCGCAATGATTTGGGCATAGCCCTTGATAAACTTCTTGTAGTACCTAGTATGTCCCAAGGTTGCACGCAACTGTTTCACACTCCTTGTCAGGCGGAAAGAGTCGATTGTGCGGACACAACCAACCTCCCTAGGAGCCTAAGACTCTCTAGTGACAAACAAGACAAACAAGATCTATCCTTCTCTAAACATGCATTATGATATGAGATATCAAGTGTTTTGTTCTTACCTTTGTCCAAACGCTGTTGTAGAAGTCCAAGCTTTGTTGATCTGGATGAGCTCCTCCTTTTCTCCAAAACCTGTAATCACCAACAGTCAAACAATTAAATAGCACCTGATTATAACATAAAACAAAGCATATTCAACATGTAGACCAAGGAGCACATGAAATAACTCATAAACAACAAGTTATTGAGAAGAATGGACTCATTTGCATTAACAGGTAACAAAAAGAACAAATACAACCTGAGCCTTGGTGTTGTGCAAGTCCTTCCCAGGGTCCGTCAAGAGTTCTCCTTTACTTTGACAAAGCACACCCACTTCCAAATAGAACAAGCAAAGATGGCAATCTCTCCTCACAAGCTTCTAAATGGGAGTCCTAATTCCTGCAGCATTTACCCTTAGAAAATGTATAGCTTCAACCTCCCCTCCTTCTGGCCCAATGCCTGTATTTATAGTGCTCAAGAGGAGGTTAATCAGGTCCACCATCAATGGGATAATCCCCTCTTTGGGTGGGATAGCTCCCTTATTGATGGGATAAGTTCCTCTTTGATAGGAGTGCATGAACCATCTGGAGGCACCCAATACACGTCGAACAACCTTCTAGAATGCTCTAGAAATGACCACAAGTAACTTTTTAAAGATGAAACTTGCGCATTCTAACCTTTACAGGGGGACGCACCTGTCCCTTTACATACAGAGTGTCTTTGGACGCAGCTTTTGTGAACATTGGGAGCGTCCCCGCAGGTAAGGTTGAGAGAACCTGCGTCCCCAGAGATAAATACATTTATACAAGACTTTCTCTCTTTTTTGGAGTTTGACATGGAGAGCAGAGGCATAAGACTTGCCTAAGAGGGTAGCATGACTGTTGATTGAGCCATACTAACTGTAAATAGTCATGGTGACATTTTTTAGTGTAACAGATTGCCCCCTAAAGTGCGAAGCCTGGAATAGATTAGGGTTTGTAATATCTAGGAAGGGTGAAGTGCTTTATCATTTCAAGGATTATCCCATGGAGAGCCTGGTCAGAACCTGCAATTTTCAACACAAAATACATGTATAAGATTATATCATCACTGAGGTAGGCATTCCCATACTCAGATCAAAACTTTAACTAACAGACTAACTACTCTGATACAGGAATGATCTTGCAGTACATCACAATCATAGACTTTTGTAGACACAGTATGGACGCAGCCATCTGTTTATGATTAGTCTACTTAGATAATGAATACAATACTCCTCACAGCCTGGATGGTGGAAACTAGATCCAGGGTCTTCATTTCTACTTCCCGAATTGGTACGATTCTAGCCATGCGAATAAATGAGTTGATGTCGAACATGGTAGAAACCACTTGATTACCAGTCGATGATGTAAACTGTTAACAAGCGTGAGAGAGACCACCAGTAATGTCAATGGTTCTCAAAGTACCCAGTACAATCCATGAGATGTGAATGAATGAGTTGATGTCGAACATTTCACGGAATCCTTCGATCGAAAGTCAATGATGTAAACTGACGTCAAAGGCGAGAAACCTGCCATTGATGCATGCAGACTTCAAGGTACTGACGATTTCTAAGTCATCTCTCTAGATAATGTGCTGATGTCGATAGAAAGCGACCCGTTGCAGGCAAGCCCGCAACACGAAATCATTGTTCAAGTTGAAGAAATGTTGCTGTAAGGACTGACTCAGGGATGGTCAAATGGATGACAAGTATTTTGCAGATGAAAGTTTTGCTTGCAGACCTCTTGAACACATAACGACATGAAAGATGGCTTGGTGACGAATAACTCAAAGTTAATCCCCAGAACCCGGTTAAAGACTTTCAAAGTGGTTTGATCAACTATGAGGTAAAAGATTTCCCAACCCAGGTGAATGAAAAGTGTCGTGTTCAAGAGTGGTAATAAAGTTTCTTTTGAGACAAAAGGTAACAAACAGGTTCATTCTTCTCTCTTTTCCCCCACCATTTCTGGCAAGTACCTCTTTATTTTTAACAAGCTTGAGGAGGATAACATATGCTTGATTATAAGCTCATCCTTCGGATGAGTCCAACCTAGTTTTGATTCGAACCCTAGGAAGGAGTGGTTCGTTCCTGTTTGTAATTGAACAGGTCCTTTACTGTGAAATGTTTAACGAGCCCAGTATAGGAGAAACTCGGTGTTTTTCAATTTTAGAGAGTCTGAAAAACTTAAGAAGACTCCAAGTTGAACTTTTTCGTAGATTTGTGTCCCTCAAGCCCGAAAAAGTATAAAATAATACCTGGGGGAACCACTTGATCTTGCGACCAAGGAGTACTTTCATAATTAGTGCCACTGAACTGAAAAGTAAAAAGCGATCAAGGACACGTCGTTTTATTTCCGTATCGAGTTTGAAACGACAAAAACCCGGCAATCTTTTCCTGATTTTACGGTCAGAAAAGAGCTATAAGGGGACCGTCTTTTAATTCCGTTTTAACGAGTGTAAAAGAAACGCTCGGCAATCTTTTCATATTTTAGGAGTCAGAAAAGGGCTTAAAAGATGACTCTGATATTTTGGTTCGTGAAAAATGACAATTTTCCCTCTAAATCCCTTTGTCCTGCACAAAAAGTAACACATTACTCATACCTGTTTAAGATAGGCAAAAATACATCGAAAAACATCTTTTCATGGTGAAAAATGAACAAATTCATCCAAAAAACCTATAAAAAGACTTTTTACCATGTCATTTTTACCGTTTTACTGTTGAGGTTGAACAAAGGGCTTTTGGGCAGAAAACTTCCCGTGGTCGTTGCGGAAAATCCGACTGTCAGAATCGAACGCCGTCTCTTCCAGGTATTTTACAACATCCTACTCTTCATTTCTATCCGATTAAAATTGTTTTTTAGGTTTTAGTTTTGTTTTTTGGGAGGGTTTAGGTTTCAAAATGCGCTCCTCGGTGGACGCAGGTTCCCTTCGGGTGACCTGCGTCCCCCGACTTTTTCTTATACAGGAAAATGGTCGGGGGACGCAGCCCACCTTCAGGCCAGCTGCGTCCCGACGCCCTGTGTTCCAAACGCGGGGTGCATCCTCCGTGGAACGCGGAATTTGAAACCCCAATCCTCACAAATAACCAATCAAATTTCCCCAAATTAATTCTAATCATTATTTCTTGGTGTGTAGGGCACTCACCATGTTGGATTGGAGAGAAAGAGAGCACGAAGAGGTTGATGAAGCTGCAATAGAACACCAACCTTCCCTGGATGCCCTAAAAGCATGCGGGTTATATAAATACTGGGCCATACCGGGCATGAGGGCTCAGGTAAGATTCTTAGAATGGCTGGTTGAGAGATGGAACGTTCAAGAGCAATGCTTTTACATAGGAGGGCACCAGCTCGAGATAGAGCCCTCGGATGTATACTTTCTCACTGGCCTGCCAAACAGAGGCGAGCAACTCAATCTAGCCGGGACTAGGCCGGGTGGCCAATCCCTTGTTAGTCTCCGGGAAGATTGGTGCACACCTGGTGCACACCATTCGAAAGGCGTGGAGATCAAACACATCTCTCTACGTGAGCTCAAAGTTATAGCGTTCACGGTTACCAGAATTTGCGGCGCAGCCGCTTTACACATTGCTTCTGGGTCCCAAATGCGGATGGCAATTGACTGTTACCAAGGCACCATTTTCAACTGGTGTGCTGCTGTGTCGGCTAATGTGAAGAGCCAACTGACTAAGGCAAAGAACGGACAACTGAAAACTTTTGGATATGGGCCTTTAGTCGTGAGCTTTGCCTTAGAGAGAGTTCCGATGCTGATCCCTCAGCAACTCACTGTTGATATTTTGGGTCCTCGGGAGCCAAAGCTGGTACGATGGGTTGCGGTGATGGCCCAGCATCCTGACGAGGGCGCGGCAGTTGTTCGATTTTCTGATAGTTACTTTCACTGGTTGGAGGACTAGGTTTTCTCGATCCAGGACTTTCCGTACGCCGGAGTAGATTTTCGACATGATCCGGACATGGTTCTTCCACAAGGAGAACAATGGGATGACAGAGGTACCTTATTTTTCACAAGTTTTCAAATTATGTATTTTTTTTTTGTTTTTATATATATCGTCTCAAAACTGACAGTAAAAATTTTCAAAATGCAGATGTTGGTCCACAGCGCCCAGCCAACCTCCGGCCTTTTGAGAGGAGACACCCAGTTGCACTGGTACCAGCCCCACAGGACGCGGTTGCAGAAGTACTAGCTGAGTTGGAGCATGATCTAGAGCGTCTGACGGCAGATATGCCTGAGACTACTATGGATGACATTCCTATCAGGCTTCAGCGCTTTGTAGTCGCAGTCCCTGGACCGTTTAGGAGATTTTTGCGTAAGGTAGCCCGTGTAGTGGTGTCGTATAGGGAGCACCACCAGTGATTGACTAGTCACTTTTGTAGACACATATGACATTTTTGGCTTTTTGTACTTTATCATTTTTGCCGATCATAAGGTGTTTTTCAACCTATGATCGAAGACGATGTATATTTTTTGACACACTCCTATCTATATATATATCACTATTACCGGCTTATCTTGTTTAACATATGTGATGAAATGTTTTTAAATTTACTTGCATGATTATCGTAAATGTCTGTCTAACATTCGAGAAGCAATTGCATCTGCTAATGTATTTAAAGACCTTGGAATATGCTGATATTCAATGTAATCAAATTCACGTTCCAAGAGACGCACTCTCAAAAACAACCTTAATAACACAGGATTTCTAATGGTATAAACTCTATTAAGCTGTAATACAACAAGTTCAGAATCTAACCTCACTATCAAACGTCGAATTCCAAATGAAATAGATTCGGATAATAATTCAACCACTGCACTGTATTCTGCAATGTTGTTCGTTGTTTGACCGAGGCTTACCCCATGCATAGAAACTAACTCGTCAGAGGGCGAATAGATAACCCAAGCTGCGGAAGAGATATTCCGTGTACTACGACAAGCACCATCAGCAAATCCAATGTATGTTTGGAGAGGCGTCGACATCTGCAATATCAAGAGTAAAACCAAGATAAGCCAGAATAACGACGAAAAACACACTCTCTAAGCTAAGCACACTGACTAAACTAACAAACACGCTAGCTAGAAAGAAAATCTATCCTATCTAAAAATTTCTCCATACCCACCATTTAAGCATAATACCTCTTTAGGTAAAGTCCATTTCTGGGTTTACCCAAAGAGTCCCCATCAAAATAAACTAGCTCATAAGCCCCTTTTGCTAGCTTTCGCTTTACAATGTAGGGTCCATGCCACATAGGAACGAATTTTCCAGCACCTAGCTTATCGTTAGCTTGATCATATAATAGCACTAGGTCTCCCTCCGAAAAACTTCGAGGGGTTACATTTCTATCATACTGAGCTTTCATTCGTTTCGCATGAGTCTCGATTGCCAATGTAGCGTCACGTCGAGTCTCATCTAATTTAGCTAAGTACAATAAACGTTTCTCCTCTTTGGAAGTAGCTGGAAGTAATTCGACAGCCATTTGAAGTGATGGGATTTCGCATTCAATGGGTAACACAGCTTCCAAGCCATAAACTAGCTGGAAAGGAGTGAACCCTGTTGAATTTTTCACTGAAGTTCGGTATGCCCATAGTGCTGAAAATAACATGTTGTGCCAATTCGACCGATGAACACCAATGGTTCGTTGGATCATGATAACCAGAACTTTGTTGATAGACTCAACCAAACCGTTGGCTTGCAGATAATAAGGAGTAGAGCTATCGTGGCGCAAACCAAGCTGGCTTGTAAGCTCAGTCATCATGATGTTTCGAAAATGGCTCCCATGGTCAGTAATGATTGCTTGTGGGACACCAAACCTAGTTATGATATGATTGAATACGAAAACTGCAGCTGTTTTGCCGCTTGCATCGAATGTAGGCATCGCCTCGGCCCATTTAGTAAAATAATCAACCGCGAGGATGATATACGCATGCCCCCCGGCCGAGTGAGGGTTACAAGTAATAAAGTCGATACCCCATTTGGCGAATGGACCAACGACAATTATAGGGTGGAGAGGAGCAGGTGGAGCGCGCATCTTGCGATCAAACACTTGACAGTTGTGGCACTTCCTGACTACAATGATACAATCTTTAAACATAGACGGCCAGAAATAGCCAGCGCGCAACACCTTCTGAGCTGTGGCATACCCAGACATATGACCGCCACATGCTCCAGAGTGACAATCATTCAAAACCTTCTCAGCCTCTTCGTGAGTTAAACAACGTCGAAAAACTAAGTCTGCCCCCCGGCGATAAAGTGTATCTCCAATAATTTTGTATTGCTGGGATTGAAACCGAATTTTTCGACGTTCTGCTTTGGAAGCTTCAGGCCGAAAGGTTTGGGTCTGGAGATAGATGATTATATCCCCGTACCACGGATCTACAGTACTGATAAGAAACAAAGATTCGTCCGGAATGGACTCTTCTGCCACAGTCTCTGTGTCAGCACTCGGGAAATCACACATCAATTCCGCAAAAACTAAGGATTTCTTAGACTTGGACTTCTCGAACTCCAAGTCGAACTCTTGCAGGATAACAATCCATTTAGAGTACTTGCCCCCTAGCAGTTGTTTTGTCAAAATATAAATCATAGGGTTGCCATCCGAAATAACTGTAGTTTTACGGAGAAGAATGTAGTGACGGAAACGCTGGACAGCTTGAACGGCTGCCAGGGCCAATTTCTCCACATGCGAATATTTTAACTCAGTTGGATTTAAGGTCTGACTAAGATAATATATCACATGTTCCGCTCCGAATTCATCTTCTTGAACTAACACCATTCCAATGGTGGAATGAGAAGCTGCGAGGTATAAGAAGTAGTCCTGGTTGTAGTTGGGAGGATGCAACAACGGTGCATGGGTCAACGCGTGTTTAAGTGCATCAAAAGATTGTTGAGCAATCTCATCCCAAAAGAATTGTGTGTTCTGTTTCAACAACCGTGTAAAACCTTTAGTGACCTCAGCGTAGTTTGGGATGAATCGGCGTAAAAAGTTCGCTTTCCCTTGCAAACTTTGGAGTTGGCGCAAACTTGAAGGAGGAGGCAAGTTGATGATAGCCTCGACTTTCGAGGGATCGACGCGAATGCCGGCTTTTGAAACAACAAATCCCAGCAATCGACCTGTTTCTATACAGAAAACACACTTGTGGGGATTCAACCGAATTCGATAATGCCTACACCTCATAAAGACTGCTCGTAGGTGGACAAGGTGATCAGCTCGATGTAAAGAATGAGCAGACAAATCATCGAGATACGGTTGCACAATGTGCTTGATGTCATGAAATGCATAAGACATTGCCCGTTGAAAAGTGGCCCCGGCATTCTTAAGCCCAAAAGGTAATTTGCAATAAGCAAATGTCCCCCATGGACAAATGAATGCCGTTTTTGGTTGGTCGGCAGGTAGAATATTGATTTGATTGTAGCCCGAAAAACCATCCATAAAGGAAAACATTTCACTTCCGGCACAATCATCAATAATTTGATCGATATAAGGCGTAGGATAGTTGTCTTTTGGACAAGCTCGATTTATATCCCTATAGTCGATACAGATTCTTATTGTTCCTTGTTTCTTGTTGACCGGAACAATATTCGATACCCAATCCGTTAACGGGATCGGATATATGAAACCTGCTTTCAACAGCTTTTCGACTTCTGCTTTAATCGCAGCCGCTTTTCGAGGGTGAATCTGACGCAACCATTTCCGGACGGGTTTAGCATCCGGGTAGGTCTTTATTTCATGAACAACAGTGGCAGGATCGATTCCCAACATTTCCTCGTAAGACTAGGCAAACACATCGCGGAATTCTTGGAATAGGGCCTTGTAAGTTTGGATTTCTTCTTCTGTACAAGCGGCACCTATATGAATGTTTTCCTCAATTCCGGGCTTCACTGAAATATCAATGGGAATAGTACGAGAAATATTCCCTAAATTCAACTCTGAATCAGAATGTTTCGTTGGATCCTGAGCGTCTTTGACATATTCAGCGGTAAAGATAGATGAAAAATCATTTTCAAATGCATCATCCTTAGGTAAAAACGAAGATCTGTGATGGAGATCCTCCCATGGTAGATCGTCTACACTTAGGATTTCGCGAAGTTGTTCATCAGATGACACGACTTCGGGAAACGCTATCCGTTCTGAGGGTGAGGTGAAAAGTGACTCTTCACTAACCACATTCATTTGGTCGAGCTCGGTTGAATGAAAGTCGGTAAAAGACATGAGAGCTTCATAAGCAATTTCATATGGACTCAAGGGCATAGCATTACCGAATGAGTCTATCTCAGAGTCAGATGGGACAAACCAAGGATCATCATAAATAATGTTTTCTGATGTAATCATATGAATTGTTGCAAACGAAGGATCTACGCTGAGTGGAGGGAGAGGAAAAGTTCCCAGTAAACCGGAATCTTTAACTAAACCTACACCAACGTCCCTATAAGGGATTGTCGTCTTACCGACATGCTGGATACTCTCTGAAGAGGCTGGGTCGGATGAAAAGTATGTTAGCTGATCAATAGTCACGATCTTACCGTTATGTGGAAACTTGATTATTCTGAAGACCGATGAAACGACCGCTGTCATAGCATATGACCAACTTCGACCCAAAAGAAGGTTGTAGTCTAGAGGGGCATCAACCACTTCCACATCCAGACTAACGGTTTTACCTTCTACCCCTATAGGCAATTCTTGTAGAATACCAAACGGACGGAACCCACGGCCATCAAAGGCCTTAAGGATGGTGGGGGATTGGTTCAACGAAGGAGAACCAAGGGATCTCCAACATTGAATCGACATAATACACGTAGAAGCTCCCTCATCAATCACAATCTGATGAATAGGCCTGTTTTTGACTATCACTGGAATTTGGAAAGCCATTTGATGGGGGAGACGCGGTGTACTATTTTCTAGATCGAAGATCATTAGATTTGGATCCTGAACATCAACAGCTCCGATAGCCGACAAAAGCAATTTTCGTTGTGCTGGGCATGATTGCAGCACTTCTAACGCCGACATTGCTGAGGGTGAAACAGCTAAGTCCTCAACAATGTTGTAATTCTGGGCCACTCTCGCATGTGGATTGAAAGCAGACCTTCGAAGTACACCCTTGGCGGGCGGTTTAATTACTAAGTCCGGGTTAGGTTTTTCGATCTGTAGTGGATCGGAACCAGGAGCTGAGGTTGATGGATTAGAATGAGAAGATTCTGCTTCCTTACCATCAACAGGATTCTTACTACCATAATCTTGCGATCGAGTCGCAATCCTCACATGAGACATCATCAAAATGGGTTCTTCACTGGCATTCGAAGAAGAACCTATCATCTTATTCTCCTGCTCCGGAAATGGATTTTTTAACACAGCAAGAGTGGGAGAACCTTTGACTATTTTCACAACCTCGGCCCGATGAGGGCAATCTCTCGTAAAATGATCCTCTTCACAAATAAGACAAGGATATCGAGGTTTGCGCTTTTCGTCAGTGGTTTCCGACTTTTCAGTTTTCTCCTTTGGAGCCTTGTCTGCTTTAGCCTTCTTCTTTCCTTTCTTCTTTCCACCGTTTTTTGATTTGGCCGTAGATGACTCTACAGCGTGAATATCGGCGGTAAGTTCAGGAGAAGACTCTCCTGTCGGAGAATCAGGCAAAGTGATAATTGGAGTAGTTGAAGCCTTGGAAGACTTCTTCTTGCTCTTTGTATTCACGATACCAATCATACCATCAGTGGCATGAGATCTCGAAGGAGCAACAGCGATTTGATTCGACTTTGGAAGATCCAGAATCTTCTCGTGTAACGTACCCAACTGAGTGTAAACTAAGTCAAGGTATTGTGCCTGAGCAATGACTTGCTCCTCAGTAACTACTCCGACCTTAGCTACATCTTCAGTAATCTTCGGTAATAATGATTTGACAAACCATTCAGCTAAGATTTGGTCCGGGATAAAAACTTTCACTAGTCTTCTTCGACGTCTCCACTCATGAATGTGCTCAGAAATATACGTGGACGTCGATTGTTTTAGTGAAGTTAATAACTCCGTGCCGTTATCGTATCTGACCGGCAACTGAAAGTGAGTTAAGAACGAGGTAGCTAACTGGCTAAAATTGTAAAAAGAGGCCCGTGGTAACTCAATGTACCACTTGGCCGCGAGACCAATGAGTGTACGCTGGAAAAGACGTAAGCGGATTGAATCATCCGAGATAGAATTTGAAGCACACTAGAGGTGGTAAGTCATCACGTGATTGGACGGATCCTCTCTAGACTTACCTTCAAACTTGGGTATATCACTGGGCAACTTGTTTGGCATTGGCGGCCAGAACTGAAGATATTGAATTGGATCGTTCGTTAGGCGCGTCAAGTCTGGTAATTCCAAAGTTGCGATAAACGGTAACTGCCAGTTAGGATCTCTAAAACTCTGGGTCACAATACCAGCCCCAGGAGGAGGATATCCAGGATAACTAGGAACAGGAGTCGCATTTGGGATATTATATCCTCCTGGAAAACCAGGATTAACCGGACCGTACTGGGGTTGTTGAGGTTGTTGATAAGTGTACCCAGGATACGGTTGATACTGGTAAACCGGTTGTTGGACAGCTTGCCCATGTTGGTACTGTCCCTGGTACGGAGGTTGAACAAATTGAGGTTGAGTAGTGACAACCGTACTTATACCAGGCTGATCTACAGGCATTTGGACCGTGGTTTGAATCGTAGATCCAGACAACGGTAAAGATGTCTGAGGTGTGGTAACAGGGACAGTAGAAACTGGAGCCGTCGATACTCCAGAAGTAAGTATGGTAGATGTAGCGGTAGTTGTAGCAGCCGTTTGAGATGGAGTACTAGGTGCAATTGGCGGCTGAGTAACTACCGAAGTTACAGAAGTTTGAACATTTGACTGGACAGGTTGCGGTTGCTGGGTTGGACCAGAAACTACGGGTTGTCCAGCTTGAGGAACCATCTGTATACTTGGCTGCAACACCTGTTGACCCTGTGATGGATCCCACACTAACATTCCAGGGTATTGACCCGTAACAGGTTGAGGATACTGAGATCCATAACCGGATTGAGGGTAGGATTGATAATTGTAAGGTGCAGTTCCCATACTTGGAACATATGACTGACCTTGAGGCGGTTGATAACCTTGACTCAAGTATTGACCTTGAGGTTGATAACCTTGAGGTAAATACTGATACTGGGGTTGACCTTGACCTTGAGGTTGGTATCCTTGAGGTTGATAACCTTGGGGTTGATACCCTTGAGGTTGCCATCCTTGAGGTTGCCATCCTTGAGGTTGATATTGATACTGAGGTTGACCCTGGGGTACATATTGAGGCTGGGGTTGACCTTGAGGCACGTATTGCACCATAGGTACATACTGACTTTGAGGTTGCCCCCCAGACACGATTTGTGTACCTTGAGGTTGCCCCCCAGGCGTTAACTGCGGTTGCCCCCCAGGCGGTAATTGGCCACCTTGAGGTTGGGAAACGGGAACTAAACCTGACATCATGTAAATGTCTCCTACACCCAATGGTATATTACCACTGTTTCCAGCAAATAACCCATGATCAACGGGTTGAGGAGATGCCCCCGCAAAGGTACCAGAAAGTGATTGATACCCAGTGGGGACAGAAGGACCGCCGTGTAAGAAAGATTCATGACTTTGAGTAAACACGGACGACTGACCAGACATATTTACAGGAGTATAAATACCTCCAGGTGGAAAAGGAGTACGAGGTGTAGAAAAACCTACCCCTGAGTTGTCTAAAAAATTGGTTAACGCAAGGTACCAAGAAGTACTTCTAGGAGGACTGTAAAAGATGGATTCACGCTCCCTTAGATCAATAGTAAGTTGACCTTCAAGGTTAGAGACACCTATATCCTCCTCTGGAGCAAGTTCTTCTATAGCAATCAAACCAGTAGGAAGATTTTCGGTGATAATTCGTTCTATTCTCGGTGAATCTGGAACACTAGAAGTTGGAGTAACAGGTTCAGATATTTCAGGTTCTTCGCCTGTATCACTAGCAGACGAAAAACTACCAACAAGTTCAGAAACTGAAACAGCTTCGGGATTATAACCTGTCTCTAAACTTTGGTAATCTGGATGGACTACCAAGGAAGATTCTCCTTCTTCAGGTGAACCTACTCTACTGTCACTAGGAGGAGTTACAAGGACCTTTAACCCTTCGTACTGACCCGGAATATCTTCAGGAGATTCACCCCGCGATTTACGGAGTTTTCTTAACAAATCTATTCCGGTAACAATCTCAGGAGACTTGCCCCGAAGTCTACGGGACTGTCTCGGTAATTCCGCCACAGCTAAAAACTTTTAACTACTACACACGAACACAAAATAAAATTTCAAATCAAACCACCTAAAGCCTCTAAAGAACCAAACAAATTTGAATCACACGCCTAAAGAATCTAGGGCGTCAAACCAAACACAAACAGTAGTCTTCCGGACCAAAAGCGCTAGTTGGTGATGAAGCCCAACCTCGCTGGATTCAGTACAGAAATGGCGGGTGGAACAGTTACCCCGGCAACCTGCTTAATGAATAGACTGGACCAAGTTCCTCCACTTTAACCGTCTCGAGTGAAGTGAACCCCCCAGAAAATCCAAGTGAGTATAACCGACGTATGCTCCAGGTACAGTGGGACCTTCCCTCCACCGTCACCTCGGTAGAATCCTAAAGATAATGGCCACTAAGGTTACCAATCGCAACAAATGCACCTGGGGGAACAGTCTAAAATCCGACAGCACGCAAGGGCAGAGTAGCAAGCTCAATCCCCTTGCCGGCTCCTTGACAATAATCCAAGGTTTACCAACAAGTGACCCCTGGCTCCTCGACAATGGTTAATCCGAGGTTTACCGTTTGTAATACGTGCGTGTCTGGCGTCGTTCCCAATGAGGGGGGAATGATCCCCTCACTGGTTCGGACACGAGCTCGTGCTTCTCCTTTAAGAGGAGCTTTCCCAGAGTACAAATGAGACAATTGGATTTAATCTATCACAAGATAAGCTACTTGTTTGGTTTTGTTGTCTTGGAGAGTTAATTACTCACCTACTCCAAGACACTAGCCTGATCTAAATTGGTGCTTCAGAGCCCTAGTAAATAAAAGTTACTATTTCGATTTTACTTTAAGCGTTACTTTTATGGTTGTTCTTTAAAGTCACAAGGTAGTGGAAGTGAAACCAATGGTGTGTAGACTCGACTCCAACCACTACAAAGATGCACCTAAGATGATTTACGCTACTTTGCTTTTTCAATGAAATTCTTAACTAAGAGAGTTGAGAGAATGCAAATTTTAAAGAAAACAACTTTCTTAATAAAGACAATCAAAGAAACAATTCTCTTTTCTTTTCAAGCATACAAACATGACCACTCTTTACGTGCACGAAAAACTCTTTTTCTTTCAAATCTTTTCAAAGCTACTTGAAACAAAACTTTTCAAAGGAGATATTTTTTGTATTTTCTCTTTTTAATAAAGCATATAAATCTATTGTAACGAAAATCAATCTTAAAAGCTATAAAAACTATGAAAACTTGACTCACAAGCAAATCAAAAGAGAAATTACTCTAAACAAACCTAACAAGGCAAAATCTCACAAAGATGATTCTAGGTTGTTTTACTTGATCAAAATCAAATCAAGGACTAGCTAATGCAGAATCAAAAGACTAGTCAAAACAAAACTCAAATCTTTTTGTTCTTTTTGTAAAATGGAATTCAAGACTTAAACAACAAGCACTTCGAAATTGGCCCAAAAGACAACTCAATGGTAAGTTGCTCTCACAGGTAGACTTTATGACAGGTCTGACTTCTTAGAATGCTGACAAAACCAGAGAGATCTAAGGCTTGACAACTCCTACCGCCAAAGTCACTACAAGACCTACTCAAAATCAAACCCTAGGGCTTATCTTCGATGAAATCCACTAAAACACTCAATGCTATAGAAACAAGTTCAGGTGAAGATCCTTGGTAAGGGACTAATGAATCTGGGCAAAAAAAACTAAGAAAAAACAAAATCTAAGAGCAAAAAGTGTAAAAAATGGAATTTTCTCAAATTTTGGCAGGGGACGCAGGCAACCCGTTAGCACAGGTGCGGGTCCGCTCTGTGCACACAGCAAAAGTGCGTCCAGGGACGCACTGTGCAGCACTCAGAGGGTGCGTCCTACTGAAAAACTCAAGAAAAACCAAAATAAAACTAATCCTAAGCTAACCCACCCAGAGACAGAATCACAGAGCCAAAACCAGAAAAATAAACCAATTTTCTCAAAGCAAAGTTCACACAAAGGAAAAGACTTTTCTCATCAATGGATTCCCCAGTGGAGTCGCCAATTTGTCAGGCGGAAAGAGTCGATTGTGCGGACACAACCAACCTCCCTAGGAGCCTAAGACTCTCTAGTGACAAACAAGACAAACAAGATCTATCCTTCTCTAAACATGCATTATGATATGAGATATCAAGTGTTTTGTTCTTACCTTTGTCCAAACGCTGTTGTAGAAGTCCAAGCTTTGTTGATCTGGATGAGCTCCTCCTTTTCTCCAAAACATGTAATCACCAACAGTCAAACAATTAAATAGCACCTGATTATAACATAAAACAAAGCATATTCAACATGTAGACCAAGGAGCACATGAAATAACTCATAAACAACAAGTTATTGAGAAGAATGGACTCATTTGCATTAATAGGTAACAAAAAGAACAAATACAACCTGAGCCTTGGTGTTGTGCAAGTCCTTCCCAGGGTCCGTCAAGAGTTCTCCTTTACTTTGACAAAGCACACCCACTTCCAAATAGAACAAGCAAAGATGGCAATCTCTCCTCACAAGCTTCTAAATGGGAGTCCTAATTCCTGCAACATTTACCCTTAGAAAATGTATAGCTTCAACCTCCCCTCCTTCTGGCCCAATGCCTGTATTTATAGTGCTCAAGAGGAGGTTAATCAGGTCCACCATCAATGGGATAATCCCCTCTTTGGGTGGGATAGCTCCCTTATTGATGGGATAAGTTCCTCTTTGATAGGAGTGCATGAACCATCTGGAGGCGCCCAATACACGTCGAACAACCTTCTAGAATGCTCTAGAAATGACCACAAGTAACTTTTTAAAGATGAAACTTGCGCATTCTAACCTTTACAAGGGGACACACCTGTCCCTTTACATACAGAGCGTCTTTGGACGTAACTTTTGTGAACATTGGGAGCGTCCCCGCAGGTAAGGTTGAGAGAACCTGCGTCCCCAGAGATAAATACATTTATACAAGACTTTCTCTCTTTTTTGGAGTTTGACATGGAGAGCAGAGGCATAAGACTTGCCTAAGAGGGTAGCATGACTGTTGATTGAGCCATACTAACTGTAAATAGTCATGGTGACATTTTTTAGTGTAACACTCCTCGGCACCTCCAAGTTATGTATCATTGCGATCTTCGTAGGATCTACCATAAGTCCTGTCTACAAACCACATGACCTAGTAGAGTCCCAAAAGGAACACAAAACATAAATTTCTTTAGATTGAGTGCAATCTGGTACTTCGACAAGTATCTAGCATTAAGTGCAAACTAGCCACATGGCATTTTACCAACCCAAACATAGTCCAGTCATCAATGTACACCTCCAAAAACTTATGAATGAAGTTTTTGAATGCAGCAATGACTACGCGCGAAAAAATCATAGGTGCATTCTTTAATCTACAAGGCATTACAGTGTACTGAAAACGTCCCCATTTAGTCGTAAAGGTCGTCTTTCTTCTATCCTCAGGCACACTTTTGATCTGATGGTACCCAGAAAACCCATCAATGAAGGAGTACGCTTCCTAGCCACCTACATTATCCAATACCTCATTAGTGAACGAAGTCGAGAAACGATCATGCACGCAACCGTCATTCAACTTCCTGAGATCTACACATATCCTTATTTCATCCTTCTTCTTCTTTTCCTATCCCACCATTGGGCTCACCTAATCAGATTCTTCTATGGGCTCAATGATGCCTGCCACGAGCATCTTATCTAACTCTAAGCAAACCTTCTCCTTATACTTTGGATTGAGACGGTAAGGTCTTTGCTTAACCGCCTTTGCGTCAGGGTTTAACGTGATCTTCATAATGCCCAAATCCCCTATTATCCCATTTAACTCCATAAAATTGGTAGGGAACACATCCTCGTATTTGCGGAGCAATTCAACGACCTTATCTACCATCACGCGATCCCAGTAATCTCCAATTTTCGCTAATTTCGGTTCTGCGTCCGTACCAATATTTACCTGTGTCGTTTATATCAGGATTCGAGATTTGCGGTCCCTCAACCTCACGGTGGCCCTTAGTTTCAGGGATATTAATCGTTCGTGGGTCCTTGTTTTCTTCTTCAGCAACCACACTATAGCATTCCGGCGCGTGGCTTAGATGAGTAGTCCAATCGGATTGAATTAGATCCAAAGGATCCTACGATATCCTAAATATTGTTGTTTTAACTTTTTGTAGCGCTTCGTCAATACAGTCAAACCCATCTTCGAAGTTGAACATCATTATGAACCCTTCACGCAAAATATCCCATTCGCTTGTGCCATGGCGAAGCTCTATGTCCAAGTAGCAGTTCATCTGGATGGCATCCAAGGTGTGACAAAACAAGTGCACCCATTTAGGTTGGGGCTCCGCTCCATAGGCCTTAGCCCATTTTGCCAAGTGTGTGCGGGGATTGTCCTTCCCGTCATAGTTGTCTATCACTTGTACCTTCGGCTTCCCAAAGCGTGTCCTCATCATCCTCCTACACTCGTTGTTACAGGGAAAAGTGTCTATATAGAACTGCTCTATTCCACTAAGGTGTGACAGCTGCCTTAGAAACAAACAGAGAAAAGCTACTTTCATTTTTCCTTTATGAATTATAGATAGAGAGGAACAGAAAGACCAACCTCTATCTTGCGCTAATCTCCTGATTTGATTCCTCTCTTCTTTGATAGTCTTTAGCTACCCGCTCCCTTGCACTCCTAGCTTCACAAAGTACCTGTAAGATAACAGTAGCATAGCACTATACAAAGACATGGATCTATAATCACAAACAATCTAGGATCAGATGTAAATTGACCATACAAATGTAGCAAACATCAATGATACAAGAGCATGGAGGAAAACTTGAATAGATTTTATTGATAAACAAGAAAGAGCCAAGAGGAGTTACAACCAGTTGTTCTGACCCAACATCAACCTCTCAGCAAGGAAGCCCCTCTTCACCTCATACAAAGCTTAGATCACCCAACAATCTGATGTTTGTCTCAAGAAACCAACAACAATTCCTTACAATATGCAAAATTCTAGCCTCTGGATCTCTGGGACGAGGGATCCATATATAGATATCTGTAATGGAGATGAGTCAGCTTATGATTTGATTAGTGTCTTCCCTCTGATAGTTCTTGCTTCCACTTGGAGATTGATGATCTCTTACTCATCCTTGGTCGAATTCAGAGAGGCAAGTGTCACAGGAGAAGATTCTGGAAACTTCCATTGCCTCTCCACCTCACGGAATGACACTGCCATTTGTCATTTCTTGCCCATCGCACCCCATAGAAGGGCTTTTTGAAATGCAACACACCCACACAGTGTATTTAGGTGAGATGCAACGCACTTGGCCAATGGAGCAGCTGAAATGATACTGTTTTGACCAATTCTCAGCAGTTTTTCATGGAGAACTTCTGGGAGAAGCTATAATTTGTTGACCTTCTTCCTTTAGGGGTTAGAACAACACTTTTAGGGACTTAGGAGCCCTTGGTTTATGGACATTTCATGCTTGGGGTTGTAGTGCCCAAAAATGTCTATAACAGTTGCCCCCTAAAGCATGAGGTCATTAATCTTTTGATGTCGGGTGAAATGCTTTATTATGAGGATCCGAAGTTCTTTCAAGCTGGGAGGAGACCTGTAATAAGATACAATACAATACATTATCTTCATAATATTTTCATGATCTAGCTGAGGTGGGCATTCTCATGCTCAGCTCTATAAATTCATTTTCATGTACATAGGACAGACAATCGTCTGAGTGTAGACTGATGATTCTGATAGAGCCATGATCCTTTTGATTGGATGATTATCTATGCAGCAATGATGTACACTTGATGTCTTTATTTCCCTGAATATATATCGCAGCCCGGATGGATGAAACTAGATCCGGGGTCTTCAATCTCGTTCGATCTTCACTCGAAGTACAAGTCGATCCATGTGAAAGCTGTTCTGGAGTCGAACATGGAAAGACATCGCCTGATTACCAGCCAATGATGTAAGCTGTTAACAGGCGCGAGAGGAATCACCGATAATGATAATGACCCTCAAGGTACTGCAGTACAATTCACGTGGTGTGAATAAAGGACATGGCGTCGAACACCACGCAAAACTTTCGGTCGAAGGCCATTGATGTAAACCTGTCGCCGGAAGTGAGAAACTTGCCGTTAAGGCATGCAAGCTTCAAAGTATTGAATGGGGTGTTCCTAGATCAACTTCTTGGATAATGAGCTGATGTCGACAAGAAGCGATCCGTCACAGGAGGACCTTAATGAATCCCACATCAATGACACGGAACGGAGCAAATGATTTTAATGGAGGTGAAAACGATCTGGTGATATAAGGTTCAGGGTGGCGGTCATGAAAGAATGGAGTATAAATGTATGGTAGTGGGTGAGACACAGGTGAATTCTCTGAATGACTTCTCTTGAACATATCGGCGACATTGATGTGATGGATTGGTAGCATTAACCCCAAATGTGGATGGTATGATGGGACCATGGTGATGTGACCGGTGAATGAAACAACCCAACCCGACTTGAACGCGGAGTGGAAGTGTCATGTTCAAGAGCGACTTGTTACCAACAAAGTTTCTTCAAGTTTTCTTCCAAATTTTTCCCAGTCATTGCTGACCAGTACCTCTTTATTTTTGTCAAGCTTGAGGAGGATAACATATGCTTGTTCTATAATTTGCCCTTCGGGCAAACCCATCGCTATGTTTTAATGAGCCTAGCGATAGTGAAACTCGTTCTCATCTATAGACAAGTTTTCCGCTATTAAACTTTTAACGAGTTTAACGACAAAGATAACACGGTCCTTTTCAATTTTAGAGAGTCTGAAAAGGAACGTAAAGGTAACTCCAAAATTCCTTTTTCGTCATCTAATCCCTTAAGTCCGAAAAAGTATAAAACAATACAGAAGGGATGAATTTTTGATACTTTTAACGAGCTGAACAAAACAAGCGCTTGATCTTTTTGTGTAATAATCTCTCAGGTACAAAAAGATTAAAATTTAGACGAGAGGTAGCACTTCCAGTCCCTTTAACGAGTTGGAGAGGCCAATTGCTCGGCAATCTTTTCATATTTTACGAGTCAGTTGAAAAGAGCTTAAAGGAGACTCGTCTTTTGAGGAACGAGTGATAAAATGGGTAGCAACTAATTCCAGGTAAGGTTTGGAATTTTCCAATAACGACAGTGTTACAAGGATGGCTAGTGAAATCACTCTTCGCAGCTGTTCCTCAAAATGGGTAAACAATCACATGGAGGTGAATGATCGGCCAATGCAAAAGTGGAGGTGATGGTGCAAACACGACCAAGGCTTTAATGGCTGAAGTACTACATTCACGATGGTTATTTACCGGTGAATAGTTCATTTTTTAATGAGCTTAAACGCGGGGGGAAACATTTGCTCATGTCTTATGTTTATTTTTTAACGAGCTTGAACTATGTGCTAAAACTGCTCGATGAAATGGTCTCTTTTTTATTTTACCATAAATAGCTTTGTTCTTCAAAGATTGTACTGTATTTTCAAATGCTTCATCAAACTAGTCAGAAATGAACAATATATGCTTGAAAAACGAGTTAGAACACTAATATTTTACTTTGAACTATGTAAAAAGTAATGAAAAAGTGTTTTTACCTCTCATTTTACCATTTCATTTGAACTTTGGTTTGTTGGAGCTTTGGAGGTGCTTTCCCCCTTTGATTTTCATCAGCTGATTTCGGGAGATTCTGTGGACGATTCTCGGCGCCGTCTGGACCAGGTAGGAGCTAAACTTGAGCTCTTTCATTTCATGCTTTCCTTTTTGTATTCTGAGCTTGATTACTAGTATTTCTGAGCCTCTGGGGTTTGAAAATCTCGTTCTACCTTCAGCGCACCCTCTGTGTATCGAAAGGTGCATTGGATGTTGGCCTGTCTAATGGCCATCTGACATGCAACGCACCCAGAGCACTACTGTAGGTGCGATGGGCGCAGAAGGAATTTTATGCACAATTTTTAATGGAAATTTTGCCTGTTTCTTACCAAAATCAGGATCTAACTCTTCTCTTGTTTGTTTTTCAGAGATCTTTGGAGTAAGATGACCATTACATGGCGAGAACATGAGCATGAAGAAGAGGACATGCTTGCCCTACATGATCCGGTTACAGTAAACGCACTGCAGAACTGTGGCTTGCTGAAGTTTTTCCGCATTTCTAGCATGAGACAACAGATCAACTTACTACAGTATTTGCTCGATGCTTGGGATCCGACCAACCAGGTGTTCCAGATCAAGGGAAAATCTATCCCCTTGACTGTAGTAGACATCTATTTCTTGACTGGCTTATCGAGGCGGGGTGCCCCCATCTCTTTATCAGGTTCGGCCCGAGGAGGTGAATCTGTGAGAGATTATGTTCGCCGGTATTGCAGAGAGGGATCTCAGCCGAGTAAAGACGACAAGATCATCATCCGTGATGTCACTGACAGGTCCCTTAGGACTATTCTGTTTACTTTTGGTAGGATGGCTGGTGGTGCGGCTCTTCATGTAGCCAATCGATCTTATATGCAGTATGCCTTGGAATGCCTCCCACCGAAGGTGTTCAACTGGTGCGACGCAGTACTTCTTGTGATGAAAGAACAGTTGTCCAAGGTAAAGAGCAGGAGGTTGAAGAACTTTGGATATGATTCTATTTTGACCGCCTTTGCCTTGGAAAAGATACCACTGATGCAGCCGCAGTATATTGCACTCGATTTACCTTCACCTACTGAACCACGTATGCAGAGATGGGTTGACCATATGTCTAAGCACGCTAGTCAGTCTCAGATTTCATTTTCTGATACCTTCTTCAGGTGGTTTGATCGTCAGGAGATGGTTTATTCCGAGTATCGATATGTTAGCATGGACTTCCGGGGTGATCCAGATTTAGTACTGCCGGATGGCAAACAGTGGGGTGCCATTGGTAAATTCTTTGACCATATTCCTGTTTATCATTTTTCATTTATAATGTCCTTGTTCTTTATTCTATCAAGACTTTAATCAAACTCATGTGTACATGCAGATGTTGGTCCTGTTCGGCCCATAGCACGCCTAAGAGCGTCAGTTGCCGCCCCAGCATGAGAGGCTGTTGGAAGGGCTATCCTTCGCGACCTTGAAGTGGCCGAGACTCTCACAGCATTATAGGAGCAGGTTGAGGGCCTCACTCTTGGTATTCCAGATGTGAGGACTGACGAGCTACCTTTGAGGTTACAGCGGCATACTACTGGTGTGCCAAGATGATGGACTCGTCTCTTACACATGATCGCACAGGCTATGACTTGCTATCACGAGCATCATTAGAATAGGGTGCCCCCTAGCATTTTGAGTTTTTTGGTCATTTGACCAATTTTGTCTTGGTTACAGAACATTATGTGTAAACCATAAACAGTTATATATATTTTTGATTTTCAGAGTTTTATTTTGGTTAAGTTACATGATCCAAATGCAAACATTGATGGTATGTTTCTTTTTATAAATGTTGCAAATGTCTATCTAACACATAATTTGCCAATGAGTCAGTTAATGTGTTTAAGTTTCTGGAAATATGTTGATATTGAATAAAATCAAATTGTCTTTCCAAAATCTTAACCCTTAGGAACATGCGATAAATAGCTGGATTTCAGACAGAATAGATACCAGTGAGTTGTAGTATGACGAGTTGTGAGTCTAGCCTGACAATCAGTCGGCATATACCATGCGTGATGGCATCAGAGAGAAGTTCTATCAATGCGCTATATTCAGTGATGTTATTTTTTGATCGACCAATACATACCCCTCTGAAACTTACTAACTCGCCGCTTGGATCAAAAATGGCCCAGGCCGCGGCAGATAGGTTCCGCAAACTATTACTCGCTCCGTCGGCATATCCAACACATGACTCCAATAGGTTTGACATCTGCAACAAATGTAAAAAGTGGATTACTTGACCAAAATAAACACTTTAGCGAAAACAAAAACATAACAAAAGCATACAGGTTACCATTACGCATAGTAACGCTTGAGGTACAACCCATTACGAGGTTGCGCCAGTGGAATTCCGTCATAATCCATTCACTCGTAGGCTCCTTTTGCTAACACCCACTTAACAATATAGGGGCCCATCCATAAAGACTTAAATTTACCTGCTCCCAATTTATCGGATTCTTGGTCATAAAGCAAGACCAAGTCGCCTTCTGAGAAGACATGGGGTTTGAAATTTTTGTCGAACTGTGCTTTGACTCGTTTCTTATGGGCTTCGTTAGCCAAAGAGGCATCACGACGGGTTTCATCCAATTGGATTAGTTCCACGAAACGAGCTTCTTCTTCTGAAGTTCCGGGGAGGAGATCAATTGCGAGTTTGAGGGACGAGATTTCGCACTGGATTGGTAAGACTGCTTCTAGGCCGTATACCAGTTGGAAAGGTGTAAACCCGGTTGCATTCCTTACCGATGTTCGGTAAGCCCACAAAGCTGAGTACAGGATTAGGTGCCATCTTCTTTTGTGAACTCCAATAATCCTTTGTAGCATGTGTTTCAGGACCTTGTTGATTGCTTCAACTTGTCCATTGGCTTGCGGGTAATATGGAGTAGAGATGTCGTGAGACAACCCTAGTTTGGCAGCTAATTCAACCATCATGTGATTGCGAAAATGTGATACATGATCTGTGACTATAGCTTGTGGTACGCCGAATCTAGCAACTACATGATTGAAAAAGAAGAGGGCAGCTGTTTCACCTGTATTATCTAATGTAGGCATCGCCTCGGCCAATTTGGTAAAATAGTCAACTGCGACTATGATATACCCATGCCCCTCGGTCGAGGTGGGGTTACATGTCATGAAATCGATGCCCCATTTGGCGAATGGCCCAACAACAACTACTGGCTGCAGAGGTGCGGGTGGTCTTCTGGTTTTGCTATGGAAAATTTGATAAGCATGGCAACTTCTGACTGCGGTTATGCAATATTTGAACATTGTTGGCCAGAAGTATCCTGCACGTAAGATTTTTTGCGCCGTAGCATAACCGGATTGATGCCTCGCACACACGCCCGAATGGCAATCATTCAAGACTTTTTTGGCCTCCTCATGGGTGAGGCACCTTCTCAGAACTATATCGATACCGCGACGGTAAAGTGTATCACCGACGATCATGTAGTCTTTTGCTTGGTATCGAATACGTTTTTGTTTGAAGCGAGAGGTATTTGGCCTATATTTTTGGGTTTGGAGATAAATGATTATATCCACATACCATTGATTGCTTGAAGATATCAGAAACAAACTTTCGTCCATGATTGTTTCAACGGATGTTTCATCGTTGGACGACGATGTGAGATCGCATAATAATTCTACAAAAACCAGAGCTTTCTTTGACTTGGATTTTACAAATTCCAGATCAAACTCTTGTAGGATTGCTATCCATTTTGAATATTTTCCCCCCAGCAACTGTCACAACAATATATAAGTCATGGGGTTGCAATCTGACAGAATGGTAGTTTTTCGAAAGAGGACATAGTGTCAAAATCTCTGTATCGCTTGAACAACTGTGAGCACTAGCTGTTCAACATAAGAAAATTTGCTTTCTGTATCATTTAAGTTCTTACTTAAATAATATATAGGATGTTCAATTCCGTTGACTTCTTGAACTAAAACCATTGCGATGGTCGTATCCGCTGTAGCCAGATACACGTTAAAATCTTTTTGATAATCAGGAGCGTACATTAATGATGCTTTCATTAGGGATTCTTTCAAAGCATCAAAGGAAGCTTGCGCAACCTGATCCCAGACAAAGGGTACTCCTTTTTTCAAAAGACGTGTATAACCTTTAGCAAGTTCAGCATAATTTGGAATGAACCTCCTCAGAAAGTTTGCTTTCCCTTGGAGTTTCTGAATCTGAAGCAAATTCGAAGGTGGAGGAAAATTTATGATTGCTTGGACCTTACATGGGTCGAGACGAATCCCGTCCTTTGAGACTACAAAGCCAAGCAAACGACCAGAACTGACGCAAAATACACATTTGTGTGGATTGAGTTGTATCTTGTAGTGTCGGCAACGTAGAAATATCGCTCTTAAATGCTGCGGTTGATCAGTCCACTTTCGCGAATGAGCCGGAAGGTCGTCGAGGTATGGTTGGACGATGTTTTTGATGTCATAGAAGGCATAATTCATTGCCCTCTGAAATGTCGCCCCTGCGTTCTTTAGACCAAAGGGTAATTTTCGATATGCGAATGTGCCCCATGGACAAATAAATGCAGTCTCTGACTGGTCCTGTGGGCGGATATTTATTTGATTATACCCGGAGAATCCATCCATGAATGAAAAGATTTCACATCCGGCGCATTCATCAATTATCTGGTTGATGAAGGGTGTAGGGTAGTTGTCTTTTGGACAAGCTTGATTTACATCCCTATAATCAACGCACACTCTAATTGTTCCTTGTTTTTTCATAACATGGACAATATTCGATACCCAATCGGTTAGAGGAACCGGATAAATGAAACCATCATGGAGAAGTTTCTCAACTTCTGCCTTAATGGTAGCGGCTTTCTTGGGGTGCACCTGCCGTAGCCGTTGTTGTACTGGTTTTACATCTGGATACATCTTAATTTCGTGTTCAACGATACTCGAGTCAATGCCTGGCATTTCACTATATGACCAAGCAAAGACATCTCTGAATTCGCGAAAAAGAGCGTCATATATTTCCAGTTCTGAAGGAGAACAACCTTTGACAACATAAATATTCTCTACAACATCTGTTTTGGTCGAGATATTTATGGCGATAGTCTCTTCAATGTTGGACAAGTTTCGCTCGGAATCCACCGTGTTTACAGTATTTGATAGAAAATAAAAAACTGAAGGATGATAAAGGTCATCAGGGGTATCTTCTCCACAATCCGGAAGAAGGGAACGATGGTGGGAATCATTCCATGGTGCTCCTTCAATTACCATTGATTGAACAATTCCTTCGTCAGTGACATGCATTCGCGACCAAGGATCTAAAGGGGTACCATATTCTTTAGACCTATCTATCCAAACGCTTGATGAGTGTTGATTTGGGTTTGCCATCTAGGCTAGGAACATTGATTACTACAATATTTCCGTTGGGCTTGGGGGCAAAACCATTGCATGATCCATGTCGATATCATTTTAGAAGATATCATATTGCAGGTTCCTACAGACGCTACTTCCGCCATATTGATTGGAGGTGGAAGGGCGAAAGTTCCCATTAATATAGGATCTTTTAATAGGCCTACTCCGATATTTTGAAGCGAATGGGGGCTTCCATGGATCATAGGAATGCTTCTTGTAACTTGAGAACCATTGGGGAGGAAGTTTTGTTGTTCTGCGATTGTAATCCCTCCTTGAAAGGGAAATGCAATCTTCCTAAAATAGGTCGACACAACAGCAGCCATAGCATATATCCATGGTCTTCCTAGTAGGATGTTGTAATCAATATTTCCATCGATTACTTCAACATCTATTTCTACTATTTTCCCTCCTAGTAAAAATTTCAAGTTACTTAGAATACCATATGGGGTATATGTCCTTCCGTCGAATGGCTTTTAATGTCGTCGAAGATCGCGACAAGGTTGGAGATCCTAAAGTTTTCTAGCAACTCATCGACATAATGCATGTAGATGCCCCCTCATCAATAATTGTTCGATGAACAGTTCTGTTGAGGGCTTTCACTTGAATAAGGAAAGGTAGTTCAGCTGGTAATTGAGGATCGTATACTTTATGATCAAAGGATACAAGATTGGAATCCTTTGGGCCTATCCCACCAATGGCTGATAATAAAGCCTGCTTTTGGGATGGGTAATTTTGTAGTACTTCAAGAGTCGACATAGCGGATGGTGATTGGGCCAAATCTTCCACTATATTATAATGTTGTGCCGCTCTAGTGCGGGGATTAAATGTTGACTTGTGTACTACTCCCTTTGGCGGTTTTATTGTCAATTCAGGAATGATGGGTGGTGCAACTTCTGTCGAAGTTGTTGTCGAACTACTAGGTTGATCTTTATCCTTGTTGTTCGACAGCTGTGGATTCCCATAATCTTTGTTCCTTGTCGATATCAAATCATCATTTTGCTGTTTTGAAACCGACAACATTAGCACTTGAGATGGGGAAGCATTTCCACTTTCAACTAGATTTGTTCTTGGATTTGGAAACGGATCAGTTAACACTGTGGACGTTTTTGAATTCTTGAAGAATTTTTTAAGCTCAGCTCTGTGTGGACAATTTGCAGTGCAATGATCCTCATCGCATATAAAGCATGGATTTTTTGGTTTCCTATCTCCAGGAGGGTTTGCAGAAGATTTTTCAGGTGATGATTCTTCCTGTTTCTTCTTCTTCCCTTTGCCTTTCTTCTTGCCCCCTGGTTGTTTGGTTTCTTTGCCTTTATCTATCGATACGACATTTACTTCCGAGGCAAGAAGTTCATCTTTTGCATTTTGACCTGAAATATTACGGGCCTTTTTGGATGTAGCCTTTGTCGATTTCGTGTCTGTTGTGCTAATCACGCCATTTCCGGCATGAGAGTCATTGTTTGATTTAGGAGGAGGAAGAACTGAGAATTCCGGTCTAGGGGCATCAGGTATTTTATCTTAGAGGGTGCCAGACTCAGTGTAAATCAAGTCCAAATATTGCGCACGAGCGATAACTTGCTCTTCTATTACGACTCCCCCCTTTGCCACATCTTCCGTGATGGAAGGTAGTAATGACTTGATAAACCATTCAACTAAGAGCTAATCGGGAACATACGTTTTTACCATTCTACGACGACGTTGCCACTCATGTGTATGATCAGATATGTGAGTGGCCGTCGTCTGTTTGAAGTTGGTAAGGAGTTCCGTTCCCGTTTTGTACCTTATTGGTAATTGAAAATGGGTTAAAAAGGTTGTGGCTAAGGTACTGAAGTTGTCGAATGAAGCTCTAGGCAATTCGATGTACCATTTTGCCACTGGGCCAGTTAACGTCCTCTGAGAAAGGCGAAGCCTTGTCGAATCATCATTTAGGGTGTTTGATGAACACCACAGATGAAAGGTCATCACATGATTCGATGGATCTTCACCCGGATTTCCATTAAATTTAGGAATATCTGATGGAAGTTTATGTGGAATCGCTGGCCACCAAGGGGCGTAAGCGATTGGATCGTTTGTTAACCGATTTAAATCAGGTAACTCTAAAGTTGCCACAAAGGGTAACTGCTGATTCAGGTTAGGTGAAGCATACCCAGGGTAAGATGGGATTGCCTGAGCGGTTGGTCTTTGCATACCGGCATAATGCATTTGATGCTGGTAACTTTGGTGGGCATGACCATTGTAAAATGGTTGATTTTCACCGTTTTGAATATACGACTGCCCACTATTTGCAAAGATTTGTTGCTTAGAACCTTGGTATACTTGTTGGAATTGTGGTTGTTGGTATTGTAGTAGCCATGGTTGTGAAGCCATGTGATATTGCCCGATACTAACAGTTTGACCAAGATGAGGGGTAATTGTACCCGTCTGAACCTGTGTCGTTCCACCAGTCGGTGATTATGGTTGAGTCGCAGGGTCAAGGGGCTGTTGCATCACAACCTGAGAAACCTGAGGTTGACATACAACAGGCAGCGCTTGAACTTGTGACACCGTCACAATAGCTGGCGTTGTTGGTATATTTGACATAGGTAAGCATTGTTGCATCGAGTATACAACTCTTGGTTGTTGAGGTAGTATCGGTACCCAACCGCTAGAGGTAATTCCAACATAACCCGAATTTTGTTGTGAACTCCCGTATGGTTGTCCTCCTTGAGGGGATAATGAAAGGACATACTGCCCCCCATACGGTGGTAATCCAAAACTCAAGGGAATGGTTTTCCCTTGAGGGCCGGACTGCCCAAATTGACCTCCAAATGGATCAATTTGTTGAGACTCAACATAAGAGTTTCTAGATATTATTCTGGCTGAACAAACAGGAACAGACCATACTGTCGAAACGGCCCCTGAGTGGGCTCCTTCTAGCGGTTGAGAGCTAGTTGGGATAGATGGTATACTGGCAAACATTGTTGGAGTGATAGTAGGGAGTTCTGTCGTTGATGTGTCAGACGACATAGTCCTAGATGTTGACGGTTGTTCAGACATTTCTAGTCTATCCAAAAGATTACCTAGCGATTCTACAGGAGCTTCCGCTGGCGGTAGACTAACTTCTGATGAACAAGGATACAGAGTGATCCTGACTCCAAATTGCGATGGAGTACTAGTTGGAGGATCTTCCACAATCTCTTCTATGGCAATCAGACCAGGTGGAAGGGGTAGACCGTCAGGTCCATAGAATATTTCTGGTGCCGAAGAAGGTATGGAATCGACAGCGACAGATGTTTGAGGAGCAAGACTCTCCGAACCGGTTGTAAATGGAACCGGTTCGGTAACACAAGTGTCTACTCTCAGACTAGGATCAATACTACTGTCCTTCTGTGGCTGCTGAACTTCTTCTGTAGAGGCAGGGATTCCAGAAATGTTTGGAGTAACCGGAGTCTCTGATGTTGTTGGAACACTTGTTCTAACTTTAATAGGAGATTTGGAACCGGTTAAACGAGTTCGCTTTGTCCGTACTATCTTCGATTCCGGAGACAAAGACGGTTGACTCGTAAGCCTCCGCGAACGACAGGGTTTCAATTGACTTTCTTCCATGATTTCAGATTACTCAATCAACTAAAAATAAAGGGCAAGTATGTTTCCGAATTAAATGAATTTTAGACGCTTTGACACAACTTGTTTTTTCAATTTTTAAGAGTCGAGAAAAAACAAAAGATGACTCTAGTCTCCTTCGATTTTTAATGAGCCTGAAGTGACAAGCGCTCAGATGGACCTTTTCTATTAAGGAGTCTGAAAAGGAACGAAAGGGACTGCTCTGGAAATCTAGGTAGAGGGATTACCAAACCAATTGCAAAACTGCAGAATACTTTTTACGGTACGGCAGTCAATCTTCCCGAATGTTGTGTTCAGTGCATTGCGATCAATAGGGCAGCAGACACGACTTGCTATGGATAAAGGATTAAGCCTATTGGGGTCTCCCAAAATATACTCGACGGTATGTGGGAGCACAAGTCTGTACTGGCACTTATCGCCTCAAAGTGGAGGAATCACCCAACCATCAGTGAGAACAACAGTTACCAGGCTTTACGACGCCGGAATACGTCTCTAGCCTAGACTTCTAAATGTTGTGCATTAAGTTCCAAAGCGTTGTTAGATTCATTGAATTTATTTTATAGTTGATCTTGTTTATGAAGTTTGCCTTTCAGGTTCACCGCGAGATGTAGATGTAATTCCTAAAATGCAATCTAAGATGATAAACAAACTTTTTATCTTCTTTGTGCAATGAAAATCCTAGCTACTAAGGAAAGAAAGACAGAATCTTTTCACAAAGAGCAAAGAGCACACTCTAAATGCACTTTCCTAAATCAAACCAATTAGACTGTCTATATCCAAATGCACATGCATGTATTTGTTTTCGAATTTCTTAGTATATGAATGCTAAAAAGAAAGTTGATGCACAAATCTAAATTTCTTTTCAAGTGACAAATATCAACAAGTTTCTTTTCAAAATAAAAAATCGAGTCGAGCACAACACCTTACGATTTTGAAATGAATACTGGTTCTTGACACTAGAAAATTACAAATTTAGACCAAAAACAATAGTAACAGGATAATCGACCATCAACAGCAATCAAACTCTTTCCTACGATTGAAATCGACACTTGCGACAGTTTCAAATCAAAGGACGACAGTACGATTATGCTACTTTTGCAAAGGAGAACTGAAAATGAATCAACAAACACACAAAAACATCTACAGTTCTTTTGTACAAAGGAGGCGGAATAACAACAAGGAAACGGGGTTTCAAACAGACATATACTGATCACAGGTAGCAAAATTCAGGAATAGAACTGGAAAGAATGAATCACAGAAACCAAAACTGCACAGAGCCTAGTCTGATCAGCGCACCTGTAACTCAGAGAATTTGAAATGTAGCACACCTTGTCCACTTGGGGTGCGCTGAAGTTCAGATTCTCTGAACAGCACCTGCACTGGGCCAGAAACGAGATTTTGTTTGGGTTCCGAGTCACAGTTTGCAGTTCAGTTCTTGGGTTTTGGCCGAGAAAAAAGCAATCAGTAATGCAACAATGAGGGGTAGATATAAGGAGGATCTAAGAGCTATCACAAGGGCAATCAGATAGTTCGTGAATCAGTTGTTTAAATCATAAACAAATCCAGTAGATGGATTGAAGTAGCATTTATCTACTTTGCATTTGTTATGGAAAATGCAGTTCGAATACTACCTGTAAGTTTATGAAATAGATAACAAAGAATGATAAACAAACAAACTAATTCTTCCCCAGCAGAGTCGCCATTTTGTTACAGGGAAAAGTGTCTATATAGAATTGCTCTATCCCACTAAGGTGTGACAGCTGCCTTAGAAAAAAACAGAGAAAAGCTACTTTCGTTTTTCCTTTATGAATTATAGATAGAGAGGAACAGAAAGACCAACCTCTGTCTTGCACTAATCTCCTGATTTGATTCCTCTCTTCTTTGGTAGTCTTTAGCTACCCGCTCTCTTGCACGCCCAGCTTCACAAAGTACCTGTAAGATCACAGTAGCATAGCACTATACAAAGACATGGATCTATAATCATAAACAATCTAGGATCATATGTAAATTGACCATACAAATTTAGCAAACATCAATGACACAAGAGCATGGAGGAAAACTTGAATAGCTTTTATTGATAAACAAGAAAGAGCCAAGAGGAGTTACAACTAGTTGTTCTAACCCAGCATCAACCTCTCAGCAAGGAAGCCCCTCTTCACCTCATACAAAGCTTAGATCACCCAACAATCTGATGTTTGTCTCAAGAAACCAATAGCAATTCCTTACAATATGCAAAATTCCAGCCTCTGGATCTCTGGGATGAGGGATCCATATATAGATATCTGTAATGGAGATGAGTCAGCTTATGATTTGATTAGTGTCTTCCCTCTGATAGTTCTTTCTTCCACTTGGAGATTGATGATATCTTACTCATCCTTGGTCGAGTTCAGAGAGGCAAGTGTCACAGGAGAAGATTCTGGAAGCTTCCATTGTGTCTCCACCTCATGGAATGACACTGCCATTTGTCATTTCTCACCCATCGCACCCCATAGAAGGGATTTTTGAAATGCAACGCACCCACACAGTGTATTTAGGTGAGACGCAACGCACTTGGCCAGTGGAGTAGCTGAAATGATCTTGTTTTGACCAATTCTGAGCAATTTTTCATGGAGAACTTCTGGGAGAAGCTGTAATCTGTTGACCTTGTTCCTTTAGGGGTTAGAACAACACTTTTAGGGACTTAGGAGCCCTTGGTTTATGGACATTTCATGCGTGGGGTTTTAGTGCCCAAAAATGTCTATAACACTCACGCCAATCATCAAAGAGACCCTTGTGCGTACCCCACCATCTCGTAGGTGTACTGCGCAGTGCCCAATATAAAGCCTAGAAGCACTGCTTCTCTGGTACTTCCCTCTTAAATTCATCCAAAAAAACATCCACATCATTCAAGCCGTCATAAATGGGCAGATTTCTTACCTTTGACGATAAATAGTGAACGACCGGGTCATCATGTTACAGCTCAACATAGTTACTTCATGTAGCCGACTCTGCCAGCGTTGTAATTCTTCATCTGAATTTGAGTTGCAGGAACTCTCACGATCCCATGTAATTTGGCCATCCATTGTTAGATTCACCCAATCTTGTTCTCCCGCTTTTATTTTATATATGAATTCCAAATTGTCATCGCTTTTGTAATTGTGGACTAGTTCAGTATAGCACGATCCTTCAGCAGGATCTAGGGGTACTATTAAGTGAAGTGATTTCTTTTCAAATATCATCTTTTGCTTCTTTAGGTTGATTACCCCATTCATGTCATGAGCCCAATCAATGGCAAGGAGTGCAGGGCAGGGGTTGTTGTCATCGACAATTTCTATTACTTCAAAATTATCCAATGCGCTTGCACCCTCAATTTCTACAGTTACTCCCTGCAACCATCGCATGGGGATGATATTCTGTTGATTTTCCATCCTTAACTGAATCAGAGACCACTGCAGTGTGAGTCTCCCAATCCGCTCCCAAGTCTCCTTCAGCAAAACTTTCGTGTCTGACCCCATATCCAGAATAACCTGATCCATTTCATATTTTCCTATCTGTGCGGTGAGTCTCATCTCACACCCAGTCCTTACCTTATGCTTGCCAATATTCTGCACCACACGCAGTTCACCCGGAGTGTTTTCGACGCATCTATTTATAAGTTCTTTTAACCCCTTCCTAGCCTTGCTATCTCGTAACAGCTTCATGCAGGTCTCTAAAAAGGTCGTAAGAATAAAAGGGTCCATTTCCTGAACATGCTTATCCCGACTCCCTGAGGTAGAGGCCTCAACATAGCTCTTCTTTGCTTCCATGAATGTTTCACGTGCACACTCCAAATCAAATTTAGCCTCCTTCGCCAGAGCTTTTCGAACCCATGCACTATCTTCGGGTCGTTTCCCCTTATCATCCCCCATTGCAATTCCACTTCGGAGCACTATATTCACATTCAGATCCTCTTCGCGAGGCTCAATGCTCATCATCTGTAGGTTCTGAGTCAGATGCGGTGGTAGCACCTATTTGTCGCGTATCCTTGTTATCAGTGTAGTACAGTCCTCTGTCTCATGATCAAATTGAGTACAATATTTGCACATCGGATGCGTTGGGTTAGTGCATTTGCGGGCATAGTGTCCTGGTCGTCCATAATTGTAACAGATCAACTGTCCTCAACCTCTGCTAAGTCCTCCTCTGCCTCGGCCTCGTCCGCGCCCCTAAAAGCCTATTCATGCCATCCCAATGCTCTGGTAAGGAAGAAGCATTTCTTCCTGAACTCTATAGGCGGGTTTTCTGGCCATCATCAATTCTTAAATTCGGCAATTGTGCTCATCATGCCCTACCAACCTGCAGAAGTTGCAGAATAGTTGTTGCGGTGTTTGTACAAACTTCTGCAACAAATGACAATTATCAGTCGTATGTTTCCCTGCTACTTCGCATATATCGCATCACAACGTAGGCCCCATGCTCAGTCCTGCTTGGGCTTTCGGCCTCAAAGGCATCAGTGCTCCTCCTCCAATATAGTTTGCAAAGACCGGGCAGTGGTCTTTGTCATGCCCCTGACCTTTACATTTCAGGCACCATATCTCTTCGCGAACCTCCAGTTGAACTGTTCTATCCTGATTCAAACTTTACATGTCGAGGCAAATATTTTGCAACTGCGCATGGATTTGTTGAACCCCCATATCTAGATCTTGCATCGATGTTTCATGCAGTCTTATTGCAATCTCCAAGGCCTATGCTTGAGTCGTAATATTTTGTTATGATAGTGCAACCCTTAGGTGAGGCAGGAGCGAAGCCACGAACCACTCATGGTGTTGTCCATCTGTTAAGTTCATATTAGCTTTGCAGATTTTACACTTCAAACTCTGATCCAATTCCCAAGGTGTCTCACCTAGTTTCATCACGATTTCCTTAAACCCCACAATCGACTGCGCCTTCGATTTAGGCCTACTAAACTCTTTATTCAATGCGGTTTGGATCTCTGTCAACCCAACATTTGGGTTATCATTGAAGTAATTGATGTACCAAGTTAGTGTGCGATCCTGTAAATCACTAACCAATGTTGCCTTCTTCATGTGATTGTCTATGACGCCCTGAGCTTCCCATACAACTTTTACAATGAATCAGAGCTAGTCCGGGTCCTCATTTCCCAAGCCCTTAAACAAAGGCAACTTCACTGAATTTTCTATGTTGAACTATGGTGGAGGTGGTGGTGGTGTGGGCGAAGTTAGAGGTGATGGTGGTGAAGGTGGAGGTGGTAGTCGCGGGAACACTTTTTTTATCAATTGAACTGCACTTCGTGGAGAAGCCTGCGCTTCTCCCTCTTCGTCACTCAAAGGAGGTGAAATCAATGGGCTATATTCAAGAGCCTTTCTTCCTTCGTTCCTGTAAGTCTTTCCACTTCACGTAGCTCTGAACATCAAGGTAGATGCATAACCAATTTTTCACATAATAACATATTAATCCAAGTGTTTAAAGACTTAAAGTACTTACCTTGCGGACCTTTGAAAAAGCGCACCTCCACGTCGCTATAACTGACTGAGGTATCGACCACAAATTCTGTCACAAACCCTCCTATGATACGATTAATCCAATGATCGAAAACATGGGCGATCTTATCCTCGGAGGCTTCCAGTCTATACATTAACTCCAGGGTCCAGATAATAGGACCATCAAGCCTCCACCTTCCTTGGCTATCCACTAGCTTCGCGATCCATTCATATAACTCAACTTGAAAGGAACAGAAAAGGATCTTTTAGATTTCTGCATAGAAGTACCTGTCTAGCCACTATTCCTTTGTCATCCGTGGATTTTTGTTCTCCCGCGCCATGAATTCGTGGATCTTTCTATCCAACTAGTCTTCGATCAATTTCTTAGTTGGATTCCAATTATAGGACATCACACATCTCTCAGGCAGATTCTAATCCCGGCAATGGAACCATTTGTTGGCTTTGTGGACCCTAACCCAGGTTTAGCGTTAGTCAGCCAAACAAATCCCTACACTACTGGCCCTTTCAGCATCAACCCACGAAGCGCAGACTGAAGTCTCACCCGAAGAAGTATGGGGGGATGCTCGAACCAAGTTTCTACACCCTGAGATGGTCGCGATGTCGGTTTATACCCTCTGCCCTTACTTTCATGCAGGTCGCTAAGCCTTAGGGCTCTTTCAGTCTACCCTTTATTCTGCCCTTCAATACCTCCACGAAGGTGTATGGTTGACCTTCACGCAGCCCTGACCCATGGTCCATGTACTTTCTCATAGCTATGACAATGTATTGTATAGGTTCCCAAGTTATCTAAAGTGTTTTACTTATCTTACTAATCAATCACAATTAGCGTCGCATAAGCTTATATCTTTACTTGTGTTCAATTAATAGATATAATCACATATATTCGCGCATCCAATAAACATTGTAAATTAGACACAAAATGTAATATAATCAGATGCATTAACAAGAACTAAATACACAGTAATTTCAAAATACTTCTCTTTATTGATATCTTCCAGTTTAATACAGACTCTATTTGCCTTGCGCACACAGCTGCAGGGGTCTGCGCACTCAGCTATGGACTTCCACTCTAGGCCTCTGCGCACTCAGCTGTAGAGCCTCTACCTACGCTAAGACTTGAAACAATTATACTTCTCTACCAAAACTCCAATAGTTCTTTTTTCTCCTTGACTCATTACCTAGAGTTTACTTAGCTCTTTTTTACAAATGACTTGATACTTTACAAAATAAGGGCAGACAACCCTTTATGGCTCTTGACACCTTCACGCTCTGTGACCACAAAATGCGGAGACTTCACAATTTTATTACAAAATTGTCCCAAAATATGGGCTTGTAGCCCCAAAACTATTCTTTAGGGAACCTGTTCCCAACAACACATATGCATAAGGATTTGTGATAATACGTTATGACAGTAACGCTGATTGTCTTTGTCCTTGTCCCCTCAAGTGCATTAAGATTCCTCAAATTTCCATCTTACTCGATGCCCTTGAATCTATAACTGCACCATTGCTTTTGGCATCACATAAATTTCTTGCAATTCATAAGTCCAGTAAGGTGCCTAAATGTTGTGTTGATTTTCGGATTCGAGCATCTCTTGTTTTACTCATATAATTTAGTTGCAATTTTACTATCACCTCCAAATGAAATTATTTTCATGGTTTTAATTATTTATCCCATTTTCTTTGCAGGGATTTAAATGGAGTTGCATTGGGCACATATTTAAGGAAGAAGGATGAAATTGAATAATAGTTTGGAAATATGCCACTTATGGAGAAAACAATTGTCTAATGATATAAATATTGACTTCATGAGGCTTTGTTAAGGACAACATTTCATAGGACAAGGCATATTCTTGATACACGACATGGTGGATGCTTGCCAAGAATGATTAAGAGCCAAGTAACCACCATAAAGCTAGCATACATCCCAAAGTGATGCATGGAGCATAAGGGGTATTATATGGGCATCGCAGGTTCTAAATTCTGACAAGGTTGTCCTTGTTGAGTTTTTGCACCATGGTGTGTTCATTGTAAGGCTCTAACTCCAATATGGGAAAAGACAACCACTATTTTGAAAGATTTTGTTACAATTGTTGCTCTCGATGCTGACGCCCACAAGTCACTTTCTCAAGAATACGGAATCAAGGAGTTTCCAACCATTAAGGTATTTACTCTTGGAAAGCCCCCATTAGACTATCAAGGAGCAAGGGATGCAAAACCAAGTAGAATTTGCAATTCAGCAGTTGAAAATTGTTGTTAAAGACCGACTAAATGGGAAGACTGGATCAAATAAGAAAAGTTCATCAAGTTCATCAGTAGAACTCACTTCAAGAAACTTTGATGACATTGTCCTCAAAAGTAAAGATCAATGGCTTGTTGAATGTTATGCTCCCTGGTGTGGACACTGCAAAAAAATTGCTCCAGAGTGGAAGAAAGCTGCAAATAGCTTGAAGGGCAAGGTGAATATGGGTCACGTCAATTGTGATGAGGAGAAGAGTTTGATGAGCAGGTTCAATGTGCAAGGCTTTCCTACAATCTTGGTCTTTGGTTCTGATAAGGAGAGTCAAGTTCCTTATGAAGGTGCAAGGACAACTTCTGCGATTTAATCCTTTGCCCTTGAGCAGCTTGAGATGAATGTTTCTCCTCTGGAAGTGGTGGAGCTTACAAGCCAGGATGTATTGGAAACCAAATGTGCTTCTTCAGTAATTTGTTTTGTTAGTTTACTGCCCAAAATTTTAGACACAAAAGTAGAAGGAAGGGATCGTTACCTAAAACAACTCATGTCTGTGGTAGAAAAATTCAAAAGAAGTCCATACAACTATGTGTGGGTAGTAGCAGGAAAGAAACCTGCTCTTGAAAAAGTTGTGGGTGTTGGTGGCTATGGGTATCCATCCTTCATAGCTCTAAACATTAAAAAGAGTGTATATGCTCCACTTCACAGTGAATTTGAGCTTGAACATCTTGTGGATTTTGTGAAGGATGCAGGGTGAGGAGGTAAAGGTAATCTTCCCCTAGAATCTGTTCCTGTTATTGAGGAAACTGAACCGTGGGATGGGAAATATGGAGAGATTTTAGAGGAAGACGAGTTCTCACTGGATGAGCTAATGGGCAATGAGGATGATAAAAAAGAATAATTGTAGGAGATTCATATTTCAGGCAAAGCAAGAAATGGAACAATTTTAGAATTCTGCCCAGTTCTCTAGAAATATATAAAGCTTTTTGTGCAAACTTTCACTTATTTTCTCATCATGACGAGAAATTGGAGAGGTAGAGAATGTGATTTAGGCAGGACACGAGTTTTTATTTCGATGTTAAATGTATGATTCTTGAAGTGGTCCAATTTAATGACATCAATGTTTAAATCATCACGGGTTTTGAAAGCGAGTTATAGAAAGCATGAGGAAGTTAGACATGAATATATAACGAATGCATCCTAGAATGTGACTAGCCCATTCGGTGATTTTGCGACCTCTAAGAAGTCGCACTCCCTCACATAGTTGCCAGGTCACACTTTAACATTGATGGCAAACATCCAAGTAGTGCGACCAATCTGAGATGCAACTTTGTGACCTCCCAGAAGTCGCACTCCCACTCGTAGTCGTTGGGTCGCATGTTAAAACCTCTAGTGAGCCTACTGAAAGCACCCTCAATGAGTGCAAATCCAACATTACAACATGTTGCATTCTTATGGAAAGCCCGTGAGTCATGAAATCGCATATTAAGAGTATCCGTTTGAAATGCGACCTGTTGGATTGCGATAGTGTAACCTGGTGGAGGTTGCACTGCTAGCAAGGTCAGGAGATCACATTCTTGTGCCTCAGGCAAGCTTCCAAGTAATGCGACTTTGCGAAAATGCGACCATGTAACCTTTCCTAAAATGTGAACTACCTCACTGGTCACTACCTTGGTGGAGTGGTCACTTGAAAAGGTGCTTTTGTTGCATGGTCGCAGTACATTTCCAAATCAATCAAAATGGTCGGCCGATTGAGCAATTAACAAAAATTTAGATGGGTGATGCTCATGACACGACTGCTAGTCGTCAACTTGTGCATAACACTATGCCAGAGTCATTTGTTTTAAGCGTTTCATTGATCCTGTGTTTCAAGCGCTTTAGATTGTATGTTTTGGTGATGGTTCCAAGCGTTTTATTGTAAGGTGCTGGCTGAAATGCTTAGCTAAATGTGGGTGTCATCCCTTACATTTGCAATTCAGTTATTTGAAAATCCACAAAGAAAGATTAGTTCCATCTTTCTGTGTTTCGAACGTTGGCTGAAATTCTTAGCCAAACAGAATGCTGGATCAGTACATACAAGTGAATTTAGAAATGCATTAATGGGAGAATGGATGTCGTGCACCTGTACTTTAGCCATTGTCATTTCTGTGTAGTGAGACTTGTTGGAGTGTTTGTTCAGGAGGAAAGGGAAGCACACATATTCGATAGGCATAGCATAAGAGTCATCACATCATATTACAATCAATCATGTGGACATGAGAGAAACACACCAACCGAAAGCGGAAGGAAGAGCACGTGATGTTTTGTCTACACAAAGGGATTAGTGTTTCTCATGGAGCTCGCATAACTAAGGTTTCCTTCAGCAAACCAGATGGGCCCTTCCAAGTCCCAAGAACCTTTTAGTAAACTCGAAGGTGCATTACCAAAGGATTAATGAATGTGAGTGAAGCACAATGGTAGGAAAACAAGTCATTTTCAGGACAAAGCATCTACATCGTTATGAGATATCGGAAACAAGAATTTTAGGGTTTCCAATAACCCTCTACATCTTTCCCCTCTCCCTTTGTCATCATAACGTAAAATTCACCCACCATTGTATCAACCATTATGTTGGGACTAATGTGAGCATGTAACAAGCATTCTTGGCTTGAGAAAGAAGTGGGGATGCTCAAGAGTGTGGAGGGTAGCCAAAAGGGCATGGGGGAACTTGAAGAGTCATGGTAGGTGAACAATGACCTGACCTCTATAAATTTATCCTCATGCCTCATATACTAGGAGGACTTTAGTACTTGAGTTGAGACTAGTATAGATACTTGATTTATGCTTGAGAGCTAGGGCCACTCAGCGCTTGGTAGCTAGGAGAGTGGGTTTGCAGTAGGGCTAGGGTTTTGCAATCAATAAATGGTATGAACAACCGATGTTCCACTACTGGGTATTGACCAATTGTATGATATGTATTTGAAGTTGTAGCATATTAATAAGATGTTTTCTTTTATCTTTGACACTAATTCCCATGCTCACTCATGGTGGTTGTATTACTTGTCTGGTACCTCACCATATTTGTATGTGTGCTTTCATATATGCAAGATGTTATGTTCTGATACATATTGGTTGCATGTATGTTTTGCTTTCGAATCTGTGTTTACTTGTTCCTTGCCATGTCGGTGACCGATTCTGAACTACTATGCAATTGACCTCCGGCATGTTCCTGTTTATTATGTCCGATGGGGTTTTAGCTCACTAATCGCCCTCATCGTTTATCCCTTCTTATTGTTGTTGTGACTTGTTTAAACCTCTTTTTGCAATTTGTCAATCTTGGGCTAATTTTGTTTCGATGCCCAAGCACTTCATTCTCACCCCACTCTAGCACCTTCTCATTTGATAACCAAGAGAAAAAAACATACATGGTGGCAGCCAAGCCCACATACCGGATGGGGTTCCTATCCCAATCGGTGTGAGGCCTAATTGGGATTTCACACCGGGGAGATCCCTTAGTCGTTGGCGGTACATTTTGGCTATTCAACACTACACTAAACTAGCATTTGCACCAAAAAGGTGCAAAAACATGCCGATAGAACTATAGATTGAATATAGTGTGTTTTTTACTTTTTGGGTGGGTTAAATGTGTGTTTCAATTTTTTGAGTGGGTTATGGTTTAGATAACGTGCTTGACTTTATATACACTCATTTAACTCTTGGTTTTCCTTTCAGGTCAACCAATAAAAATAACAATTTTGACAATAATTATCTTGTTTATGAAAAGACAAAAACCTCAATGTGACTAGGTTGGAATTTTAAACAAAGTTTTTGTATATAAAAGAATATGAATAAGGTTTTGTATATTACTTCTATATATATATTTTTTGTTTGGAATATTAAGTTACAACTTTAACTAAGATTGTGATGTTTTATTGTTTAAAATGTGTTTTTGAATGTATAATTGATTCAAGTGTCTTGAAAAAATCCTTGAAGCATCAAATAACAAATTCTTGTCACATCTTAAATAAATTTCACTAGAAAATATATCTAGAAAAAAATAAAAATAAAAATAAAAATATACAAATATTAAAAACACTATAAATTTAGGAAAAATATACCACATTTTGAATGTTCTTGATCCTGTTAAAATGTAGTCATTGATAGACATGATAAAAAATACAAGACAGAAAACAAGATAAGGGAAAATGATGTCATCATCACAGAAAATATTTTTGCCGAGTGGAAGGACAAGTTGATGTAACGATTGCTTATATACTTGCACCCATGCTCCATGCAGATGCAATGAAATGGGAGACTATAGTTCCGAGGATTAGATTGCCAGGGCAGCAAGAGTACTTTGATACACTGTAACTTAAAATTGTAGGTTCCATCGGGCCTTTTATTATATATTTTCATTTCTATTCCTCAGTTTTGTAAGTAAAGGTTCAATCTCAAAAACCCGGGGAAAGTTAGGAGAAAGAAATTATTTTTCTCATATTGAACAGGTAGTTTTGGTCTAACATTGTGAGAATAAATGAGAATAAGTGACCGATCAAAAGATATAATGGCAGGAAACAAAAAAGCAAGTTAGCAACTTGCTTCAAACACTTAAACAAAGTCGTTGAACAAAATAACCACAGCGCTGAACTAAAACTTATAAAAGAAAAGAAGAGAAGGTCGTGATGATTATCAATATAACTACATTGCAAACCAGAATACATGCTATAATAATATCTCTAGTTTTAAAGATAACAAAATTGATTGTGTGGTATATATTCCTATTTACAATATTACAGAAAATTGATTTAAAAAATTAAAAAACTAAAAGTCTAAACTTAGCATGATTTTTTTTATTGGCGATCGATTCTTCTTATTCTTCTCCTTCATCAACGTCAATGATGAATTTACAGTTGTATGGATGTTAGAATATTAATCCCGACGCCGTCTATGCATGTTCATGTGACGAGTTGATGAGAGTTGTTGAAATATAAATGACAGTTGGAAGATTCACTATTGAATCTTTGGCTGAGATTATGTATAAATAAACCGATGTTGAATGTATCAGAGAGACCAGAGACTCAAACACAGAACACGACACAGAACTTAGAACTCAACAACTTTCCTCCATTCGCTGATTAAATAGATATTTATACAAGACAGAGAAAGTTCTGGAGATTGATTGGAGCGGTGGCTTCTTCAGGAAGCTTGCCCATTGTCAATGTATTCTAGAACCTACATTAAATCATCTATTGAATTCTGACTGTGGGTAGTTGGAATTAGTTCCTTCCAACACTCCCCCTTAATTCCAACTATATAAAAAACATACTCTTAATTGATATGCTCGCTGGTCTAAGTCCCAGCTAGGCTTACAACATAATTTGGATTTTCTATAACGCACAAGTTTCATCTACACATTTCAAATTTAGCCTTTCCAAGAGGCTTGGTGAATATGTCAGTGACATTTTCATTTGTATTACAATATGATAAGTCAATTTCTTTTGATTGCAATTTTTCTATTACAAAATGTTGTTGTGTGTCAATGTGTTTTGTCCTTGCATGATATATAGAATTTTTTTCCAATTTGATAGTGCTTTGATTGTCACATTTGATTACTGTAGGGGCTTGTTGTGTTTCTCCAACATCTTCAAGTATCCTCATAAGCCATATTGCTTCACAGCTAGCACTGCATAATGCTTTATACTCAGCTTCAGTGGATGACGATGAAACAGTTGGTTGTTTCTTACTACTCCATGATATTGATCCTGAACCAATATTGAACACATATCAAGTAGTAGATTTCCTATCATCTAGATTTCCAGCCTAGTCAGAATCAGAATAACTTGCCAATTCAACATCAAATTCATAAGTATACATAATACAAAAGTTAAGTGTTCCTTTCAAATATCAAAGGACTTTATTTGCTGCTTTCCAATGGCTTTCACAAGGCTTAGCCATGAACTAGCTAAGTATGCTGACAGAATATGCTATATCTGGCCTGTTAGTGGTGAGATAGTTTAGACTTCCCACTAGTTAACGGTACATAGTTCCATTCACCTCTTTGGTTCCATCCTCACTGCACAATTTGACATTCTGTTCTAAAGGAGTAGATGTTGCCTTGCATTCAAACATATTGAATCTTTTAAGGATTTCCCTTGTATATTTGCTTTGTGTGATTAGTGTCTTACCAGGTTCCCTGCAAACTTCAAGACCTAAACATTAATGCAATTCACCAAGATCCTTCATCTCAAATACATGTGACAACTGATTTTTAATTTCTTCAATCAACTTGCATGCATTTCCTGCTATGATAAGATCATCAACATATACATATATTAAAGAAACATTCTTTGTATTCAACATTGCTTCACGTTCTTGAGACTTATACTTGTCCTTAATGCTTGCAATTTCTTCAAGTTTTGTTGCTTCTTTCTGATTGTCAATATTTGCACACTCAAAACAATGTTAGATTCATTAAAAAAAACCATATTGATTTTTGTCATCGTGCTCTTTGGAAAGAGTTTTGCTTCCTTTATTTTTCTTTCCTGACATAGTTGGTTGATTCATGTCTTCAACCTCTTTCGTCAATTCTGTTGCTGCAAACATGTTGTCCTTTACGGACATACGCAACAACACCTTTGCTTTCGTCTCCCTTCTCTCCCAATTTTGAATAGAACCTGCCACAGTGGGTTTGGGCTCATCCCCACTCACAATGGACCACAAATTATAACCTTCTAAAATAGTCATTAACTTGAATTTCCAATTCACATAATTTCCTCCATCAAGTTTGGTGGATTCATTCAAATAAGTATCAAGCAAAAAATTTGCCATGATGAAAAAAAAAGCTTTCTCCAATCACCAAAATGCCACCAAATATAAATCCAAATGTATCAAATTTCACTAAGTCTCAGAAAATTTTCACCACACATGCACTTTTCATTATTAAAAATTTCCAAAATCTACAAGCGCATTTCTTTATCATAGAACCAAAGTCTTTTTAACGAAGATGATGCAGACAATTGTAGGAGTTAGCAAATACCACAAGATCTTCAAAGCAAACACACAACCTCCAAATCTTAACTTTGCCCACAATATTCCACAAACTCCAAAGCCTATCCACAACAATCAAAGGAAAGAAAAAGAACACCGATACAAGCGGATCATTCTTTGACAAGTAATTATCTTGAGGAGCATGAAGGCAGGGAGTAGCACTACAGAAACTTAACAATGTTTTCCGAGTACAGATTGTGCAAAATCTTTCGGGAGCATAGTCAATCAAACGTTATAGCATTCCAAGCATTAGACACTGAGGATTTACCTAGTTTCTTCATCTCTCTCTTACCAACACACAAGAAAAATTATGCACACAACTCCTTCAGCCAGTTTGCGCTTCACCAGAGCCTTTACCCGCTGCAAATAAACCTATTCTCAACGCTTCTTCTCTGCCATGTGGCTGTAGTTCTACAAGCTCACAGCTCTCTTATCAACAACAATGTTACAAAGTGGCTATCTAGCTTTTCTTAATTTAATATAAGCATATGAATCCGCATATATTTCACTGATTGCAATTATGTAGCATTATGATTTTGTTTAGAAAATAGAGCTTAGAAAATAATAGAAAGTCAGAGTGGCTCACAATACTGGTGGTTGTGTCTTATGGCAGAGACCTCTAGCAGGCCTTCTCCTCTTCTGTGTTGCCGCTGGAACCCTTCGGGCTGTGCCTCAACCTTGATCGACTTCTTGACCCACTCTCACATGAAAGGTTTCACGTGATTTCTCAGCGACACACATTGTCTGCAACACGGCAATTTCTCAAACTCACGCACAGCGGGCTCTCACACTCTCAATTCTCGACTTGCACGCACAGCGGGCTCTCACACTCACAAATACAGAACACTCCTCTTACTCAGAAAGAGAACGGAAACTTAGTCGATCACACTCGAACACAACAACGACTCACACAGCCTCACGCCTGCTCTGATACCATATCAGAGAGCGCAGAGACTCAAACACAAAACTTAGAACTCAGCAACTTGCCTTCATTCACTGATTAAACAGATATTTATACAGGATAGAGAAAGTTCTAGAGATTGATTGGGGTAGTGGCTTCTTCAGGAAGCTTGCCCATTGTCAATGTATTCTAGAACCTGCATTAAATCATTTGTTGAATTTTGACTGTGGGTAGTTGGAATTAGTTCCTTCCAACAGAATGTAATCAATAAGCTCACTTTGGTGAGTCTTCATAGTTCCATCCACTGGTATTGTCAATAGAGGTCAACAGATGAATTAAAGAGGCGAATGAATTGAATGCCTGTGCGAGTGATCTCTTCTGCTCGCTGAGACCGACATGAGGATAACCCGCCTGGAATGTTGACAAAGAATTTGTGATGTAATGCAGGAGTTGAGAAGGAGGCCTTGGAGTTGATTTACGATGGAGATTCGTGGTCCCTGGAGGAAAATCTGGGTCTAGCTCGGTACTTTTGATACCGCAGAAGAAGATGGGAGGGCTTATGATAACACAACCAAGACTCGAAGGGGGGCCAAGGCAAAGACTAATTTTGCCACCCCCAGGGAAAACCAGAGTAGCAGCCTGACCAACATGATGGAATATTGTCGAGTCCTAAGAACGTCATCGTAGCTCGATCCAACCCCCTTTCTGATTCCTCATGGAGGAATTTCTATAACGCCAAATACTTGGATGCGGCAAGGGTTAGTGGTAACACAAACAAAAACCAAGGCTTTAAAGAAGCTGCCATTGTCATTGCCTGGAAGATAATTTATGTGAACAAATCACCTGGAGAGCTGCTCCATCTGAGGTCCAACAAAAAGCATGTGAAGCTGTATGTTAGGCAAGCTGAGCTTCAAGAAGTTTATGAAGGCCAAAAAGGGCATTGTAGCTCATGTAGTGTGGAATTATTAGACAATGATAGCCTAGGAAGAGGTGTAGAGGCGCTGTCTGGAGAAGCAGCTAGCGTAGAGCATGGGATAGAGCGCAGTTAAGAAGAGTGTTGTTAAAAGGCTCTTTGGAGAAGCATCTAGTGTAGACCATTTGACAAAGCACGGTTAAGAAGAGCATTGTTAAATGGCCACCTTGTGTGTTGAGACTCACTACCAGAGCCTGTGGAGTTATGTGAGGTCTAGTGTTGTTTGGAAGAGGGCATAAGGGTGAGCCTAAGATCGTTTAAGTTTGATGGTGTGCAAAATTGTGGGCTCTGTGATGTGAAGAGCCAGAGGAGGGCTCGGTAGTGGTGAAGGGTAAGAGGAGTCTTCCCTGCTGTTGACGCTGTTGGAAAGCATTGTTTCCAGTGGAGTGTCCATTAAAAAGGGTTGTGCCTCCCGTTACGTCTGTGTCGTGTAGAGAGTGATTCAGTGGAGTGTTGGCAGATATGAATGTTTGAAATTAAGTGTTCGTTGATGAATCACGCAGAGAGTGATTTAGTGGAGTGTTGGCAGATATGAGTGTTTGCAACTAAGTTTCCGTTGATGAAGATTGTGACGATTGTGTGGTGTAGATCCAGTGGAGTGTTGGCAGATAAGAGTGTATGCAACCGAGTGTCCGCTAATGAAAATTCTGACGCCTATGTTGCGTAAATCTAGTGGGGTGTTGGAAAATAAGAGTGTCTACAACCGAGTGTTTGTTGATGAAAATTGTGACACCTGTGTGACGTAGATCCAGTGGAATGTTGGGAGATAAGAGTGTTTGCAACCGAGTGTCCGCCGATGAAGATTATGTCGACCGTGACACCTGTGTGGCGTAGACCCAGTGGAGTGTTGGCAGATAAGAGTGTCTGCAACTGAGTGTCCATGAATATTGTGTCGACCATGACGACTATGTGGCGCAAAGAATATCCAATGGAGTGTTCGCAGATATGAGTGTTTGTAACCAAGTGTCCGGTGATGAACACTGTGATGCTTGTGTGGCGTATATCACAGAGAATATCCAGTAGAGTGTACATGACACATGACAGTGGGCAGATTCACTATTGAATCTTCAGCTAAGATTATGTATAAATAAACCGATGTTGAATGTAATCGATAAACTCACTTTCGTGAGTCTCCACAATTCCATCACGATATTCAATGCTGCAAACAAAAAAACCAAAACATTGAACAACACCAGCGGTTCGATCACCTTTTCGTTTACAGGGACTACCATCTCAATGTTCAGTTGTGCCAAAGCTCCCATCCCCATTATGGTTTCTCAGGTGATCCAGCCAACCTTCCCCAGCCTTCCCACAAAGAGCTCATTTTCTTTTGTAAACCCAAATAGATGCCCTGCTCAAATTAAATGTATTGAATGCTTAAATTTTCAGATAACACTGTTGAGATTCGCGCCAATTGTTGAAGATGACGAATCTCAATGATGTGACCACGAAAAACTTCACTATAAAATGCCTATCTGCCATAAATTATTATTGCTAACCACTCAAGTTGGTGATGGCCTTCGTGTTGGTGAATGTCTTTGTCCTTGGCAATGGAGACGTGTGTGTTTTACTTTTTCCCATCCTTGCAGCTGGATGTTATGACATTAATTGTTCGTAAATCGCAATCTATTTACTTAACATGTGGCCAAGGGGTGAGGGATAATTATTATGTACCATTTGGTTTCATTTCATTTGTAACTATGGGTTATGGGTTACTTATTTGGAAAATGAAAGTAGTAAGAAAACCTTGCTGTTGGCTTGAACCGAAGGTCTGGCTTGAGCTGACGGTCCAGGAATTGACATTCGTTGTGATAACCATTTGTTCTACTAGTTATGTAACGACCTGTAGTTCTTGGGCACGCGGGTGGACAATGCAACTACGATTGTGTGATGGGTGAGCTCTCTCTTGAAGGTGCGATGGAGATTATGCGCATATGAGGAGTGGGCAAGCTTGGTTATACACATGAGAGCATGGTGTAACTTGTATGGAGGCCGACCTATGATTGTGAGGGAGCCGACATGACTTTGCGATGGCGTGTGGGCGTTGGGCGAGTCGACTGGGCAGCCAGGACTACGCCCTACGTTGGATATATATTGGGTGAGCGTGGAGCTCATTCAAACCATCATTTGATCATCACATCTTTGCTCATGTAAAGGAGTAAGGTGCAGGTCTAAAAGTGTGCAAGGCTAAGGAGAAGAAGGCACAAGTTGAGATGCGCCCATTCTTGGGTAGGGCTACATGGGGAAGACGTGTTTGACTCGGTTGTGGGTGAAGGCACGGGCAGGAGCACCCGGTGGTTGGGTGAGGGTGTGCACAGGTGTGTGGCACCCGACGGACGGTTGAGACGTGCACGGGTGTGGCGCTCGATTTGTGCGAAGGTGCCCGATGGTGAAACGGAGGAGCGCCCAGTTTGTGCGACGACTTGGCACAGGTTCTTGGGTGACTCGGGTGAGCGCCCGCCCGTCGTGCAAGTGTGCACAGAGACTTGGTGGTGTGTTGAGATTGTGAACGGAGGTGTGTCTCGGGCAGAGGCGCCCATGTGTGGCGACTTGGAGGCATGCCCGAGTTGGACAAACAACATGATCGTACGACGAGGTGAACGAAGGGTTGGTGAGTCGTGCGACGACCGTGCGGAGGTGTTGACGAGCTGGGCAACCGAGTTTGCAGAAGTTGTGAAAAATGGCTAAGCATAAATTTGGGGTTTCCCAAGGACTTAGTCTGTACTTTGTAAAAGTGGAAAAATTGTATAATATATTGATTCGGGCAGACTCATATTGCAAGGAGTTGCTCCTCCCTTTATATTGTTGGTGCATTTCTCTTGTATAATGCTGTTTATGTGAATGTTATGGGCTTTTACTTGTATAAAGGAACACCTTAATAATACTTGGTAACGAAAATAAAACTAAGTATGGAATGTTAGGCGTAGTCTACAATCGTAAGTATTGGTGAAAAGAAAACGATTGGTAGTGCCGCACCTCGCTATAAGCAGTTGAAAGACTATCGCAGGTGTAGGGGCATGACAGTTGGTATCAGAGCTGGTGAGCTGAATCAAGGAGCTGATTCTACGAAGACCGAAGACTTGAGAGGGTGTTCAAGCTTTGCAGGTGACAAGTGGAATATCGGGGTGATTCAGGTGAATGGTGAAATAGGTTTAGCAGAGGAGAAGCTTAGTGCTTGGGCCAAGCTAAACGACAAGGCATGGCAGGTTTGGAAGAATGCAAAGGGAAGGTCTTGCTTACCTTATACAGGTTGAAGCGGTTGAAAGAAGAGAATACATGGATTTGAGAAAAGCTTGAAGTCTTGGAAAAGAATGTTGAAGACGAACTTCTTCAACTTGGTTGGACAATGGAGCAAGATGAAGTTGCAGATTGTGCTGACAAGGAAGAGGAAGTCGTGATGATTGAGGATGTTGCAGATGTGACAACGATGGAGGATGAAATTGAGATTGATTAAGTTGGACTAGGATCGTGCAATTTGCAGACATGGATGGATGAGGATACTCATATGGAGGAGCCTCATGATGATGATGTAAGTACTATTGATACTTGTGTTTCACTTGAGCATTTGGTAGATGGACCATATGCAGGGAAGGGAAAAACCAGTTTGTCGATGCTAGGGAGGATCGTACCATGGATGACTATGATGAGACCTTGTATAGAGAAGCAAGGATTGTTGATTGTTGCAGGACTTGTTGGGGTTGTTTGTGATCTTATGATAGAAGGCACAAAGGCCTATGACAAGGGAGGAACATGATGATCATTGCCGGAGAATGGGTCATGCTTTAGCCATATGGAGAATTGGCTAAGTGCCTGGCATGACTCATGGATAAATTGAAGGGCACACACTTGGGTATGATGATGCTTGGGTGGACTTATCATGGCCGAGACTAAGAGAAAGTCTTGGTGGAACCTTTAGTGGGGGAGCTATGATGGAAGGGACTCGTGATGATGATGATATGGTTGGGTGATCGAGTTCACTAGACTGAAGATTGCAGACTTGGATGAGGATGATCGATTGTTGTGATGGGTCTACTTGGTTGGACTACATGGGAAACTTAGTCATGGACATCAGGTTGGGGACGTGGAGCATGGCAATCTTATGCAGGGACATTATGCAGGAGCACTTGTAGAGATGTCACTTATGGGCATCCAATGAGGAGTGCCAAGGCAGGGATGTTGTGCAGATAGATTTGCTGGTGTGACATGGAGATGTTTTACTTATGAGCCGATAGAGAGGTTGTGCACTCTTGTACAATAAGGCCATGGACTTAGATGAAGTTATGAGCAGACTATGGAGCATTCCTACTACATGGAGAGCTGAGGCATCTTGCAGAAACCTTTGGGCCGAGACTTGTATGCTTGTTGAGATGTTGGCTGGAGATGAATCATGGAGCTCATGATGACATGAGATTGTTGTGACTTAAAGGGACTTCATATATGGTGGACTTGGAGGATCCGATGCATTGAGGAGTTGAGGTCAGAGACTTTGATGCAGGATGGGGTGCATACTTTCAAGTACATGTATGGGTGTGGCTTGAAAGAGTGACTTGATGTGGAGGATCGGTACGAGACACTTTGGAGTGATGGAGTTACAACGATGATGACGCCTTGGTGGCAACACTTGGGCATGGGTTGAGCCGAGACTTAACCACTTTGACACATGGGGGCTGGTTGATCTATGATCATGGGCAACACATGGATAGATGAGACAGGTGTATACTTGTTTCTATGGCAGAATTGAGGGATGAAACATTGCAGATATGATGGAGGTTGCTTCATGGACCTAGATGTGGCACATCGAGAGTCGATTTGATGAGATGGTCTCTTCATATTGAGGAGATACACATATGAATGATGATGTTGGGGTAGATGTGGCTAATTTCATGCAGCACATTGGTACCAACATCATGGACAACATGTTGTAGATGGGATGAGGACTACTTCACGGACCTGAGCATGGCTTATATGGAGATGGAATCTTGATCGAATTGAAGATGTGAAAGCATGTTCGGAGAAATCACTGATGATGGCATGAGAATGTTCACTCTCATGGTTTGAGCGTGACGGTTGGATTAGCTACCCAACTAGTTCAGACATGGGGTCGCGAAGTGTACAGAGATGTGTTAGCATTATGTTGGAGTATCATGGTAGTAGTTCACATGAGAACGACACATGACGAGGTCGACACGAGAGGTTGCAGGAAGCATGTAGCTTGAGATGGAGGGGCCAGCCTTCCACGATGGAGAGCAGCATGTGGAGATTGTGACAGGGTGATCGATGATCATGGATTGAGATGATTTCCGATGTATAGCATACCGATGGGGTGCATACTTTGGTATGGTGATCTTGGTGACAGATGGTTGCCAGGACGAGACATGATGGAGACAGTGGTTCTACATGTGATGCAGAGATGTTTGTAGTATGTGGAGGAGTTGACATCATGGATGAGACAGTTGTTATTGATCTTAGTGGATGGCTACCAGGATGGTATGTTGTCGAGGACGACAACGATTTCAGGTGGAGGAGGATGTAACAACCTGCAGTTCTTGGGCGCGTAGGTGGACAATGCGTGTGCGTGGGTGGACAATGCGACTACGATTGTGTGATGGGCGAGCTCTCTCTTGAAGGTGCGATGGAGATTATGCGCATATGAGGAGTGGGCAAGCTTGTTTATACGCATGAGAGCGTGGTGTAACTTGTATGGAGGCCGACCTATGATTGTGAGGGAGCCGACATGACTTTGCGATGGCCTGTGGGCGTGGGCGAGTCGGCTGGGCAGCCAGACTTCGCCCTATGCTGGATATATATTGGGTGAGCGTGGAGCTCATTCAAACCATCATTCAATCATCACATCTTCGCTCATGTAAAGGAGTAAGGCACAGGTCTAAAAGTGCGCAAGGCTAAGGAGAAGAAGGCGCAGGTTGAGATGCACCCATTCTTGGGCAAGGCTACACGAGGAAGACGCGTTTGACTCGGTTGTGGGTGAAGGTGCGGACAGGAGCGCCCGGTGGTTGGGTGAGGGAATGCACAGGTGTGTGGTGCCCAACGGACGGTTGAGGCGTGCACGGGTGTGGCGCCTCATTTGTGCGAAGGTGCTCGACGGTGAAATGGAGGAGCGCCCAGTTTGTGCGACGACTTGGCATGGGTTCTTGGGTGACTCGGGTGAGTGCCCGCCCGTCGTGCAAGTGTGCACAGAGATTTGGTGGTGTGTTGAGATTGTGAACGGAGGTGTGTCTCGAGCAGAGGCGCCCGTGTGTGGCAACTTGGAGGCGCGCCCAAGTTGGAAAAACAACACGATCGTGCGATGAGGTGAACGAAGGGTTGGTGAGTCCGGCGATCGTGCGGAGGTGTCAACGAGCTGGGCAACCGAGTTTGCCAAAGTTGTGAAAATTTGCTAAGTATAAATTTGGGGTTTCCCAAGGACTTAGTCTGTACTTTGTAAAAGTTGAAAAATTATATAGTATATTGATTCGGGTAGACTCATATTGCAGGGAGTTACCCCTCCCTTTATATTGTTGTGCATTTCTCTTGTATAATGTTGTTTATGTGAATGTTATGGGCTTTCACTTGTATAAAGGAACACCTTAATAATACTTGGTAACGAAAATAAAACTAAGTATGGAATGTTAGGTGTAGTCTACAATCGTAAGTATTGGTGAAAAGAAAACAATTGGTAGTGTCACACCTCGCTATAAGCAGTTGAAAGACTACCGCAAGTGTAGGGGCGTGACAGGTTAGGTGGGTAGATATGGTCTATTTAGGAATAGTTTTTTTTCAAATAAAAATGGATGGTTTAGATTTTATAGGTTTAAAATATTTTTCCATAATAACTTGAGATTTTCAAATAGTTCTTCATTTTCTACTGGTATTATTGCTTTACAAATTTTCAGATAGCACATAAATATTTTAATAATATCAGCTATTTACTTTAGATGGCTGTTACGATCTTTTAAATGCACCAGGATGGAATCTATTCTTTTTCGGAGTCGTCTACCGAGGTGGAGGAATTGCCCGGGCAAAAAAAAATTCAAATTTTTTTGTAGAGACAGTGTTTGAATCTTATTTTTGATGGTGGAAATGGATTCAACACTATCAAAAACGTCTAAAATTTTGAAGTTTAACAACTATAATTTGAATTTACAAAAGTCCTTGCTGAATTTTCTCTAAATATAGCTAAAATTTCCATAACTTTCCAGTTAATTCCTCCTGCTAGTTACACTATAGCTTCTTTTCCTATGGATTTACGTAGTTTCTACGGATTTATGGAAAAATCTTGCCAATGCAAAAATCCATTGTCAGAAGTCAGAAATCGTGTTTGTCTCGATGATAATGAGATATGAGTAAATTCATAAATCAAACTACGATAATGCCGGCAGCATTACCTTTAAAGATTATGTAACATAAAATGGGTAGCAGTTTTCGTAGCACGATATCTGAAGTAAACACAGAATTGAATTAACAATACGGTGCCCGCAGACCACTGGATTACATGGACCACTCCACAATTGCAGGGAGAGATTCCTTCCAACGGATAGTTCCACAGTTGCAAGAAAAATCAGATGTCCAAAGCTTTCTAAAAGCCTCTAAAGAGTAGATCTGCGAATAAAATGTAGCGGCGAAATAAGAATATCAGTACTGTTGCCCTGACTAAAACGCTTATGAAGGTTTTTGTATTCCAGGTTCTCATCAGGTAGAAAACTCGAGATGCTTTGTATTCTGTAATACAGGTATGGATCACATAATTACTTAGGAATGCCAAGAGTCAACCACAGGATTCGATAGCCAGTGTGCTGATTTAACATTCACTCAACCACAGGATTCAACAGCCATTTTACTGATTTTAACTTCAAAAAATTAGTTTAATGGGTCCAGTTTACATTAAAAATATTAAATTAGTATAGATTTATTTTTAAATAGGAATTTAACATGACCTAAGAGGAATCGAATTTTTCATGTGCAAACTTTTTTAAAATGTAAAATATAATGTATATTTTTTCATTATTTAAATTGTATTTTTGAATGAAATATATATAGCACCAAACAACAATTTTAACTATAATTTTTTTCATAACATGCACATCAAACATTTAATTAGGAAAAATTAAAATGGTTTTTTATTATTAATATATATTTTAAGCATATATCAATATTAATATCTTTTTAAACATATATCAATATTAATGCACGTTAAAATATTTTATTGATAATACACATTGAATATTTTATTATATACAATATTAAAATATTTTATTTTAACAATTTTTATTTTTATTTTATTTTATTTTTTTCTATAGATAGATATATATGAAGTTGACATCGACATAAATTAAATAACATAGATCTTCAAATAGTTTATTTAAATCTTTTTTTCAAATATCATTGAAAAAGTATAAATTTTAAACATCTTGATCACACCTTTTTTTTAGTTTTTAATTACTTTATAACCTATTCATTTTTTTTTATAGCTCACATTATTTTTCTATTTATAACATAATTTATTTATTTTTATTTTAAAAATCAAAAATTTAGCAACCAAACTTACACATCCTCGTTGTAAAATAAAAATCTTATCTCCAAAACATTAAAAAAAATTAAAAATATAAACCAGATTAAAAACAAACAAAACAAACTTGTATTTACAATAAAATAATAAATCCTTAAATTTCTCTTAAAATCTCAGAAATCAATTAGGTATTGATATTATAATATCAATCTTTTTCATAAATGAAAACAGATTAGTGTGCAACTCATCTTTCGTTTTCATAGATGAAAATTAATTGATTTAAAAAAACAAACAAATTTGTATATAAAAAGAAATAATAAATGCCTAAATTTCATCCTAAAAACTCGCTCATCAATTAGGTATCGATATTATAACATCTCTATTTTTCATAAATGAAAATATATTAGTTTCATAAATGGAAAAAAGATTAGTTTGAGTTTATGCAACTCAATCTTTCTTTTTTCATAAATGAAAATTAATTAATTTATTTGAGTTTATGCAATTTATTTAAATGTAAGAGTATAAAAATTATTTAATTTATTTTAGTCTATACAAGTAATCATATAAATATAAGAATATAGATTTTTTATATTAAATTTTATTTAAATGGATATTTTATTCAATTATTTCCTACAAATAAGTATGATGTCTTTTTGTAGTATAACCATTCTAGGTTGCTACTAATTTATGGAGATGTTGTAATCGTTGCAACACTCTTCAAAATTTTGGCTTGCATCCAATTTCAGAGTCTTCCTTGGTTTTTACTTGATGATTGCAAACACTCGAGCTCATGCCATGAGTTCATGTCGAGTCCATGTCAGGTCATTACACCCTCTTTGCTTGACGGTTCACCGGTCGTCCTTTAGCATGTTGGTTGCAATGTCATGCTTTCGGTCTTGTTCTCGCTATGTTCAAGGTATGTATTCATGCGTACAAGTTGTGTTCACTATGTAAGCATTTGTTGCACTCACACACGAAGTTGTACACAATGTCATGCAAGTGTCGTCATGGTCGTTCAACGATCTATATCAAGTGTCGCACTTGTCGCTCGCACCCTTTGGTCAGTCACACTGAGCATATGGTGTCCTATTGGTTTGAGGTGTCTTGTGATCGAGTCATGTTGAGTGTGTGCTTGCAAGTTCATGTATATAATAGTTCACTCGCTCACACACTTAACCATTTTTCCGAAGATCTATCAACTGGACGACCCTCCATCAGCTGGACCTCCACTGAGTTGCACTGCATAGTCTTAGCCCTCAGTGACTAAGAACTACTGCCCAGAATTATGCAGAGCTTGAAGGCTACCTCCCAGGCAGTCTGCACTGCGCAATCCTGGAATCAACTTGGCTAACTATCACTCAGGACAATGCAAAAGTTTCCAAAGAAGCTATCTCAATCTGTGCTTCCCACAAGCCTCTCCATCAAGCCTCCCACTCGTTAAATGAGAATCTGACACAACAGTGACCCCAGGCTTCAATCCTCCCAAAAATTGTGCAGAAGTTGTCTACCCGTCTCCCTACACTGATTAAATAAATTGTGTAGACAAGAGGGACAAGCACCCACTGCTTGTCACTACACTGTCTCTGAAAATTGCGTAGTTTTGTTAGCCAGTTCCCCTGGTAGCCGACCTGCTCCTCCTTCAGAAAATTGCGCATGTTTCTTGGACTATCCACCAGCTACTCGACACCCCATTTAGCGTAGAAACTGTGCAGACATGTCCTACATGACTTCCTCCCAGTTTTGCGGAGTTTTAGACAACAAGCTCCCACAACCCACTCCTGACTTTCTCTGAAAATCTGTGTAGTTTTCACTACTAGTGCCTCCTACCTACCACATTGTCTTCCTTGGAAAAATTCGTAGTTATGCCTCCCATCTTAGCTAGATCCCGCAGATGTCACTGTTGTCCTAGACTACACAACCCAACCTCTCAGTGACCTCTATGCAACTTTTCCCAATAGTGTCCCAGAGCCCTGCATCCTGGCCGAAATGTGCTCTGCGCAGTTTCAAATCCTTGTCCTCTCTCCTAGTCACTTGCACCCGAAAACAAAAGATGATGCATCATGGTAGACTAGGAGATTTCTGGATTTGATGTCGTCTTGTCATGAGTGAATGGAGAGACATGTACATGGATGAGACATGGCACGAAAATGAAAAAGATGAACAGGGAGCGCATGCTAGGAGACTTGTTCGCGAAAAGATGAACATGTGAAGCATGCCAAGTACCAAGGAAGATGATACCACATGCAACATCAAGCGAACTCCAATACCATTGAAGACTCTGCATACCTTATCATGTAGAGGTGAAGCTATGATACACCAAAAGCACAGTGATCATTCAACAACACTACATCTCGACATGGACACCACCATCAACATCAACATACCAACACTATCATGTCGAGTCATGTCATGAGTTGTCTTGGCCACATCATTACTGTGGACCACCATTTTGTAGTCAATGTAATGTAACGTGGAAGTCCAAGAGACCCACATACGAAGTTGAAGATTCATGTCAATTGAAGAGTCATGTAAGTCAAACAGTCATGAGGGAAGTCGAAGGGTCATAAGGGCCAGTTTCACCCTTGGCTATATATACCCCTCATTTGTACATGCAAAAGAATTTTCACCTTGTCTCCTTCTACATATCATTAAGGGTTGTAGTATTTTATATGAGGAGCAAACAGTGGCTCCAATGCCCCACTATCGAGGTTAGTGATGTATGGTGTGTAGATGTGTCTTGAAACTTTCGCTTAATTCAGAAGCCTGTTAACAGGCCAGCACATTTTCACACATGTATTGTATTCATTTGTAAGACTATTCTTTGGATGGTTGTAATGCATGTTGCTTTAACCTTTATTAAGATAGTTGAACTATTTTGGTTGTTTTAGTGCATATACTATTGGAAATGTGTTGTATCAGTTGTTAACACTGTCTCGCCTATGTGGACTAATCCACCGGACACTTGATAGATTCATCCTTGTAAAATTTTTATAATGACCATCGCACTCGTGTGGACTATTCTATTGGGTGTTGTATGTACTATCTATTCACTTTGTGTTTGTGACTGTCGCATCCATGTGGACTACTCCACCAGAAGCTACGCATGTCCTACTATGTTGTGTGTCTCTAACAGAGTTAGGACTATTCCTTTTCGAATTGAGACTCACTCTCACCCTCTCCCTCTGTAGTGAAAGAACTTAGACACAAGTTACACGAAGCACTCACCAGGCACACGAACCTCGTTGTTTGAAGCCTAAGTACACCACTCTCATGTGCTGACAAGCAAGAGCTAAGGCATATCTTAAGATAATGGAAACCGGGCCATCATACTGGATGGGACTCCTACACCAAATGGTGTGAGGTCTAGTTGGGACTTCATACTGGGGAGATTCCATGAATGTTGGCGAGTTCAACACCGTCAAAATTTTTGGTGCTAGAAGGAGGGATGCTAGTTTGTTTATGGCTGAATGTCCTCTCACACCCACTCATAAATCATCTAGTCAGGGCAGTAACTCGCACTCCCTCTCACCTACGCTCAACTCTGAAGTTGGTTACTCCTCACCTCCCAGACATGAAAACGAAATTTCGTATCAGCACTTCCACTCTGTCCATCCCATCACCAGCCAGTTTTCCAAAACAGTCGGATTGATCCCAGGAATACAAGATCTTCCATACACATCAAAGAAGCCAAAGACCACTCCCAAAGAAGTTATTGTCTCATTAGTGGAAGAAGCAGTTCTTGCCATGCTTGAGGTTTGGCAGAAGCTATTGAGAACGTAGAGGAATCTCCAGTCTTCTGACAAGGAGAACAGGACACCGTCATGTACAGGAGATGAAGGGGAAGGCACCGGAGGAGGTGGAGGCGAAGACGAACCAATAGACTCAAAGGTGGAACCATCAGATTCTAAAGAAGAGGAGGAAGACAAAGAAGAAGAATACACAGCTGACCAAAAATTGGAATGGGATGGGAAAATGCTATGAAATGATATGAAATCATCTAGTTAGGAAATGACATAAGCTACTTGCTAAAGAGAACTTATCTAACCTTGCATTTTATCATCTAGATATTTAGACTAACTAGAAATGGAAGTTTATTATATCACTCTATGATTTATATATGCATGCACTAACTATCTCATGTTGAAATTGCAGAAAAAAGAGTCTTTTAATTTCTAAATTATAAATGTAAAAGCTAAGTTAAACAATCTGATCTTTGCAGTGGAGAAAGGCATGGAAGTGTTGGTCTAAAATGGAACTGAGAGGAATGGAAGTCAAATGGAGGGCCTACCCTATGGTTAGACTATCATTTCTACTCAAAACATGTTTAAATAGGCTGCTATAGGAGATGCTACAGGAACTTCTACAAGATGTCATAGTTTTCTAAAGGAAGTTAGCTGAAGGCCATAGGAAGGTAGGGAAGGTGAAATGAAGTTATGGAAAGATTTATAATTGTGAAATAGGGTGTAGGGAAGGTGAAAATTACCCAAGGCTCAACCCAACACTTCAGGATGGTTGGATTTTCCCAAGGTGGCTATAAAACAGAAATTTGGATTAGGGGTTGGTGGACCTTGGCAAGAGGTGGAGAAGACTTAGATGAGGCTGGTGGGATGCTTTCCTCCCTCCAGATCAACAATCCTTGCAACAAAACATGTTATTCTCTTCATTTATGCATAAATTTATATAAACCGGGAAAATATGAGTTGAATTTGATAAAATTGGTTTATTGGTGGCTAATAACTAGATCTATGAAATGAAATGCCTTCTTAAACGACATCAAGCTCAAGAAACAAAATGACAACTTTAGGTGCTTCTAAGAAATCATAAACAATGATCTATTCAATAATGAACCCTAAGCTATGCAATGATAAAAAAATAAATTTGTTTTTGGGGCTTTGAGAGTGGGATCCTTAAACCATGATCCCATGAGGGAGATGAGGAAGAGGCCATTGTCACAAGATTTTCTAAGGTACTCTTTCTCACTACTATACCATTGATATACTTCTTCAACTAATGGAAACAAGACTAAAGAATCATTCAAATACTTGTTAAACTAAACAAAGAAGAAATAACTTCAACAACTAACTATGATTTTAATCTAAGAATACATGTACAAAAAGAGGAACCTCTACTGCTAGGGTTGGGACCTAACCCAAGGGCTTCAGCCCTTGAGTCAGTGTTGGATCAAGGTAAACCTTCTCATTATCATCAAAATGTCAAATACAACATAAGTTTAATAATCATAATTTTTTATCTCTAAATTGCCTCTTGGCTACAAAAGAAAATCAAATCTTAATGAGGCCCTTGACCTTCTTATTTATACAAACTAAAGCTACCAGCAACTTCCTAAAAATTAGGGAGACTTGGTTCCGAAACTCAAGAATGACTTGTCTTCACTGTCACTGGCTTGGCTGCTTGTAACTCTGAGTTGATGATATATGGTGGAGGAATCTTCGAATGATTTGAGGAGTCAAGGAGGGTGACAAATATCCTACAATCCCTCTTGCTTGTCCACTTCGAGTTCCTACACTTAAATTAGCCCAAAATTCCTCTAATTTCTGCATAATGCATATTAGGCCACATGACATAACATCTCACCGTTACCCTTCTCACTAAGAAAAATATAATAAAATATGTAAGTAAATATGAGAAAAGTTGTTTTTAATAAGTTGAAGAGTGGCATTAAGACCCATATAGTTTACCTATTGATGACCCTCATCAATATTCTCACCACATATTCGAGTGATAAGGTGGAAGTAATTGGTGTAGTTAAGCTATGTGATTGGTGGAGGGGAGATGAAGATACATCCTACAAATATGGAGGCTGTCATGAAGCGGTAAATGCCTACAAATGTTTATGAAGTTATGAGTTTCGGTTGAGAAACACAGTGCCTGAGGAAATTCATAACTTTATTTCCAGTAGTAGTCACATCGCTTCATGTTATAATAATGAGTGGAAAGAGTTTCCAATGGGGAAATGGTCAACAAAAGGCCTTTGAAGAATTAAAGAAAAAATTATTCAAACATCGATACTTGCATTACCAAATTTGCGTCAACCCTTCAAAGTGCAGACATATGCAAGTGTGTATGTTGTGGGAGTAGTTTTGATGTAGGGAGGAAGGCTTATATGCTACTTTTTTGAAGTATTTCATGGGGTAGTTATCAAATAACCTACCCAAAATAAGGAGCTCTATGCCCTAGTATAAGCTACCAAAAAGTGGAAACACTATTTGATGGGAAAAAAGATAACCATCCACATAAATCACTAGTTGATGTAGACTTAGTATAAGTTACAACAAACCATACACTACAAGTGGACAGATTATTACAATAGTTTCAACTAGTGATTAGGTATAAGAAGGGTATCAAAATAATATGGATGACATGCTTTCAAGGCCACCCATATAAAAAATATAGGTTTCAAAACTTTGATGCACATCGATCCTTTCACTCATGAGGCATACATAGAAGCATATACAAATGATGAAGACTTGAAGGAAGTGTTTCAACAATTGCAGAGCTAGAGTCAGGTAGATAATGGAGATATTATATTTGGCTATCATCTCCAAAGTGGGTACTCTACAAGTTAGACAAGCTATATGTTCCTAAAGGTGAGTGACTACAAGTATTCATTAAGGTTGACAACTCTAAGTTGTAGAGAAATTTGGTGTAGGGAAGAAAATGGTCAACTTATAAAGATATGTGTACTGGCTTTGAATGCAAGAAGATGTGGCCAGGTTCATAAGGGGATGTATGCTTCATTGCACCAATAAGCCTAGTAAGATAAAATATGGTCTATACCATTCCCTATCTATACTCACTTGTCCTTAAGGAAGAATTTCCATGGAATTTGTGGGGGGTTTACCAATACTCAAGAATGGACATGACTACCTATTAGTGGTAGTTGATAGGTTCAAAAAGATGTTCATTCTCATTCCCCATAAAAATACCATTACAAGGTAATAAACAATAAACTTGTTCTTTGAATAGGTCTCGATGCACTTTGGGATACCAAAGAGAATCATTTTAGTCATGGACACTAGATTTCTTAGTGCATTTTGGACTACATTCTTGGAGAAGAAGGACACAAAATTGATTATGTTTACAAAATTCCATCCATATATAGATGGGAAAACATAAGAAGTCAATGAGACTTTGGTGTAGGCTTTGAGGGATTACAATTAGAAGCATACAAATAACCAGGATGAAAATATGGTGTATATACAACACTCCTATAGTAGAGCAATCCACACTTCTACTAATAAGTCCCTATTTGAAACTTGTTTAGGATATTTTCCACATTTAGGTTTGGATATTGTATATAGGAAACATGGAGGAGTGAGGGAAAATCTCACAAGGGATGCTTTAAGTGAAGAAAAAATTATGAGGAAAGTTAGGTAGATACATTTGCAAGTACATGAGACACTGAATAAGTCATAAGAAAAGTACAAGGCTAGGCATAGTCGACATAATAGAAAATCATTTAGAGTGGGAGAGAAAGTATGGTTATAGTTGAATAAGGAGACATTATAGGGTACCAGTAAAAAAACCAAGGTTCTATGATATGGTCCTTTCAAGGTACTGGAAAAAGTGGGAGATAATAGTTTTAGACTTAGTGTAACCCCATACATGCACATATACTTCATAGTGAATGTGGAAAATCTGAAACTCTATGATCCTTCCATGTTAAATCAAGAATAAGAGTAGGTCCTATCTTCCATAGAGTACTTGACTTTAGATACCCAAGATGAGTTGACATATGATACAAGTTTGAAAAAAAGGTCCAAAACTACTTGATAGGGTCAACATGAATTTTGGAAAATTAGATTGAAATAACAACTTCCAAATAAAACTTAATCGAAATGAGGTAAAAAAAAATTCATAAATCTTTATTTCAATAATTACAAAATAATTAAAAACATATAATCAATATTTAATAATAAATCTCTATTACAATAATTACTATAATAATAAAAAACATATAATCAACTTTCTTAAATATTTATTACAATGATTACAAAATTACAAAATAATAATTACACCATTAGAAAATAAATAAATGATAAAAACTCTTTATAAATGAATAATAAAATTGGGCTTATAAAATTTAATCATTTTTATTGTTCCATGTCAACATGAATAATAAAACCTAATTATAAACCATTTAATACTCTATCTACATTTTACTTAAAATAATATAGTATAATATAAAACATTAAATACTTATACAATATATTGAAACTGAACCATCATAACTATTCAAATGATTTCAATAATAAGATTCATAATAAACTCCTAACAACATTTAATGTTAATATTATGATGTTATGTAGGTTGAAATGTAATTTTACATTTAATCATATACATCTTCATCATATTAACGACATTAAACTAACATTTGGATCAAAAAGGTGCAAAGACATGTTGATGCCACCATAGATTTAATGTAAGTGTGTTTTTTATTTTTGGCTAGGTTAAATGTGTTTTTCAATTTTTTGACTGGGTTATAGTTTAGATAATGTGTTTGACTTTATATACACTCGTTTAACTCCTAACTTTCCTTTCCGGTCAAGTAATAAAAATAACAATTTTGATAAGAATTATCTCATCTTCTTGAGGTTTTTAAAAATAATGGGTATAGCAGATCTCAAAGTCTCAATGTTATAGACATATTTGGGCACTGCAACCCCAATCACATATGTCAATAAAATAAGGGCTCTAAAACCCCTAAAAAGTGTTTTTTCATACCGTAAAGGATCAAAAGTCAACTGATTACATCATTTCCCAGAAGTTCTCTCTCAAAAGCTGCTTAGAACTGGTCAAAATTGGACCATACAGACCGCTCCATGCTGAGGGTGCGATGCATCTCACTTGCTACACACAAAGGGTGCGATGCATACTGAAAATCCCTTCTATAGGGTGTGATGAGCGAGAGCAGACAAATGGCAATGGCAGTTTGCTAGGTGCAAACTCAAAGAATCTTCTAGACACTGCTCATATGACACTTGCCTCTCTAAATTCGCCCAGGGATGAGTAAGAGATCATGAAATATCCAAGTGGAACCAAGAAATATTAGTGAAATGACACTAATCAAAATCCTAGAAGCTGACTCACTCTCTTGCAAACATCTATATATGGATTCCTCATCCTAGAGATCCAGAGGCTGGAATTTTGTAATTTGTAAGGAAGTGTTGTTGGTTTCTTTTTGAGACATTGTATTGTTGGGTGATCTTGCTTTTTATGAGGTGAAGAGGGATTTCATGCCGGTAGGATGATGCTGGATCAGACAACTTGGTTGTAATCCTCTCTTCTACTACTTCTATCAATAAATCTATTTGAGTTTTCCTCCATATACTTGTATATCTCTGAATCCTGTATTTGTATATGCATTTGTATGGTTAATGTACATTTGATCCTATATTGTTTATGGTTATAGATCTCTATGCTTTGATGGTATTTTTCTACTTTGGCCCTATAGGCGTTCTTTGAAGCGGGATAAGTGAGAAAGGAGTGGCGAAAGCTCTCTCAAGGGAGAGAGGAAACAAGCAAGGAGACTGGTGAAAGACTGAGGTTGGTACTCTCTGCTTCTCTCTCATCTCTCTCTCATAAAGGAAAACACAAGTAACTTTGGTTTGTTTGTTTCTAAGAAAGCTACCCGCCTTAGTGGGACTAGCAACTCTGAATGGACACTAGTTTTCTCGTTAACAAAATGGCGACTCCACTGGGGAGCGAATAGTTTGTTTGTTTTTTTACTTATGTTTGCTTTATAAACTACAAATAGAGCCTAAAGTTAAGCCAGCTAGCCTTCGAACTTCTTTTGCTATGCAACTGCAAAGTAGATCAACGCTGCTTCAATCAATCTCCGGGTTGGTTTATGAACTGAACATCTGACTTGAAAACATCCTAAGTGCCCTAGTGGTAGCTCAAATAACCTCATTAGATCAGCCCCTATACTTTGTGTTTACTGTCTATCATTAGCTCAGCCTAAATCCCTGAACTTAGCTGCAAATGGTGAGTGAAAACCAAGTTCAGTCTCATCCATGGACCATCATGTTGTCTCTCATTGGCAACCTGGATGCATCACACCTCTCATGTGTTGTAGGTGAGATGCCTCCCTATTTCCCTATGTTACAGGTGCGATGATTGAGTAAGACTGTTTCTGCCTCCAGATTTTGGTTTTTTCTTCATTGTCTTCAGCTTTATTCAGTAGTTTTGCTGTCTATGATCAGTATATCACTGTTGAAACCTTCCTACTTTGCATTATTCAGCCTCCATTGATAAGGAATTGTGATTTTTTTTTATGTATTTTTCATCATTTACAGTCCTCCCTTGCAAATAGTAGCTTAATCGAACTGTCGTCTCTTGATTTGAAAGTGTCGCAACTGTCATTTTCAGTCAAGAAAAAGAGTGTCGTAAAGTCTTCCTCTTTTAGATAGTCGATTACACTTTTTCTGTTGTATTTGATTTGAATCATCAATTCTTTGAAGTGTCGAAAGCAGTTTTCAAGTTGAAATTTAAAGTGTCGTCTTAGTCTTCGTATCATTTCGAAAAGAGAAAATTGTTAGTACTGTTGCTTTGAAAGAAAATAATCCAGATTTGTACTTAGTTTTCTTTTTTTTCATTCTTAGATTAAGGGAACTGAAAAAAATACATGCATGTGCATTTGCATTTAGACTGCATGCGGAAATTGATTTAGGAAAAGTGCATCTAGTGTGTGCTCTCTGCTCTATGTTGAAAGAATTTTATTTCTCTTTCCTTAGTAGCTAGGATTTTCATTGCTAAAAGAAAGTAAACGACTGTTTATCATCTTAGATTGCATGTTTAGGAGTTGTATATCTACATCACGCGGTGAACCTTAAAGGCCAACTTCTTAAGAAAAATCAATTGTAAAATAAACCTCAATGAACATAAAAACGCTTTGGAACCTAACACACAACATCTAGAAGTCTAGGCTAGAGATGTATTCCGGTGTCGTAAAGCCTGGTAACTATTGTTTTCATCATAGGTTGGGTGATTCCTCCTCTTTGATACGACAAGTGCCAGCACGGACTTGTGCTCCCACGTACCGTCGAGTATATATTGGGAGACCATAATAGGATATATCCTTTATCCTTAGGAAGCCATGTCTGCCACCTTATCGATCACAATTCACTGAACACAGCATTTGGGAAGATTGACTACCATACCGTAAAAAGTATTCTGCAGTTTTGCAATTGGTTTGATAATCCCCCTATCTAGATTTCCAGAGTAGTCACTTTCGTTCCTTTTTGCACTCCTTGAAAGAAAAGGTCCATATGAGCACTTGTCACTTCAGACTCATTAAAAATCGAAGGTGACTAGAGTCATCTTTAGCTTTTTCTTGACTCTTAAAAATTGAAAAAGCAAGTTGTGTCAAAGCGTCATAAAATTTATTTTAATTGGAATAACATCACTGTTCCCTCGTTGGTCTTAGGTTGAGAAAATGGAGTCCACCAATCAAGGATTTACCCTTGGGGGGAATCCTAGTACTTTCTCTTCTTGGGGAGATGTTGGTGCTCCACACATCGCTACATTTTCCCTTCTAGGAATCACAATTTCCCTACCAGTATGGCTTTTCTCGACTTCTATTGTTCAAAACACCGCAATTCCTCAGTAATCAAATCAGCAACTAGATGATATTGAAGTTTCTCCCTCATCTTCTACTTCGTTTGTTTCTCCCTCTCCTTCTTCCTCTTCGCTTGGTGAAGCTAGTAACACTAGAAACCAAGTAACTGAGAAGAAGAAGAAAGGGAAGGAGAAGAAGAAGAAGAAGCCAACGGTGAAAGGGGGCAACCATGCATCGTTTGGCGAAAATCCACACGCTGCACCATCCAAACCTAAATCTCCATGTGTCATTTGCAAAGGAGATCTCTATCATTCAGATTGTCCCTACATCCTACAAATCTTGAGGGATTGGTCTCCCCTCTTGCACAATCCGACATCTTCAACCTCTGACGATCATGTTGAAAGCACACCATCAACTAGTGAAAACGAAGTAATTGGACAAAAAGGAAGATATAAATTTCCTTATAGGCTGTGTGAAGGCGATCATGCCCTCGATTGTTGCCCTTTCCTAGATGAAGCTAAAAGAGTCTTGGATAACCATCCTGCTTCACTGCAGTGACTTCCTCCTGGATACAAGAAACTCTTGCCGAGTCCATTGCTAGTTGAAGATCCAACTGACACACCTTTGTTGTCAGTCAAAGCACCTATCATTGAAGATAAACCCTCTGAGTCCACACCAGAACAAAGTCAACAGGTCGAGATGGCAGTCGACCTAGTCTTGTCTTCAGAAGGTCCACCTTTAGATGATACAGTCACCAAAGAGAATGAGAACGACACCGTTCAAATTCTTTTTGTTAACACAGAATCCGATGAACATGGGGTAAATCTACCCGTTCCTTTACCGTAGGAAGGAAGTTTTTCAGAGATTCATCCGACCGTTTATTCGGTTCCTCCTCCAAGCAATCTAGTCGTTTCCTTCAATTGGAATCTACTAGGGAGACCTTGCCTACCATCTAATGTACCAGTCCGAATCATAGTACAAGCTTACAAAATGATCATGGTTGGTACTATCATAGATGAAGGGGCTTTTGTGAGTATCCTTTCCTCAACTACTTGGAAATCGCTTGGTTCACCATCGCTTCTGCCTGAGATTCGAAATATGTCAGGCTTCAACAAAGGAACCAGTTGACTGTTAGGGATCCTTCCAAATTTGTTTATAACTTTCAGAAGGAAAGCAGTTCATCTAAACATGATGGTAGTACAAGGACCTCTAGATTACAATCTACTCCTTGGGTGTGACTACATTTATAGCATGGTAGCTATTGTTTCCTCACTCTTTCGAGCGATGTGTTTTCCACATGAAGGTAGAGTGGTCCAACTAGTTGACCAGCTTTCATTCCCTGGCTCAAACGCAGCTACTAGTCAAATGCCATCCCTAACTGTTATTTTTGCACAAAGAATGTCTCATCAACCTCCAGTCCGTCCACCTGATGAGCGCGAGTGATTCGGTGATTGTGACTAAACCCAGGGGGGCATGCGCCCTGGTTTTCTTCGGCAGGAAAACCCCAGTTATAAGTTAGGTTTCCGCGTAGGATATATGACTAGTCTGACCCCCTGTCTGTTTAGGAAAATGGGATTACACTGGAAAAGGATTCCCCCGTCAAAGGTTATGTGATTAGAAATTCCCACCATTCATCTTTGTTTATTCCCGATAGAGCCAAGGAAGTGTTTTGTCTGCAAATGCAGATGAAACAATCTTACTAATGCAAGAACTTCCGTATGGTAACCTGGAAACTCTACTTCTCTTTATACCTGGGGGCATGCAAACCTTTTTGCATGCAAGTGAAAAGCGACCTTTTATTTTCTTAGTTTGTAGGCTCTCAACCCTTTAACCTTGTAGGTTGGCCATTTCTAGCTTGCATACAAAAGACTCCGGAGTAAAGTTTCGCATGGGGAAAGCTCCCTAAAAAATGAACCTACCAATGAGAGACATCCTTATTATATGACTGGCATGAGCAGGTTTACGTGAAGTTCAAGCTTGTTAAAAAGTAAACCTAGTAATGAGTATATTTTCCCCCAAAGTTCAAGCTCATTAAAAAATGAACCCACCTTTTGTAAATAATCTTTGCGATTGCATAACTATCAACTTTTGAACCTTAGTCGTGTTCTTACCATCACCTCCTCTCTTTTTTAGCCGATCATATGCCTCCATTTGATTGTTTACCCTTTTGAGGAACATATAGAATGAGTGATTCTATTAGCCATCTTCTTTACACTACTGTGATTGAAAAGTTCCAAACCTTACCTGGAACCAGTTGCTATCTAAAAACATCACTCGTTCCTCAAAAACGAGTCTCCTTTAAGCTTTTTTTATCTAACTCGTAAAATATGAAAAGATTATAGAGAAATTGGCCTCTCTAGCTTGTTAAATTGATTGGAAGTGCCATCCCTCCTCTATATTTTAATCTTTTTGGACCTGAGGGATCATTACACAAAAATATCAAGCGTTTGTCTTGTTCGGATCACTAAAACTATCGAAAAGTCATCCCTTTCGTATTATTTTATACTTTTTCGGACTCAAGGGATTATATTACGAAAAAGGACTACTAGAGTTTCCTTTCCGTTCCTTTTCAGACTCTCTAAAATTGAAAAGGACGAAGTTATCTTTGTCGTTCAACTCATTAAAACAATAGCGACAAACTTGTCCATGCAGACAAGAACGAGTTTCACTGTAGCTAGGCTCGCTAAAACATAGCGACAGGTTTGCCCAAAGGGAAAATTATAGAACAAGAATATGTTATCCTCCTCAAGCTTGACAAAAATAAAGAGGTACTGGTCAACAATGACTGGATAAAAAGGGAAGAAAACTTGAATAACTTCATTGGTATCAGGTCACTCTTTAACATGACACTTTCACTCTATCACCATGATTGAGTCGGGTTAGGTTATTCTGTTCACTGGTCATATCACGATTGGTCCTCCGTACCATCCATTTTGGGGTCAACACTACGAATCCATTCTAGTGTCACCGATATGTTCAAGAGAAGTCGCTCAGAGAATTCACCAACCCAGCTAAAGCCTCATCCACTGCAATACCTTCACTCTCCATTTTTCATGACCGCCACCCTGAACCTTGTTTCATCAGATCGTTTTCACTTCCACAAAATCATTTGCTCCATTTTGTATCATAGATGTGGGAATCATTAAAGCCCTCCTACGACGAGTCACTTCTTGTTGACATTAGCTCATTATCCAAGAAGTTGACTTAGGAAGAACCCTTTCAGTACTTTGAAGCTTGCATGCCTCAATGGCAAGTTTCTCACTTCCGGTGACAGGTTCACATCAATGGCCTTCGACCGAAAGATTTTGCGTGGTGTTCGACATCGACTCATGTATTCACACCCCCTGAATTGTACTGCAGTACCTTGAGGGTCATCATAATTATTGGTGATTCCTCTCGCATCTGTTAACAACTTACATCATTGGCTGGTAATCAAGCGATGTCTTTCCATGTTCGACATCAGAACATCTTTTCACATGGATCTACTTGTACTTTGGGCGAAGATTGAATGAGTTTGAAGACCCCAGATCTAGTTTCATCCATCCGGGCTGCGATATATTCAGGAAAAATAAAGACATCAAATGTACATCATAGTTGCACAGATAATCATCCAAGCTAAGGGATGATGGCTCTACTAGAATCATCAGTTTTCCACACAGAAGGTTGTCTGTCCTATGTACATGAAAATGAATTTATAAAGCTGAGCATGGGAATGCCCGCCTCAGCTAGATCATGAAAATATTATGAAGATAATGTATTGTATTGTATCTTATTACAGGTCACCTTCCAGTTTGAAAAACCTCGGATCCTCATGATAAAGCATTTCACTTGACATCAGAAGATTTAGGACCTCATGCTTTAGGGCGCAACTGTTATAGACATATTTGGGCACTGCAACCCCGATCACATATGTCAATAAACCAAGGGCTCTCAAACCCCTAAAAAGTGTTGTTTCATACCCTAAAGGATCAAGGTCAACTGATTACATCATTTCCCAAAAGTTCTCCTTGAAAAGCTGCTCAGAACTAGTCAAAACTGGACGATACAGACTGCTCCATGCTGAGGGTGTGATGCATCTCACCTGCTACACACAAAGGGTGCAATGCATACTGAAAATCCCTTCTGTAGGGTGCGATGAGTGAGAGCAGACAAATGGCAGAGGCAGTTTGCTAGGTGGAAACTCAAAGAATCTTCTAGAAACTACTCATATGACACTTGCCTCTTTGAATTCGCCCAGGGATGAGTAAGAGATCATGCAATCTCCAAGTGGAACCAAGACTATCAATGAAATGACACTAATCAAAATCCTAGAAGCTGACTCACTCTCCTGCAAACATCTATATATGGATCCCTCATTCTAGAGATCCAGAGGCTGGAATTTTGTAATTTGTAAGGAAGTGTTGTTGGTTTTTCTTTGAGACATTGTATTATTGGGTGATCTTGCTTTTTATGAGGTGAAGAGGGCTTTCATGCTGGGAGGATGATGTTGGATCAGACAGCTTGGTTGTAATCCTTTCTTCTACTACTTCTGTCAATAAAGCTATTTGAGTTTTCCTCCATATACTTGTATATCTCTGAATCTTGTATTTGTATATGCATTTGTATGGTTAATGTACATCTGATCCTATATTGTTTATGGTTATAGATCTCTATGCTTTGATGGTATTTTGCTGCTTTGGCTCTACAGGCATTCTTTGAAGTGGGACAAGTGAGAAAGGAACGGCGAAAGCTCTATCAAGGGAGAGAGGAAACAAACAAGGAGACTAGCGAAAGACTGAGGTTGGTACTCTCTACTTCTCTCTCATCTATCTCTCATAAAGGAAAACACAAGTAACTTTGGTTTGTTTGTTTCTAAGATAGCTACCCATCTTAGTGGGACTAGAAGCTTTGAATGGACACTAGTTTTCCCGATAACTCTCAAGGCCTTTCATAGGGTTTGCAAAGTGCCAAGAGTTAAAACTACTCATGTTGATCCTGTCTCTAAGGTTCATCTCCCGTATATCCAAGGAACCACATATAGGATTTTCCCATATCCTTATGAAGATTAATGTCTCTTCCTCGTTCAGGCCTCTCAATTCCATTAAAAATTCCCTTGGATTTGTTAGAGACCCTATTGACCCTAAGGACACAAAGGGTGTCTACCTTGTTCCCCGCTCTTGTGGTATTCCCTATATTGGGGAAACAAGTAGGTCTATTAAACAGAGAATCCATGAGCATGTTGTATATATAAGACACAATCGATCCCTTTCATCAGCTCTAGACGAGCATGCAGAGAAAAAAAAACACCATGTTTACATTGAAGAATCCAAAGTCATTGCAAGGGTTGATCACTTCCACCATAGGAATCTTAGGGAAGCGTTTGAGATTGAAAGGCATGCCAGAAATCTTAATAGGGATTATAGTTGGAAATTAAGTAAGACGTGGATTACGACTCTCACTTCTTGATTCTACCTCCCTTTCTTCTCCTTTTTACTTTTTACTTTTTTATTTTTACTATTGTTTTCTTTGTTTACTCCTTTTGTTTTAATTAGTAATCATTTTTTTGGTTTCCTCCTTTCATATTATACATTTTTGGGTAACCCTCTAGATATTAGTTACTATCTTATTCCCCTCTTAACCTTCAATTTTTTTTGAATATTTATAAAAGCTGGGTCTTCTCTACTATTTATTTTCCAATATTATTATTAGGCCAGTTAATATAACTAATATATGTATATGCCTAATAACCTTTTTATATTTAAATAATAATAAGTAACCTCTTTCTCATTTTATATATTATTATTTATAGAACTATTTCTTAAACTATAATTCGAGTTCTATACATTAAACTTAGGTATATTTTATTTATTTGGATTAAGTTAGCCCTTAATAATATTTTTTAAATTGATACTATCCAATTAGTTATTAAAACATTAAAATAAATTTTTTATAAATTGATAATATCTAATTATTTATTAAAACATTAAAATAAAATATTTAATCTCAAATAAATATAAAAACTTTAAAACAATATTTCACTTACCTTATTCATTAATTATTAAAGTATTGGAATAAAATATTTTATAACAACGAGCTTTTAAATAAAAATATAATATTTTAACACTTTAATTAATTATTAAAATTAAAATAATATTTATTTATTCCTAACAACTAGTTTTTAACTAAATATATATTATTATTTTAATAAATAACTCCTTACCTCTAATAATTAATAATATTTTACTTACCTTATTAACTAATTTAACAATGGCTAATTTTCAACAGCTAATTCTAGGGATGATGCATCCATGCTATTTATTCCTTAAGATCGATTGATTCTTCACCTTGTCCTAAGGATGGACCACATTAATTGGTTCGAAATGTCGACCAAATCCTAATAATGTGATTAATCCGAAAGACATCTATCTACATTATGGATAACAAAAGTCTTAGATCTAACATGAATTATCTTGTTTATGAAACGACAAAAACCTCCAATAATAGACTTCCCTATTTTAAATGTGACTAGGTTGAAATTTTAAACATTTTTTCTATAAAATAATATGAAAAAGGCTTTGTATATTACTTTTATATATATATTTTTTGGTTGGAATATTAAGTTACATTTTTAACTGAGATTGTGATGTTTTATTGTTTAAAATGTGTTTTTGAATTTATAATTGATTTAAGTGTCTTGAAAAAAATCCTTGAAACATCAAATAACAAATTCTTGTCATATCCTAAATAAATTTCGCTAAAAAATATATCGAGGAAAAAAAAATACAAAAATTTTAAAAACACTACAATTTTAGGAAAACTATACCACATTTTGAATGTTCTTTATCCTGTTAAAAATGTAATCATTGATAGCCATGATAAAAAAATACAAAATAGAAAACGTAATGAGGGAAAGTATTGTCATCATCACATAAAAGATTTTGTCGAGTTGAAGGACAAGTTGATGTACCGATTGCTTATAAACTACCCATGCTCGAGACCAATGCAACGAAATGGGAGACTATAGTTTCGAGGATTAGATTGCTAGGGAAATCAAAGTACTCTCATACATTGTAACTTAAAATTGTAGGTTCCATCGAGCCTTTTATTAGTCCCTGCCTGGGACTATTAGCGATCGCTCGATCGTTGACCTACCATTAGTTTATACTTTGACCGGTTTTTTTTTGGTGTTTTTGCATTTTAACCTAAGTTTGATGCTCCCAATTTCATTCAACAAAATTTTACGCAAAGTTTTTGGTTCGGAAAACAATTGAGGTCTTATTACAACCTTCATGTTGCCCGACGCAAAAATATTGAGGCAATCTCATCTTATCCAAAGTAGGTTGTGGTAGGCTGTGGAGGCAAAATTTGCAATATCATCTTATCCTAAGTTCTTTCTGGGCCTTGTTCCACGTTAAGCTAGCACCTAATTTAGACATTTTTTCATAGAGATATTTGCATGTTGACCACTTGTCAAAGCCCGTGTTAACACCCAAGCTTACACAGAGTATGGAACCCTGTCAAAGCTTATATCACAAGCAGAAAACCCTGCGAGGAGCCTTTCACCTCTGTGTACTCGTTCCTAACTCTGGTGAGTTCTTTTGATCTACACCGAAGCCATAGCCTGCATGTGATGTCTCTGTCATCTATAAACTCAAATATTGTGTTGCTAGATCACAGTGCCGAGTACTTGCAGGGACTTGCTGATTACAATAACAGAGTTCTAAACATGTATTTAGAAATTATGTGACTCATCAATGGGTATTAATAATTGTAATTTTTCTGGCTTACCTTGAGGTTGAATCTCAAGTGAATCTGAAATATCATCTGCGCCAGCATCACTAGAGCATGTGGAAATTCTTAGGGCTTGTCAATATTCCTTGCCCCTGGAAGTCACGGTGGCAGCTCATTGATCTACTACGGATGAATTTGGTCCCGAGCAAAGGGATGATGGTCAAACTTGAATTGGATTTGGATATGCATTATTTGGAATGTAAGTAGGCTCTGGAATGGGCCCCTCAGGTATTTATACAATCATACACCTAGCGAAAGAAAGCATGTTTATCATTTTTCATTGTTTGTGCTGTAGTTGTTTTGTACTTTGTGGAATTCGATGACCCTAAGTGTGCGGCAACTGCTATGGAATCTTTACAAGGTTATAGGTTTGATGAGAATGACATAGATTTGCCTTCCCTAAAGTTGCAATTTGCAGTTTCTTCAATTACAAGAAACAGGAATAGGAATGGGTCGTTCTTTGTGCAAGATGAAGAACGAGGTCGCGATTATTATCGTCCTCGTCGATGATTTTGCGATTGAGACAATCAACCTTTGTTGGTTCGTCCAGTCGAAGTTCAGCCCCTTGTCTTCCATAGCTAGTTCCTTAAGTTGAATATATTAGTTTCATTTCCATTTTAATTTTGGGATTTGTAGATGGTGTTTAAGGGCTTTTTTAATTGCAAAAAACTCTATTTGTTAGGATCATCCATAACTCACATTCGTAGAATTTACAACAATAGGCTCTTACAATGACTTATATATTGTGTTTTGTACCTTTATTAGAACATATTTTTGTCATAGAACCCATGAATTTATGACGGTAATTCAGCCCATTCTTAGGTCAATTACATATTGCAAAGTATTTCAGATATAGAATTCTCAGTAACAAGTGCATTGTCTAACTTGGTTCTTTCCTTTTTAGGTATTTATTTACAATCAATATAAATTAAACTCATTAGTTTCCACTTTATTAATAATTGGAAATTTACAATAGTCATCTCTTAAAAAGAATACCATATTACAGTGGTGGAAGAAAGTAGTGAGGTTTGTAGTTCGATGAAAATATCCAAGCCTATCAAGAGTCTATTCTGTAATCTAATCTGGTTTCAATAACTTAATGGAGATTAAATTAATTAAATTGTAAAAGTAAAGCAAAGACCAGATGCTATGTAGATTTTTCTTGTTTACAAGAGCAATTGCCAAAAATTACATTCTTTTAGTCTGTTTCCAGCAAATTAATGGAGTTGAACTAAATTGCAGATTAATGAAACTTAACTACATTGTAAAAGCAAAGCAATGTCGGGACTGACTGTCATGCAGCTTTCGCTTCAAAGCAATTGCCCAAAATTATTTTTTTGATAAAAGCTAAAACGATTATTAATGCAAACAAATATATATTCAAGAAATCTATTTGGGCTGTGTCTTGCATCCGTATTTTAATTTTAATGCTTATTTTTCTCTCTTAAATTAATTAGCGTAACACAAGGGACTAAGGGGTTTATCGATTGGCTGGAGATTGCAGAGAATTAATTCTGAGCGCTGGCTATGGTTCTAAATGGAACCCAAGGTGCGAAAACAACTTAGTTTCCTTATACGATTTACCTTGATTTGGGTCGAACCTCTATCTCTTTCAGAGGTGAATAGCTTGGGAATTGAAACAGGGTGAATTGGGAAAACAATTACATACCGTTTTCTCGGATTGAACAAATTCTTGCATTTATGCCGCCATAAGCCGACCTCGGGAAGGTGAGGGGCATTGATGGAGTCCATTTACAGACAGATAACAATACCAAAGACATATGTTTCATCCTCCTTAGGTTGTGTTGCACTACCTTGCCTCAATCGCAAAGGTTTGACCAACCTGTGCTTACTGTAATCTAAAGGAGGCATGAACAGACCAGCTAGTTGATCCTATAAAGGCTATGGCTCATGATGCAGCAATGGCTATAGTACAAAAAAAAAATTGACTCCTTATTCGAGCCAACAGTGGTCTGCATAGATTTCCACCTATTTCAACAATGCTTTGTCAGGATATCGATCATCAATGGTGGTCCACATAGGTTTCCACTTGTCTCAACAATGCTTTGCATGGATATCGATCAACCATGCTCTGCCTAGATGTTGACGTGTCAATCCTTTAATACAATGGATACATCATAATGTCAATCTTTCGTAGGAGTCCTTAAAGTAATAAAAGGGTGTTGCGATATGTTATAATCCCAATCTTTCATAAGAATCCATGAAGTGACAAGATGGCAATGGTTTCTTTTTCAAGAGCTTTCAATAGATCTTTCGAATAAGTAACAGAATTAAAAAATCAATGCTGACTTTTTATAATTAAAATTCAATATGCTCTCCAACTCCATAAAAAACCATCTATTTTTATGTCTTTCATTATGAACATCAAGTTCAACATCTTATATCATGTATTTCAGAATGAACGAGTTATGAATAACAAGTTCAACGTCTTATATCATGTATTTCAGAATGAACGAATTATGAATAACAACTTCAGTGTCTTATATCATGTATTTGAGAATGAACAATTAATTCAGTAATTACATCGTGTATTTCATAATGACCAACAAAGTTCAATGTCTTATATCGTGTATTGTATTTCAGAATGAACAATTAATTCAATAACTATATCTTGCATTGACATAAACTAAAATGAGAAGAGTCAGTGTTTACTTACCTTGGATTTGGGTGTTTACTGATTTCTAAATTTCAAAAGAAATCAATGTTTTCCCATTCATGGTTATACCACCACTGCTTTGCCAACAATAGACAAGACATATATTTATTAAAAAATAAAAAAAATTACTTCCCTTACGATTTCAACATTGTACTCTGACCAATACAATTCGTTTAAAAACAAATTTACAAAAATAATTTAAAAACAATTTCGACTGACATCTTTTTATTACAAAATAAAAAATTACTCTTACGATTTCAGTATTGTACTATGAGTAATACAAATCATTTAAAAATAATTTCAGAAAAATTTCGGCGGGTATGCCATCTGCAACGTAGACCTTCTTTATGAGTACAGTTAGAAGGTTTATATATGGGTTTCAGAAATGTCTTACGCATAAGATAACTTGTAGGAGTCGAAAGGACTTCAACGTCTAGATCACAAAACATGTTAGAGATCATAGTATACCAGTACAAAAATTAGTCATATTCAAGGTTGATAAGACAATGAATTATGGGAAAACTGCAATGGTTATTTGTGCCATAAACTTGAAAGAGAATCATCACCATATGCCGAGCATATGTAGAGTATAATGGGAGATGCAAGAGATGCTACAAATTGGGCCTCTTGCTCTACTATTCAACATAAAATGGTATGTGGAAATGTAGTTGATGTTTTCCCCTAAACATCTTTCTTATTTATTTAGATTTCTCTTTATAGTTATCCATGAATATTACATAATGTTATCGTAGATTACAATTTTCCTTTATCATGTGAATAGTATTATAAAACATTTCTAAAGCATCTTTTCTTTTTCTTTCATTGGAATGATGTACTTGTTAAAAGAAAATCGTTATAAGATGCCAATATCGGACATCTTTGAATGCTATCATAGATCATAATTTTCTTTTATGAAGGGGAATCGTATTATAAAATCTTTTTGAAGAGCTGCTCTTTTTTTTTAACTGCTGGACCATTATAAAATCGTATTATTTGGCGAATCTTTTACTGCTCGACCATTTATATGATTGTTCATTTAAGCCTATAGCATACACATAATATCTAATTCTTTTAGTAAAACTTGATTTGCAGTCAAATAGTCTGGCAAGGTCTCCGCAATCTACCTTATCTGCAGTTGGTAGTTAGTCCAGGGGAAGCTCGAAGGGTCCTTCACAGGTCTCATCCCCTCCAACAACTCATTTGACAGAGAATACTGATGCATGGGATTTTCTCTATGCAGCGGCCGACGAAGTTGTCAGGCTGGAGATGGATAGAGCTAATCCAATATCCACATCTCCGATGCATGCCCAAGGGTTTCAAGGGCATGTTAGAAGGCAAAACTTCTCTGCATCACAGTCTCCAGCTTTTCTGAATAAAGACCTCACGGGAAAGAGCTGTAGTTTCTCTCCAGAGAACAAATTACACACTGAATTTGCAACGCCATGCAGACAACAAGATCTTTCAGGGAAGGTAGCAAGTTTGTTCGACGAAGGCAGCTTTTTAGCGAAACAGAAAGCTAGGCACTTTGTTTTCTTTATTCAAGACTCCTTTTGGACATAACTACATTGATCTACAAAAACCTTTTTCTGGCACAAGCTACACAATAAGTGATGGGCACTTGGTTCAAACCAAATAGTTCTATGATCTCTTAATATGCTCAGTAATAGAGTGAACTTATGAGCATGAATTACTAGAATAATTGGACATATGATAATTATATTGAGTGTGTAGACATGTTGCACAGAGCATTTGTATTTTGTTGTTGTGGCAGACACTAGCAGGGACTACCGGCTGCATGCAGCACTTGTTATATATTATAGTTTCGAGGATTAGATTTCCAGGGAAACCAAAGTACTCTCATACATTGTAACTTGAAAGTGTAGGTTCCATCGAGGCCTTTATTATATATTTTCATTTCTATTTCTTAGTTTTGTTAGTAAAGATTCATTATTTTTCTCATACTGAACACGTAGTCTTGGTCTAACATTGTGAGAATAAGTGACCGATCCAAATATATAACAGCAGGAAACAAAAATCAAGTTAGCAACCAACTTAAACAAAGTTTTTGAACAAAATAATCATGAAGCTGACCTAAAACTTATAAAAGAAAACAAGAGAAGGCTGTGATGATTATCAACGTAATTACATTGCAAACCAGAATATTTGCTATAATAATATCTCTCGTTTTAAAGATAACAAAATTGATTGTGTGGTATATATTTTGGTTTACAATATTACAGAAAATTTATTGTGTTAGGCGCATTCGACAACCTAGTATGACTGCAGTGTATAAGTATGTCATGTCTTCAAAAAATAATAAAAATAGCTTTTACTAATGGGAGCCAAAACATTAGCTTAAATCTTAAATTATATATAACTTGAATCTTTAGATTATATCAAGCTTTTTAATCTTATTAATTGACTAATATTAATTATTAAAATATAACTATGTATTATTCTACGACCCTGTCACCTCCTCAAAAAATAATAAAAACAGTTTTTAGTAATGTCGGCTAAAACATTAGCTTGAATCTTAAATTATATATAACTTGAATCTTTAGATTATATAAAACTTTTTAATCTTATTAATGGACTAAAATTACTTATTAAAATATAACTATGTATTATTATATATAATTAGAATTATCTCATGTTTTTAATAGTTCCTTTATCATATATGTGAATTTGAATGGATCATAAATTTACCTTTAACAAAAAAATTTACTACATTAAAATTCTGAATTAGGTAAAATATTAAACATCTTTACTCAAATTTACTAAAGCTAATATCATCTCTTAAATCAAAGGAACAAGGTTAATTCAACACAAAGAATCCAAAATCCTACTAAAAAATCTGTTAATATTTCTTTTAATTAAATATTTGTAAAATGAATCTTTAAAGGAAAAACCATATCCTATGCATATACTAAAATCTTTGAAGACATAAATATTTCCACATCAAAGTGATAATATTTGAAAATATTAATTTGATGTAGTTTTATTATAAATTTTGTTATCATGCCATCAAAAACATTATTAAATCTAATATTAATATTATTAAATTTAATAACTTTGGATTAATACAATATTAAATTTAATATGATATTCAATTTGTTATATTATAATATATATTAATATATCATGATTGATATATAACTCTAGATATATATATGGAGGGAGGAGCAAAGATATAAAGTGATAGAGGTGGATAGATAAAAGGAGTGACAAGGGAGAGATGGAGATAAAATGAAGGAGAGGGAAGAGGAGGAATGAAGAGAGAGAGAGAGAGAGAGAGAGAAGGGTAGGAGAGAGAGAGGGAGAAACAATGATGGGGGGGGAGAGAGGGACAAGGTTGGAGAGAAGAGAGAGACATGGGGGAAGAGAGAGGGAGGTAGGAGAGAGAAAGAAAGAGGGGAAAGACTAGAGAGAGGAATTGAGAGAGGGGGAGAGATGTAAGGACAAAGAGGGATGGAAAAAGAGATGGAGTTGGAGGGGGAGAGAGGGAGTGAAGAAGAAAAACATAGAGAGAGAAAAGTGGAGAGAGGGAGAGGGAAAGTGACAAGGGAGAGATGGAGAGAGAGTGTGTATTTTTGGGTTGAGACAAAGAGACAAAGAAGGAGAGATGGAAGGAAGGGGGAAGGGAGGGAGAGATAAGGAGAGAAGGATGGATATAGTGACAGAGTTGAAGGGTGAAGAGAGAGAGGGGAGGAGAGAGAGACAAAGGGAGGTGAGAGAGGAAGGAAGAGAGAGAGAAGGGGAGAGGGAGGGAGAGAGAGATGAAGTTGGAGGGTAAGAGAGAGGGAGGCAAGAAGAAATACATATAGAGATAAATGTGGAGAGAGAGAGGGAGTGATAAAGAAGATAGAGAGAGAGGGAGAGAGGATAGCAGGCGGGAGGAGAGATAGAAAGGGGAGAGAGAGAGTGAAGGGGAAGAGAGAGGGAGAGGGAGAGGGAGGGAGAGATATATAGACACGGAGAAAGAGTGTGGATGTTTTGGAGGTGATATAGAGAGACAAATGAGAGGGAGAAGGAGATAGAGATATAGATCGGAGGGGAAGAGAGGGAAGAAGAGAGATAAATAAAGGGAGGAGAGATATATAGATATGGAGAAGAGTTTGTGTGTGTTTTGGGGGGGGATAGAGAGACAAAGAATGAGAGATGGAGGGGGGAGAGGGAAGAATATTTCTTGCACTATATGCATTGATTTGTAGATGTTGATTTCTATTCCTATTTGATTACTTGCACTAGATGCATTGATTTTAGTGTAGATGTTGATTTCTAATTATATTATGATTGCTTGGACTAGATACATTGATTTTAGTGTATCTGTTGATTTCTAGTCCTATTTGATTTCTTTCTTTATATGCATTGATTTCGGTGTAGATGGTAAGATTGCTTGCACTAGATGCGTTGATTTTAATGTATATCTTGATTTCTAATTAATGATTTGATTGCTTGCATTAGATGTATTGATTTTAATGTAGATGTTAGTTTCTAGTCTTATTTGATTGCTTGCATTATATGCATTGATTTCAGTGTAGAGGTTGTTTTTTAATCCTATTTGATTACTTACATTAGATGGATTAGATTTTCTCAATATTGAGGCTATAAATTATTAAAAATATTTTTCAAGATTAGATTGATTGGGGAGAGAGGGAAGAAGATTTCTTGCACTAGATGCATTTATTTTAGTGTAAACGATTATTTCTAATCCTATTTGATTGTTTGCAATAGATTTATTGATTTCACTATAGATGATTATTTCTAATCCTATTTGATTGTTTGCAATAGATGCATTGATTTCGGTGTAGATGTTGATTTCTAATTATATTTGATTGCTCGCAATAGATGCATTGATTTCAGTGTAGATGTGGATTTCTAACCCTATTTGATTGCTTGCACTAGATGCATGGATTTCATTGTAGATGTGGATTTCTAATCCTATTTGACTGTTTGCACTACATGCATGGATTTCATTGTAGATGTGGATTTTTAATCCCATTTGATCGCTTGCACTAGATGCATTGTTTTCAGTGTAGATGTCGATTTGAAATCTCATTTGATTGCTTTCATTAGATGCATTGATTTAAGTGTAGGTGTTGTTTTCTAATTTTATTTGATTGTTTGGATTAGATTAATTTGCACTTGAGAAAATATTTGCACCTCCAGGGATTTGATCCCTCTCGGTGCATGATAGATCCGGTGTTAAATGGATCTAAGTTGGCTTAAAAGATTAAAAAACTAAAATTCTAAACTCGGCATGAATTTTCTTATTGGCGATCAATTCTTCTTATTCTTCTCCTTCATCAATGTCAATGACGAATTTACCATTGTCGTGATTCAATGTTGCAAACAAGAAGAACAAAATGTGGAACAACACCAACGGTTCGATCTCGTTTTCATTTATCAGGACTGTTGTCTCAATGTTCAGTTGCGCCAAAGCTCCCATCCCCATTATGATTTCTTAGATGATGGAGAAGGTGATCCCTAGTTGAGCCAACCATCCCATGAAGAACTCGTTCGCTTTCGTAAACCCAAAAAAAACCCTGATCAAATTAAATGCATTGAATGCTTAATTTTCCAGAAAAAACTGTTGAGATTCACTCCAGTGGTTGAAGACGACAAATCTCAATAGTGTTTCCACGAAAAAATTCACAATAAAATGCCTATCGACATAATTATTATTGCTAACTGCTCAAGTTGGGGATGGCCTTTGTGTTGGTGAATGTCTTCGTCCTTGGCAGTGGAGACCTGTGTGCTTTTCTTTTTCCCATCTCTGTAGCTGGATCCTATTACATTATGATCCGAAATTGGATCCTCAAACTCTCTTAAAGCTACCAGAACTCTATAAAAACTCATATCGAAGTTTAAAGTCCTATAGATGTCGAAGCCTATTAGAAATAACCTCTGAACAATGACAATTTGCAGCCAGCACAGAGCAATGAGGACCTTCGGTCAAAGCGCATTCCATGGGGACTGTGCATGGTGCAAAAATGGCAGTTAGGAGACTCAGATCAGAAAACGGAGGCTGTTTCTGATGGCGGGATTAGTGCAAAGCTAGGAAAAACCCCTTGAAATGGAAAAGCCCCAAGCACTCGGTCACAAGGGAAGCTAGGAAACCATGGGAAAAGCACTAAAACAGACGGCAGGTCCCGCGCTCCAAAAACGATAGTATATCGGAGGCGTTTCGAGCGGTAAGTGGGTTTGTCAGAGGACCCATTGATTCCATACAGCGAATGACGCGTGTCCGGCGGATGAGAGAGAAAACTGCTCTCATCACAGGCTAACATCCGAGCAAGTCAACCGCGCGATAAGAACAATAACCGTAGGATCTGGAGGCCCCAGATCGAATGACAGAGATTGCGCCCAATGGGAAACCAGATTCGATGAAGAAAATAAGCTTCGACACATAAAGGTTGAAGTCCGATTGGACCGCTGAGTTGGCAGATGAATCATTTTACAGAGTAACCGAAGTAACGAACCGTTTAAGGAAGAGCTAGCTCAGCTCGCGAGGAGACAAGTGGCCACCTCTCTGTGAAGCGTCACAGTGATGATGACGCAGAGCAAGGGATCCCAAGCGGACAACAGCAGGCGATCTGAAGAGGCAGAGGCTGAAACGAACAGTCGAGGAACAGAATGGTTCTAAGCCATGCATAGACAGAGAGCAAAGAGGGGGCAGAAAAAGGGAGAGAAGGAGAGAGTAGACCTGGAAGTAGAGAAACCAGAGCCGAGCTCATGGTAATAGGCAGAGCCACCAGAGGTTGGAGGTAGAGCCGTAGAGTGAACAACGAAGAAAAAACTTTGAATGCGTAGAGAGTCTAGCAAGCCATGCAGAGGTCAAGTGAAAAGCTAGAGAGCTCAATTGATAGCAACATATTATTGTTGAAGTTGCTTGGAGGTCGAGCGACTCACAGAGGCATGCAAAGGTCGAGAGAAAGAGCTTAGAGAAGCCACAACAAAAAGCCGCGAGCCATAGCCAGAGCCAAGAGCCAGATCCAAGAGCTAGAGCGAGCACCAGAAGCAAGAGCTGAGAACCAGAACCAGAGCCAGAGCCAAAGAGCCAAAGCTAGTGTTAGAGCCAAGAGCCATAGCTGGAAAGTCGAAGAGCTCCAAGAGCCTAGGGAAAAGATGGTGTTCTGAGCCCAGTGTTCTTGTGTAAAACATTGGAGTTGAGTGTGAAACTTGTAAAAGAACGTTTTCCATAATCCCAGAGAGCCTAATTGAGTTGATTAGAGCTCAAGGAGACGTAGCCCAAGATATCAGGGTGAATTCCATGTTATATTGTTGTCTTATGTGTTTGTTGTTTGTTTTTACTGCTACTTTAATTACTGTTATATGCATTTATATATCAGTTTAAGTACCTTCCCATATCAGCACAAACAACAGATTTTAAGGTAAATAATCAGCGGAAAACAAATACAAGCATACAACCATAATTTCAAGAATTTCTGAATTCCGCATTGGTTAATCATTAAGACTTGGGAAAATTCAAAGCTTTGGAAGTGGGAGAGGTCCTTGTAAGTTAGACAAGAAGCCTAAGAGCCCCATTTTCAGATCAAGTGGTATCAGAGCTAATAACTGATTAACCCCACCTTCAAAGAAGGTTGTATTAGAATGCTTGATTGACAGGGCAAAGATTCCTTGTCTGAAAGGTGTTTGGACAGTCAAGGATTGATTGCCTCATCAATTGTATGTTTGGTTGCAGACTGACTATTGTTTGAGCTTGCAGAGGTAAAGGGAAAGCTATTGATAGCTTAGTCCAGGAAGGACAAGAAGGAAGAAGGGCTGAAGGCATTCTTCTATCCCAAAAGACCTCAAAGCAACCCTTGAAGCACAAGAGGTTTGTTGCAAAAGGTTGCTTGAGTAAGCACTTTATTAATCTTGTTTGAAGTTCTTTTGTTCATTGGCATAATGACAAATTCTACAAGTGAGTTCTCAAATTCTTCTTTCTTCACAAGAGTCTTTGATGAAGATGTCAGGCCAGGGTAACTCCAGCTATTGATGAACGCAAGACATAATTGATTATTTCACATTAGATAACTATTATTTATATACACAAGAAACGGATCAGTTCATCTTCTAGATGACTGTCCGGCTTCACCTCATCCGTTTCAGATTAGGTGTCAACATTCCCCCCCTTAATCTGAAGGGATGTTGGTGAGTCCAAGCATCGTTCTGAATCTTTCAATCTTTTCTCTTCCAAGTGCTTTGGTGAAGATGTCTGCAATTTGTTCGTTTGTGGAACAATGACGGAGATGGATTGTTTTGGCCTCAACATGATGTCGGATCAGATGATATTTAGTATTGATGTGCTTAGTACGATCATGGAACTTTGGATTCTTGGCCAACTTTATTGCAGATGTGTTATCAATCATGAGTGGAGTAGATTGTATTTGTTTTACTTGCAAATCTTCAAGAATTTTCCTGAGCCACACAATTTCTTTCGTTGCTTCAGCTGCTGCCACGTATTCTGCTTCTGTTGTGGAATCTGCTGGTACTGATTGTTTGCATGATCTCCAGGAGACAACTCCTGATCCAAGACTCATAGCATATCCTGAAGTAGATACCCCAGTTTCTTTGTCTCCATCGAAGTCTTAATCAGAGTATCCAATCAAGTTGAAGTCGTCCACCTGTGTATACTTGATTCCAAGGTCTTGAGTTCCCTTCAAGTACCTTAGAACTCTTTTTGCAGCAGACCAATGTCCCTCACAAGGCTTTTGCATAAACCTGGAGAGGATTCCAACAGCAAATGAAATGTCTGGTCTGGTAGTAGTGAGGTAGATGAGACTTCCTACAAGCTGTCTATACCTTGTTGCATCCTCAAATTCCTTTCCTTCAGTAGATGTGAGCTTCAAGTTTTGTTCCATTGGAGTAGAAAGGGGATTGCACTCTGTCATGCCAAATCTGTATAAAAAATCTCCAATGTATTTCTTTTGAGAAAGAAATATGGACTTTGGATGTTGGGTTACTTCAATGCCAAGATAGTAATGAACATAGCCCAAATCAGTCATTTCAAAAATTTTTCCTAATTCTTTCTTTATGGATGCAATATAGCTTTCATTGTTCCCTGTCATTAAAAGATCATCTACATATACCACAAGATATACAACTGTTTTGCCAACTTTCTTGACAAATAAAGTTGCATCATCAAGATCAAAATGTTTGAAGTTGAGTTTCAGAAGATGCTCAGTTAGTTTTTCATACCAGGCTCGTGGTGCTTGTTTGAGGCCATACAAGGACTTCACAAGTTTGCATACTTTGTGTTCGTGTCCTTTCACAGCAAATCCTTCAGGCTGGGACATAAAAACATTCTCTTTTAGATCTCCATTCAAGAATGCAGTTTTTACATCCATTTGATGGACTTTCCAACCGTTCTGAGCAGCTAGTGCAAAGAGTGTCCGGATGGTGGCCCATTTTGCTGTGGGAGCAAAAGTTTCCTCGTAATCGACCCCTTCTTTCTGTGCAAAACCTTTTGCCACAAGCCTAGCTTTGTGCTTGTCAAGTGAGCCATCAGCTTTGTACTTGTTCTTGTAGACCCACTTGCAGCCAATTGGTTTGGTTCCAAATGGAGGATCAACCAGCTTCCAAGTGCCATTCTTTATGAGGGCATCATACTCCTTCTGCATCGCTTCTTTCCATTCATCATAAGAAGCAGCTTCTTTGAAGGAAGTTGGTACAAAATCTGTAGACAAGTTCAATTCACAATCATAAGTAACATCCATATCAACAGGTGAATTAGAGTTATCTACATCACCTCCATCTTGTCGATTTGAATTTCGGGTTCCTGTTTTTCCAATTTCATCAGGATGAACACTTTCAAGTGTCTTTGTCAGCCACTTTGGGGGACCTTTCTGAGATGGTCCAGGCTGTTCTGTTGATTGAGTTGGGTCTGAATCAAGATTGAGTCTCCCAATTCTATCAATTACATCACTTAAAGCATCATCCGTTGTTGGAGTGTCATACAGGGGAGATTGTTCTTCAGAAGAAGATTCCACATGTTGATCTAGTATAGGAATCCCCCCTTCAAGATGTGGAATCTGATTATCAAACTCTTGGAATGATTTTGGTTTTGTGAATCTATCCAAGCGATCAAGTTGCCACTCAACAACACTGTCAGATTTGGATGATTCAAGAAAAATGACATCTCTAGATAAAACAAACTTTTTATTTACTTCATCATAAAGGCGGTATGCTTTAGATGTGTTTGAATACCCCAGGAAGATACACTTACGACTTCTAGCACCAAGTTTGTTTCTATGTACCTTTGGTATTAAAGCATAACAGGTGGAACCAAATATCCTGAGATGTTTTACCGAAGGAACATGTCCATACCACAATTCATAAGGAGTCTTGTTTCTTATAGCACTAGATGGACATCTATTCTTTATATATGCAGCACATAGAACAACATCAGCCCAAAACATTGTCTTTACATTTTTGAAGAAAAGCATAGATCGTACCATATTCAAAATTGTTCTGTTCATTCTTTCAGCTATTCCATTATCAGTGCGAATAGACCCAATATGAGATTGTGCATCATTTTCAATCCATTTATGAAAATTCTTGAATGTTTGAAAAGCATCATATTTGTTCTTCAACAAGTAAACCCAACACATTCTGGTGTAATCATCAATAAATGTCATGATATATTTATTTCCATTTGCAGAAGGAACAGGCATTGGACCACATAAATCTGAATGAATAAGTTCAAGCTTCCTATGTGCTCTTGAATGTGAATCATGAAAAGACTGTTTGCTATGCTTTCCTAGAATGCAAGCATCACATTGTTTATGTTTTCTAGGAATTGTAGGCAAACCAGCAACACCATTTTTCTTCAACAAGCGGAGACTATCATAGTTTAAATGTCCAAATCTAGCATGCCATAATAAACTTGATGGAAGTGCACCTTCTTCATGATGAGAAATATATGAGAAATGTTGTGCATGAGCAGAGGTTCCTTGCAGTTTAAGGAGTCTTTCTTCTTCTATACCCCTCATGACAAGTGAGTGGTCAGATGCCTTTCTTACCTCAAGCTTGCCATCAAACATGTGAATGGAGTGACCTTGCTGGCGGATGTGGACCAGGGACAGCAAGTTTCTCTTCAGCTGTGGGAGATATAGAACATGATCCAGAAGAAAGTCTGGAAGACCAGGCAGTTTAAGCCTGATTGTGCCAAGCCCTGATGGCTTGATTTTTGACTGATCTGCAAAGTATACTGCTCCATCAACATTGTTAGTGAAATCTTCAAAGAAATCTCTCCTATGAGTCATATGATAGGTTGCTCCTGAATCAAGCAACCAGTCATTTTTCGAAGAAGCAAGTGAAGCATTAAACAAATCTTCATTTACTCCAATGTTACATTGTGCCTCAATATAGTGAGCAGATTCAGGTGCTTTACCTTTGTCTGAGTCATCAGTTTTACCTTTCTGCTGATTTCTTCTCTGCTCAACTTTGTCCCATGGTAGCTTGCATGTAGAAGCATCATGTGATCCATTTCGTTTGCAGTGAATGCAATGCAGATCTGCCTTTTCTGCTTGAGAATGTCTGCCCCCCCTGCCTCTGAAGTATCTTCCTCTTCCTCTTCGTCCACCTCTTCCTCTTGCAGAATCTGAGCAGGATGCTTTTCTTTGTGAGCAAGGCAAACAATCTCTTCAGAAGATTCAGGGACTGTTTTCTTTCCAAAGGCTTTCTCTCTTTCAGCAAACTTTTTCACAAGAGAGTCAAAGGTTATATCTTTAAGGTTTCCATTTGCTTGTAAAGACTCAAGATAATTGGAGTAGGTAGGATAGAGTGCTTTAAGAAAGGCAATAAGAGAGATATCCAGATCAACCTTAGTGGATTTTATATCATGCATTATAGACTTTATTTCAGATGCAAGAGCAAGAGGATCATTATTTTTCAGTTCAAGAGTGAAGAGTTTAATCATGAGCTGAACAACTTCAAGTGCAGAATGTGTATCATAGAGTTCTTTCAGCTTTTGTATAGCTTCAAAGGCAGTGGAATAGCAGGAAATATGACGACTTACTTCCTCATTGACAGATGCTGCGATCAATGCAAAGGCTTTGCTGTTCTTGTTTTCCCAAATGGAGAGTTCTTTGTCTGATGTGGGCTGCACAGGGTCTCTGTCTTCTTCTCCGACACACACACCTTTCCACAGCTCATTGTAGATGAGGGTGTGTTTTACCATCCGAGACCATTCAGAATAGTTCTCCTTGCCAGTGAGAACTATTCCGACCATAGAAATGATTGAATGCATTCTGTAAAAAAAAATCTCTGCCAAAAACACTTCTATTGAGAGAGAAAAAAAAAATCCTTCTGAAAAAATATCTCTTCTGTAAAAATATCCTTATATGATTGCCGTATGCATTATATATATCACTGCTCAATATGATTGCCTTATGCATTATATATATCACTGCTCAATATGATTGCCTTATGCATTATATATATCACTGCTCAATATGATTGCCTTATGCATTATATATATCACTGCTCACATATATATATATATATCATGTTCAAAAATCAAAGGGCGCTCAATCACATATATCACTGTTTAAAAATCAAAGGGCGCTCAAATATCAATGTATATCACTGTTCAAAAAAAGGCGCTCACATATATATATATATATATGACATGAAAACTCTGTGGTATCCGCTGCCCAGAGGTGGAACACAGTACTCAGCCTTGTCTTTCACGTCAGGCCATGGTAGCCGCTGCCCATATCGATTTCTGGAGGGGCTTCACGCCATGGTATCGCTGTCAGTCTTCAAACGCAGCCAATACAGTCTTTTACCACACTTCCGCAGCTTGTCAGTTGTTACCAAAGTTTACAAATAACGCAGGCTTATAACAAAAAACGATACCACTGTTTACCAAAACGATACCTCAGGCTTCAATATTAACGCAGCATACCACTGTTTTGAAAAGGAGGGCGCTCAGCATATCACATGAAAACGCTGCGGTAACATTGATGTGCAGGAGCGGAACCTCTTCGATGTGATGAGCAGTGGAGCACCGGCCTTACGATCCTTGACCCACTGAATGTTAAATCCCTCACGCAGTCTCCAGCTTAACTAGAATGATCTCGTGTCTCTTCATAAGACCGCAGCCACCAATATATATTAAGTAAAAAGAAACACAGCCGCATTTACCATTACAGAAAACGCATTTTCAGAAAACGTGCCACCATTAATAATGTATATTTAGTAAAAATTGAACGCAGCCACTATTATATGAGACGCAGTCTTCATACCATAATGCAATCAATCTTCTTCAAAAAAAAGCGCAGTTACCATAACTTGCAGTAAGTATGGGCCGAGGGTGGACTGATACAGGCAGCGGAGCACCTAATCTCAGAAACTCGTATGGAGCTCTATGTCACACAGACTTCGTCGACCTCCGCACAAACAAAATCTCGCTCAACGGAAATTCTCCAACGTCAATACAGAGTCCTCATGCAAGGAAACTGAAGCTCAGAGTGCTCAGGACAGAGGCAGCAGAGCCTGACATACAACAGCGCATTCCAGGGGCGCTCATGACAAAGGGCGCAGTTATGGACAGAGGCGCAGAGACAGGTATGTCAGAGGTAGCGCAGAGAGCAGATGTGGCCAGCAGGAGTTACAGCTAATTTTGGGAACGGGGACCTGTGCTCTGATTCCTTGTCAGGCCAGGGTAACTCCAGCTATTGATGAACGCAAGACAGAACTGATTATTTCACATTAGATAACTATTATTTATATACACAAGAAACAGATCAGTTCATCTTCTAGATGACTGTCCGGCTTCACCTCATCCGTTTCGGATTAGGTGTCAACAGAAGATATGAAGCAAGAATTGTCCACCATGATGGATATGGTGAGAGAAATGTATGAGGAGTAGGAAGAGCAACCTACTTAGACAGCAGTTGAATTCTGTGGAGGAAGAGACGTAGATGCTTTCTGACAAATTGCAGGAAATGGAGAGGCAACTTCATACTGCAAGTATGAATCTGAAAAGGATGCATGAGTTGGAGTCACAACTCTTTGTTGCAAAAGAAGCCTTGGCCAAGTATTAGCTTGAAGAAGAGGTAAACCATTCCTGTTTGTCTTCAAATTCTTCTAAGAATGTTTATATTGGTTCTTTTGAAAAACATACCAGAGGCATAGGTTCCAAGCTAATGTCCAAGATGGGCTATGAAGGAAAAGGATTGGGTAAACATGCACAAGGTATTGTTGAGCCAATAATGATTGAGGAAAGGCCTAAGTATTTGGGTCTTGGCTATCGACAATCTTATGGAGAGAGTTCCAACGCTGCCATGAAGGTCATTGAAATAGTTCCAAAAAGGAGTTTCATTGCGGGTCCTCTACCTTAGAAGTGTGAGGATTGTATTCAAGAGCAATGCAATAACTCGAAACATCATTCACATGATGTGGGTGTTCAGAAGAAGATACTTGAACCAGAGGGTTGTGGAAACTCCGACAACCTTGAAGAAAGTGAAAGTGTTCCAAAGGGAGCTACTTCTTCATTTGCTTCACCTATTCATGAAGGAAAAATAGGTGAAAGAGGCAAATATAAATCTGGTTCTAAACACATTCCTTTTGATTTTGTAAAGCATGGAAAAAGAATTGCATGTTCCTTTTGTGGTTCGGATAGCGATTTATGTTTCTAGATGTTGGAAGAGGATGGCCACATATAGGAAACTTTTGAAGGAAAAGAAGCAAGGAGCCAAAGGTACACAGGACAAGGCAAATCATGTTGTCAAAAGGATACACGTGTGTTGCACTTACTGCCATAAGCAAGGGCATCTTACTGAAAGATGTTGGACTTTGAATCTAGCACTGCTTCCACCAAAGCTAAAGGAGAAGGTGGAAAGATAAAATGGCAGAGATGGAAATAAAGATTCCATGATTGATGTGTTTCGGGATGATTCACATATTGATGCTGATGTGCAAACAAAGGAGGGATCTTTGAAATGGATTGGTAAGAAATGGTTAGAATTCTTATCCAATTAAGACTGCATGTCCTTTGATGCATCTGTTTGCATTTCTTTGTGGAATAAATGCAAGTTGCAGGATCTTACCCAAATGGTAAATAGAAAGAATTTGAGTAGGAAAGTCACTTTATTGTTGCAACAGTATGTTCATTTCAACTTTGGAAGTACAATGTACTTAAGCGAAAGTTGAAAAGATGGAATGCATGCCTGAGCTGCATGTGATGCTGGCTTGGGAGAAGTTGACTTGGTCTCCAAAATGGAGATAAGGATGAAGTGTTTCATCTTTTGGAAAAGAGTCCTAAAGGTCTTTTCCTACATGCTTGACTTGAAGGGCCATTTGTTGTAAAGGCATGCTTTATTAGCTTGTTATCTAGCTAATCACTTGTATGCAGATATAAGAAATGGAAGGGTTCACAAGATGTGAAATCTGTTTCTTTGTTGAAGCAGGAGTTAGCCCATGCAGTTGTTGTCTATATGCCTGCTGTTGTTAAGAGTTGTTGTTGGTAACTTTTCAAACAGGTACAAGTGGAAGTTTTGTGGAGCAGATATACTTCACTTTTTTTGAGCACCTTGGATCAAGGGTCAAGGCAAAAAATTTCAAACTACCTTCTATAAACCTCACAGTAGAAGCTCTGCATGAAGTTAAGGAGGAAAACAGTTCTTTCTGAGACGACCAACCATCCAAGAGGGGAAGTCGTCAGAGATTTTGGTTCGGAGGCACTATGCAAAGGAAAGTGTAGGGAGGCTGGAAGAAGAGGGTGTTGTTACTCTCATTTACTTCTTAGATCAGTATATCAGTATTTTGGTGGACCAAAAGTTCTTTTAGTGGGAAGGCGTGATCCAAAATTGGATCCTCAAACTCTCTTAAAGCTACCTGAACTCTATAAAAACTCATACCAAAGTTTAAAGTCCTATGGATGTCGAAGCCTATCAGAAATAACCTCTGAACAACAACAATTTGTAGCCAGCACAAAGCAATAAGGACCTTCAGTCAAAGCGCATTGACCGTTGGCCCATGGGCACTATGCAGGGCGCAAAAATGGCAGTTAGGAGACTCAGATTAGAAAACGGAGGCTGTTTCTGATGCGCTACTAGCGCAGCGCTGGGAAAAACCCCAAGCACTCGGTCACAAGGGAAGCCAAGAAACCATGGGAAAATCACTAAAATAGACGGCAGGTCTCGCGCTCCAAAACCGGCGGTATATCAGAAGTGTTTCAGGTGGTAAGTGGGTTTGTCAGAGGACCCAACGATTCCATACAGCAAATGACATGTGTCCGGCCAATGAGAGAGAAAACCGCTCTCATCGCGGGCTAACATCCGAGCAAGTCAACCGCACGATAAGAGTGATAACTGTAGGATCTGGAGGCCCCAGGTCTAACAGTGGAGATTGCGCCCAATGGGAAACTGGATTCGACGGAGAAAATAAGCTTCGACACATAAAGGTTGAAGTCCGATTAGACTGCTGAGTTGTTGGATGAATCATTTCACAGAGTAATCGAAGTAACGAACCGTTTGAGGAAGAGCTGACTCAGCTCATGAGGAGACAAGTGGCCACCTCTTTGTGAAGCGTTACAGTGATGATGACGTAGAGTAGGGGATCCCAAGCGGACAGCAGCAGGCGATCCAAAGAGATGGAAGCCGAAACGAACACTCGGGGAACGAAATGGTTCTAAGCCACGCACAGACAGAGAGTAAAGAGGGGGCAGAAAAAGGGAGAGAAGTAAAGAGTAGACCTGGAAGCAGAGCAACCAGAGCCGAGCTCACGGTAATAGGCAGAGCCACCAGAGGTTGGAGGCAGAGTTGTAGAGTGAACAATGAAGAAAAACGCTGAATGCACAGAGAGTTTAGGGAGCCACTCAGAGGTCGAGTGAAAAGCTAGAGAGCTCAATTGACAGCAACATATTGTTGTTGAAATTGCTTGGAGGTCGAGCGACTCACAGAAGCATGTAAAGGCCGAGAGGAAGAGCTTAGAGAAGCCATAGTGTTATGAAACCAGCTCAAGAAAAGATAGAAAAGAAAGATCAACGCCTTAGAATTCAGCCTCTTCGAGGGGGCAACCTCCTTTACATTACATAAATGAACAATTCTTGGATGATACAAATGACAAAACCTCCTTTCTATATATAGGAGTCTAAGGAGTCACAATATAATCTAGCCGACCTAACAATAATAATATAAAGCCACAAAAATAATAATAGAGGGATTCTATGGGGCACAGAAATAACAATATGTGGGTAATAGGGGAAAAACAATATAAATAAGGGGTATAATTACAATAGTAATGGGGTAATCACTAGTATTATAGGGACCCAACATGCCCCTCTCCTTCAAAAAAGTGTTGTCCTCAACGCTTGAGCAGTTCTGGATACTTCTGCATAAAATTCTCATCCTCCCACGTGGAATCTTCAGCGGATAAGTTCTTCAACTTGATAAGATACTCTGAAATTGATCGATTTCGTAGTTGTCGAGTTCTTGTTTCTGTGATTGCTTCCGGTTCCAATATAATTTTTCCTTCCTCGTCAAGTTCTAGCAATATTGTTTGAACTGGAAGCTTGTCGCCTATAACCTTCTTTAAACATGAAACATGGAAAACTGGGTGCAATCGAGAAGCTGCAGGAAGCTCCAATTTGTATGCCATAGTACCAATCTTTTCCAACACCTTGTACGGACCATAATACTTTGGTGATAATTTATTATCCTTCTTAGCTTTCTTTAGGGACATTTGCTTATATGGTTGTAGCCGTAGGAATACCCAATCACCTACATCAAAACTTCTTTCACTGCGATGTTGATCTGCCTATTGTTTCATTCTATTTTGTGCCAACACGAGGTTATCCTTTAAGAGTTGGAGGACTTGTTGTTGATGTTCGATGTGATGTTCCACTGCCTGAACCTTAGAATTTTCTCTTAAATATGATGTGATTGATGGTGGTTGGTACCCATAAAGTGCCATAAATGGGGTCATTTTTGTTGCTGTATGGAAGGAAGTGTTATACCACCATTCAGCCAAGGGCAACCATTTGACCCATTGTGTCTGTTTATCAGATACAAAGCAACGAAGATATCCTTCCAAACATTTGTTTACTATCTCAGTTTGCCCATCAGATTGAGGATGATAAGATGAGCTATGAGCTAACTGAGTACCAAGACAAGAAAATAATTCTGTCCAAAAATTTCCAGTGAAAATGGGATCTCTGTCACTTACAATAATCTTTGGGTTTCCATGTAGCTTTTGAACTGTTTCCATAAATGCAGTAGAAACTGTACTGGCTTTAAATGGATGTGATAATGCACAAAAGTGTGCATACTTGGTAAGTCTGTCAACTACCACCATGATGACACTCTTTCCCTCAGACTTGGGTAAACCTGTGATAAAATCCATTGAAACCTCCTCCCAACGTTGGCTTGGAATGGATAAAGGTTGTAATAGACCCAGTGTCTTAATTGTTTCAACTTTATTTTGTTGGCAAACCAAACATTCCGCCACAAACTTTTGAATATCTGATTTAAGGCCATCCCAAAAAAATTCCTTCTTAACCCTGTGGTAAGTTTTTAAAAATCCTGAGTGCCCTCCTAAGGGAGAAGTGTGCAATTCCATAAGAATCTTTTGTTTTAGCTGGGAATTCTTACAGAGGTATAAGCGATCTTTGTACCATAACGAATCATTTTGCCAGCTAAATGTATCAGAAGTACTTGAATCTTGTTGTAGCTTTCAAATAAGTGCCCACACTTCTTCGTCATTCTTCCATTCCTCCTTTGCTTCATTTATCCAATCTGGTTGGATAATAGAAATGGCACACAACAATGCTTCCATATCCTCATCCTTTCTTGAGAGTGCATCTGCCACCACATTTTGCTTCCCTTTTTTGTAGATGATTTCAAAGTCATAACCCAACATCTTTGTGACCCACTTTTGTTGCTCTTCAGAGGATAATCTTTGTTCTAAAAAGTATTTAAGGCTATCATGATCCGTTTTTACCTTGAAGTGTCTTCCCATTAGGTAGGGTCGCCATTTCTTAAGTGCATGGAGTATTGCCAACATTTCCTTCTCATAAATAGCTTTTCTTAAAAACTTTCCCTTGATTGGACGACTTTCAAAAGCAATGGGTCTTTCATCTTGCATTAGAACAGCACCAATTCCATTTCCTGAAGCATCACATTCCACAATAAAGGTTTTTGTGAAGTCCGGTGTAGCTAAGACTGGTGCTTGGCACATTGCCTCTTTAAGATGTTTAAAGGCCTTTGTTGCTTCCGCAGTCCATGAAAATGAATCTTTCTTCAATAATGTTGTTAGAGGTGCTGCTATTCTCCCATAATTCTTAACAAACTTGCGATAATACCCTGTCAACCCAAGAAATCCTCGCAGATGCTTTATGGATGTGGGGATTTTCCATTCCTTAATGGCTTTAATTTTGCTAGGGTCTACCTTAACTCCTTCATGAGATACAATATGACCCAAATATTCCACCTCCTGGACTCCAAAGAAACATTTGGATCTTTTTGCATATAATTGTTTCTCCTCCAATAGTTGTAGCACTTTGTCAACATGTTCAACATGATCCTTCCAAGACTTGCTGTAGATTAGTATATCATCAAAAAATACTAACACAAATTTTCTAAGGAATGGTTTGAAAATTGAATTCATCAAACCTTGAAATGTTGAAGGTGCATTGGTAAGGCCAAAAGGCATGACCAAAAATTCATAATGACCCTCATGAGTTCTAAATGCCGTTTTCGGAATGTCTTCAATCTTCATTCTGATTTGATGATATCCCGAACGAAGATCCAACTTGGTGAAGTAAATTGATCCATGCAATTCATCCAGTAATTCATCAATGACAGGAATGGGGAACTTATCTTTAATAGTGAGCTTGTTGAGCTCCCTATAATCTGGACACATGCGCCATGATCCATCCTTCTTGTGCACCAATACTACTGGAGCTAAGAAAGAACTTTGACTCGGTTGAATTATACCAGCCTCTAGCATTTCTGCAACCATACGTTCAATTTCACTTTTTTGGACATATGGATATCTGTACGGCCTGATGTTTGGAGGAACACTTCCTGGAATCAGATGAATAGCATGATCATGATCACGCATAGGTGGGAGACCTTTGGGAGTCTCAAATACCTTGGAATGATTGTCCAGGACTTTTTGGAGATCTGGAGAAATAGATGATTCCAATGTGGAAACATCTAGCGAACATAATTGTGCAATTACACCTCTTTGCTCCTTTTTTAGAAGCTTTGTCATGCCATTAGAGCTGATTATCTTTCCTGGTTTCCCTGCAATACCCCTTAATTCAACTTCCTTTCCTTCCACAGAAAATTTCATGAAAAGTTCTTGAAAATTAAAAGCTATTGTACCCAAGGATTGTAGCCATTGGACTCCTAGTACAACATCAACACCTCCCATTGGAATGGAAAGCATTGGGCTAGTCAATACATATTCTCCCATGGATAGCTTGATATTATGGCACTTTCCAGAACAATTTATTGTTCCTCCATTTGCAATCATCACTTGACACTCTGGTGCTGGATATAGGAAGCAATTCAATTCTTTTGCTACCCTACAATGAATAAAATTGTGGGTGCTTCCTGAATCAATCAACACTATTACCTTTTTCTTCTTGATTTGTCCTTCTATCTTGATGGTTTGAGGAGTGGTAATTCCCGCCAATGCATTACAAGATATGGTCGGATTTATTTTTTCTTCATCTAGGCTTTGTTCCTGGAATATATCCTCTTCTTTTGACCTTTCTTGCTCCTTTTCTTCTTCCTCTTCACAATCTATGTAGAATAATTTCTTCTCAGCACACTTATGACCTTTTGTGTATTTGCTATCACAATTGTAACAAAGCCCTTTTGCTCTTTTTTCTTCCAATTGTTGTGGTGTCAACCTTGAAGGTTGTGGAAGACTATGGGCAACAACACTTCCGTCTTTATAGTTGTGAATGGTATGCTTCCTAGTTGCCATAATTTTGCTTTCCATTTTTCTTGCTAACCTGAATGCCTTCTCTAATGAATCAGGTTCCCAAAGGCGCACATCATGTTGGATATTATCCTTTAAAGACCCTATGAACACATCAATCCTATGCTCCTTTGGAATATCTTTTACCCTTATGTTCAATTTTTGGAACTCCTCAATGTGCTCCATTATTGAACCCTTTTGTTTGAGACTTATCAATTGGCTAAAAAAAGTGTTGCTTTTTGTATCCTCATAATGTGCTATCAATTCTTCCGTAAAAATTGCCCAAGTGATAAATTGTTTACGAGAACAAAGCCATTGATACCATACAAACTGATTTGGTTCCAAATATAAAGTTGCCATACGTACCTTTTGTGTGTTTTGCACATTATTGAGATCGAAGAATTGCTCCATCTGTAATATCCATGTGGCGGGATCCTTGCCATCAAACTTCCTCATATCGATTTTTGGAACATGGTGAGTCTTCGATCCAACATTAGAGTCTATGGAATCATGATTAACATTTCTTTTGTTCTCATCATGAGTTTCCTTTAGTACTCTTTCACCCTTAGTGACTATTTCTTGTAGCAACTTATCCATCTTATCATCCATGCCATCAATTTTAGCGTCCATGCCATTCACCTTAGCTTCCATGCCATCCATCTTAGCTTCTACACCTTTCTTTAAACCATCCATCTTAGCTTCTACATCTTTTCTTAAACCATCCATTTTAGATTCTGTTGCTTTTTGTGCAAGTGACACTCGTTGCACTTGTTCTTGTAATTTTGATATATCATATAGCATTTCTTCTTCTTCTTCTTCATGAGTCATGCTAGAGCTTTCAGGCTCCTTACTAGGTGTTTGCATTTTCTTTCCTTGGGGCATCAGTTACCGATAATAATTCTCTAATATTCCCTTTGAATTCCTTCAAACTAAATTTTCAAACCAAGCTTAAGCAAAAATTAAAGAAAATCTACACACCTTTTTTCACTTTGTAGGAGCTCGATATTGCCTCCGATGTATCTCTGTAATTTCTGATTATCTAGTTCTGAATTTGTGATCTGTAGTAGCCCTCTATGTCCTCTTTCCAATGCCACAAGTCTGACCCAAATTGGATTCTCCAAGGAAGAGTTATGCGAAATTTCCCACAGTGACTTGATTATAGACTAGTTCAGTAGAGTGAACTTGTACGACGTGCCACGTGTCACTGTTTCAACCTTTGACTCTAAAAAATATACAAAAGAAAACTACAATCCGTGCTCTTTCTGTACCTTCTTACGAAATTACAATCCGATGCTCAGAAAGAAAGTTATGACGATTTTCCCCAGGTCACCTGTTTTGAGTGTAATTCATGAGTCTGCAAAAAGACCAACTTTCTCAGATCATATCTCTGAGAATATCGCGCGAAAAACTCTGAAATTCGGACCCAAGGTTCAGCGCGATTTCTTCTCAAATGGGTTTTTTTTTCGACTTCTGAAACGTCACAGAAAAAAAGTTATAGCGAAAATGCCACGATGACCTGTTTGGAGCAGCGAAACCCTAAAATCCAAAGCTCTGATACCAAATGTTATGAAACCAGCTCAAGAAAAGATAGAAAAGAAAGATCAACGCCTTAGAATTCAGCCTCTTCGAGGGGGCAACCTCCTTTACATTACATAAATGAACAATTCTTGGATGATACAAATGACAAAACCTTCTTTCTATATATAGGAGTCTAAGGAGTCATAATATAATCCAGCCGACCTAACAATAATAATATAAAGCCACAAAAATAATAATAGAGGGATTCTATGGGGCACAGAAATAACAATATGTGGGTAATAGGGGCACAACAATATAAATAAGGGGTATAACTACAATAGTAATGGGGTAATCACTAGTATTATAGGGACCCAACACATAGCCAAGAGCCAAAGTGAGCACCAGAAGCGAGAGCTGAGAGCCAAAACCAGAGCCAGAGCCAAAGAGCCAGAGCTAGAGTCAGAGCCAAGAGCCAGAGCAAGAGCTAGAGTCAGAGCTGGAAAGCCGAAGAACTCCAAGAGCCTAGGGATAAGATGGTGTTCTAAGCCTAGTGTTCCTGTGTAAAACATTGGAGTTGAGTATGAAACTTGTAAAAAAACTTTTTCCATAATCACAGAGAGCCTAATTGAGTTGATTAGAGCTTAAAGAGACGTAGCCCAAGATATCAGGGTGAACTCCAGATTATATTGTTGTCTTATGTGTTTGTTGTAAAACAAATACAAGCATACACCCATAATTTCAAGCATTTCTTAGTTCCGCATTGGTTAATCATTAAAAGTTGGGAAAATTTAAAACTTTGGAGGTGAAAGAAGTTCATGTAAATTAGACCAAAAAAAAAACAAACAAACATTTTCAAATCACGTTAATTGTTTCCAATTCGCAATCTACTTACTTAACATTTGGCTAAGGGGTGGGGTATAATTAGCAGGTACCACTTGGTTTCGTTTCGTTTCTTTTCATTTGTAACTAGGCGTTACGGGCTATTTATTTCGAAAATGAATGTAGTAAGAAAATCATGCTGTTGGCTTGAATCGACGGTCCAGCTAAGCAGCAGTTGGCATTACTAGCGATCTTCACAGCATAGTGCTGGCTTGAGGTGACCATCCAGGAGTTGACATTCTTTGGGATAACCATTCGTTCTACTGGTTAAGTTGGTAGATACGATCTATTTAGGAATAGTTTTTGTTCTACTTGTTAGGTTGGTAGATACCGTCTATTTACGAATAGGTTTTTTTCAAAATTTATTGAAAAAAAATGGATGGTTTAGATTTAATAGGTTTAAAATATTAGAAATTAAGATCTTCAAATAGTTCTTCATTTCCTACTTCTACTATTGCCTTACAATTTTTAACATAGAGCACATAAATATTTTAATAATATCAGCTATTTAATTTACGTAGCTATACTAATTACGATTTTTTAAATGCACCGAATTTATTCTTTTTCTATGGATCTATGGAAAAATCTGGCCAAGGCATAAATCCATCGTCAGAAGTCAGAATTCGTGTTGTCCTAATGATAATGAGATATGAGTAAATTCATAAACCAAACTACAAGAATGCCGGCAGCATTACCTTTAAAGATTATGTAACATAAAATGGGTAGCAGTTTTCGTAGCCACGTCGAGCACGATATCTGAACTAAACACAGAATTGAATTAACAATACGGTGCCCGCAGACCACTTGATCACATGGACCACTCCACAATTGCAGGGAGAGATTCCTTCCAACAGATAGTTCCACAGTTGCAGGAAATATCAGATGTCCGAAGCTTTCTAAAAGGCATCTAAAGAGTAGATCTGTAGATAAAATGTAGCTGCGAAATTCAAGTTCCACGGTTTGCCATGCCCCTCGGATAAAAATGTCATAATAATCTGGGTAAGTGAATATTTGCAGTTAAGAATGTGGCAGGAGACTGGGCCTAAGATATAGAGGACCTTAAACTCAAGTCAATTGCGGATTTCCAAAATATTGTGGAATCCTCCATTGAAATAGAGTTTGTCATTGTGCGCTCATCTGTCCAAACGATCCGTACAAGGCGCAGGTCTCGTACGTGTAATTGAAGGTCACGCAATGGAGAATAAACAATGTGAAGGTCTTTGTACACCGTTAAGGTGAGCAGAGGGTGATGTAGCAGAACAGAAATCGTTTTGCACAATTGCAACACGTATGACAACGCACTCAAATATCACGTCAGATGGCAGATTATAGAAAGTGATCCAAACAAAGAAGATACATCTTTTTGGAAATATGGGTGCAGAGCGCTATGAGAGCCGTAGCCATAATCTGGGGTAGTCTGTACACAGGATTCATCAGTACTGTGTTGCCGTGACTAAAACGCTTATGAAGGTTTTTGTATTCCAGGTTCTCATCATATATCTAGGCATGATCTAGAACACTCGACATACTTTGTACTCTGTAAATACAGGTATGGATCACATAATTACTTAGGAATGCCAAGAGTCAACCACAGGATTCAATAGCCATCACTTAATAATAACCTGAACAATTATCCTAAAGCCTTAATTATTAAAAAAATGAGTCAAACAATTTTTGAAGATCATAACCAGAATAACAGAAAAAATTTATATAATAATAAACCAGAATAACATTAAAAAAATTTAATTCAAATAAAAATTATATAATAATAAACATTAAAATGATCAGTAATAAAATTGCATGTTTTTAATTTTAAAGGTTAGTTTAATTGGTGGAGTTCACATTAAAAATATTAAATTAGTATAGATATATAAATTAGTATAGATTTATTTTTAAGTATAGATATAACATGAACTAAGAGAGATCAAATTTTTTCAATTGCAAATTTTTTAGTGTAAAATACAATATGTAATTTTTCATTGTTTAAATTGTATTTTTTATTGAAGTATATATAACACCAAACAAAAATTTTAACCATATTTTTTTCAATATATATATATATATATATAAAATAATAATAATATTTTTCATAACATGCATATCAAGAAATTTTATCAAAAAAATTACATATTCATATTAAAATATTTTATTGATAAAGCACTGAATATTTTATTATATGCAACATTAAAATATTTTATTTTAACAATTTTTTCTATAAATAGATATATATGAAGTTGATATTGGCATAAATTAGTTAACATAGATCTTCAAATAGTTTATTTAAATCTCTTGTTGAAATATTTTTGAAAAGTATAAGATTTAAACATCTTATTCACACATTTTCTTTTAATTTTTAATTACTTAATAAATTATTTTTTTATTATTATAATCCATAATATTTTTCTATTTAGAACATAATTTATTTATTTTTATTTTAAAAAGTCATAAGTTAATAGACATACAACCAGACTTATAAAATATGCTTCGTAACTCAAAAACATTAACCACATTAAAAAAAAATTAAAAAACATCAACCACATTAAAAAAAACCATCAAACTTATATTTAAAAAGAAATAATAAATCCTTAAATTTCATCTCAAAAACTCACTAATCAATTAGGTATTGATATTATAATCTCTTTTTTCATAAATCAAAATCGATTACGTTGATTTTATGCCACTCATCTTCCATTTTCATAGATGAAAATTAATTAATTAAAAATAACAAATTAAAAATAACAAACAAATTTGTATTTAAAAGGAAATAATAAATCCTTAAATTTCATCTTAAAAACTCACTAATCAATTAGGTACTGTGATATTATAATATCTGTCTTTTCGTAGAAATAATAAATCCTCAAATTTCATCTTAAAAACTCACTTAGGTATTGATATTATAATATCTCTTTTCATGGAAATAATAAATTAGTTAGTTTGAGTTTATGCAACTCATCTTTCTTTTTCATCAATGAAAATTAATTAATGTACTTGAGTTTATGCAATCTATTTAAATATAAGAGTGTAGAAACTTTTTTTTAATGAATCTTACTTAACTGAATATCATATTCAACTATTTCCCACAAATAAGTATGATGTCTTTTTGAAGTATAACCATTCTAAGTTGCCACTAATTTATGGAGGGGAACTTATTATTTTAGAGAAGATGTAATTTGGATTTGTATTAAAAGTTAGTTTTAATTAGTTTTAATAATTTTATCCTAATTAGTTTTAGAGTAAAACCAAGGTATTATATTTTTTTATTAATATTAAAATTTCTTTCTATTTTAGTATTCTAATTGATTATCTTTCTTAATATAATTATCTTTTTTCTCATCATTTTACGTTAAAAAACTTGTCATAGTCAGGAAGAACATGGCCATATTGGTAACATCTCTCGCAACATAATGGTAAATTTACATAATCTAGAGTTTGGGTGTATGGTTTTAATCTAGGTGGATATTGATGGTCATCCACCTACTCTATTTTCTCAAAGCATAGTTCTCCATCTTATAGTTTTTCAGGTTCTAAACTTCCAAGGTTGTTTTGAGGCCCTAAATGATGTCTTTTTAACATTGCAAGGAACCAAGATGTGGCCATTGTTTAAGCTTTGGTTGATCCAAAATGTGTAATTCTCAGCTAAACCTTTCCAACTAGCTATTGAGTGCACCAAACAAGTATTATATGCAAAAGTTATTATCCTAGGAAGTTGATATACTAATTAACCATAGTAGGACCCAAAAGCCTTTTGGCATTTCAACTCCGAGGGTTAGATTTTTGGATGTTTGGGTTTTTCTCATTGTTTCAGATTTTAAAAAGGGTCTTTCAACCTCATCGTAACTCACTCCGGTGAAGGCGCTTATCCATTACATCTCTTTCAAGAGATAAGCTACCACCATTCAAACTAGTTTGTTTTCATTCTGCATTTTTAGAGTTTCATTACTTTCCATTTGTTAAAAAACATCAAGTTTCACTGTATCTCTATGTTTTAGTTATAAATCTATATTTCATTTCATTCCCTTCATAAATTTGGATTATTAGTATCAGAGAAATATACTCTTTATCTATTTTTTTGTGCATGTCCCCAAGGAGGTTGGGGTATAAGGAGTTGGGATTCAAACTTCTTGAGCCCTTACAAGACCATCCTCACTAACCCGATGACCTCCCATGGCGAAAGAAAAGAAAGATGAGGGAGCATAAGAACCCATTAAAATGTTGCTGAAGGAAGCCCTCACATGACATAGGAATAAGATGATGGGTAATTTTGCCCAGATCCTTTGAAGAATGCCAATATGTGACACATATTCATCAAGTAGTCATTTTGGAGGAGCCACCATCTTCAAAGTATAAGTTAATTTTGATATTTCTATATATGAAGGTTAGATAACTACAAATGCTCTAGACAAATGGTTAAATCTACTAAAAGGATATTTTTTGGTCCATAATTTTCTGATAGAGAAAAAATTACCTTTTCACTCCTTAAAGCTACCCCACTTGGTAAGAATTGGTGGGGGACTTACCATGAGCAAAAGGCCATGGAGAAATCCACACAGTGTACAATCACACCCACTTGGGATGTAGAAATTCATGAAGATTCACAAGCTAATGCAATTTGCTAAAGCAAGAGACAAGGATCTACTTCTACTCTTTACAACAGAATCCCATAAAATCGAGAAAACAATAATCAATAGAGGAAGAGAATCAAAGGCACATAACACAATAAATTTCTAGAGAAGCCAAAACTCAAAACCCAGTTATCTGTTTTGTATTAATCCGAAAAATCAAGATGAAATTACAATGCTTGTTCTCTCTAGAATAATCCTAGCACTCAACAAATTCAATCTCCAACTCATAAGCAAGCTCAAGACCAAAGCTTAGCCTCTTCACAAGCTCTCCAAGTCTCTATTCCATTGCGTAATTCCTATGGAGGATAGCTTGTATTTAAAGGGAAATAAAGCTTCTAAAAGCTGCACAATCCCTTAAGGATCAGTTCTTGAATGCATGCACTATTAGTGCAACTCAGAAAAATCTAAAACAAATAGCATGTTGTCCCTGCACTCTAGTCTCAACTGGGTCTTTCTCAGAATCGACATGCATGAGTTTCTGACAATTAAATATTCAGTTAACTAGAGTAGCACCGCTGGAGTTCATTAGTGACACCACTGACTGTTAATTCACTATTAGTTCTCTCAATCAACTTGAGAACTAATTTCACTGAACTGGATCATGAAATTGAGTTTTCTATTTTACAACTAACAGTTAACTCATATTGGACTCCTAAAAAGTAGGGAGAACATAAAAATGATGACAGAAAAATTTCCAACTCAAATTTCCTAAGTTAAGTAAGTTTAATAAACTTAATTAACTATTTTTTAAGTTTCTATTAGAATAGAATTCAAATTTAATTCCCAGTTTAATTCAAGGACAAATTAAACTAGACTCTCTTGTTGCCATTTCTCAACACTCCCTCTCAACAAGAAAGGGATTATCAACTACCCTGATCCTGTCTCTGTGAAACTTGAATTTACATCTTGACAATGCCTTTATCAAGATGCTAGCATCTTGCTCCTTCATGGGAATGTAATCTTACAACATGATCCGCCTCAATACATAATCTCTAAGATGATGATACTAGATATCAATATGCTTGAACCGATCATGAAAGATTGGATTTTCAGAGAGTTTGATACAACTCTGATTATCATAATAATCACTGTCGAATCCATCTGCTGACCAAAAAAACCAACCAGGATCTTCCTTATCCAGATAGCCTCACATGTTGCCTGACTTGCAGCCATGTACTCTACCTCTGCCGAACTGAGTGCAACCGATCTCTGTTTCCTGCTGTACCAAGAAACTGTTTGACCTAATACTAAGAAACCCTCCTGATGTGCTCTTCTTGTCGGAGGGACTCCCTACCCAATCTGCATCCGTGAAGCCTTGAAGCTTCACTCCCTCTGTCCATCTATACCTAACCCAAATTGAGTAGTGCCTCTAAGGTATCTCAATACATGCTTTGCAACCTTCCAATATAGGTTGGTAGGCCTAACCATTGCTTGACTAAGTTGGTTAACTGCATAGCACATATCAAGTCGTGTGTTCACCAGGTACATGAGTGAACCCACAAGCTGCTTGTAAACAATAACTTCCACTACTTCTCCTGAAGTAGCATCCTCCTTCCTCCAGTTATCAGCTAAAGGAGTCTCCATGGGTTTACTGTTCTCCATGTGGAATATCCTAAGAATCTCGTTGGCATACTTTCCCTAAGATACAAACAAATCGCCATCTCATTACCATACCTCCATGCCAAGAAAGTAATACATGAGCCCAATGTCCTTCATCTCAAACTCTCTTGCAAGGTCCTCCTTGCAATATTTGATGAGATTCTCATCACCTGTCAGTATGAGATCGTCTACATAAAGTACAATGATCAACAACTTACCTTCCACCACTATGTGATAGAGGTTCGCATCCGCTTCACTCTTCATGAAGCCCAACCTAGTGAAGTAGCTATCTGTATTGGTGTTCCAAGCATGGGGTGCTTGCTTTAGCCCATACAACACTCTCTTGAGTCGGTACACATGAAACTCATGGTCCTAGGTTTCAAAACCTTTAGGATGCTCTATGTACACCTCTTCCTCAACCATGCCATTAAGGAAGGAAATCTTCACATCCATCTGATGGATCTTCCAACCCGTCTATGCTGATAGTGCCAAAATAGATCTGATTGATGAGTACCTTGCAACAGGAGAAAAGGTCTAATCATAGTCAATCCCCTCTACCTGTGAAAATCCATGGGCCACAAATCTAGACTTATGCTTCTCCACACTACCATCTGCAACTTTATTTACCTTGTAAAGCTAACGGGAGCTCACAATTGACTTGTCCTCCAGTCTCGGGACCACAACCCAAACATTGTTTCAAACTACGGAGTCATACTCCTCCACCATTACATCAACCCAAATAGCCTGCTACATTACTTCTTGAAATGAAGATGGCTCTGTCACAACACATGCACCCATAAGTTCCATGTATGCAGTGTACCTTTCTGGTGACCTCGTCTATCTTCGTTGAGAAGAGTGTGCTCCCACATTCTCCTGTGCATCATCCAACAATCTATTAGCCTCTCTAGTGCACTTTCTTCCCTCTCTGGAAGAGTATGCCTGAGTGGATGTCTCCACTCTTTGAACCTTTGCATGTGGCTGCTCCATATCAATCCAAGGCCCCTCAACCTTAGGACATAAGATCTCCTCATCCACATGTAGCTCAAGCTCCCTCTCAAGAGATACTTCGATGGCCTTCTCCTCATCTAACTTGATATCCCTGTGAACTACTGTCATCCGACTGATCGACATGTACACTTGATAGTTGTGGGGTGTATCAGTGTACCCCACAAAGATCCCCAACTCTACTGTTGGATCAAGCTTCTTCCGTGCATCTTTTGTCACATGGAAATAATTCAATGACCCAATTCTTCAAGTGACCAACATTTAGCCTCTTATTGGAATAAGCCTCCTCTGGTGTCTTCATCTCAAGTATCCAATGTGGGCTATCGTTTTGAACATAAACTGATGTGTTCCATGCATCAACCCACAAGTGTAGTGGTAGGCCTTGATCATACAAGATCACCCTTGTTGCCACTACTATGCTCTTTTTCTTCCTCTCAACAACCCCATTCTGTTGAGGATTATGGGTTGCCGGAAACTCTCATTTAATCCCTTCCACTGCACATAAATTCTTAAAATCATTGGAGACATACTCATGACCTCACTCCATAGAGCTTTCGCCTCCTTGCTAGTCTCTTTCTCTACCAATACTTTGAACTCACAAAACCTTGTGAAAGTTTGATCCTTTTTCTGCATAAAAAATACCTAGAATTTATGAGAATAGTCATCAACAAATATAACATAATACCTGTGTTTGGCTATGGATGTTTTCTAGAATGATCCACACACATCTGAATGGACTCTGTCCAGAATAGACTCTGTTCAACTATCTTTGTCTCCAAAAGAAGACTTGGTGTATTTTCTCAAAGTACAACCCTTGCATGTATCAACTTGCTCAAGCGTACCTTTGTAAAGACCGATAGAGATTTGCTGCAATATATTCAAAGCCCCATGATGCAAGTGGCCCAATCGCATGTTTCACAACTTGCTGATGTCTTAGCTCAACATCTTTTTTGCTTTTGAACTCAAAGGAGCACAATCCTCTACCTCTATCTCATAGAGATTCTGAACTCGAATCCCTATCTTCTTTACTTGACCCGTGGCTATGTGTCAAAGGAACGTCTTTCCTTTCAAAAAGATGACATCATAGCCTCTATCCTCAAGTATGGCAACAGATACCAAGTTCTTCATTAGTCGAGGTACATGAATAATATTCTTCAGGTGAGTGGATCCATATGCTCCCTCTGAAAAGTAATAGTTCCCACACCAGTAACACTATACTTACTGTCATCACCCATCTCAATATGCATCTTGAGATCTTTCTCCTCTAGTTCACTGAATAACTCTTTGTCATAGTCATGCGGAATGAATCTCCACTATCTAAGTACCAGACACTTCCCATCATTAAAGAAACCATGCATGCAATGAGGGAAAAGTCCAATTTGAATTGGGAGGCCAAAGCCTCACCCGCTGATCCTCCTTAGGACTTCTCGTTAGAATTCTTCAATGGAAAATTTGTAGCAAAGTGACCCCTTGTGACAATGAAAGCATTTAACTTTCATCATGTCCTTCTTCTTACCTCCATGGTAAGAATTTGATTTGGAATAGGAAATTTTACTTTACCCCTTCCTCACCTTAATTGCTAAGGCATAGTTCTCTTCATCATCAGTCTTTGATGAAGAGCCATCCCTAGTGTTCCTCCTGATCTCATCCTGCATCAAATCCGACCGTAGTCATACCCAACTTGGAAGCTTCTCTTGACCATTGACAGAGTCCTGATAACTATGCCAACTCTTTGGGAGTCCAAGAAGAGCAAGGCTCACCATATCCTCCTCGACAACCATGATTCAAACACTTCCAAGTTCATCTCGAGATTAAGTGAACTTGGTCAAGTACTTTGGAATCATCTTTCCGTTCTCCATCTTGATTTTATGAAGTTTATCCTTCAATGCCAACTTCCTTTGATCACTACTATTCTGATACAAGTTTGTCAATGTTTTCCACATAGCATGCAGGGTTTCATTTCCATGGAGACTCGAGACAATCTGATATCGAACTCCCTCAAGGATTATCAACCTTGCCTTCACCACACACTTCTTCCACTCGACCAAGTTTTGTGCATCAGTAGCTGCTGGCTTAGGAATTGCTTGTTCAACAAATTCATTCAAGCCATTTTCCTCTAGCATAACCTCCATCTTGTCCCTCCAGGCTATGGAATTTGAGTGGCCTTCCAAGGCATACTCAAGCCTCAACCCATGGAATGCGATATGTCGATCCTGAAGTATGTATTTAAAATTTGACTTTCACCTGTAACCCATAAACTCAAAACTTTGAAATCTCCTTTAGTATACTGTTCTTAGCTCTGATACCATCCAGAAAATCCTATAGATTCACAAGGTAATGCATTTTTCTAAAGAGAGAGACAAGAATCTACTTCTACGCTTTACAACAGAAACCTATAAACATCGAGCAAACAATAATCAATAGAGGAAGAGAATCAAAGGCACATAACACAATAAATATTTGGGGAAAGGCACAACTCAAAACCCCACTATTTTTTTGTATTAATCCAGAAAATCAAGATGAAATTACAATGCTTTTTCTCTCTAGAAATATCCCAGCACTCAACAAATTCAATCTCCAACTCATAAGCAATCTCAAGGCCAAATCTTAGCCTCTTCACAAGCTCTCCAAGTCTCTATTCCAATGCATAATTCCTATGGTGGATATCTTGTATTTAAAGGGAAATAAAGTCTCTAAAAACTACGCAATCCCTTAAGGATCATTTCCTAAATGCATGCACTATTAGTGCAACTGAGAAAAATCTAAAACAAATATCACATTGTCCCTACACTCTAGTCTCAACTGGGTTTTTCTCAGAATCGACATGCATGAGTTTCTGATGAGTAAATATTCAGTTAACTAGAGTAGCACTCATGGAGTTCATTAGTGACACTAGTGACTGTTAACTTACTATTAGTTCTCTCAATCAGTTTGAGAACTAATTTAACTAAACTGACTCATGAAACCGAGTCTTCTGTTTTACAACTCATAATTAGCTCATACTAGACTCCTACAAAGTAGGGAGAACATACACATGACGACAGAAAGACTTTCAACTCGAATTTCCTAATTTAAGTAAGTTTAATAAAATTAATAAACTATTTTTTTAAGTTGATATGAGAATAGAATTCGAATTTAATTCCCAATTTAATTCAAGGAAGAATTAAACTAGACTCTCTTGTTGCCATTTCTCAACATGGGACTCATTTAGAGATGCTATTAAGGAATAAGACTACGTTGTTGGAAGCTACAAAGACCAGTACATGGGATGGACCACACTATGACATGAGAGGGACCAAACAGTGCTAGAGTTCACAAATATCTTCCACACATTGTGCACCAAGCTAGGTATCAAAGACTCTAAGTGACATCTGGTGTTCAAGTACTGTGGTTGTCTTCAAAGATACATCCAAATGTAAATGGAGTTTCTGGACAATCTCCTCTCTTAGCACAACATATTGATATGATATTAAAATCAAGAAAAAAATTAAATAGAAGAAGCAAGACATTGGATTTGTGAATCCCTCACATTAGAAGCAAGGCAAGGGCATCCCCAAATCATAGAACAAAGGAAAAATCCAGGATGGAACACTCCAGGACAACCCATATAAGATGAAAAAAATGAATGGGAAGATGAAGAAAGACATGAGAAAGTGGTGTGAGTTCCAAGTTATCTCCTCTCATAACATTGATGAATGTCATGCAAGAAAGTAATTTGTGGCCGAGCTAAAAGCCTCAAAGTCAGATGCAGGTTCTGAATCTGAATTAGACCTAGATAAGGGGTAGTAGATCATTAGCATAGAACCTAGTGCCATTGTTGCCACCACCGAGTTCCAAAAAAGTGAGTTTGAAGATTTGGAGGAAGTTGAGTGCCTCTTTCACTAATAGATGTGGGTGAAGGGTGCTCCACTTCTTTTAATTGTCTATAACAAAAGTCAAAAGAAAATCATCTCAAGAGAGGTTGTAGAGTAGTTGGACTTGCCAACAACACCACATCCGTAGCCGTACAACATAAGGTGGCTCATCTATGGGCAAGATCTCCACATGAGCTAATAATGTTGCTTGGCACAACATTGAGCCATTCAAAGATGAGGTATTGTGTGATATTTCTCCCCTTGAAGTTTGTGATATTATTTTAGGCCATCCATACTTATGGAAGCATCATGCTGTATATGATTCTAGACCTTGTAGTGTCATTGTTACTTTGGGTAGACAACTATATAGGATACTAGAGATAGCTCCACCTACTTCCATTTCATTGATCTCTACTAAGTAATGTAATAAGGTCATCTCCTAGACCAAAGAAATTAGCTTCTTCTTTTTTCACTCTCCAAGTAAGGAGAAGATTGTGGCCACATCCATGGCCTCCACACAAGGTCCCTCCATGCAACAAAAGAAAGTGGAAAATGACATGGAAGAATACAAAGACATCTTCTCCTCACCCATTGGGGTACATCTACATTGTCAAGTCAAGCATTCGATCAATAAGAACAATGACACACCTGTTATGAAACCAGCTCAAGAAAAAGATAGAAAAGATAGATCAACGCCTTAGAATTCAGCCTCTTCAAGGGGGCAACCTCCTTTACATTACATAAATGAACAATTCTTGTATGATTCAAATGACAAAACCTCCTTTCTATATATAGGAGTCTAAGGAGTCACAATATAACCCAGCCGACCTAACAATAATAATATAAAGCCACAAAAATAACAATAGAGGGATTCTATGGGGCATAGTAATAACAATATGGGGATAATAGGGGCATAACAATATTAATAAGGGGTACAACTACAATAGCAATGGGGTAATCACTATTATTATAGGGACCCAACATGCCCCTCTCCTTCAAAAAAGTGTTGTCCTCAATGTTTGAGAAGTTTTGGATGCTTCTGTATAAAATTCTCATCCTCCCATGTGGAATCTTCAACGGATAAGTTCTTCCACTTGATAAGATACTCCGAAATTGATCGATTTTGTAGCTATCGAGTTTTTGTTTCTATGACTGCTTCGGGTTCTAATATAATTTTTCCTTCCTCGTCAAGTTCTGGCAATATTGTTTGAACTGGGAGCTTGTCACCTATAACCTTCTTTAAACATGAAACATGGAAAACTCGGTGCAACCGAGAAGCTGCAGGAAGCTCCAATTTGTATGCCATAGTACCAATCTTTTGCAACACCTTGTATGGACCATAATACTTTGGTGATAATCTATTATCCTTCTTAGCTTGCTTGAGGGACATTTGCTTATATGGTTGTAGCCGTAGGAATACCCAATCACCTACATCAAAACTTCTTTTGCTACGATGTTGATATGCCTGTTGTTTCATTCTATTCTGTGCCAACACGAAGTTATCCTTTAAGAGTTGGAGGACTTGTTGTTGATGTTCAATGTGATGTTCCGCTGCTTGAACCTTAGAATTTTCTCTTAAATATGATGTGATGGATGGTGGCTGATACCCATGAAGTGCCATAAATGGGGTCATTTTTGTTGCTGTATGGAAGGAAGTGTTATACCACCATTCAGCCAGAGGCAACCATTTGACCCATTGTGTCTGTTTATAAGATACAAAGCAACGAAGATATCCCTCCAAACATTTGTTTACTATCTTAGTTTGCCCATCAGATTGACGATGATAAGATGAGCTATGAGCTAACTGAGTAACAAGACAAGAAAATAATTCTGTCCAAAAATTTCCAGTGAAAATGGGATCTCTGTCACTTACAATAATCTTTGGGTTTCCATGTAGATTTTGAATTGTTTCCATAAATGCAGCAGAAACTGTACTGGCTTTAAATGGATGTGATAATGCACAAAAGTGTGCATACTTGGTAAGTTTGTCAACTACCACCATGATGACACTCTTTCCCTCAGACTTGGGTAAACCTGTGATAAAATCCATTGAAACCTCCTCCCAACTTTGGCTTGGAATGGATAAAGGTTGTAATAGACCCGGTGTCTTAATTGTTTCAACTTTATTTTTTTGGCAAACCAAACATTCCACCACAAACTTTTGAATATCTGCTTTAAGACCATCCCAAAAAATTCCTTCTTAACCCTGTGGTAAGTTTTTAAAAATCTTGAGTGCCCTCCTAAGGGAGAAGTGTGCAATTCCATAAGAATCTTTTGTTTTAGCTGGGAATTCTTATAGAGGTATAAGCGATCTTTGTACCATAACGAATCATTTTGCCAGCTAAATGTATCAGACATACCGGAATCTTGTTGTAACTTTCGATTAAGTGCCCACACTTCTTCGTCATTCTTCCATTCCTCCCTTGCTTCATTTATCCAATCTGGTTGGATAATAGAAATGGCGTAGAACAATGCTTCCACATCCTCATCCTTTCTTGAGAGTGCATCTGCCACCACATTTTGCTTCCCTTTTTTGTAGATGATTTCAAAGTCATAACCCAACATCTTTGTGACCCACTTTTGTTGCTCTTCAGAGGATAATCTTTGTTCTAAAAAGTATTTAAGGCTATCATGATCCATTTTTACCTTTAAGTGTCTTCCCATTAGGTAGGGTCGCCATTTCTTAAGTGCATGGAGCATTGCCAACATTTCCTTCTCATAAATAGCTTTGTGTAAAAACTTTCCCTTGATTGGATGACTTTCAAAAGCAATGGGTCTTTCATCTTGCATTAAAACAGCACCAATTCCATTTCCTGAAGCATCACATTCCACAATAAAGGTTTTTGTGAAGTCCGGTGTAGCTAAGACCGGTGCTTGGCACATTGCCTCTTTAAGATGTTCGAATGCCTTTGTTTCTTCTGGAGTCCATGAAAATGCATCTTTCTTCAATAATGTTGTTAGAGGTGCTGCTATTCTCCCATAATTCTTAACAAACTTGCGATAATACCCTTTCAACCCGAGAAATCCTCGCAGATGCTTTATGGATGTGGGAATTTTCCATTCCTTAATGGCTTTAATTTTGCTAGGGTCTACCTTAACTCCTTCATGAGATACAATATGACCCAGATATTCCACCTCTTGTACTCCAAAGAAACATTTGGATCTTTTTGCATATAATTGTTTCTCCTCCAATAGTTGTAGCACCCTGTCAACATGTTCAACATGATCCTTCCAAGACTTGCTGTAAATTAGTATATCATCAAAAAATACTAACACAAATTTTCTAAGGAATGGTTTGAAAATTGAATTCATCAAACCTTGAAATGTTGAAGGTGCATTGGTAAGGCCAAAAGGCATGACCAAAAATTCATAATGACCCTCACGAGTTCTAAATGCTGTTTTCGGAATGTCTTCAATCTTCATTCTGATTTGATGATATCCCGAATGAAGATCCAACTTGGTGAAGTAAATTGATCCATGCAATTCATCTAGTAATTCATCAATGACAGGAATGGGAAACTTATCTTTAATAGTTATCTTGTTGAGCTCCCTATAATCCAGACACATGCACCATGATCCATCCTTCTTGTGCACCAATACGACTGGAGCAAAGAAAGAACTTTGACTTGGTTGAATTATACCAGCCTCTAGCATTTTTGCAACCATACGTTCAATTTCACTCTTTTGGGCATAGGGATATCTGTATGGCCTGATGTTTGGAGGAACACTTCCTGGAATCAGATGAATAGCATGATCATGATCACGAATAGGTGGGAGACCTTTGGGAGTCTCAAATACCTTGGAATGATTGTCCAAGACTTTTTGGAGATCTGGAGAAATAGATGATTCCACTGTGGACACATCTAGCGAACATAATTGTGCAATTACACCTCTTTGTTCCTTTTTTAGAAGCTTTGTCATACCATTAGAGCTGATTATCTTTCCCGGTTTCCCTGCAATACCTCTTAATTCAACTTCCTTTCCTTCCACAGAAAATTTAATGAAAAGTTCTTGAAAATTAAAAGCTATTGTACCCAAGGATTGTAGCCATTGGACTCCTAGTACAACATCATCACCTCCCATTGGAATGGAAAGCATTGGGCTAGTCAATACATATTCTCCCATGGATAGCTTGATATTATGGCACTTTCCCGAGAAATTTATTGTTCCTCCATTTGCAACCATCACTTGACACTCTGGTGCTGGATATAAGAAGCACTTCAATTCTCTTGCTACCTTACAATGAATAAAATTGTGGGTACTTCGTGAATCAATCAACATTATTACCTTTTTCTTCTTGATTTGTCCTTCTATCTTGATGGTTTGAGGAGTGGTAATTCCCGCCAATGCATTACAAGATATGGTCAGATTCATTTCTTCTTTATCTAGGCTTTGTTCCTGGAGTATATCCTCTTCTTTTGACATTTCTTGCTCCTTTTCTTCTTCCTCTTCACAATCTATGTAGAATAATTTCTTCTCAGCACACTTATGACCTTTAGTGTATTTGCTATCACAACTGTAACAAAGCCCTTTTGCTCTTTTTTCTTCCAATTGTTGTGGTGTCAACCTTATAGGTTGTGGAAGACTAGTGGCAACAACACTTCCATCTTTATAGTTGTGAGTGGTATGCTTCCTGGTTGCCATAATTTTGCTTTCCATTTTTCTTGCTAACCTGAATGCCTTCTCTAATGAATCTGGTTCCCAAAGGCGAACATCATGTTGGATATTATCCTTTAAAGACCCTATGAACACATCAATCCTATGCCCCTTTGGAATATCTTTTACCCTTATGTTCAATTTTTGGAACTCCTCAATGTGCTCCATTATTGAACCCTTTTGTTTGAGACTTATCAATTGGCTAAAAAAAGTGTTGCTTTTTGTATCCTCATAATGTGCTATCAATTCTTCCATAAAAATTGCCCAAGTGATAAATTGTTTACGAGAGAAAAGCCATTGATACCATACAAACTGATTTAGTTCCAAATATAAAGTTGCAATACGTACCTTTTGTGTGTTTTGCACATTATTGAGATCGAAAAATTGCTCCATCTGTAATATCCATGTTGCAGGATCCTTGCCATCAAACTTCCTCATATCGATTTTTGGAATATGGTGGGTATTTGATCCAACATTAGAGTCTATGGAATCATGATTAACATTTCTTTTGTTCTCATCGTGAGTTTCCTTTACTACCCTTTAACCATTAGTGACCCTTTCTTGTAGCAACTTATTCATATTTATCTTCAATTCTTCCATGTCTGTCTTCCAATCTATCTTCAAATCATCCATCTTAGCTTCCACGTCATTCATCTTAGCTTCTACACCTTTCTTTAAACAATCCATCTTAGCTTCTACGCATTTCTTTAAACCATCCATCTTAGATTCTTTTCCTTTTTGTGCAAGGGATAGTTGTTGCACTTGGTCTTGTAATTTTGATATATCATGTTGCATTTCTTCCTCTTCTTCATGAGTCATGCAAGAGCTTTCAGGTTCCGTACCAGGTGTTTGCATTTTCTTTCCTCAGGGCATCAGTTACCAATAATAATGCTCTACTATGCCCTTTGAATTCCTTCAAAATAAATTTTCAAACCAAGCTTAAGCAAAAATTTAAAAAAATCTACACATCTTTTTTCACTTTGTAGGAGCTCGATATTGCCTCTGAGGTATCTCTGTACTTCCCAATCATCTAGATCTAAATTTGTGATCTGCAATAGCCCTCTGTGTCCTCTTTCCAATGCCACAAGTCTGACCCAAATTGGATTCTCCAAGGGAGAGTTATGCGAAATCTCCCACAGTGACTTGATTATAGACTAGTTCAGTAGAGCGAACTTGTACAACTTGCCACGAGTCGCTGTTTCTACCTTTGGATCTAAAAAATGCATAGAAGAAACTACAGTCAGTCCTCTTTTTGTACCTTCTTACGAAATTTCAATCTGATCCCCAAAGAGAATGTTATGATGCTTTTCCCCAGGTCACCTGTTTGGAATGTAATTCAGGAGTCTGCAAAAAGACCAACTTCCTCAGAGCATATCTCTGCAAATATAGTGAGAACAGCTCTGAAATTTGGACCTGAGGTTCAGCGCGCTTTCTTCTCAAATGGGTTTTGTTTGCAACTTCTGAAACATCGCAGAAAAAATGTTATAGCGAAAATGCCACGATGACCTGTTTGGAGCAGCGAAACCCTAGAATCCAAAGCTCTGATACCAAATGTTATGAAACCAGCTCAAGAAAAAGATAGAAAAGATAGATCAACGCCTTAAAATTCAGCCTCTTCGAGGGGGAAACCTCCTTTACATTACATAAATGAACAATTCTTGGATGATTCAAATGACAAAACCTCCTTTCTATATATAGGAGTCTAAGGAGTCACAATATAACCCAGCTGACCTAATAATAATAATATATAGCCACAAAAATAACAATAGAGGGATTCTATGGGGCACAATAATAATAATATGGGGATAATAGGGGCACAAAAATATTAATAAGGGGTACAACTACAATAGTAATGGGGTAATCACTAGTATCATAGGGACCCAACAACACCTCTACCCAATGTGCCAATCTACCATCTCTCTCTTATGGAAAATGAGGAAATTGAGTGCCATGTCTAAGAGCTATTGTAAAAAGGAACATCTGTCTGATTTCTTCACCTTGTGGAAGCCTAATTGTATGTGCACAAAAGAAAGATGGGACTTGGCGACTTTGCATTGATTACCGGGCTCTGCACAAAATCATAGTCATGAACCGATACTAGATTCCTTGGATTGATGACCTTCTTGACCAACTCAAGGGGGCCAAGAACTTCAGTAAGATTGATTTGAATTCCGGCTGCGACCAACTCCCAATAGAACCAACTAATCTATGGAAGACTACTTTCAAGTCCATGGAGGGTCTTTTTGAATGGTTGGTCAAGCCCTTTGGTTTGACAAATGCCCCAACGACTTTCATGAGGTTGATGGATAACATCTTGCAGCCTTTCACCAATTCTTTTGTGGTTTTATATCTGGATGATATCATCATCTTCAACAAGATTTGGATAGAATACTTGTGACATATTCAATAGGTCCTTCACATTATGCGATAGCACAAGATATGTACTAACTTGGAAAAACACTCCTTTGACATCAACAACGTCCAATACCTAGGCTACATTATTGATGAGCAAGGTGTGCATGTGGTTCCAACCAAGATCCAAGTCATTCGGGATTGGCCAACCCCAAGGACTCTAAAAAAGTTTCGTAGCTTCTTGGGCATTGCTAACTTATATGGAAGGTTTGTGTTGGGCTTATCTTATATCACTTGACACTTAAGTTAAGTGACCAAGGGAGGAGAAAAAACAAAGTTTTTTCAGTTTGAGTCATAACATAAGGAATTCGATGATCTAAAACACAACCTTTTCCCTACACCAGTCCTCACCCTTCTAGACCCACAACAGGCAATTGAGATTGAGATAGATCCCTTTGATTATGCAATTGGTGTAGTCCTCACTCAGTAAGGACATCATATGGACTATCACAATGAAACACTCCATGATACCATACGTAGAAACTTCACCTATTATAGGGATGTATTCCATTGAGAAAGCCTACCGACAATGGAAGAATTATATTATGGGGAAGGATGCAATCACCGAAATTGATCACAAGCCTATGCAATTTATGGAGACACAAGGGAAATTACAAAATGTCTACCATCATAAATGGTCCACATACCTACAATAATTCCATTTGAACATAAAATACAAGAAGGTAAGCACCAATCGTGTTACATACTGCCTCAATCGCCCCCTAGATGTGGCGCTAATCAAAGTTCTCTACTCTCATGGGCATGAGACATTTAGGTGGAAATAATTATACAAAAGTGACTCAAAATTCATTGCCACATACCAAATGTTGATGACAAGAAAGAAAGTTCTAGACTTCCACCTCTAGGTTGCAATGTTTTGCTACCTGGGCCACCTTTGTATTCCTTCAAACAAGCATGCAAAGCTTATATTGGAGGCACATTATAGTCGTGTGACAGAGAAATTTGTTGTGGAGAAGACAATAGCAGTAATTCAACAATATTTTTATTGGCCAAAGCTTCAATATGATGTCTAGTGGTTGTAACAACCTTGGTCAAAATTCCATGTAATCTAGTTAATAAAGGAAAAATAATAACCAAGGTCATGGGAAACATATTCCAAGCTGAATGTTGGGAAAAACATCCTAGTGTGTGATCCAAATTAGATCCATAAACGACTGTCATAGAACCATGACTATATCGAGACAAAACAAATCTTTGAAGAATCCAAAACAGTAATCAAAAACACCCTGAACCAGTGGCCAGGGCAGCCGGCGCGGAACGACGAGGACCTCGGTCAAAGCGCACTGACCGAGGCCCATGGAGACTACGCAGGAGGTCGATGTAGCCCCTAGGAGCCTCAGATTGGGAAAAGGAGCTAGTTTTCAATGCGCTAATCGAACAGGGCTGAAATGGTAGAGCCTTAATCACTCGGTCATGTTCGGAGACAGAGGACCATGGGCGGAGAAACGAAAAGCGCCATCGTATGAAGGTGGGACCCACGACCTAGAAACCAGTGGTTTGATCAGGGCGCCCTTGAATGGTAAGAGGTTTTGGAGAAAACAGAGTGATCACACTCAGCGATCGACGTGTGGCAACGGAGGTGAGAAAAAAACAGTCGTGATCGCACGTTATCGGTCGAGCAAGTCAACTGCACTCGACATGCGAATGACGTTGGATCTGGAGGAGTCCAAATCGGACGGTTGAGATTGCGCCAAATAGACAGAAGTGGAATCGATATGGGATTAAGATGTGATTTAAGGGGATTTGGAATCTATTAACCGCCACGGTGGAGAAAGAACGTATCCACGGAGAAATGAATCGACGAGCAGGCTGGCACTATTCTAGTGAGGACACGTGGCTACTTCTTGAACGTTCATGCTGACGTCGAATGGGGAACTCCAAGCATGCAAGCGGTAGGTGGATCGACAAAGGTGGGAGAGGAACCGAACAGGTATGGAGGTCGAATGGCTAAAGCCATGAACAGAGACAGTCGAAGGAAGATCAAGAGAGAGAGCGAAGAGTCCAAGCGACCAAGAGAGACAGTGAACAGTGAACCCTGAGAGGAGGACTAAGCACAGAGAGCAGTAAAGCCAAGCAGAGGAGACAGAGGGCTGAGCTGACCGCAGGCAGCATCGAGGACCAGAGAGCTTGAAGAATCAAGCCTTCCCATAGAGGAATTTGCCCGGATTGATCATCACAGTTGGCTCTTTCCACTATAGAACAAGGGTCACAGACCTGGTAGGAAGAACAAAAGTCTGTGTACTCCAAGTGGCTTGGGTAATCCAAGAACCACCCTGCCAAGCAAAATTTGCTTCAGGAGAACTCATATTGAGTCCCTGCATTGTAATTTCTATGCTGAAAGACACAATAAAACAAGGCCACCACTGAAGCTGGACCGGAGACGTAGCCCTGGAGAATAGGGTGAACTCCTTATTAAAAACTGTTTGTGTCTTTGTGTTGCTTACCATATTTCTCTGCTGTCTTTCTATTTATCTTCTGTTCATTGGCAATCTGATCAATCCATTGCTTCAATAACACAGAAGACACACACCAACACATGGGTATGTAATACCTTTTGTTTAATAAATCTTCAACTGAGGTCACTCGTAGGGTGATTATCAGATCAAGTGGTATCAGAGCTCTAGGCTGTAAGGTTAGACAAGCTTGTGTTGGTTTAGCTGTGAATGCTCACTAGATCAAAGCTCAAATTAGGAGAAGGAGAGTTGGTGGAAACTAATCCTGAAATTGGGAGAGTCTATTCTCGAAAGACAATGTCAGAAGAAGGTTCTATAGGGCCAGACTTTCAATTCATAGAAAGTTTCCTAGCTATAAAGTCTATGGTAGAAGAAATGTATAGGGACTTTAGGAAGCATAAGGGTGAAGATTCATCAAGCTCTAAGCAAGATAAAGAAGAAGATGAATCTCATTCCCATGGCCACTCAAAAGGAAAGGGAAAAGAAGAAAGCTTCCCTACACCTCCTAGTAGCCCTGTGCATAATAAGAAAGCATCTTTGATTAAGTTAGAGGTTAAATTTGATTTGCCTATATATGATGGAGAGCTAAATGCTGAAAAGTTGGACAATTAGATTAGACAAATTGATGTGTATTGTAGAGTACAAAATATAGACTCAGACAAGAGCAAGATTTAGCTGGCAAGCCTTCGCCTAGGGGGCACTGCCCTGGTTTGGTAGGAAGGTAGAACCCAAGCTGATATGAGGAATCATGGTAAGACCATCTCTGTCTGGAGTGAATTTGTTACTGCAATCAAAAAGCAGTTCTATCCATTGGCCTACATGCAACAAGCCATGATGAGTTGGAAAACTCTTCAGCAGTTGAAAGGGCAAAGTGTACAAGGGTATACTCAAGAGTTCTGAAAGAGAGCATTGATGTTGGGTATTTCATTAGACTCACCAGAAACTATTTTGAAGTACATTGGTGGTCTACACATCTACATGAGGCATACCATCCTCATGTTTAATCCCACTAGTATAGATGAAGTATATGTACAAGCTACTCATTTAGAAGCTAGAGGAAAGAATGGAAATCCAGAAGTTGGGGGACTATCCCAACCCACTGTAAGCAAGAGTAAGGAGAAAAGAAAGCATAAGTGGAAATAAAGGAAGGCTAACACTGCATAGAAAGGCAAAGCTTCATGCACTCACTATAAAAAGGAGGGGCATGATGATGAGGACTGTTGGATTCTGCATCCAGAGCTAAGACCTAAGAAGTCCGAGGCCAAAAAGAAGAAGACTGCTACAGCTATTTAGAAATATTTGGGGTCAGACTCGGGAGATGAAACAATCATTGCAGCCACAAGTATAAAAGGTAAGAATTCTGAAGCATCTACTAGTAATTCTGCTCAATCTGTCATTGATGAAGAACATGAGAGAAAAATGCATGAGCTTTTCCATATTCGAGTTGTTTCCAAAAATCAAACGATTGGTACTTTGTTTGATAGTGGTTCACAAGTAAATCTGATTTCTGAAGAAATTGTAAAGAAATTGGGATTAGCAACTACACTTCATAAGAAGCCATACCCATTAGGATGGTTGAATGATAAAGCGCAACTACAAGTGACTAGACAGTGAAAACTCAAGTTTTCTTTTGGGTCAGCATTTATAGATGAGGTTGAGTTAGATATAATTCCTTTGGATATATGTGGAATTGTTTTAGGAAGTCCTTACTTGTATGATAGAAAGGCTATTTTCTATAGAGCTGAGAACAAGTATCTACTTGTTAAAGATGGAATCGAATACTTTGTAAGATCTCATAAGCTCAAGAATAATTATACTCTCATAAACTCAGGACAGATGAAAAGAATGATAAATTCATGCAAATAGTTCTTACTAATGGTTGTAAAGGAAAAGAAAACTGATAAAACCAATGTATTTGAGGGCTGTAATTCTGATCAACAAGCTGATATAGAAAAGATTGTTTCAAAGTATGATGTCTTGTTTCAAGAACCTCAAGGTCTGCCACCCAAAAAGGGAATAGTACATGGTATTATTTTGCAACAAGATGTTCCTTTTCCTAACATTGGGATGTACCTGTTATTTTCTTTAGAGAATGCTGAAATCAAGAAGTAGGTGCAGTAGTTTCTCGAGAAAGAGTTCATCAGGCCTAGCACATCACCATGTAGGTCACCAATTGTTTTGGTGAGAAAGAAAGATGGCTCGTGGAGAATGTGCATTGATTATCAAGCACTGAATAAAATAACGATCAAAAATCGTTATCCCCTTCCTCGCATAGATGATCTTTTAGATCAATTGAAGGAAGCTGTTTATTTCACCAAGCTGGATTTGCACAGTGGATACCATCAGGTCAGAGTTGCAGAGCAAGATGCATAGAATATTGCTTTCAAAACAAAGCAGGGATTGTATGAATGGCTAGTTATGCATTTTGGCTTGACCAATGCCCCTGATACTTTCATGAAATTAATGAATGATGTACTCAGAACTTTTCTTGATGATTTTGTTATTGTGTATCTAGATGACATTCTGATTTTTAGTAAAATGTGGGAAGAACATTTAAAGCATGTTAAGAAGACGTTAGATGTTTTGAAAAGAGAAAAAATTTATGTTAAACTCTCCAAATGTGAATTTGGCAAAACCTCTCTAAATTATTTGGGTCATATAGTAGGGGGAAGTGAATTGAAAATAGATCCCTCTAAAGTGGCAGTCATTATAAACTGGCCTAAACCCAAGTCTGCTACAAAAGTGAGAATCTTCTTAGGAGCAACACAATATTGGAGGAAGTTCATTTCAAATTTTTCGTCAATTGCAGCTCCCTTACATGCTCTGACAGGATTGAACAAGGTGTTTCAGTGGGGAGGCAAACAGCAGAAAGCCTTTGACACCTTGAAAGAAAAAATTAGTACAGCACCTGTACTAGCACTGTCAGATCTACAAAGACCATTTGAGATCCAAACTGATGCCAGTGACTATGCCATGGGAGCAGTGTTGACACAACACGGTAAACCCATGTGTTATCATTCTGAGACTTTTAATCCTGCAGTAGTCAACTATCCTACCTATGATAAAGAATTGTATGCATTAGTTCAGAGTGTGAAGAAGTGGAAACATTACTTAATGGGCAAAGAAACAGTAATACATACTGATCATCAGCCACTTCAATATCTACACTCCCAAACTAAGTTGCAACAATCAAGACATTACAGATGGATGGGTTTTCTACAATAGTTTCATTTAGTCATCATATATAAAAATGGCATACATAACAAGGTTGCAGATATGTTATCTAGACCCATTATAAATGCATCTACCATACTTATGCATAATTCTGTTATGCATGAAAGCTACATAGAATAGTATGCTTAGGACATGGACTTTAAAGATGTATATGCAACTTTGAGTCAAGGCAAAAGAGTAGAAGAATTGGACTATCATGTAAAGGACCGACTCTTATATCATTGTGGGAAACTTTGCATTCCACAAACGGAGAGAGCAAAGATAATTAGGGAAGCACACACTTCTCTGATATCAGGTCACTTTGGGGTAAGTAAAATTGTTGCACAGTTGCAAAGGTTCTGCTATTGGCCAAGAATGAGTGAGACAGTTTGTAGATATGTAAAGGGGTGTGCTATGTGTGCTAAAAGTAAGCCCAACAATAGAAAACTAGGCTTGTACACTCCATTGCCAGTTCCTTCTCACCCTTGGGAAAGCATTTCCATGGATTTTGTTGGAGGACTGCCTAAATCTAGGAAAGGTTATGATTATCTATATGTTGTTGTGGATAGGTTCAGCAAAATGTGTATTTTGATACCCTGTAGTAAACAGATTACAGTTGAACAAACTGCAAAATTATTCTTTGAACATGTATGGGTTCATCTTGGATTACCCACTTCTATTATATCTGATCAAGACACCTGATTTGTGGGAAAGTTTTGGTCAAGTCTGTGGGAACTAATGAACACCAAATTGAAGAAGAGCACAACTTTTCATCCACAAATAGATGGCCAGACAGAAGTAGTTAACAGGACAATGATCCAGTTACTGAGAGGATATTGAAGCAAACACCCTAAGATTTGGGATGAACACTTGTGTTATGTGCAACATGCTTACAACAGAGCCAAACACTCTTCTACCTAGAGATCTCCTTTCGAGACCTGCTTTGGTTTCATACCAAGGTCTCCCTTGGATTTTGTCTTTGGTAAAGATACCATGGTTGATGGACATAGTGATGTGGACAGGGCAACTAGATTCATTGAACAAATCCAGGAGATCCACCAGGCAGTACAAGAATAGCTGGAAAAGAGCCAGGCCAAGTACAAGGCTAGGCATGATAAGCATCAGATGGAGCATAGTTTTCAAGTTGGAGACCAAGTCAGGTTGTATATCAGCAAGGACAGGATGCAAGGTGAAGGTAAGAAGCTAAAACCTATCAGGTATGGACCCTTCAGGATACTTGATAAGATTGGTGAAAGTACTTTTTTCCTTGATCTGCCAGCTTACATGCACATCTACTCAGTCGTGAACGCAGATTGCTTGAGATTGTTTGAACCTTCAATGATTGAGGACCCTGAAGAGTAGAGTCAATTCCCTTCTGTTGATGACCTGCTACCTGAATATCTTAATGAGTTGCAGGAAGATACAGTGCTAGACAGGAAGGTAAGGATGACGCGCAGTGGACAGATGGAATACCTCAGAATTGGGCTTAAAGGTTCGAAGCCGAGCAGTGCGAAGTGGATTGAGATTGGGCAAGTGAGACAACAGTTTCCTCACTTAGTCGGTGCTTCAAGAAAAATAAAAGCCCAACTTTTGGTGGTCCAAAAGCTTTTTAGTTGGGAGGCCGTGATCCAAATTGGATCCATAAATGACTGTCATAGAACCATGACTATATCGGGACGAAACAAATCCTTGAAGAATCCAAAATAGCAATCGAAAACACCCTGAACTAGTGGCCATGGTAGCTGGCGCGGAACGACGAGGACCTTGGTCAAAGTGCGCTGACCAAGGCCTGTGGAGACTGTGCAGGAGGTCGATGTAGCCCTTGGGAGCCCCGGATTGGGAAAAAGAGCTAGTTTTCGATGCGCTGGCGAACAGGGATGAAATGGTAGAGCCTTAAGCACTTAGTCACGTTGGGAGCTAGAGGACCATGGGCGGAGAAACGAAAAGCGCCATCATACGAAGGCGGGACCCATGACTTGGAACCGGCAGTTTGATCGGGGCGCCCTTGAACAGTAAGAGGTTTTGGAGAAAACGGAGCGATCACACTCAGCAATCGACGCGTGGCAGCGGAGGTGAGAGAAAAACCATTGTGATCGCGCATTATCGGTCGAGCAAGTCAACCGCGCTCGATGTGCGAATGACATTGGAGTTGGAGGAGCCCAGATCAGATGACTGAGATTGTGCCCGATAGACAGAAGCGTAATTGACAAGGGATTAAACCGCAATTTAAGGGGATTTGGAATCTGTTGACCGCCACGGTGGAGAAAGAACGTATCCACGGAGAAACGAATCGACGAATAGGCTGGCACTGTTCCAGTGAGGACACGTGGCTACTTCCTGACCGTTCATCCTGACGTCGAATGGGGAACTCCAAGCATGCAGGCGGTAGGCGAATCGACGAAGGCAGGAGAGGAACCGAATAGGCATGGAGGTCGAATGGCTAAAGCCATGAATAGAGACAGTCGAAGGAAGATCAAGAGAGAGAGTGAAGAGTCCAAGTGACCAAGAGAGACAGTGAATAGTGAACCCTGAGAGGAGGACTGAGCAAAGAGAGCAGTAAAGCCAAGTAGAGGAGACAGAGGGCCGAGCTGACCACAGGCAATATCGAGCACCAGAGAGCTTGAAGATCAAGCCTTCTCATAGAGGAATCTGTCCGGATTGAGCATCACAGTTGGCTCTTTCCACTGTAGACCGAAGTTCACAGAGCTGGTAGCAAGAACAAGAGTCTGTGTACTCCAAGTGGCTTGGGGAATCCAAGAACCACCCTGCCAAGGAAAATTTGCTTTAGGAGAACTCATATTGAGTCCCTCCATTGTAATTTCTCTGTTGAAAGACACAATAAAACAAGGCCACCACTGAAGCTGGACCGGAGACGTAGCCCTGGAGAATAGGGTGAATTCCTTATTAAAAACTGTTTGTGCCTTTGTGTTGCTTACTGTATGTCTCTGCTGTCTTTCTATTTATCTTCTATGCATTGGCAATCTGATCGATCCGTTGCTTTAATAACACAGAACACACAGACCAGCACATGGGTCTGTAATACCTTTTGTTTAATAAATATTCAACTAAGGTCACTCATAGGGTGATTATCAGATCAACGTGGGAATTCATTTGGTTTATTATGGCTAAAGGAAATTTGTAAAGGCAACAATGAAGGCTTTGGAAAGGAAAGTGGCATTAATTGGCATTTTATTTATTAAAATAATGGAAATTAGGAGAAGAGGAAGGTGAAAGGTCACAAGTTGCATGTGAAGAGTAAAATGAAGGAAACTAATAGAAAATTGAAGAAAATAGATGCCTAATTAATAAAAAGGCTTCTGAGGATCAGTTGGTACCTTTTTGTGGGTTTAGTTTTGAAGCTCTCTCTCTATTCTCTCTCTCACACTCTTGGAAACTTAGAGAATTCTTAGAGCACTCTAACATTGGATCAAGGAAAGAAAATGAAGGACCAAGAAGGCAAAGGAAAGAAAGGATCAAGCAAGGAAGAGAAACATCTAGCAGCTACAACGAGATTATTTACAGGTATCGATTTGCATGTTTGATATCCTTGGTAGATTTGGCATGCATGGTACATGGATGTGTGTATTTGGTTCTCTTGATGTCATTGGGATGGGTTTTTCCAGGTGTGACAATGTTCTTCAACCTTTCCTTTCCATTTCCGAATAACCATGTTCCTTTGGGTTCTCTTGTATTTGGTTGAGCTGGATTACCGGATGGTTTCCAAGCTGAGTGAGGTGGTCTCAGAAATAAAGAACACAAGGCCTAGGAATCCCTAGACCAGATTGGGATTACGGTAAAGCTGAATGTTGTGTGGCTTGATGGGCCTAGGAATCATTGACTAGTGAATGATGGGATATAGGGTAAATCCTAGAGGTGCGTGCTCTTGATCAGGCCTAGGATTCCTTGACTGATGAATGCAAGGGTACATGGTAAAACTTGGAGGGTGGAGTCTTGATTAGGCCTAGGAATCTTCGATCGCTGTATGGCGAGATATATGGTAAATACTAGAGGCTAGGAGACATGAAAATTCCTCACGGTGTAGGTGTATAAATCCGATGGAATCCATGCTTTTTTAGGGCCTAGTGATTCGGTGGAGATTGAGGTAAAGCCCGCGGAAACCTAGTTTGGTTTGGTTTTGAGTCCCACATTAATGCTTGGAATATGACATGGGGGCGATTAGCTGAAAGAAAGACCCGGTTAAGCCAATCTATGGTTGGGTGGTTTGTGGAAGTCCCATACCTGGTTGGCTTATGCATTCATTAATAAGATCTCCTTCTCCTTGGTATTTCATGTGGAAATGTACTGGATTATATGTGGATTTAATGGTTGTTATATCCTTGTTATTTCTATTGGTTATATGCTAGTTATGAATACGTTTTATGATAGACTTGATGTATCGCTCTCATCATGTTTTTGATTTGCAAATGAATGTACAATGAATATATGACCTAATGGATGATAATGTAGCTATTGTGAGAGATAAACAATGCTTCTTTACGAATCTCAGATAAGAACGAGACCCCTATGCCCAGATATGATGTTATGACCTATAGATTTCATATTTGTGACATGCTTGATGAAATACCTGTCATGGCTAGTAGGGGTCTAGTCAAGTCATTGATAAAGTGTTTGAATTAGTACCTTTGTTTCACTATCATTTATCATTTCTAGAAGTTTCATGAAGTTCTAGGTAGTGGCCTGAGTCTTGGCCCTCAAAAAGTGGCACAAAATCTAGGGTTTTTGGCTCAGAACTGGCTGAATAACTCTACAGTCACTGGCATGCCTTGTCGTGGGAGTGAATGGAAGGCCTCTACCACATTCATGGCTTGTCATGGGAGTGACTAGGGGTCCAAATCAATGAAATGTCAAGTTGCCTCAGTGGTTCGTCACCTGGAAGGGTTGGTTGGCTCCTAAAGGTTCTATAGCATGTGTCGAAGGCCATATTAGTTTGGTTTTGTTGGTTCCACTTCCTTAACTCTACATGGGGATTTGAATCACATCATAGTAGCCTGTCATCACATGTTTACCCCAGTGGACCAGTTAACTTGGGAAAATGTGGGAGGGGGGGTGTTATAGTGGTGTATTAGATCATGCACCGCTTATGCCATTACTAAACAAAACTTCAAACAAAATGGGTTGTGCACTCCTCTACCTACCCCAAACAATCCCTAGGAGTTAGTCTCCATGGATTCATGTTAGATTTTCTATCCAACAAGCATGGGAGTGATTGTGTGTTTGTGGTGGTCTATCGGTCCTCTAAGATGGCCACTCTCGCACCATGAAAGAAGAGTATCGCAGTTGAAGCTATTTCTAAACTCTTCTTTGAGTGTGTTTGGGTTCATTTAGGGCTACCTCAGACCATTATTTCAGATGTGGACAACAAGTTCTGATGAGCCTCATCATTGGGTAATTATACAGGCCTTAATTCACCTCCTAGCTTAGTCAAACGAAATTTTCTCATAACTTATTACATGTTTTTTATTATATTTTGTTTATGAGGTGAGTAGGAGTTGGATATTATGCTTTCTGGACTAATATGCATTGAATGCAGGATTAAAGGAGAAAATCAAGGAATTTTGGCAAAGACTAAGGTCAAAACTAGAATGGGACAAGGGAGAGGGATTGTAGGAGGTAAATCCTCCTCATTTACTACTCCACCATTCAAATATTCCTCCATTCATCACATCAGCTCGGAGTGAAAACAACCAAATCATGAGGATTAGAAGGCAACCGAGCAAGTGAGAGACAAAGCACCAGTTTATCTCGAGTTTGGGATTCGAGCCTCCCTAATCTTAAGGAAGTTGTTGGGGACTTCAGATGTATAAGTAGAGAGGCCTAGGACCTCAGTAGGATTCAAATTTTTATTGTAAAACTCTAAGCTATTTTTGAGCTGCAATACTTGTTAAAGTTATCGTGATCCAATTTGTTGTTTTGGTAATAAGAATGAGTTTTGTTTTGAGCCAACACTGAGTTAACTCAGAGGGCTGAAGCTCTTGGGTTAGGGCCCAACCCTAGCAGCCAAGGCTCCTCTTCATTGTACATGTATGACTAGTGTAGATTCATAGCTTCATTGTTAATTTTCTTTTTAGATGCATCTCCATTACAGGTAGTGTAGATTAGATTGGTTGTTTAATAGTTTGCTTCCATTTGTGCCTTATTTCAAGTAGCAGGTTAGCAAGGAGAAAAAGGATCACTACAAGGTTGTTAGAAGGTGTCTCAGCTTCATTTCCTCCCTCTGGGACCATGACTTGAGGAAGGGACCCTTAAGCAGCCCCAAAAACACAGATTTCTAGTTCTTTTATGACTTTTGGAGTTGATGTCTTTAATTTAGTATTTGGTTAGTTTGCAAGGTAGATTTAATTGTCATCTTTTTCATCTCTATTTATGCAGTAGATCTCACTCATGCTTTCATTGCTTTCAACAACTTTCTTCATGCATAGTATAGGCAGTTGATTCATTAATTTTTCTTTTCTAGATTATGAAAATGTATCTTGTTGCATATCTTTTTGGGAAGACACACATGTTTTATGCAGTGTCAAGCGGAAAGAGTCGTTAGTGTGGACACAACCGACCTTCCTAGAAAGCCTAAGACTCTCTAATGACAAACAAGACAAATAAGAGCAATCCTTCCCTAAATATGCTTTTACAATATGAGAAATCAAGTGTTTAGATCCTACCTGTAATCCAACGCTGTTGTAGTAGTCCAGCTTCGTTGATCCGGATGAGCTCCTCCTTCCCTTCGAAACCTGCATTCACCAACAATCAAACGATTAAATAGCACCTGAATATCACATAAAATAAAACATATTTAACATATAGACCAAGGAGTATATGAAACAACTCATTAATAACAAATTGTTGAGAAGAATGGACTAATTTGTATTAAAAGGTAACAAAAGGAACCATTACAACCTGAGCCTTGGTGTTGTTCAAGCTCCTCCCAGGGTCCACAAGAGTTCTCCCTTACTCTAATCAGCTCACCCACCTCCCAATGGAAACAAGTAAAGATGGTAATCTCTCCTCACAAGCTTCTACAAGGAAGTCCTAATTCCAGCAGCATCTACCCTTAGGAATGTTCAGCTTTCAACCTCCCCTCCCTTTGGCCCAATGCCTATATTTATAGTGCTCTAGAGGAAGTTATTCAGGTCCACCATCAATGGGATAAGTCCCTCTTTGGATGGGATAGCTCCCCTATTGATGGGGTAAGTTCCTCTTTGGTAGGGATACATGAACCATCTGGAGGCGCTTCATACACGTCAAACATACTTCTAGAAGACTCTAGAAATGACCACAAGTAACTTTTTTGAGTGAAACTTGCACCTTTTGACCTTTACAGGAGTACGCACCCATCCCTTTACATACAGAGCGTACAAGTACGCAGGTATTGTGAACTTAGGTTGCGTACCCGCAGGTGAGGCTAAGAGAAACTGCGTACCAGAGATAATTGACTTTTAAATGACTTTTCTCTCTTTCTTGAAGTTTGACATGGAGAGCAGAGGCATGAGACTTGCCAAGGAGGATAGTATGACAGTGGATGGAGCCATACTAACTGCAAATAGTCATGGTGACATTTTTTAGTGTAACAGATTGCCCCCTAAAGTGCGAAGCCTGTAGTAGATTAGGGTTTTTATGATCTAGGAAGGGTGAAGTACTTTATCATTTCAAGGAGTATCTTGTGGAGGACCCGGTCAGAACCTGCAAATATTCAACACAAAATACATATATAAGATGATATCATCGCTGAGGTAGGCATTCCCATACTCAGATTGAAAACTTTTAACTAATGATCTAACTACTGCTCTGATACAAGAATGATTTTGCAGTACATCACAATCATAGACTTTTGTAGACACAGTATGGATGCAGCCATCTATTTATGATTAGTCTACTATATAATGAATACAAAACTCCTCGCAGCTTGGATGGTGGAAACTAGATCCAGGGTCTTCATTTCTACTTCCCGAATTGGTACGATTCTATCCATGCGTATAAATGAGTTGATGTCGAGTATGGTAGAAACCACTTGATTACCAGTCAATGATGTAAACCATTAACAAGCGTGAGAGAGACCACCAGTGATGTCAATGGTTCTCAAAGTACCCAGTACAATCCATGAAATGTGAATGAATGAGTTGATGTCGAACACGTCACGGAATCCTTCGATTGAAAGTCAATGATGTAAACTGTCGTCAAAGGCGAGAAACCTGCCATTGATGCATGCAGACTTCAAGGTACTGTCGATTTCTAAGTCATCTTTCTAGATAATGTGCTGATGTCGATAGAAAGCGACTCGTTGCAGGCAAGCCCACAACACGAAATCATTGTTCAAGTTGAAGAAATGTTGCTGTAAGGACTGACTCAGGGATGGTCAAATGGATGACAAGTATTTTGCATATGAATGGTTTATTTGCAGAGACCTCTTGAACACATAATGACACGACAGATGGTTTGGTGACGATTGACCCAAAGTTAATACCCAGAAACTGTTGAAGACTTTCAAAGTGGTTTGATCAACTTTTAAGGAAAAGGATTTCCCAACCCAGGTGAACGGAAAGTGTCGTGTTCAAGAGCAGTGATAAGGTTCTTTTGTAACAAAGGATGACAAATCGGTTCATTCTTCTCTCTTTTCCCCCACCATTTCTGGCAAGTACCTCTTTATTTTTTACAAGCTTGAGGAGGATAACATATGCTTGATTGTAAGCTCATCCTTCGGATGAGTCCAACTTAGTTTAGATTCGGACCCTAAGAAGGAGTGGTCCATTCCTGTTTGTAATCGAACAGGTCCTTTACTGTGAAATTTTAACGAGTCTAGTATAGGAGAAACTCGACGTTTTTCATTTTTAGAGAGTCTGAAAAAACTAAAGAAGACTCCACGGTGAACTTTTTCGTAAATTTGTGTCTCCCAAGCCCGAAAAAGTATAAAATAATACCTGAGAGAACCGCTTGATCTCGCGACCAATGAGTACTTTCATGATTAGTGTCTCTGACCTGAAAAGTAAAAAGCAATCAAGGACACGTCGTTTTATTTCCGTATCGAGTTTGAAACGACAAAAACCCGGCAATCTTTTCCTGTTTTTACGGTCAAAAAAGAGCTATAAGAGGACCGTCTTTTAGTTCCGTTTTAACGAGTGTAAAAGAAACGCTCGGCAATCTTTTCATATTTTAGGAGTCAGAAAAGAGCTTAAAAGATGACTCTGATGTTTTGGTTTGTGAAAAATGATGATTTTACTCTAAAGTCCTTTTGTCCTGCACAAAAACAACACATTACTCATACCTGTTTAAGATGGGTAAAAATACATTGAAAAATGTCCTTTCATGGTGAAAAATAAACAAACTTAGCATTCATTCATCCAAAAAACCTATAAAAAGACTTTTTACCATGTCATTTTTACCATTTTACCGCTGAGGTTGAGAAAAGGGCTTTTGACAAGAAAACTTCCCGTGGACTTTGCGGAGAATCCGACCGTCAGAATCAAGCGTCGTCTCTTTCAAGTATTTCACAACATCCTCCTCTTCAATTTCATCTGTTTAGAATTTCATTTCAAGTTTTAGTTTGATTTTTTTGGGGGTTTAGGGTTTTAAAATATGTTTCTCGGGGGACGGAGGTGCCCTATGGGCGACCTGCGTCCCCCGACTTTTTCGTATATGAGAAAAAGGTCGGGGTACGCAGCCCGCCTTCAGGACAGCTGCGTACCGCCGCTCTGTCTTCTGAACGCGGGGTGCGTACCCCGTGAAACACGGATTTTGAAACCCCAAACTCCAATTTTAACCAACCAAATTTTATTTAATGAATTCTAACTATTGTTTTTTGGTGTGTAGGACACTCACCATGCTAGATTGGCGTGAAAGAGAGCACGAAGACGTTGATTTGGCCACAATAGGTCATCAACCTTCTATTGATGCGTTAAAGGCATGCAGACTCTACAAGTACTGGGCCATACCTGGCATGAGGGCCCAGGTGCCATTCTTAGAGTGGCTGGTTGAAAGGTGGAATATTCAGGATCAATGTTTTTACATCGGAGAAAACCAGCTCGAGATAGAGTCCTCCGATATATACTTTCTCACTGGCTTGCCTAACAGGGGCGAGCAACTCTCTCTATTCGGGACTAGGCCGGGTGGCCAATCCCTTGCTAGTCTCCGGCTAGAGTCGTGCAACAATCAAAACCATGAGAAGGGGATAGAAATCAAGTACATATCCCGACCTGAACTTATGGTAGTTGCCTTTACAGTTACCAGACTCTGCGGCGCTGCCGCTTTGCACATAGCCACTGGATCCCAAATGCGGATGGCTATAGATTGCTTCCAAGGCACCATTTTCAACTGGTGCGATGCTGTGTTGGCCACTATGAAGGGCCAACTAACCAGGGCAAAGAGAGGACAACTGAAGACCTTTGGATATGGGCCTTTAGTTGTGAGCTTTGCCCTAGAGAGAGTTCCAATGCTGATCCCCCAGCATCTTACAGTTCCAGTTGGGCCTCCTCGGGAGCCTAAGTTGACGAGATGGGTTGCGGTAATGGCCCGGCATCCTGACGAGGGAGCAGCAGTTGTTCGATTTCCTGATGGTTACTTTCACTGGCTGGAGGGCCAGGTCTTTGCGATTCAGGATTTTCCGTACGCCGGAATGGATTTTCGCAATGATCCGGACATGGTTCTTCCACAGGGAGAACAATGGGACGACAGAGGTATTTCATTTTTCACAAGTTTTTAAATTATGTATTTTTTTGTTGTTTTTTTTTATATATCGTCTCAAAACTGACAGCACAAATTTTCAAAATGCAGATGTAGGCCCACGGCGTCCAGCCAACCTCCGGGCTTTTGAGAGGAGAGTACCAGTTGTACCAGCACCAGCCCCACAGGATGCGGCCGCAGAGACCTTAGCCGAGCTGGAACAGGATCTAGAGCGTCTGACGGCGGATATACCAGAGACCACCATAGATGACATTCCTATCCGACTTCAGCGCTACGTGGTCGCAGTCCCAGGACCTTTCAGGAGGTTCCTGTGTAGGGTAGCGCGGGCAGTGGTCTCGTATAGAGAGCACCACCAGCGATTGGCTAGTCACTTTCTAGACACATATGACATTTTTGGTTTTTTGTACTTATCATTTTTGCCGATCATAAGGTGTTTTTTCAACCTATGATCGAAGACGATGTATATTTTTGACACACTCCTATCTATATATATCATTATTACCGGCTTATTTTGTTAAACATGTGTGATGAAATGTTTATAAATTTACATTTATGATTGTTACAAATGTCTATTTAACATTCAAGACGGCATTGCATCTGCTAATGTATTTAAAGACCTTGGAATATGCTGATATTCAATGTAATCAAATTCACGTTCCAAGAGACGCACCCTCAAAAACAATCTTAATAACACTGGATTTCTAATGGCATAGACTCTATTAAGCTGTAATACAACGAGTTCAGAATCTAACCTCACTATCAAACTCCGAATCCCAAACGAAATAGATTCAGAAAATAATTCAATCACTGCACTGTATTTTGCAATGTTGTTTGTTGTTTGACCGAGGCTCACCCCATGCATAGAAACTAACTCGTCAGAGGGTGAATAAATAACCCAAGCTGCGGAAGAGATATTCCGTGTACTACGACAAGCACCATCAGCAAATCCAATGTACATTTGGAGAGGCGTCGACATCTGCAATATCAAGAGTAAAACCAAGATAAGCCAGAATAACGACAAAAACACACTCTTTAAACTAAGCACACAGCCTAAACTAAGCAAACATACCAACTAGAAAGAAAATTAACCTAACTAGAACTAACTAAATCTCCATACCCACCATTTAAGCATAATACCTCTTTAGGTAAATTCCATTTCTGGGCTTACCCAAAGAGTCCCCATCAAAATCTACTAGCTCATAAGCCCCTTTTGCCAGTTTTCGCTTGACAATGTAGGGCCCATGCCACATGGGAACGAATTTTCCAGCACCTAATTTATCGTTAGCTTGATCATATAATAGCACTAGGTCTCCTTCCGAAAAATTACGAGGGGTCACGTTACGGTCATACTGAGCTTTCATCCTTTTTGCGTGAGTCTCGATTGCCAAAGCAGCATCACGTCGAGTCTCATCTAATTTAGCTAAGTATAACAGATGCTTCTCCTCTTCGGAAGTAGCTGGGAGTAATTTGATAGCCATTTGAAGTGATGGGATTTCGCATTCAATGGGCAACACTACTTCCACACCTAAACTAGCTGGAAAGGAGTGAACCCTGTTGATGTTTTTACTGAGGTTCAATACGCCCAAAGCACTGAGAATAGCATGTTGTGCCAATTTGACCGATGAATACCAATGATTCGTCGGATCATGATAACTAGAACTTTGTTGATGGATTCAACCAAACCGTTTGCTTGAGGATAATAAGGAGTAGAACTATCATGGCGTAAACCAAGCTGGATTGTAAGTTCTGTCATCATAATGTTTCGAAAATGGCGCCCATGGTCAGTGATTATCACTTGTGGGACACCAAACCTAGCAATAATATGATTGAATACGAAAATCGCTGCTGTTTTGCCGCTTGCCTCGAATGTAGGCATCGCCTTGGCCCATTTAGTAAAATAATCAACCGCAAGGATGATATACGCATGCTCCCCGGCCGAGTGAGGGTTACAAGTAATAAAATCGATACCCCATTTAGCAAAAGGACCAACGACAATTATAGGGTGGAGAGAGAGCAGGTGGTGTGCGCATCTTGCGATCAAAAACTTGATAGTTGTGGCATTTTCGGACCGCAATGATACAATCTTTAAACATGGATGGCCAGAAATAGCCAGCACGCAACACCTTATGAGCCGTGGCATACCCAGACATATGACCGCCACACGCTCCAGAATGACAGTCATTCAAAACCCTTTCTGCCTCTTCATGTGTTAAGCAACGACGAAAAACCAAATCCGCCCCACGACGATAAAGAGTATCTCCAATAATTCTGTATTGTTGGGACTGGAATCGAATTTTCCGGCGTTCCGACTTTGAAGCTTCGGGCCGAAAGGATTGGGTTTGGAGATAGACGATTATATCCCCATACCACGGATCTAAAGTGCTGATAAGAAACAGATATTCGTTCGCAATGGGTTCCTCTGCCACAGTTTCCGTGTCAGCACGCGGGAAGTCACACATCAATTCCGAAAAAACTAAGGATTTCTTAGACTTGGACTTCTCAAACTCCCAATCGAACTCCTGCAGGATAACAATCCATTTGGATTACTTGCCCCCTAGCAATTGTTTTGTCAAAATATAGATCATAGGGTTGCAATCCGAGATCACTGTAGTTTTACGGAGAAGAATGTAATGACGAAAACGCTGGACAGCCTGAACAGCTGCCAGGGCCAATTTCTCCACATGCGAATATTTTAGCTCAGTGGGATTTAACGTCCTACTAAGATAATATATCACATGTTCCGTTCCGAATTCAACTTCCTGAACTAAGACCATTCCAATGGTGGAGTGGGAGGCAGCGAGATACAAAAAGTAGTCCTGGTTGTAGTTGGGAGGATGCAGCAACGGTGCATGGGTCAACGCGTGCTTAAGTGCATCAAAAGATTTCTGAGCTATCTCATCCCAAGAAAATTGAGCGTTTTGTTTCAACAACCGGGTGAAACCCTTTGTAACCTCGGCGTAGTTAGGAATGAATCGACGTAAAAAGTTTGCTTTCCCCTGCAAACTTTGGAGTTGGCGCAAACTCGAAGGAGGAGGCAATTTGATGATGGTTTCGACCTTCAAGGGATCGACGCGGATACCGGCTTTTGAAACGACAAATCTTAGCAATCGTCCCACTTCTATGCAGAAGACACATTTGTGTGGGTTCAACCGAATTCGATAATGCCGACACCTCATAAAAATAGCGCGTAAGTGGACAAGGTGATCAGCTCGATGTAAAGAATGAGCAGGAAAATCATCGAGATACGGTTGCACAATGTGCTTGATGTCGTGAAACGCGTAAGACATTGCCCGTTGGAAAGTGGCTCCGGCATTCTTAAGTTCGAAAGGTAATTTGCAATAAGCAAATGTCCCCCAAGGACAAATGAAAGCCATTTTTGGTTGATCGGCAGGTAGAATATTGATTTGGTTGTAACCGGAAAAGCCGTCCATAAAGGAAAATATTTCACTGCCGGCACAATCATCAATTATTTGATCGATATAGGGTGTAGGATAGTTGTCTTTGGGACAAGCACGATTTATATCCCTATAGTCGATACATATTCTTATTGTTCCTTGTTTCTTGTTAACCGGAACAATATTCGATACCCAATCCGTTAACGGGATCAGATAAATGAAACCTGCTTTCAATAGCTTCTCGACTTCTGCTTTAATCGCAGCCGCTTTCCTAGGGTGTATCTGACGCAGACGTTGCCGAACGGGTTTAGCGTCCGGATAGGTCTTGATTTCATGAACAACAATGGAGGGATCAATTCCTGGCATTTCCTCATAGGACCAGGTGAACACGTCGCGGAATTCTTGAAATAGGACCTTGTATGTTTGAATTTCGTTATCTGTACACGAGGCACCTATATGAATGTTTTCAATAACTCCGGTTTTGACTGAAATGTCAATGGCAATAGTTTGGGAAATGTTTCCCAAATTCAACTCTGAATCAAGATGTTTCATGGGATTCTGAGCATCCTTGACATATTCAGCTGTAAAAATTGATGAAAAATCATTTCCAAAGTCATCAGCCTCAGGTAAAAACGAAGATCTATGATGAAGATCTTCCCATGGTAGATCGTCTACACTTAGGATTTCGCGAAGTTGTTCGTCAGATGACACAACTTCGGGAAACGTTATCCGTTCTGAGGTTGATGTGAAAGGTGATTCCTCACGGACCACATTCATTTGGTCGGATTGGGTTGAACTGGAGTCGGAAAAAGACTGCACGACCTCATAAGCAATTTCATATGGACTCAAAGGCATTGCATTACCGAAGGAGTCTATTTCAGATTCAGATGGGACAATCCAAGGATCGTCGTAAATAATACTGTCTGAAGTAATCATATGAATGGATGTGAATGAAGGGTCTGCATTGATCGAAGGAAAGGTAAAAGTTCGCAGTAAACCAGAATCTTTAACCAATCCTACACCAACATCCCGATAAGGGATAGTCGTTTTACCGACATGCTGGATACTGTCTGAAGAGGCTGGGTCGGATGAAAAGTAAGCTAGCTGGTCTATTGTCACGATCTTACCATTATGTGGAAACTTTATAACTCTGAAGACCGATGACACGACTGCTGTCATACTGCGACCCAAAAGAAGGTTGTAGTCTAGAGGGGCATCAACCACTTCCACATCCAGACTAACGGTTTTTCCTTCAACCCCTATAGGCAAGTCCTGTAGAATGCCAAACGGATGGAACCCACGGCCATCAAAGGCCTTAAGAATCGTCGGGGATTGGTTCAGTGAAGGGGAACCAAGCGATCTCCAACACTGAATCGACATAATACACGTAGAAGCTCCTTCATCAATTACAGTCCAATGAATAGGCCTGTTTTTGACTATCACTGGAATCTGGAAAGCCGTTTGATGAGGGAGATGCGGTGTACTATTTTCTAGATCAAAGATTATCAGGTTCGGATCCTAAATATCAACAGCTCCTATAGCGGACAAGAGTAATTTTCGTTGTGCTGGGCATGATTGCAGCACTTCCAAAGCCGACATTGCTGAGGGTGAAACAGCTAAATCCTCAACAATGTTATAATTCTGAGCTGCTCTCGCATGTGGATTGAAAGCAGACTTTCGAAGTATACCCTTGGTGGGTGGTTTAATTATCAAGTCCAGGTTAGGTTTCTCGATCTGTAGTGGATCGGAACCGGGAGCTGAGGTTGATGGAGTAGAATGAGAAGATTCTGCTTCTTTACCATCAACAGGATTCTTACTACCATAATCTTGCGATCGAGTCGCAATCCGTACATGAGACATCATCAATATGGGCTCTTCACTGGCACTCGAGGAAGAACCTATCATTTTACTCTCCTTCTTTGGAAATGGATCTTTCAAAACAACAGGAGTTGGGGAACCTTTAACAATTTTCACAACCTCTGCCCGATGAGGGCAATCTCTTGTGAAATGATCTTCTTCACAAATTAAACAAGGATAGCGAGGTTTGCGCTTTTCGTCGTTAGATTCCGACTTCTCTTTTTTCTCCTTTGGAGCCTTGTCTGCTTTATTCTTCTTCTTGCCTTTCTTCTTACCACCGTTTTTTGATTTAGCCGTAGATGACTCTACAACGTGAATATCGGCAGTAATTTCAGGAGAAGATTCTCCTGTCGGGGAGTCCGGTAAGGTTATTATTGGAGAAGAATTATTTGAGGATTTCTTCTTACTTTTAGTATTCACTGTACCAATCATGCCATCAACAGCATGAGACCCCGACGGAGCAGCAACAATTTGATTCGACTTAGGAAGATCTGGGATCTTCTCGTGCAACGTACTCGACTGAGTGTAAACTAAGTCAAGGTACTGGGCTTGAGCAATGACTTGCTCCTCAGTAACTACTTCGGCCTTAGCTACATCTTCAGTAATCTTCGGTAATAATGATTTTACAAACCATTCAGCTAAGATTTGGTCCGGGATAAAAACTTTCACTAAACGTCTTCGACGTCTCCATTCATGAATATGATCGGAAATGTAAGTGGAGGTCGACTGCTTTAATGAATTTAATAGCTCCGTGCCGTTATCGTATCTGACCGACAACTGAAAATGAGTTAGGAACGAGGTAGCTAACTGGCTAAAATTGTAAAAAGAGGCCCGTGGTAACTCAATGTACCACTTGGCCGCGAGACCAATGAGCGTACGCTAGAAAAGACGTAAGTGGATCGAATCATCCGAGATAGAATTTGAAGCACACCAGAGGTGGTAAGTCATCACGTGATTGGACAGATCCTCTCCAGACTTACCTTCAAACTTGGGTATATCGCTGGGCAACTTATTTGGCATTGGCGGCCAGAACGGAAGATATTGAATTGGATCGTTCGTTAGGCGCGTCAAGTCTGGTAAATCCAAAGTTGTGATAAACGGTAACTACCGGTTAGGATCTCTAAAACTCTGGGTCACAAGACCAGTCCCAGGAGGAGGATATCCAGGATAACTAGGAACAGGAATCGCATTAGGGATATTATATTCTCCTGGAAAACCAGGATTAACCGGACCGTACTGGGGTTGTTGAGGTTGTTGATAAGTGTACCCAGGATACGGTTGATACTGGTAGACCGGTTGTTGGACAGCAGGACCGAATTGGTACTGTCCCTGGTACTGTTGGTGGGTAAATTGAGGTTGAGTTGTTACAACAGTACTTAAACCAGGCTGCCCTACAGGCATCTGGACCGTGGTTTGAATCGTAGATCCGGACAACGGTAAAGATGTCGAGGAGTGGTTGCAGAGACAGTAGAAACCGGAGCTGTCGATACTCCAGAAGTAAGTGCGGTAGATGTTACGGTAGTTGCAGCAGCCGTTTGAGATGGCGTACTAGGTGCAATTGACGGCTGAGTAACTATCGAAGTTATAGAAGTTTGAACATTTGACTGGACAGGTTGCGGTTGCTGGAGTGAACCAGAAACTACGGGTTGTCCAGTTTGAGGTACCAACTGTATACTTGGCTGCAACACCTGTTGACCCTGCGATGGATCCCACACTATCATTCCGGGGTATTGACCCGTAAGAGGTTGAGGATACTGAGATCCATAACCGGATTGAGGATAGGATTGATAACTGAAAGGCATAGTTCCCATACCTGAACATATGACTGACCTTGAGGTGGTTGATAACCTTGACTCGACTATTGACCTTGAGGTTGATAACCTTGGGGTAAATACTGATACTGGGGTTGGCCTTGACCTTGAGGTTGATACCCTTGAGGTTGATACCCTTGGGATTGATACCCTTGAGGTAAATATTGATACTGAGGTTGACCCTGGGGTACATATTGAGGCTGGGGTTGACCTTGAGGCATGTATTGTACCATGGGTACATACTGACCTTGAAGCTGCCCCCCAGACACAATTTGTGTACCTTGAGGTTGCCCCCCAGGTGTTAATTGAGGCTGCCCCCAGGCGGTAATTGACCACCTTGAGGTTGAGAAACGGGAACTGAACCTGTCATCATGTAAATGTCCCCTACACCCAACGGTTTATTACCATTGTTTCCAGCTAATAACCCATGATCAATGGGTTGAGGAGATGCCCCCGCAAAGGTACCAGAAAGTGACTGATACCTGGTGGGAACAGAAGGACCGCCGTGTAAGAAAGATTCAGGAGATTGAGTGAACACGGACGACTGACTAGACATATTTACCGGAGTATAGATACTTCCAGGTGGAAAAGGAGTACGAGGTGGAGAAAAACCTACCCCTGAGTTGTCTAAATAATTGGTTAATGAAAGGTACCAAGTAGTACTTCTAGTTGGACTGTAAAAGATAGATTCACGCTCCCTTAGATCAATAGTAGGTTGATCTTCAAGGGTAGATACGCCTAATTCTTCCTCTGGAACAAGTTCTTCAATAGCTATCAAACCAGTAGGAAGATTTTCGGTGATGACCCTTTCTACCCTAGGTGAATCTGGTACACTAGAAGTTGGAGTAACAGGTTCAGATATTTCAGGTTCTTCGCCTATATCACTAGTAGATGAAAAAATACCAGCAAGCTCAGAAACTTCAACTGCTTCAGGATTATAACCTGTCTCTAGACTTTAGTAATCTTGATGGACTACCAATGAAGACTCTCCTTCTTCTGGTGAACCTACTCTACTGCCGCTAGGAGGAGTTACAAGGACCTTTAAACCTTTGTAATGACTTGGGACCTCTCGAGGAGATTCACCTCGAAGTCTACGGGATCTTCTCAACAATTCGGCCACAGAAACAACCTCAGGAGACTTGCCCCAAAGTCTACGGGACTGTCTCGGTAATTCCGCCACAGTTAAAAACTTTTAACTACTGCACACGCAAACAAAGTAAATCTCAAAACAAACCACCTAAAGTCTCTAAAGAACCAAACAAATTTGAATCATACGCCTAAAGAATCTAGGGCGTCAAACCAAGCACAAACAGTAGCCTTCCAGACTGAAAACGCTAGTTGGAGATGAAACCCAACATCGCCAGATTCAGTACAGAAGTGGCGGGTGGAACAGTTACCCCGGCAACCTGCTTAATGAATAGACCGGCACAAGTTCCTCCACTTTAACCGTCTCGAGTGAAGTGAACCCCCCGGAAAATCCAAGTGAGTCTAGCCGACGTCTGCTCCAGGTACAGTGGGATCTTCCCTCCACCGTCACCTCGGTAGAATCCTAAAGATAATGGTCACTAAGGTTACCAACCACAACAAATGCACCTGGGGGAACAGTCTACACTCTGACAGCACGCAAGGGCAGAGTATCAAGCTCAATCCCCTTGCCGGTTCCTTGACAATAATCCAAGGTTTACCGACAAGTGACCCCTGGCTCCTCGACAATGGTTAATCCGAGGTTTATCGTTTGTAATATGTGCGTGTCTGGCGTCGTTCCCAACGAGGGAGGATTGATCCCCTCACTGGTTCGGACACGAGCTCGTGCTTCTCCTTTAAGAGGAGCTTTCCCAGAGTACAAATGAGACAATTGGATTTATTCTATCACAAGATAAGCTACTTGTTTGGTTTTGTTGTCTTGGAGAGTTAATTACTCTCCTACTCCAAGACACTAGCCTGATCTAAATTGGTGTTTCAGAGCCCTAGTAAATAAAAGTTACTACGTTTATTTTACTTTAAGCGTTAATTTTATGGTTTTTCTTAAAGACAAAAGGTGATGGAGATGAAACTGGTGGTGTGTAGACTTGACTCGCAACCACTACAAAGATGCACCTAAGATGATTTACACTACTTTTCCTTTTCAATGAATCTCCTAACTAAGAGAGTTGGAAAATGCAAATTTTATAGAAAACAACTTTCTTAGTAAAGACAATCAACGAAACAATTCTCTTTATCTTTTCAAAACACACAACTCATGACCACTAATTACTCTACGGAATTTCCTTTTTCTTCCAAAAGTCTACAAATGCTACCAAAGCAAACTTTTTCAAAAGAATTTTTGTATTTTTTCTAAGTTAATAAAGCATGGAAAACTATTTTATCAAATCGAATTTAACAAATCTAAGACAATCAAATCAAATTCACTCAAAAGCAAATTAAAAGCAAATTTACCTAAAAGCAAAAATAATGAGGACAAAAGCCTACAAGGATGATTCCCGGATGTTTTACTTAGTCAAAATGCAACTAAGGATCAGTTCATGCAGAATCATAAACTAACCAAAAAACAAAATCGAAATCTTTTTGTTCTTTTTTCTCAAGAATGGAATTCAAGGCTTTAACAAACAAACTTTTCGAGATTCACAAAGAGAAGACACAAAGGTAGGTCTCTCACTAGGGTGACTTCTATGACAGGTCCGACTCCTAAGAGGACTGATCAAAACCAGGGAGATCCAAAGTTTGACAACCTCTAACGCCAAAGTCACTACAGGACCAGCTAAAAAATCAAACCCTAAGGCAAAAATCCCTATGAATTCCACCAAAACCCTCGACACTAACGGGACAAGTTCAGGTGAAGATCTTTGACAGTAAACTGATGGATCTGGGCAGTAAAAACAAAATAAAAGCAAAATCTAAAGAGCAAAAAGCAAAAATTGAAATTTTCTCAAAATTGACAGGGGTACGCAGGTCATCTGTTCACACAGGGGAGGGTACGCACTGTGCACAAAGACGCAGTGTGTACAAGTATGCACTGTGTTAAACCCAGAGACTGCGTACTGCTGGCAAGGCTAAGAAAAATAAAAAACTAAATTGACTCTAAGCTAACCCACCCAAATACACAGCTAGACAACCAAAAATCAGAAAACAAGCAATTTTTCTCAGACCAAAATATCAAATCAAAAAGAACTCAAACACATTCATGGAGTCCCCAGTGGAGTCGCCATTTTTTCAAGCGGAAAGAGTCGTTAGTGCGGACACAACCGACCTTCCTAGAAAGCCTAAGACTCTCTAATGACAAACAAGACAAATAAGAGCAATCCTTCCCTAAATATGCTTTTACAATATGAGAAATCAAGTGTTTAGATCCTACCTGTAATCCAACGTTGTTGTAGTAGTCCATCTTCGTTGATCCAGATGAGCTCCTCCTTCCCTTCGAAACCTGCATTCACCAACAATCAAACGATTAAATAGCACCTGAATATCACATAAAATAAAACATATTTCACATATAGACCAAGGAGTATATGAAACAACTCATTAATAACAAATTGTTGAGAAGAATGGACTAATTTGTATTAAAAGGTAACAAAAGGAACCATTACAACCTGAGCCTTGGTGTTGTGCAAGCTCCTCCCAGGGTCCACAAGAGTTCTCCCTTACTCTGATCAGCTCACCCACCTCCCAATGGAAACAAGTAAAGATGGTAATCTCTCCTCACAAGCTTCTACAAGGAAGTCCTAATTCCAGCACCATCTACCCTTAGGAATGTTCAGGTTTCAACCTCCCCTCCCTTTGGCCCAATGCCTGTATTTATAGTGCTCTAGAGGAAGTTATTTAGGTCCACCATCAATGGGATAAGTCCCTCTTTGGATGGGATAGCTCCCTTATTGATGGGATAAGTTCCTCTTTGGTAGGGATACATGAACCATCTGGAGGCGCTTCATACACGTCAAACATACTTCTAGAAGACTCTAGAAATGACCACAAGTAACTTTTTTGGAGTGAAACTTGCGCCTTTTGACCTTTACATGAGTACGCACCCATCCCTTTACATACAGAGCGTACAAGTACGCAGGTATTGTGAACTTGGGTTGCGTACCCACAGGTGAGGCTAAGAGAAATTGCGTAGCAGAGATAATTGACTTTTAAATGACTTTTCTCTCTTTCTTGAAGTTTGACATGGAGAGCAGAGGCATGAGACTTGCCAAGGAGGATAGTATGACAGTGGATGGAGCCATACTAACTGCAAATAGTCATGGTGACATTTTTTAGTGTAACATGCAGGGCAAGTGCTTCTAGAGGAGACTAAGACTTCATCACCAACAACCACCTTCCACTTCATCCACCTTAGCCAACCCTTTTTTTCACCGTCACCTTCACTAGTTTTCCATCATTTTTCATAGAAATTCTCCTAAGCACATTGAGTGAATCTAGCCATCTATTATCTTGGATATTGACTCCTGAGTGATCCTAGACCTTCTCCCACTCTATTCCACCCATCACACACCTTTCCCAAGTCTCCCATCACCTCCAACACCTCAAATTTAGGTCTTGGTTGTATCTTGTAGGTTTCCTGTAATTCCTACAAGATCATCCTGTAGGTTTCTAGTACATCCTGTAGGTTTTCCTGAAACAGCCTATTTTGAGGCCGAATTGATGGAAAACCTCTAGGAAGTCACCAAAAGCCTCCAAGGGGTCCTCCACACCATCCAACTATTACATAACCCTTCCATCCATCCTCAAACATCCTTAATTCACTTGCCACATCCACAAGAACAATTAGTTTTCATACTTGATTTTGCATAAAAAGACCTTAAAAGAAAAAATAGATTTAGTTAGTCTCTTCACTTGCACATTATGTTGTTTGATGCTTCTTACTTCTACTAATTAGATAGTAGCATTTGTTTCATGTTGATTTAGCATTTCTACCTAGCATATCTTCTTAAATGGTTAAGTAGGGAATGGTGTGATTTAGCATTACATGTCAACCTTCTCCATTATTGCAGTAGAGTAACTATCTTAGAAGTAGATTTACCTCTCTTCCATCAAAGAATAAAGCTTCTTCTGACTCCATAGAAGTTTTGCTTGGAACCCCAATGGTCTCTTGCCAGTTGAACAATGACAATCGACAAGACCATCACTTTTACTTGTGCATACAACACTGTCACCTCCAAGTTTGTATCAACCTCGGGTTGATAAGTAAAGCTGGTAGCCCAGGAGTTGTAGCATCCTTGCTGCAATATTGATGCTCATCACACTTTGGCGCCATTGCCGGGGAGGTGTCTGAGTAGAATGTGATTACTTCTTTCTTTTCTTATATTTCTTGTCAGCAATATTCTGCCATTAGTTTATTTCTGCAAAAGTAGTCTATTTGTTTCCTTTCAGTCATTTTTCGTTGTCTTATTTCCTTTCCATTTTGAAAGCAAGATTTCAATTTAGCAAGTAGCTTTTTCATTCTGTCAGTAATTTTCATTCAATCAACAATTTCAATTATGCAAGTACTTTCCAAGTTAAAAAAAAATACAAAGCCAAACCAAAAATATTTCCTTTCATGCCTCGTAGGAGTAGGGGCAACTTAGGGAAATTTTTGCCAAATACCCCCACCGCATCCAATAGTCAACCTTCCCTCTTCTTTGGTGGCTATGAACTAGAGGAACCCTTCAGTGAGAAACCTGACATAATTGAAGAACCTATAGGGGAAGAAGAAGAAGAAGAACCCATTCCTACTGAACCAATGGCTGAAAACAGAAACAACAGAGGGAATAGAGAGAGAGTTGAGGGTGCCTTCCTCATCAGTGAAACCAATGGGGACACTAAGATGAAAAATATAATCCCCTTTGCCCTACCTCATTTCCATGGCCTAACCACAGAGGACCTTGACACTTTCCTATTTGAGTTTTTTGTTAGATGCCAAACCTATGACTATACGGATGATGACCAAAATTTAAAACTATTTCCATCTATCCTCAAGGATGCAACATTGCGCTAGTTCATGGGTTCATCTAGAGATAGCATCAAAACTTGGGCTCAGATGCAACAGGCCTTTAACAACAAATATCGGGACTACTATCGGTCAAAAGATACTAAAGAAGAAATTTTCACGATGACCATAGGCAATGATGAATCCCTAGAGGATTACAAAGAAATATTCCAGTTTAGTTACAAAAGGGCCAGGTGTACACTTGACCCTGAGTCACTAAAGCTGGTATTACTTAGGGGAGTAAGAGAAGATAATTTGGATACCTTACATTTGTTAGCAGGAGGAGATATCTACCAATTACCCTATGAGGATATCAAGGCTGTCTTTAGAAACGATTCCAGGGTAGCTAGGAAAAAGGGTAGGGGTAGTCAACCTATGGTCAGTACATCGTCTTCCAACTCATCCATCAAGCGTGAAATTGGAAACATGCTGGAAGATTTCAAAATTAAGATGCTGCAAACCCTTGCCTTGCAAATGGACGCCATGCACATTAAGAGGAAGCAGGAGGAAGCAGAGAGAGCCTTGGCCATTTTTTTTCCTAGATGCACTAGGAGGCATCCTAGGAATGAATGTCCATTGAATTCTATTGAAATTTGCTTGGTCTGTGAAGAAAACCACTCCACAGACAAGTGCCCTTCTTTGCCTAGACTCAAAGCTGTATATCAAGGAGCTGAAGGGGTCACTGAGAATCTTTGCTACATTAACCAAAGGAGACCTCATGGGCCTAGACCATATCATCTAGGCATGCAAGGGTCATCCCATGCATATTACAACCCCAACCAAACCACAACCATACCTTCTTGGGGACCCCCTACTCATCCTTCCTGGTCTACACCCCCTCCTTGGTCCTTTGCATCTCAGTATCACTCCCAGCCAGCCAGCCAGTCATTTCAACCTTATGCTCTGCCACAACCTCAGTGGAATGCACCACTCCATTGGTGGAGGCCCTAATATAACAATGCTCCAGATCTATTGTCTCCACCACCTACCCAACCAAAGCTCCTACGCTTTACTCCACCTAAGCAACCCTAGATTCCTACCCAGCCAAATCCGAACCCGAACAACAGGCGAGCTCAACAAGTATACAATGGAGAGACATCATATCTAGCTTATGCTATGGAAATCCAGGAGATTAACTTGAGATCTAGGAGAGTTCTCCCAGATAACCAACCTCCACCTCCACCTAGGGAGGTTGAGGAAGAAAGAGAGGAAAGCAATCTTAAATTAAATCCACCCTTTCCTGAGAGATTAGCCCAACCACTCCATCCTAACCTAGAAGAGACTGAACTTCTGAGAGAATTGAAAAATCTATGTGTAAAAATCCCACTTCTCTAGGCAATAAAAGATGTTCCTATTTACAATAAGTTGATTAAGGAGAAATGCTTCAATAATCTAGGGGGGCAAAAAAGGGATGCCCCTACCATTAATGTCATTGGGAAACTGTCCGACTTAATGCTGGGGCAGGTAATCTATCCAAAATATTTGGACCCTCAAAGCCCTGTAGTAGATGTGCACATCAATGGCACCATTGTCCCACACACTCTGATCGATCTTGGGGCTGCCATTAATTTGATGACCAAGGACACCATGCTCAAGCTCAACCTCTAAGGTTCATTGAGGAAGAACACAACAATTTTGCAACTTGCAGACCATTCCACAGTAACCCCTGAGGGAATTGTGGAGGATGTGATTGTCTCCATTGACTCTTGGGAGTACCCTGCAGATTTCCTAGTTCTCCAGCCTAAGGTTAAGCTTCCTGGTTACCCTCTCATCCTTGGGAGGCCATGGTTGGCCACTCTCGAT